>CM066035.1:335334786-336003316 GCA_033557465.1 Ichthyophis bannanicus
GGGGAGGAGGGAGGGTTGTGAGGACTGATTCCTGCTGCTCCTGGAGAACACCTGTTACAGGTGAGTAACTACTCTTTCTCCAGGACCAAGCAGGAAGTCAGTCCTCACATATGGGAGACTCCCTAGCTCTGGGCTACCAGGAACCCAGGCTGAACAAGAGAACTCCCTCTAGTCACAGCATCAAAGAAAGGCTTTTCAAGGACACAACCTCCACCGGTAGCCCAACAGAGGGCAGGAGTTGCCTAAACCTCAAAGAGATTCCGGAGTACTGCTTGGCCAAAAGCACTGTCCCTACGGGACTCCCTCTCCAGACAGTAATGGGCCGCAAAAGTCTGGCTTGAAGACCAAGTTGCAGCCCTGAAGATGTCTACCAAGGACACAGAGCGGAGATGAGCCACTGAGGCAGCCATTGCCCTGACACGATGGGCCGTGACCCTACCCTGCAAAGGAAGGTCAGCCGCCTTGTAAGCTCAGGTGATACAGTCAGCCACCCAGATGGACAAGGTACGCTTGGACACAGCCAACCCCAACTTATTGGGGTCAAATGAGACGAAGAGCTGAGTAGCCCTTCTATGTCCCTGCGTACGGTCAAGGTAGAAAGATAAGGCCCTCCTACAATCCAGGGTATGCAGTACTGCTTCAGCCTGGCTAGCATGAGGCCTAGGGAAGAATGTTGGAAGAACCACCTCCTGGTTGAGGTGGAAAGAGGAGACAACCTTGGGGAGGAACTTTGGATGAGTCCTAAGGACTACCCTGTTCCTATAAATCCTGATGTAAGGCCTATCACAGACCAGGGCCTGAAGCTCACTCACTCGCATAGCCGAGGTGAGGGCTATCAGGAAGAGAGTCTTCCAGGAAAGAAAGCGTAGAGGGCAAGTAGCCATCGGCTCAAAGGGTGGGCGAGTCAGTTGCTGCAAGACCACATTCAGCTCCTACTCAGGAGCAGGAGGACGGATGGGGGGCTTGAGCAAAAGCAAGCCCCTGAGAAAGCGGGACACCAAGGGGTGACCTGACAGAGAATGTCCCTCCACCAGTGAGTGGTGAGCTGCTAGAGCTGAGAGGTGGACCCAAACAGAATTGGACTTAAGCCCCTGATTTGATAAGTGCAGTAAGTACTGAAGCACTACTGGCACAGTACAGGAGAAAGGATCCTCTGTACGAAGCTGACACCACACAGAAAACGTTTTCCATTTTAGGGCATAGGTTTTTCTAGTGGACTGTTTCCTAGAGGCTAGGACAACCTCCTCAACTTCCTGAGGCAGGCCCCAGGGAGCCAAGACTACCCTTGCAGCCTCCAGGCCATCAAATTGAGAGCTTTGAGATTGGGGTGCAGAAGGGAACCCTGCTCTTGTGAGAGAAGGTCGGGCTGCAACCCCAGAGGTAGTGGGGAATCCACTGCCAGTTGAAGCAGAAGTGGAAACCAAGGTTGCCTCGGCCACCTGGGAGCTACCAGCAGGACCGAGGCCTTGTCCTGAAGAGACTTGAAAAGAGTTTGGGCCACCAAGGGCGTGGGAGGAAACGCATACAGGAGGCCCTGAGACCAGGACATCAGAAAAGCATCTGGTGCTATCCTCAAAAGATGCGGTTGCCTGGAGCAGAACTTGGGCAGTTGCTTGTTCAGCGGACTGGCAAAGAGATCTATCCAAGGGAGACCCCACTTCAGGAAGATCTTCTGAACGATCAAGGGATGCAGCTGCCACTCATGGGGCTGCAGAATTCTGCTCAACCAGTCGGCCAGGCAATTCTCCTGGCCTGGAAGGTACACCGCCTTGAGAAGCATGTTGTGCTTTAGGGCAAAGGAACAAAGGTCTTGAGTCTCCGGACAAAGGAGCTTTGACCCAGTCCCGCCCTGTTTGTTCACATAAAACATGGCTACCTGGTTGTCTGTTTGAATCAAGACTGAGCGGTGAGCCAGGGCCGGAGAAAAAGCCTTGAGAGCTAAGCGGATAGCTCGAAGTTCTAGGAGATTGATCTGTTGGGCTGCCTCCCAGAGAGACTAGAGGCCTTGAGTGCACTTGTCCAGACAATGAGCACCCCAGCCCTGCAGAGAGGCGTCGGTGGTGAGAACCACCGAGTATTCTGGCATTTGGAAGAGCATCCCCTTCAGCAGATTGGGTGGATGTAGCCACCAGCTGAGGGAGGCCAAAAGGGGTCTGGACACCTTTATCCTGTCTCTTAGGCGGCCTGCGGCCTGAGACCACTGAGTCCAAAGGCACCACTGTGCAGGCCTCATATGGAGCCTGGTATTGGGAGTCACATGCACTGTCGAAGCCATGTGGCCCAGAAGCCTGAGGCAGAGTCTGGCGGAGACCAGGGACCTGTTTAGAAACTGTTTGGCCACGTCCATCAGTCTTTGAGCCCTGTCTTCTGGCAAGAATGCCTTTGCCAGTTGAGAATCCAACCTTGCCCCTATGAACTCCAAGTTCTGGGAGGGGAGCAAAGTGGACTTTGCGAAGTTTATGACAAAGCCCACGTTTTGAAGCAGAGCAATGGTTCTGAGGGTGGCTTGTCTGGCCTCCAGGGACGTCTGACCCCTGATGAGCCAGTCATCCAGATAGGGAAAGACAAAGATGCCTTGATTCCTCAGGTAGGCCGCAACCACTGCCAGGCACTTGGTAAAGACCCTGGGAGCGGAGGTCAGGCCAAAAGGTAGTACTCTGTACTGATAATAGTTTCCTCCCACAATGAACCTGAGGTACTTTCTGTGGTTTGGATGAATGAGGATGTGAGTGTACGCATCCTTTAGATCTAAGGAGCATAGCCAATCTCCCTGCTGGAGGTAGGGCAGAAGTGTTCCAAGAGTAAGCATCTTGAACTTTTCTTTCTCTAGGAACTTGTTGAGGTTCCTGAGGTCCAGAATGGGTCGAAGGCCACCGGTCCTATTGGGTACCAGGAAATACCTGGAGTAGAATCCGTGACCTTGCAAGTGGGGAGAGCACAGTTACTTACCTGTAACAGGTGATCTCTGGGAACAGCAGGAATAAGTCTTCACATATGGGTACGTCGGTACCGACGGAGCCTGCACGGGAATGCTCCCCAGCATCCAATCAGAAAGCTTTTGGGAGCATCCCTCGCGCCTGCGCACTGACTTCCCGCCCTTTCCACTGTCTCTCCTCAGTTGAGTTTCATAGCTGAGACAAAGGGAGAGAACGAGGAAAGGAAGATAGATAGATAGATACAACTCCTAGGGAAGGTGGGTGGGTTGTGAAGACTTATTCCTGCTGTTCCCAGAGATCACCTGTTACAGGTAAGTAACTGTGCTATCTCCAGGAACAAGCAGGAATGAGTCTTCACATATGGGGACTCCCAAGCTAGAGATGCCAGGGGGAGATCCCATAAAATGCATGTTCCTGGATCAGGAGTGCATTTCCCACACAGGAATCTCCGGCATCCCATGAGGGAATGGAGGGTAGGAGTTGAGAATAGAAGAGCTGTAAGGAAAACAGCAAACCCAAGGACTACAGGAGAGGAGTCCATGGCATGTACGATAAGTACCATTAAAATTATTTAATGAACAGTTATAATATGGAGCTTACCTACTGGATTGTAGGAAGTAGAAAGCATGATGGAGTCTACTGGATATGCAGTAGCGGAATCCTCAAGGTGACCTCACAGCAGTGAGGGTGAAGGTCCAGACCTGGAATAGCAGGTGATCCAGGTGTCAACTGGGGTAGGAGTAGAACGGCAGGTCTTCAATGGAAAGCTTTTTGGGAAAAAGCTGAAAACTCTTTTAGGTACAGAGTCATTAACATTGAGGACTAAAAGAAGAAGACTGACCGATTTGGACAACTAGCCCAGTCTTGGAGGGAAGAAGGGGTATGGAAAAAGGCCCATATTCCCAAGGAGAACAATGTGTACTCAAAACAATGAAGATGTACACTGTCTTTCCTAGCTGATGAGAGATAGGAAAGATATTGAAGCTTGAATCTTCAAGGATAGGGAGACCTAGAGCAAAGCGGAAGCTGTTATCACCACAGTAGTGGTTGTGTGCATAACAGTCCCCACATACTAAGGAACAGTATGGAAAAGGGAGCTCACTGTCTGTAACCTCTAAGAAAGGTACAAATTGCTATAGCATAGACAGTGAGGAGATAGTATGTAATACATATCGATCTATAAAAGTCTCCCAACAGATACATATATATATATATATATATAGGGAGATATATATACCTATATATATATATGCATATCTAGATATGCAGAAATATGTATCAACATATATATATAGGTGGATATATATATATATATATATATATATAGACATATAGGGGCATAAATTATGCACACACAGCTTACAGACATATGTATGTAGAGGCATATATAGAGATATTTACATACATGACAATAAGTCTGAAGATACACTAAGCCCCATAAGAACATTCACATGGGGAATGTGAAGGGGAAAGATTCATCCAATAACAAGAGGGTGAAACCCACTTGACAGATATATAGAGAATCTATTTCCGTGGGCTAAGAGGATGCAGGAATGCAATCCAGGAAAATAACCAGGATGGTTGCGTGAAAAACAGAGGATAAGATCAGTCTGTAAAGAGCAAGTCGGAAGTCCTTTAGAACTCTGACATGGTAGATGGGTAGAAACGCATAGAGAAGATACCAGGAGGATCCACTGGAGGGACATAGGGGTATCATGCGTTACTAATAGCCCTGGATATTCACGCAGAAAAAGCTTATATTCTGAATTATAACAGGAGACAAGAGGGTGTGGAGAGCCCTCACAGTCATGGGAATGATTTATAAGCTTTTTTCTACTATAGAGGATAGCCCTCAGAGACAAAGATCAATGCTCTGTAGCAAGGGCCCATAATAGAAAGCTTCTCTGAAGATTGCAGAGAGCATTGTGCAGGAGAATTATGAGATAAAACTGACTGAAGTCAGGCATGTTGCCACATCCTAGGAGAAGGAGATGGCTAGAAAGAAGATAATGTGAGAAGCCTAAAGTGAGTAGGAATGTCCAAGATAGATGAGCATTAGCTTGGAATCACTACTGAGGCTGGACAAAAATTGTGGAAAAGTACCAGTGGTTCAAATACTGGAACTCCTGCATGCACAGAAGCTGAAAGACAGCAGAGAGGATCTTTCTGTGCAAAACAGAGAGGAACAGACAAAGGGAGAGGAGATATTCCTGTCCGTGTCTTATGAGTTATCTTGAGAATGTACTCAAGAAAACTAAAAAGATCTACACTGGAATGAAAGGCTAGAGAAGCTTTTCAGTATGGTACCACTCAGTCAGGGAAAATCCTGGATGAGAGGGTAGAGAAAAAAGGTAATTGGAGGGTGACTTACCAATAAGGCGAGTCAGCTGAGGGAAAAAATGTTCATGTTGGGCCAGACACTATCATGAGATAGTTGTAACCTCCCTTCTTAATAGTAAGAAGAGGAGAACTCTGTAACCCATGGACAAGAATATCCTGACAGCTTAAAGAAAAAACAGGGAACAAACGTCTGTTAAGAAGAAGTTAACTGTAGATTGTAACCCTCAGAACCTATGGTTGCTGGGTATGTCGAGACTGGCTAGAGTATGGAAACTTCAGACTAGGACGAGGTGTCCCTTGTTTGGGCACCTCTGGATGATGGGCAGGGGAAGAGTGAAACCTTCTTTTCTTAGGGAAAGAAGGCTTGGTAGGACATTTCCTACCTCCTGGGGAAGAAGGCGGCTTAGAATGGTCTCCAGAACCAGGGAAGTCAGTGGAGCAATGAGCAACCTGAAGTAAAGCCTCCTTATTGAAGAGATTTTCTCCAGTACAAGGAGAATTACCCAGTGTATATTGCGCCCATCTGCTCAAGTCTGAAGCTTGGAGCCAGGCTCTACGACGTGCTCCAATGGCAATAGCAGAGGTTCTGCTAACAGACTCAAAAGAGTCTAGGGAAGCACGAGAAAGAAACCAACAGATATTCCGGCTATGACTAAGAAGCAAGGAATAGTCAGCAGCCTTAGGCTCTGACAAAAAAGGAGTCAAAAGAGATAATTTCTTTGTGACCTCCTGGAGTGTTAGACTCATATAAAACATATAAGAAATAATTCTTGATGCCAGCATAGATGTTTGGAAGGTTTGACGTCCAAAGGCATCAAGTGCTCTAGAAGCACGACCTGGCGGATAAGAAGAATGCTTCTTCTTGCTTTTTACCTTCCTCATTGCTGATTCCACTACAATGGAATGATGGGGAAATTGATTCTTTTGAAACCCTGGAGAGGGGGGCACCTGATACAGAACATTAGTTGCTGTAGAAGGTGAGGGAACCCTTAAAGGTGATTCCCATATTCTCAGAAGAAGATCCTGCAAAGAATGATGTAAAGGAAGCATTATATTTCCCTTTTCTGCAGGAGAGCCTTGGTTAAGATTACAGCCAGGGATAGGAATAGCAAGAAAGGTTGCCATGTCAAGGAGAAACTTCTGAAAAGAAGGATCTCCAATGGGAACCATCCCTGGGAAGGCTAAGGTTGAAGATGAAGCCTGAGCACCAGAGGATGTACTGGTCTGGTGCAGAAAACGAACCTTACTAGATGGATAATGATACTGGCAGTCACGATTTGAGGCAGGTAGTACTGCATCGTCTATGCCAGGTATCGATTCCAAACTAGGCATAGAAAGGATCGATGGCACTGATGTAACTGCAGGAATCGACATCGATACTGATACCGGTAATGGCATCGAGGCCGTCATCGGAGGCTGCTCAAGCGGTACCGAGGTAACCAGAGGGTCTTGGTGAGTATCCTCGGTACTGCGTATCCGGAAACGAAAAGGGTCGGTTCCAAGGTGCGTCGGTACCCAGTCATCTAGACTAGATATCGATTCTAGACTCGGCATGTCTAGAGTGCACCGATGTTGGTGGTGGTACCGGCGATGCTGATACAGGGAAGTCACTCTGGGTCGTATCGATCGGTCCCGAAGGTACCGAGGACGCCAGATGACGATCCCTGGTGAAGAGTGGAAGACTCGACACCGGTGCCAATGCCGGGGTATCGGTACCGCTTGAAGCGGATACCAGCCCCGAGCATGGCTTAGAAACAGGAAAGTCAATCTGGAACGTATCGATCGGTCCCGAAGGTACCGAGGACGCCAGATGACGATCCCTGGTGAAGAGTGGGACACTCGACACCGGTGCCGATGCCGGGGTATCAGTACCGCTCGAAGCGGATACCACCCCCAAGCACGGCTCAGGTATGTTCTGTGAGGGGTGAGCCCCAGGAACAACCTGAAACCCCTGAAATGCTTTGGAGCCCGAAGACTCCTGCCGGGGTTTTAATGCCAATGGGGTCTTGAGGGCAAGGCCGGAGCCGTCATCATGCGTGGCATGAGACCTACCACTCAAGGATTGGCAAGTCTTAACAGACTGTTTGTGGGTTACCTGATCCTGTAGAGAAGAAAAACCCTGTGCCCTCACTGCAGGAGGGAAAACGGTATCGATGGAAACTCGAAAGAGGGAAGGTCTTCTCTCAGTATTGCAGCCTGATAGTTCAGGGGAAAAAGGGGCAGGACCCAAACAGGTTAGACACCAGTGATTGGAGTCTAAAAAGAAAACTGTGTTTCCACAGTGAAGGCACTTCTTAGGAAAAGAAGGCTCCATGATGGAGAGGCCTTGTAGGCCCAAAAAAGTTAAGACAGAAACAGAGGGAAAAATCTCTCTGAGTTTAAGAAAAAAGAAAAGAAAAAACCACCGGCAGTACCGGTGTCGGCGGGAAAAACAGCCGCAACCACAAGAAAACACGAAAAAAAGTATTTAAAGAAAAAAGTTTCTGCGGTGACAGGAGGACGTCCTGCCGGCTCCGCGGAAAAACGAAAACGGAGGAGAGACAGTGGAAAGGGCGGGAAGTCAGTGCGCAGGCGCGAGGGATGCTCCCAAAAGCTTTCTGATTGGATGCTGGGGAGCATTCTCGTGCAGGCTCCGTCGGTACAGACGTACCCATATGTGAAGACTCATTCCTGCTTGTTCCTGGAGATGCACAAGCTCCACCGCCCTGTCCACCAACAGACCTTGGAGCTCTTGAAGGAGAAGGTCTGTGTGCAGGGGAGGCTTCAAGGGCTCCCCTGGGAAGTAAGGAGGAGGCAGTTGATGAAAATGCAGGGCATAGCCCTTTTGGACTATGTCCAGCACCCAACTGTCGGTGGTAATGAGAGGCCACTGGTGGGCAAACAGTACAAGGCAACCGCCTGTGCAGGGCTGGGAAAGCAGGGACAGAGTGGCTACGCTCAAGGAGTCAAAAACCCCACCCTGCTGAGTGGAAGCAGGGGCAGAAGTCTTGGGGGTCCTCTGCCTACGGGGCCCATTACCCTGGCCCTTGGCTTGCTGACCCTGGGGGGCAGCTTGGGCAGCCTGATACTGAGGGTACTGTTTGTAGGCAGTGCCCTTCCTCGGGTAAAAGGACTTTTTACCCGAGCCCTTCTTTTTATGTGAAGGGGCAGAGTTCTTCCTCGACAGCCTTGTCCGGGTAAGGTGCTCGGTCTCGAGCTGAGCGGCCTTCTCGGTCACAGGTTTGCCAAAAAGGTTCTCACCTCGGCAGGGGACATCGACCAACTTGTCCTGAACCCATGGCTCGAGGTCCGATGACTGCAGCCACGCCTGGCGTCGAGCTGCGATGCCGGCAGCCGCAACTCGGGCCGAAGCCTCAAAGCCATCGTAGGTGGTGCGGGAAATGAACTTTGAGCATTCCCGAATCCCCGAAGACAAGGTCTTAAATCTCTGCAAGGGTTCCCCGGAGAGACCAGCAGAGAATCCGGCCAATTCCTTGGCCAGGTCTCGCAAGTACATGCCCATGTACAGCTGGTAAGACTGGAAACGGCAAGCAAGCATAGACCCCTGGAAGCACTTTCTACCGACGCCATCGAGGTTGCGGGCCTCCCTGCCGGGGGGCACCGCGGAGTGCATCTTCTGGCTCTTCAGACGATGCATGGCCGATTCCACAACCATGGAATGGTGTGGTGTGGTAGCTGTGCTTTCTGGAAACCAGGGCTTTTGCGGAGTCAATAGATGGAATCGACTCGCTTGCTCAAAACCGGCCCCTAGGCCGGTGCCTCCCACATCCGGAAGAGGAGCCGTTCCAGCATCGGAGGAACCGGGACAGTAAAGGCCTCCTTCGGAGGAGAGTCGTACTGTAGAGCATCGAGCTCCTCGGCTCGAGGCTCTTCCTCGGGATCGGCAGGGATAGCCAAGGCAGCGGCCATATCTCGGACGAACTCCGAGAACCGTGTGTCCTCCGGAGGGGATCTACTCCGGGGCTCAGACTGCGGTGAGTCCGACGGGATGCACCGAGTCTTAAAAGTATCGGGAGACTCCTCGTCCTCCGTCTCCCAGGCAGACTCATCCGAGGAGGAGTCAGGGTCCGACCCCGCGGGGCCCCAAGGCACCCGTCCCGACGCCGGGGGCACCGGCGTCGACACCCTTGGTCCCGAATGGGAGGTCGAGGGAGACCTCGACCGAGGACGACTTCGAGCCACGAGGGTCTCGAGTATCGGCTCGGTCTCCGGGGTTGACTTCGAAGTCGACATCCCGATGGTCGGGGCAGATGCACCAGACAGGCTGGCCATCAGTGCCCGCTGCTGCTCCATGAAGGCAGACAATCTGCACTCCAAGGCTGTCATCCTGAGACTCAGCTCGGGAGATGCAGCAGCCACCGACTCGGGCCTGACGTCGGCTTTCTGGGAGGAGAGTCCACGAGGACTACGGGGCTTACGTGTCCAGCAGACTCCGGCTCCACGCGAGGAACTTTGGCAGGCTTCTCTTGGTCCACGGGCCCGGGAGGGCGGTCGGGGGTCTTAGACCTGGCCCTCGAGGGACCAGGGACCTCCTCCTCCGACGCCCTCGCGAGCCGCTTCTTCCTCTTACGTTCCCGGTCGGGGGACCCCCTGTCCGAGGAGCTTCGACGGCGCTCGGGATCGGAATCCCAAGATGTCGAGGCCTCAGACGAGGTCCGGGCCCGGCCGGAGGCAGAGTCCGAGAAAAACCTCTCCTTCTGATGCTGTTGACTTTTAAGTGCCTTGGAAGACATCTTCCCACATGGCACACACGACTTGGGGTCGTGGTCAGGGCCGAGGCACCGAAGGCAGCAGTCGTGTGTGTTGGTGAGAGACATAAGTTTCTTACACCGATCACACTTTTTGAAACCACTGGAAGCCATCGGGGAATAAAAAGCCCCTGCGAGGTCAAAAGACTGGCCTTCCAGGGAAAAATGAAAAAAGGGGCGCGAACGCCAGCCATGAAGGGCAAAAAACGAAAAAGAAATAAGCGGGCTCGATACCGGTGTACCGAACCCGGCGGGAGGGGAACCGGCGTCGAACCGGAGAAAAATAGCGAAAAATCGCCGAAGAAAAATTCACTTTTATCCGGGAGAACAGGACACATGTCCGGTGGGCTTCTCGGAAAAAAAGAGACTGAGGTAAGATGGCACCTTTAGGCGGGAAGGGAACCACGCATGCGTGCCAGCATTCCCAAAGGCTTTCATGGAAAGCTGGGGAAATGCTCCGCTGGGGCTTCATCGTCGCCGATGACACCCATATGTGAGGACTGACTTCCTGCTTGGTCCTGGAGAATATCTGTTATATTTTTTTGAAGGTGTAAATAAACAGGTAGACAAAGGTGGGTCGGTTGATGTAGTGTATCTGGATTTTCAGAAAGCCTTTGACAAGGTCCGTCATAAAAGACTCCTGGCGAAATTAAAAGGTCATGGGATAGAAGCAGTGTACTGTTGTGGATTAGGAACTCGTTAAAAGATATAAAGCAAAGGGTAGAGCTAAATGGCCAATTTTCTCAATGGAGAAAGGTGAATAGTGGAGTACCCCAGGGATCTGTGCTGGGTCCACTGCTTTTTAATATATATGGTTAATGATGTGGAAATGAGGCAATCAAATTTGCAGATGAGACAAAATTATTCAAAGTTGTTAAAATTCAAGAGGATTCTGAAAACTTGCAAGAGGACCTTAATAAATTGGAAGACTGGATGTTCAAATGCCAGATGAAATTTAATGTGGACAAGTGCAAAGTTATGCACCAAGGAAAGAATAACTCACACTATGGCTACACGATGCAAGGTTCCACATTAGAAACCGCCACCCAGGAAAAACATTTAGGCGTCATCATGGATAACACGTTGAAACCCTCTGCCCAGTGTGCAGTGGTGGCCAAGAAAACAAATAGAATGCTAGGGATCATAAGGAATGGTGAATAAAACAAAGAATATTATAATGCCTCTGTATTGTTCCATCCGCACCTTCAATATTGTGTGCAATTCTGGTCACCATATCTTAAAAAGGATATAGCGTTATTAGAAAAGGTACAGAGAAGAGCCACCAAAATGGTAAAGGGGATGGAAGGATACCCCTATGAGGAGAGATTAGGGCTCTTCAACCTGGAAAAGAGGCTGAGGGGAGATATGATAGAAGTCTATAAATTAATGGAGTGGAACAGGTAAACGTAGATCGTTTGTTTATACCATCAAAATGTAGAAAGACTATGGGACATGCAGTGAAGCTACAGTGTAACCCATATAAGACTAATAAGAGAAAATATTTTTTCATGCAACGCGTAATCAAACTCTGGAATTCATTACCAGAGGATGTACTAAAAGCTGTTAGTGTAGCTAGATTTAAAAAAGGCTTAGACAAATTCCTGGAGGAAAGGTCTGTAAACCATTATTAAAGAGGATCTGAGAAATCCACTGCTTGTCCCAATACAAGCATTGTGGAACATGGGCTTCTGGGAAACTGCTAGGTACTTGTGACCTAAATTAGCCACTGCTGGAAACAGGATACTGGGCTTGATGGACCTTGGTCTGACCCAGTATATCTTATGTTCTTAGGAATCGAGTGGCTCAAATGGAGCCAGCATGAGCTGCACTAGAACTATATTGGGGCCCCAAGCCATTGCCAGGGGCTTGAAGGGAGGTTTCAAGAGAAGCAAACCCCATATTAAGCGAGCCACTAATGGCTAAGCCAAGATGGACTTTCCTTCTGTTCCGCAATGGTATGCTCCAGTCACGCTGAAGTGAACCCTTACAGAGTTGGACTTGAGACCCGACTCCGAGAGGTGTAGGAGGTATTTGAGTAGTCTGTCAGTGGAGCAATTAGAAGGATCAAGCGCCTCTTCTGTGCACCAGATCGCAAATCTCTTCCAATTGAATGCATAAGACCTTCTTATCAAGGCCCTCCTAGAGGCCAACAGAACATTTGTTACTCTATCGGGGAAGTTAAGCTCTGAGAGGTCTAACCTCAACATCCACGCATAGGGCCAAGGACCAGACACTGGGATGCAGCAGCCTCCTGTCTTCCTGTGATAAAAGGTCTGGGGCAGAGCCCAGCCATAGAGGTGCCCACTAGGAGAGTTGAAGTAGAAGGGGAAACCATGGCTGTCTGGAGCTTCAGCAGGGTCTTTGGAGAAAGGTGAATAGTGGTGTACCCCAGGGATCTGTGCTGGGTCCGCTGCTTTTTGACATATTCATAAATGACCTGGAAAGTGGAATAACGAGTGAGGTTATCAAATTTGCAGATGACACAAAACTATTTAAAGTTGTTAAAACCCAAGAGGAGTGTGGAAAATTGCAAGAGGATCTTGATAAATTGGAAGACTGGGCATCAAAATGGCAGATGAAATTTAATGTGGACAAGTGCAAGGAAGAACAACCCAAACTATGGTTACACGATGCAAGGTTCCACATTAGGAACCACCACCCAGGAAAAAGATTTAGGCGTCATTGTGGATACCATGTTAAAACCCTTGGCCCAGTGTGCAGCGGCGGCCAAGAGAGCAAATAGAATGCTAGGTATGATAAGGAAAGGAATGGAAAATAAAACAAAAGATATTATAATGCCTCTATATCGTTCCATGGTGAGACCGCACCTTGAATATTGTGTGCAATTCTGGTCGCCGTATCTTAAAAAGGATATAGCGATTTTAGAAAAGGTTCAGAGAAGAGCCACCAAAATGGTAAAGGGGATGGAAGGATACTCCTATGAAGAAAGGCTAAAAAGGTTGGGGCTCTTTAACCTGGAAAAGAGACGGCTGAGGGGAGATATGATAGAAGTCTATAAATTAATGAACGGAGTGGAACGGGTAAACGTAGATCGATTGTTTACCTTATCAGAATATAGAAAGACTAGGGGACATGCAATGAAGCTAAAGGGTAAACTATTTAAGACTAATAAAAGAAAATATTTTTTCATTCAACATGTAATCAAACTCTGGAATTTGTTACCGGAGGATGTAGTAAAGGCTGTTAGTGTAGCTGGGTTTAAAAAAGGTTTGGACAAGTTCCTGGAGGAAAGGTCCATAAACCATTATTAAGAAGGGACCCAGGATATCAATGCTTGAACCAATACAAGCATTGTGGAATCTGTGTCCCTTGGGGAAACTGCTAGGTACGTATGACCTAGATTGGCCACTGTTGGAAACAGAATACTGGGCTTGATGGACCTTGGTCTGACCCATTATGGCATATCTTATGTTCTTATGTTCTTTGCTATGAAAGGATATGCATATTGTAGGCCCTTTCTCCAGTGGAGGAAGAAAGCATCTGATGCCAGCCTGCTGCGTGAGGCGATTTTGGAGCAGAAACTGGTCCTCTTGGGAATTTTGTTGGATGACAAACAGGTCTACAAGAAACATGAAAAAGACTACATGGCCTATCTAATTTGCCCTTCCATATCAACCACAACAGTCCCCTCTATCTAGGGGATACCTCATTTCTGAAATATATGGGCCACCATACCCCTGTCCAGAGTCTATTCATACGGCTAGAGAACACGACTCAGCTGGTCCGCCAGAGTATTCTGCTCCCTTGGCAGGTAAGTGGCCCTGAGCTCCATCCTGTGGGTGATGGCGAACCTCTATAACCAGGCTGTTTCCCAGCACAGGAGATACAAACCTATGCTCCCCTGCTTATTTATGTAGTACACAGAAACCTGATTGTTGGTCAGCATCAGGACAATCTGGTTGGCTAGTCATTCTCGGAAAACCCTGAGGGCATTCGCTATGGCTCTCAATTCCAAGAAATTGATTTGATGCAGGCTCTCCTGTTTGGACGAGATGCCTTTAGTATGAAGGCCATTGAGATGCGCTCCTTAACCTATCTTGGAGGCATCTGTTGTCAACGTTTTCTGAGGTGACGCTTTCTGAAAGAGGAGAACCCTGAGCAGGTTCTGAAGATCCAATTACCAGTGCAGGGCCTGGATGAGAGGGCGTATGACAGCCACTTGATCCAAAAGGTGGCTGGTAGCCTGCTTCCACTGAATCCTCAGTGTCCACTAAGCCTGTCTCATTGAAAGACGAGCCATGGGTGTGATATGTACAGTAGAAGCCATGTGGCCGAGCATGGTCAACATCCCACAAACCGTTGTCTTGACGACTCTGCTGGCTGGAGTCATTCTAGCGGAAAGAAGGCCTTTGCTTGAGTCGTACTGAGGACAGCCCCTATGAATTCCAGTTGTTGGGGGGGGGGGGGGGGAAGAAGATGGGATTCTGATAACTGACTACAAACCCCAACAGCTCTAGCACTTGAATGATCAACCATGTTGATTCCTGGACTCCATCTGGAATGGTGCTTTTCATGAGCCACTCATCCAGATAAGGGAAGACAAAGACCCCTAATGTTCTGAGATAGGCCAACACTACTGCGAGGAACTTTATGAAGACTCGGGGCACTGAGGCCAGCCCGAAAGGTACAACACTGTACTGAAAGTGCTTTTCTGCCAGGACGAATCAAATACCTTCTGTGATCAGGATAGAGCGGTATGTGAATATACGCATCCATTAGCTCCAGGGACCATAGCCAATAATCTTTGTGAAGATAAGGGAGCATGGTACCTGGGATACCATCTTGAACTTTCCCCATAACAGGAAGGTGTTGAGGTTTCCGAGGTCCAGGATGGGCTGAACCCTCTCCCCCACCTTCTTGGGGACCAGAAAGTACCTGAAATAAAATCCCCATTCAATATGCTTCCGAGGCACAGGCTCAATGGCAAGATCAGCCAGAAGAGTGGAGATTTCCCCTGAAGGAGGTATAGATGCAGGGGTTCAAGGGGATACACGCTTAGGGGACAATGGGGCGGCAGCTCATTAAAGTGCAACATGTAGCCACTTTGGACTATCTGTAGCACCCACGAGTCCAAAGTTATGAGCAACCACCTGTGGGGAGAAAAGAGTGAGCCATCTCCGTACTGGAGTGCTCTTCCTCTGTGGACACCGGCAGTTTGGCTATTCTCTGGAGGACTCAGTAAAAACTCTGTTCCCAGATTCGGATGTGGGACAGGCTGGGCATTTTGAGGTTTTTCTTGACACTGTGGGTGAGGAACCTGCATTTTTTTGCTGGAAGGTTGGAGGACCAGGATAGTACCTGCGCATACACTAGTAATGACTCCTTCTGGCCTCCACTTTGATACCTCCTGTGAAAGGCAGCTAGTTCGGACGTGTGTCTCAAAAGCCTGGTGAGGGTAATGTGTTGCTTCTCTATGATGCCCATCTTCTCCTCCACCTGCTCTCCAAAGAGGTTTTGCTCCTCGGCATGGTACATCTGTCAGTTTATTTTGCACAGACTGTTCCAGGTCAGAAGACTGAAGCCAGGCGAGCCTGCGGGGCTCCTATGCCCACCATTGCTGTTTTGGACACCATCTTGAAGGTGTCATAGGTTGCCTGAACAAGGAACTTTGAGCAGTCCTTACCGTGGCCCACTAGGACACGACAGTGTTCCAATTTCTCCATGGCAAGTACTGCCACAAGTCAGCAAGATCATGCATGAAGTCCTTCAAGAACATACTCATGTAGAACTGATAAGAGTACTTGAGCCATGAGCATGGGGCTTTGGAAGCATCTTCTTCTGAAGGAGTCCAACGTTCAAGCCTCCCTACCCAGGGGGCATCAAGGAATGAGTCTTGGTGCTTTTGATTCTCTTAAGAGTGGACTCTATCACCAAGGAGTGGTACAGGAGGAGAGTTTTCTCAAACCCAGGAGCTTTTTGGACTCTGTACACCGAGTCCAGCCTCCTACTGACTGGTGGCACCATGAGGGGGTTCTCCCACATAAGAACATAAGATATGCCATACTGGGTCAGACCAAGGTCCATCAAGCCCAGTATTCTGTTTCCAACAGTGGCCAATCTAGGTCATACGTACCTAGCAGTTTCCCCAAGGGACACAGGTTCCACAATGCTTGTATTGGTTCAAGCATTGATATCCTGGGTCCCTTCTTAATAATGGTTTATGGACCTTTCCTCCAGGAACTTGTCCAAACCTTTTTTAAACCCAGCTACACTAACAGCCTTTACTACATCCTCCGGTAACAAATTCCAGAGTTTGATTACACGTTGAGTGAAAAAATATTTTCTTTTATTAGTCTTAAATAGTTTACCCTGTAGCTTCATTGCATGTCCCCTAGTCTTTCTATATTCTGATAAGGTAAACAATCGATCTACGTTTACCCGTTCCACTCCGTTCATTAATTTATAGACTTCTATCATATCTCCCCTCAGCCGTCTCTTTTCCAGGTTAAAGAGCCCCAACCTTTTTAGCCTTTCTTCATAGGAGTAGCCTTCCATCCCCTTTACCATTTTGGTGGCTCTTCTCTGAACCTTTTCTAAAATTGCTATATCCTTTTTAAGATATGGCGACCAGAATTGCACACAATATTCAAGGTGCGGTCTCACCATGGAACGATATAGAGGCATTATAATATCTTTTGTTTTATTTTCCATTCCTTTCCTTATCATACCTAGCATTCTATTTGCTCTCTTGGCCGCCGCTGCACACTGGGCCGAGGGTTTTAACATGGTATCCACAAGGACGCCTAAATCTTTTTCTTGGGTGGTGGTTCGTAATGTGGAACCTTGCATCGTGTAACCATAGTTTGGGTTGTTCTTCCCTAGGTGCATAACCTTGCACTTCTCCACATTAAATTTCATCTGCCATTTTGATGCCCAGTCTTCCAATTTATCAAGATCCTCTTGCAATTTTCCACAATCCTCCTGGGTTTTAACAACTTTAAATAGTTTTGTGTCATCAGCAAATTTGATAACCTCACTCGTTATTCCACTTTCCAGGTCATTTATGAATATGTCAAAAAGCAGCGGACCCAGCACAGATCCCTGGGGTACACCACTATTCACCTTTCTCCATTGGGAAAATTGGCCATTTAGCCCTACCCTCTGCTTTCTATCTTTTAACCAGTTCCTGATCCACAGTAGTACACTGCCTCCTATCCCATGACTCTTTAGTTTTGCCAAAAGTCTCTCATGAGGGACCTTGTCAAAGGCTTTCTGAAAGTCCAGATACACAATATCAACCGACTCACCTTTGTCCACCTGTTTATTCACTCCTTCAAAAAAACATAACAGATTAGTAAGACAAGATCTTCCTTGTCTAAAGCCATGTTGGCTGTCTCCCATTAGGTCATGACTATCTATATGCTGAGTAATTTTATTCTTTATGATGGTTTCTACCATTTTTCCCGGTACTGATGTCAGGCTCACCGGTCTGTAGTTTCCCGGATCACCCCTCGAACCCTTTTTAAAAATTGGTGTTACATTGGCGATCCTCCAATCCTCAGGTATTAGAGATGATTTTAATGATAGTTCACAGATTACTGATAGCAGGTCTGCAATTTCAAATTTCAGTTCTTTCAACACCCTTGGATGTATACCATCCGGCCCAGGTGATTTGCTACTCTTCAGTTTATCTAATAGTTGTAGGACATCTTCCCGATGTATCGATATTTCCTTCAATTCTTCCACACCTTTAAATACCACTTCAGTCGTGGGTAACATCCCTACATCTTCCTCAGTAAAGACCAAAGCAAAGAATTCATTCAGTCTCTCCGCTATCGCCTTGTCGCCTCTTAGTGCTCCTTTAACCCCTTTATCATCTAATGGACCAACTGACTCTCTCACGGGTTTTTTGCTACGAATGTACTTGAAAAGGTCTTTATTTCGCGTTTTTGCTTCCGCAGCAAGCTTCTTCTCAAATTCTCTCTTTGCCTGCCTTATCAATGCCTTGCATTTGACTTGCCAGTGCTTGTGCTGTTTCCAGGTTTCATCATTTGGCTCTTTTTTCCATTTCTTGAAAGATGCTTTTTTGGCAACAACAGCCTCTCTGACCTCAGCTTTAAACCATGCTGGCAATTTTTTGGACTTCCTTCCACTTTTCTTAAAGCGTGGAATACAGCTGGTCTGGGCTTCCAAGATAGTATTTTTCAACAACACCCAAGCTTGATGTACGTCTTTAACCTTTGCAACTGCTCCTTTTAGTTTTTTCTTAACTGTTTTCCTCATTCTATCATAGTCTCCCTTTCGAAAGTTAAAGGGTAGTACTGTGGATTTCCTTACTATCCCTCCTCCACTAATTAAATCAAAGGCGATCATGCTATGATCACTATTGCCAAGTGGCCCCAACACCCTTATCTCTTGCACTACATCTGGTGTTCCACTAAGGACTAGGTCTAATATTGCTTCCCCTCTGGTCGGTTCATGAACCAGCTGCTCCAAGAAGCAGTCATTTATTTCATCTAGGAACTTTATCTCCCTAGCATGTCCTGTTGTGACACTGACCCAGTCGATGCCGGGGTAATTGAAATCACCCATTATTATTATTACTGCACTGTAACTTTTGCTAGCTTCCTTGATTTCTTTGAGCATTTCATCATCCATTTGTTCATTCTGGCCAGGCGGACGATAGTACACCCCCACTGCCATCGCCTTCCCCTTTTTACATGGAATTTCAATCCATAGAGATTCTACAGCAAATTTTGTTTCTTGCAAAACTTTAATCCTTTCTGACTCAATGCCCTCTCTAACATAGAGTGCAACCCCTCCACCAATTTGATCAGCTCTATCATTTCGATATAGTTTGTACCCAGGTATCACAGTGTCCCACTGGTTGTCCTCCTTCCACCATGTCTCTGATATTCCAATCATATCTAACCTCTCGTTTAGTGCTATATATTCTAACTCTCCCATCTTGTTTTGTAGACTTCTAGCATTTGCATACAAGCATTTTAGAGACTGTATTTTATTCATATTAATTTGGCTATTGGTAGACATGGGTAATTTGGGATCTTTAAGTTCTGTCTGCTCCATACTTGAGGGCATTTGGGCTACTTTACTCTTTTTGGAACCTCTCTGCTTTTTGTAGTATCCTTCAAGGATACATTCTTCCGAACCATGCGCTCTTGGGCGACTGTCGGCTTTCCCCTATTATCTAGTTTAAAAGCTGCTCTATCTCCTTTTTAAAGGTTAATGCCAGCAGCCTGGTTCCATCCCGGTTAAGGTGAAGCCCATCCCTTCGGAAGAGCCCCTCCTTTCCCCAGAATGTTCCCCAGTTCCTAACAAATCCGAACCCCTCATCTCTGCACCATTGTCTCATCCACGCATTGAGACTCCGGAGCTCTGCCTGCCTATTGGGTCCTGCGCGTGGAACGGGAAGCATTTCGGAGAACGCTACCCTAGAAGTTCTGGATTTCAACTTCCTACCTAAAAGCCTAAATTTAGCTTCCAGAACCTCCCTACCACATTTTCCTATGTCATTGGTACTGTGATGGGGCCTGTGGTTAGAGGCCTGTTTAGCCCTATATAGGCGGTTGCCTAGGGCGTATGCACAAGTAATTGCTCTGGCCTTGTAAATAAAAAGTCTTTCAGAGCAACTTGAAATGAAAAGTGGGTTTTATTCCCCGTCCCGCTCGGACATTGTCAAAGGAAACAGAAACTTTAAATCAGATAAGCTTAGCAACAAAAGTGGTGACACACGTATATTCTCTTGTTATATTCACAGAGTTCTCTTCATCCAGTATTTACATCATACGGTTGCATTTAACACAGACACTGCAATCCATAGGAATATCCTCTTGCAGACTAGCAGCGTCTTCCCATATCATTTCCCCAGCACTACTCACACTGCTGGTATCAGACCCTTCTTGAGAACGGTATTCAGCTATAGCGTCTTGTGACACTTCACTATAACAGTCACTGGGGGCTTTTGCTCCTTTGGGTCTATATCTCTCTCTGTAGCTGGTTCTGCCTGGGCTTGCCTCCCAGAACATTAGCTCTGAAACATCTTGCTTCTTATGTCTGTAGTCAGAACCCTGCCCTTTGCAGTTATAAGCTTTAAACTTCTCTTTGTTACTATAGGGAAGTTTCCTTCTCTCTGCAGGGCTTGTCTTTATGCTTGGCTCTCTATAGCCTTTGCTTCTAGCCTCCCGGGCTGGTTGAACAGGAATATATTTGTTCCTAACTTTACACCTATTTCTTAAGCTGTAGTCATGCAAGGAGTGCCCATCCCCCAACACTTCCCTCTCACCGTGACCTCTGCCTTGAGCTGGCAAATACTGGCCTCTGGGGTAGTGGGGTAATCCTGGCTTCTCTCCAAAGCTATTCCTGGTAGCAGGTCTTCCCTTAGTGCAGCTTGCCTTGAACCTTCCTTCTCGAGAGCTGGAGACAGACTCACTTCCTGACTCCTCGTGAGAAGAATTTCCTCCCAGCAATCCCCTGGGGCTTCTGCTCAGCTGACCTGGGACACACCTCCTGCTTCTCTCTCTCTCCTACTGCTTCCCGTGGTGATCCTGCTTCTGACTCTCCTCCCTAACTGACTGGAACCCTGCCCTAAATAATCCCTAGCTCTACACGTGACCTGGGGACTCTCACTCAGGTGTTCCTGATGGGACTTTTGTTTGCTACGTAGCAAGAATTTCCCTTGCTGCAGTGAATCATGGTGCCTAGTGCTGCTTTCTACAGCTGACTCTGAGGTAAGTCTTTCTTTTATCTTATTTTCCCTGGGCTGTGTGCCCCTTGCTGCATCACATATCCCCCCTCTTAAGATATTCCGTGCTGGTGCACTTTCATGCTCCCAGCCCGGAATACGCGACAAAGCGTCTGCATTAGTATGTAGCTTTCCCGCCCTATGGTGTATAGTAAAATTGAAAGCCTGCAGCGCCAGGTGCCAACGGGTGAGGCGAGGGTTGTGGTTCCGCATGGTACCTAACCATTTCAATGGTGCATGATCAGTAATCAGCACAAAATGTCTGCCGGTAAGGTAAAAACGAAGTGATTCGATGGCCCACTTGATGGCCAAACATTCCTTCTCAATGGTTGAGTAGTTGCCCTCAGCCTTGGTCAATTTCCTACTCAAGTAGATGACGGGGTGCTCAGTACCCTCAAACTCCTGGGATAGGACGGCTCCCAGCCCCGATTCCGAGGCGTCCGTCTGCAGGATAAAAGTACGGTTAAAATCCACCCCATATAAAACAGGCGCCTTACATAACTTCCCCTTTAGAAGTGTGAAAGCGTCCTCCGCTGCCTGTGTCCATTGTAAATTATTAGGCGCGTTTTTCCTCAACATATTTGTTAACACTGTACTCTCCTCCGCGAATCTAGGTATAAACCGCCTATAATATCCGATTAAGCCTAGGAAACTTCTCAGTTGTTTCTTATTTAGGGGACGCCTAAAATTCTGTACACTTTCCACTTTATCATGTAGTGGTCGGACCGTCCCATTTCCCACTAAGTGTCCTAGATACCTAACCTCGGTACCTCCAAATAGGCATTTTCCGGGATTTAGAGTCAGTCCAGCATCTCGCAAAGCCTTCAATACGGCCTCTACACGTGGAAGGTGCTGTGCCCAGGTGGTGCTGTGGATGACTATATCATCCATATATGCTACGGCGTAGCTGTGGTGAGGCCGTAGGACTTGGTCTACCAACCTCTGGCATGTTGCCGCAGCACCGTGTAGACCGAACGGCATGCGTTTAAACTGGAATAAACCCAGCGGTGTACTGAATGCTGTCTTGGGTCTGGAAGCACGGGTCAACGGTATCTGCCAATAACCCTTGGTAAGGTCGAGGGTGGTCACATACCGTGCCTGCCCCAGTCTATCCAACAACTCCTCGATCCTTGGCATAGGGTAGGCATCGAAGAGTGATATGGTATTGACCTGCCTAAAGTCAATGCAGAAACGGAGACTGCCATCCGGTTTCGGTACCAGGACTACCGGACTACACCAGGGACTTTTAGACTCTTCAATCACGCCTAGTTGTAGCATCTCCTGAACTTGTGCAATAATCTCGCTCTTGCGAGCCTCCGGTAAGCGATAAGGTCGCAGTCGCACAATTTTCCCCGGGGGTGTGAGAATTTCGTGTGCGACCAGATTGGTCTCTCCCGGGACGGGCGTAAGGACGTCCCTAAACCGTGTCAACAACTGGTCTAACTGGCCCCGTTGCTGCAAAGACAACCCTAGGCCAACCTTCGGTGCAGGGACTGTTTTACAGTCTGCAATTTGGGGACCTAAATCCTCTTCTAGATTTGTCTTAGCAGAGGCAGTAAGACCCTGTACCTCCCTCTGTCCGGTGGATCCAAACCCTTGGCCTCCCCTGCTGGTAGGGACTAGGTGGGTTACCTCCTCCACCTCTGGCGACCCAAATCGTTCACATATAAATTGTGCAACGCGGTCTCCTCTTTTGACCTCAAAGTCCTGCTCTCCAAAGTTAAACAGCAGTACTTTGACCTCTCCCCTGTAATCGGGGTCCACAACCCCCGCTCCGACATCGACAAAGTGCTTCGATGCTAAACCCGATCGGGGAGCGATCCGCCCATAGCACCCAGGTGGCAGCTGGACTTGTAGGCCTGTATTAATTAAAGTCTTTCCTTTCTTCGGTACCACCCCTTCCACAGCACTAAAAAGATCAAAGCCAGCCGCATCGGCGGTTGCTTTCTGGGGGACCTGTGCGTCTGGGGACATTTTACAGACCTTTAATACAAAACCCTTTTTACCAGGTGTCACTACCTCTATTGGTGCTTTTTGGACAATTTCTTTCCTTGGGGTTTTAGCAAATAAAGGCTGGGGAATTACATTTACCAGGGCTTCCCCTTCATCATTGCTTTTTCCCATGACCTGGTCTTCTTCCTCTCCTTCCTTAGGTTGCCCTTGGGGTTCCTTTTCCTTAACCAGGCCTTTCTTTAGGCCTTCACCAAATGGGGGCCAGTCCCGGCCTAACACCAAATCAAAGGGTAGTTTGGGGACTACCGCTACCAAAATCTTTCTCCGAACCCCTAATCCTTGTATCCTCAGCTGGTACAGCGGATAACCAGTGGAAGATCCATGGATACACCTGATATTGGCTACTCCTTCGGCGTGACTCGGGGGAAAACCCCTCTGGGCCTGTATGGTTTCCCAAAAACGGCGAGAGACCATACTTTGGTCGGCCCCCGAGTCAAGCAAGGCCTTAGCTGGGACTCCCTGTATCTCTACATCCACTCGGAAACCTGCAGCTGTGTGGTGAACCTGGCCAGTAACAAGTGCTGTGCGAGACCTGCATTCCCTTTTAAAGTGTCCACTTTTCCCACACTTAAAACACTTTAATACCTTGTTACCTTCTGCTTTTATATACCTGGATTCCTGTGAACCCACCTTGTTCCTTAAAGACATATTAGCATTTCTTACAGAGTTGTCTAACCCTGACCTGCTGCTAGCGCTGGCTCCTTTGATTAGTTCAGCCTCAAAGAATCTTTCCGTTAGATGCGCTGCTTCAGCAGAGGTTCTACAATTCTGTAGAGTAAGAAATGTTCTAACCTCTTCAGGTACTGCGTCAAAGAACTGCTCTAATACAATTAGATCCAGTACTTCCTCCATTCGTTTACCCTCGGGTTCAAGCCACTTTAAAACCAACCCATGCACTCGGTGATACAGTGCCTTTGGTGTTTCCTCTGGTTGAATCCGGGTAGACCTGAGCATGCGTCTGTACATGGTAGGGGTTAAGCCCAACCTATCCCGTACAGCTCGCTTAACCTCTTGATAGTCACTTGCAAGAGCTGCTGGCATGGCCCTATAGGCTGCCTGAGCCTCACCAGTTAATGCTGAGGCCAGCCTAACGGCTAACTGCTCTTGTGGCCACTTAGCATTACTAGCTATTCGTTCAAATGTTTGCACAAAGTCATCAAAATTGTCACTAGCATGCATTTGTCCTAAAGTCCAAATCCCACAGCTCTGTGGGCCTACCCCACAGATAGGAACGGCTGCTGGTGATTCGTCCTTCTTAGGCTCCTTCAGGATAGTCCGCATTAAGTCCGTCAGGGGCTTCTGTTGCTCCACCAGGGCAGCGATGGCCTGCTCCTGGTTCTGCCGAGCTAGCTCTCCCTGTTTCTCGAACTGGCTGCTCATCCACCTGAGAACCTCCTGTGCATCCATCGTCATCGTCATCTCCTTTCCTGAAACAAATCAGAAACACACCAAACCAAGTGCGGCACAATAACAAGGATAAAAATTTCTCCTCCCAAGCCTCCTCTTCTCACCAGCGATCCTCCCCAACCTGTGCCCAAATACCCGTTACCTGAGCAAGGTGGAGGGTCTTATTTTGAGAAGGTGCTTGCGGTCGCACTCCTGGAACCTGGATCCTCCTCCGTGCGTGCCAACTCCGCTCGTCCCGCGTTGTCGCTCTGCACTGTAGCTCCTTGTTTCCTGGGCTGGATCCGATAAAACTACGCCAACCTGTGATGGGGCCTGTGGTTAGAGGCCTGTTTAGCCCTATATAGGCGGTTGCCTAGGGCGTATGCACAAGTAATTGCTCTGGCCTTGTAAATAAAAAGTCTTTCAGAGCAACTTGAAATGAAAAGTGGGTTTTATTCCCCGTCCCGCTCGGACATTGTCAAAGGAAACAGAAACTTTAAATCAGATAAGCTTAGCAACAAAAGTGGTGACACACGTATATTCTCTTGTTATATTCACAGAGTTCTCTTCATCCAGTATTTACATCATACGGTTGCATTTAACACAGACACTGCAATCCATAGGAATATCCTCTTGCAGACTAGCAGCGTCTTCCCATATCATTTCCCCCAGCACTACTCACACTGCTGGTATCAGACCCTTCTTGAGAACGGTATTCAGCTATAGCGTCTTGTGACACTTCACTATAACAGTCACTGGGGGCTTTTGCTCCTTTGGGTCTATATCTCTCTCTGTAGCTGGTTCTGCCTGGGCTTGCCTCCCAGAACATTAGCTCTGAAACATCTTGCTTCTTATGTCTGTAGTCAGAACCCTGCCCTTTGCAGTTATAAGCTTTAAACTTCTCTTTGTTACTATAGGGAAGTTTCCTTCTCTCTGCAGGGCTTGTCTTTATGCTTGGCTCTCTATAGCCTTTGCTTCTAGCCTCCCGGGCTGGTTGAACAGGAATATATTTGTTCCTAACTTTACACCTATTTCTTAAGCTGTAGTCATGCAAGGAGTGCCCATCCCCCAACACTTCCCTCTCACCGTGACCTCTGCCTTGAGCTGGCAAATACTGGCCTCTGGGGTAGTGGGGTAATCCTGGCTTCTCTCCAAAGCTATTCCTGGTAGCAGGTCTTCCCTTAGTGCAGCTTGCCTTGAACCTTCCTTCTCGAGAGCTGGAGACAGACTCACTTCCTGACTCCTCGTGAGAAGAATTTCCTCCCAGCAATCCCCTGGGGCTTCTGCTCAGCTGACCTGGGACACACCTCCTGCTTCTCTCTCTCCTACTGCTTCCCGTGGTGATCCTGCTTCTGACTCTCCTCCCTAACTGACTGGAACCCTGCCCTAAATAATCCCTAGCTCTACACGTGACCTGGGGACTCTCACTCAGGTGTTCCTGATGGGACTTTTGTTTGCTACGTAGCAAGAATTTCCCTTGCTGCAGTGAATCATGGTGCCTAGTGCTGCTTTCTACAGCTGACTCTGAGGTAAGTCTTTCTTTTATCTTATTTTCCCTGGGCTGTGTGCCCCTTGCTGCATCACAGTACCAACATGTACCAAGACAGCAGACTCCTCCCCAGCACTATCTAAGACCTTATCTAGGTGGCGTGTGAGGTCCGCTACCTTCGCACCAGGCAGGCATGTTACCAGGCGATCCTCACGTCCACCAGCCACCCAGCTATCTACATGCCTAATGATTGAATCACCAACTATAACTGCTGTCCTAACCCTTCCCGCATGGGCACTTGGCCCTGGAGAAACCTCCTCGGTGCGAGAGGGGTTTACATCACCTGGAGGACAGGTCCTAGTTACAGGATCACTTCCTGCCACACCAGGGTGATGCTCTCCTGTCACGTGACCTCTCTCCTCCATGGCAACAGGGATGCTGCCAGACTGGAGGTGGGACTTCAGGACTATATCCCTGTAGGTCTCGTCTATGTACCTCTCTGTCTGTCTTATGTTTTCCAAGTCTGCTACTCTAGCCTCTAGAGAACGGACTCGTTCCCTGAGAGCAGAGAGCTCCTTGCACCTAGTGCACACGTAAGACCTCTCACCAGCTGGGAGAAAATCATACATGTGACACTCAATGCAAAAGACTGGAAAGCCCACATCCCGCTGCTGGACTGCTGTCTGCATCTTAGTTTTAAGTTTGTGTTTAGATCTTTAAGTTCTATATGTACTAAAGGGTGCAATGGATATTTATACCACTAAAACTGTACCTAAGAAGTTTAAGATACCTTGTTCACCTGAAGCTTAATTAATTTCAGGTCCTTGGTGTATGACTGATTTGGGTAATGAGCTTCACCTGAGAGCACCTCCTGTCTTTTAAGTTGTGCAAGTACCTATAAAGCTGTGATTTTCCCAGGGGAGGGTGGGTGTTGGGGAGGGAGGGAGGGATATAACACTTATTAAAAAAGGGCTGCTACACAGTACCTTGTCCTGTGCTGCTGAGGAAAACTATATTCTGATTTGATTTAAATTATAGCTCTTTGCTGCTACTAGGCTCTAACCTATTATAAAATTTAAACTACAAGCTCTCTGCTGGATTCTAAATTTAACCAGAAAGCTCTCTTCTGTGTTTTAATTTGAAACTAAAAGTACTTTGCTGATGCTAGGCCCTGAGTGACTATGAAATTTAAACTACAGCTGTCTACTGGGTATGAAAGGTAACCAGAAAGTTCTCTTCTGTGTTTTTAAATTGAATCTTAAACTGTTGCTACTAGGCCCTGACTGATTTAACAAAAAAAAAATAGTGGGTTCACAGATTAATTAGCTTTAAAAGAAAAAAAATTCCTTTCAGAAAAATTCCCAGAAGTATATACTCACAATTTCAGATTTCTCTCCAGAAGTAACAGCCCCCCTTTCCACATCCTCTTCTGTAGCCACTATAGTATGCAGTGCATTGGCACCATCACTTCTTCTTTAGCAGCCAAAGAGTATTGGAGGATCTCCAACTCCTCTGCCCTGGGCTCATCCTCCATCTCCAGAGAAAGTGGAATGGCCTTCACCATATCCCTAATAAAGTCCTGAAAGCACATGTCCTCTGGAGGAGACTTCTGCCTTTTGTATGAAGGGGAGGGGTCCAACGGGAGTTCAGGAGACCTGCCCTGTGACAAGTTCTCTGATTCCACATCCATCACCCAATAATCAGAGTCAGACTCTGAAAGAAAGTCGAAGTACCTCAGACTCTGCCCGGAGCTCCTTCTTGCCCTGAGCGTGAGCTTCTATAGTATCGATGATGCATCGAGGGCTTCCGGTTTCATCAGAGCACTGGAACCCAAGATACTCAAGAGGGAGATGTCCCCACTGGGAACCAGCATCAGATCTCTTCGATGCCCTAACTTTAAAGCCTCTACAGGTAGAGTTTGAGTCTTGAGGATCGGCTGAACAATGCTCAATGACTATGCCATGGGCACTGAGGCACTAGCCAGCTGTTTCTCCAGCAATGATACAATGTGGACTTTGAGTGTCTGAAGGAGACATTCCTCCATGGTTGCTGATTCCAAAGGCCTCGGGGCCTGCTATTGGGAGCCAGTCAGTGTCCCTCCAAAATCCTGGGGGTTGTGGAGACTCTCCTCCTAGCTAGCCTTGCTTGGAAGGGCTCTGATGCCAATACACCTGGGCCTTTGCCTGGTGCTTAGATGGATACCCCTTTCATGTCGACGAGGATGAGGTAACATCCTTTCTCGACTCCAGGCAGACACCGACCAATTGCCAATGCTCTGGGGCACTGAGGGTTCCATTGAGTCCGAGAACTCCTCGATGTCGATGAACCCTCGGCAGATTCCTATGAAGCCATCGAGACAGATGGCAGTGCCAAAGACGCTGAATCAATCCTCTGGCCAAAGAGGGATTCTCTTGATCCCTCAGGCCTCTTCTTGTCAGTTGCAAGCACAAATTGAAAGAAGAGGGCTGGTGATTGAGACCCAGGCACTGGAGGCACCAGTTGTGCCTGTCAGTTACAGAGATGGACTCTGCATTCTTGGTGCACTTCTTGTACCTGCTGGCCAGTTTCTGGGACATGTCTGGGAAAATGGCTGTGGCAAAATCGATGGCTCGATTTTTGGTGATCACAGGCCTGGTCAGGCCACAGGGAGAACAAATGAAAAAATTAACTTTACCAAAAAGCGCAGGAACTGATGAAGGAACCATGATCAACAGAACCGATGCGACCAATGGCAGGCAATAACACGAACACCAACAGGAAGCTTGTACAGGAAGGCCCCTTAAGGGGAAAAAACAGAGTTTACCAGAAGAGGACTGAATCAATGTCCGTGAGGCTCCGTGGAAAAATGAAGATGGGAGAAGATGGCACCGTGGCAGTAGGTGGGAAGGCAGACATGCAGTCACAGTGCAGCCTCCCTAAAGCTTACAATTGAAACTGGGGAGTGTTCCCATGTGGGGCTCTGTTGGAGATATCACTCATACGTGAGGACTTACTTCCTGCTTGTCCACGGAGAATGAATCTCACTCCTGAGCTATGGAATGCCTGTATGCAAATGATAGCAGTCTAAAAAAATAAGATGGGAGAGCTAGAGCATATAGAACTGAAAGAAAGGTTAGATATAATTGGCATTTCAGAAAGCTGGAAGGAGGATAACAAATGGAATACTATGATACCATGGTACAAATTATATTCCAATAAGAACATAAGATATGCCATACTGGGTCAGACCAAGGTCCATCAAGACCGGTATCCTGTTTCCAACAGTGGCCAATCTAGGTCATATGTACCTAGCAGTATCCCCAAGAGACACAGGTTCCACAATGCTTGTATTGGGTCAAGCATTGATATCCTGGGTCCCTTTTTAATAATGGTTTATGGACCTTTCCTCCAGGAACTTGTCCAAACTTTTTTAAACCCAGCTACACTAACAGCCTTTACTACATCCTCTGGTAACAAATTCCAGAGTTTGATTACACTTTGAGTGAAAAAATGTTTTCTCTTATTAGTCTTAAATAGTTTACCCTGTAGCTTCATTACATGTCCCCTAGTTTTTCTATATTCTGATAGCGCAAACAATCGATCTACGTTTACCCGTTCCACTCCATTCATTAATTTATAGACCTCTATCATATCTTCCCTCAACCGTCTCTTTTCCAGGTTGAAGAGCCCTAACCTTTGTAGCCTCTCTTCATAGCAGTAGCCTTCCATCACCTTTACCATTCTGGTGGCTCTTTTCTGTACCTTTTCTAATAATGCTATATCCTATCTCCAGGAACAAGCAGGAATGAGTCTTCACATATGGGTATCGTCGGTACCGACGGAGCCTGCGCGGGAACGCTCCCCAGCGTCCAAAAGGAAAGCTTTTGGGAGCATCCCAGAGCACCTGCGCGCTGCCTTCCCGCCTTTCCCAACTGCCTCTCTCCAGTTCTTCTTTTCCGCGGAGCCAGCAGGTCGTGTTTCCTGTCACCGCTGAAGAATTTCTTATTTTCTTTTATTTTTCTTTAGTCGTGTGTCTGCCTTCTCGACTCCGGACCGGTACCACCGGTCTTTTTTTTTTTCTTTCTTTCTAAAAAAAACAAAAAAAAAAACAAAACTCTTTTCTTACTTCAGTGCATTTTTTCTTCTGGGGCCTTAGGCCTACAGATATTTTTTTCCTCATGGAAAACCCCGCCTCCGGGTTTAAAAAGTGCACGAAGTGCAGTGGCACTATTTCTGTCACTGACACCCATGACTGGTGTCTAAAATGTTTAGGTCCTGACCACTCCATTGCGGATTGTGAGTCCTGTTCTATGATGTCTAAAAGAGGGTTACAAAATCGGGCCGCCAAGCTCAGTACCCTGTTTCCCTCCGATGCAGCTTCTGTGGCATCGACGTCTTCCAGGGCTTCTTCTTCATCCCATGGATCTCAGGTAACCAAACTTAAATCCGGCCGGTCCTCAAAGAGTACATCTCCCTCTAAGTAACGAGATGCCCCCGGGCTTACTCTTGAGGAATCCACACCGGCAAAATTACCCCGGCGGGAGGCTCCGGCTTCCAAAGGTCTATCTATGGGGTCACAGGTTGACATCGATGGCTCGGCCTCGACCGATCACCTGTTACAATGTTCTGGGGTACCGGCAGTTTCCACCGGTACCGATATCCAGACATTGGTGGCGTCGATGGATCAGAATATTCTGACCATGCAGCGTGCCATCACGGCATTCATACAAGCTGCGACGCCTACGATACCGCAACAAACCCCGTTGTCGGTACCGGTACCGATTCCGGTACCGGATCCGATACCGGTTCGATACCGGTACCGCTTGCATCGACATCAGCGTCGACAGCAGCGGTACGCTATCCAATGATGCCCATCAGTACCGATTACTCCCGATGTCGATACCCCCCGGTACGCGTATCGGGCTCTCCGAGAGCATCCAGACAGTCGATACGTCGATTCCTCTGAAGACTCTGATGCATCAGAGGCCTCTATTGAAGCATCGGGGATCCTTCCTCAGGAACCCTCTTCTCCAAAATGGAGAATGTCTCCTCCTGAAGACTTGTCTTTTCAGGACTTCATCAGGGAGGTGGCCAGAGGCCTGTCCATCTCAGTGGCCTCTGAAACTGAAACTAGAGCCAAAAAATTAGATATCCTTCAATATCCTAAGGCTCCTAAAGAGGCAGCCACCTTACCAGTACATGAGATTCTTTATGATCACATGTTAGGCATATGGGAGACTCCTCTTTCCACCTCCCCTCATTCTCGAAGGTTGGACACCATGTATCGTGTTCCTCCTTGTCCTGGTTTTCATAAGACTCAGCTTCCTCACCACTCCATTGTGGTAGAGTCTGCTATGAAAAATATCAAGAGTACAAAAAGGCACTCCTCTGCTCCTCCAGGAAGAGAATGCAGAACCTTAGATGCCTTTGGCAGGAAGATCTTCCAGGCCAGTATGCTTGTGGCCAGAATCAACTCCTATAGTCTCTATATGGGGATGTTTCTGAAAGAGGTTACAGATCACCTGCAAACCTTATCTCATTTTATGTCAGAAGATAAGAGAGAAGAATATATCACCTGGCTTAAACATGCACAGGATGTATCCAAGTTTTCCAACCGTGCAGCCTTTGACTCTTTTGAGGGTGCCAGTAGAGCCTCGGCTATTGCCATAGGTGCACGCAGAGTTGCTTGGTTGCAAGCCTCTGATTTGGAATCCTGGGTACAGGATGATCTAGGTAACCTTCCCTGTACAGGGGAAAACCTGTTTGGCAAAAATTGGCAAGCAAAGGCCAACCAGATGGATGCTGAAAACTCTGCTTTAGATAGACTTTCAAAGTCTACTACTGCTCCTTTTAAAAAGAGGTTGTTCAAAAAAGGATCTTTACCAAAAAAAGGGAAATTTTCTTCCGGTTATGGTCAGGCCTCTTCTCAAGGTCATTTTGCTACAAAGAGACAGCAACAACCAAAACAGACCAAGCCTCAGGCTGCGAGGACTGCTACGGCCCAACAGCCTCAGCCTCCTCAGGGTCTTTGACTTTCCACTAGGGAACTTAGCCTTTCTGGCTCTATAACATCCAGAGCCTCTCACCATCCCAAGAAGATTAGCTCACTTTGCTCCCAGATGGGAACAAATCACAGCAGAGCAATGGACCCTCTCCATCATACGGGATGGGTACAAGCTTCATTTCTTAAACCTTCCCCCTCACACCATGGTGAAACAGTTCAATTCTCCAACATCTCTCCTCAACCTTCTGGGTCAAGAGATTGCTACCCTTCTTGCCCAAGGGGCAATAGAAGAAGTACCTCTTCTTCAACAGGGATCAGGGTTCTACTCCCCTTATTTTCTCATCCCAAAGAAAACGGGGGGCTACAGACCCATATTAGATCTCAGAGAGTTGAACAAGTTTCTATGCAAGGAGAAATTCAAGATGACTTCTCTCGGAACTCTCCTTCCATACCTCCAGAGTCAGGACTGGCTTTGTTCTCTAGATCTCAAGGATGCGTACATCCATGTCCTCATCCATCCAACACACAGAAGGTTCCTTCGGTTCCTTTACCAAGGAAAGCACTTCCAATACAAAGTGCTTCCTTTCGGTCTGGCCTCTGCTCCAAGAGTGTTCACAAAATGCATGGCAGTAGTAGCTGCATTTCTGCGCACTCTAGAGATATTCGTATTCCCATATCTGGACGACTGGCTCATCCGAGCTCCATCCCAGTCAGAGGCCCAGGCTTCCCTGACCTGCACAAAGCGTGTTCTTCAGTATCTGGGACTGGTAATCAACATTCCAAAATCCCATCTCACCCCTACTCAGTCTCTAGAGTTTATAGGGGCCTTACTGGATACCACAACTGCAAGGGCCTATCTTCCCCAGGCCCGTTGCCTACGCTTGGTGCAGTTAGCCTCCCAGATTCAGTTAAAATCCCAACTGCTCGAGAGATGTTGCAACTCTTAGGCCACATGGCATCTACGGTGCATGTGGTTCCTTATGCTCGCCTTCACATGAGGGCAGCTCAGTGGACCCTATCCACCCAATGGACCCAGGCATCAGGCTGCCTGTCAGACAAAATAGCAACCTCCAGTCGCCTATTTTGGTCCCTCCACTGGTGGAAGTCCACTCAAAATCTGTTGCTGGGGTCCCCCCTTTCAACAGGTGTTACCCCAAGCAACCCTTACAACAGATGCCTCTCCAAAGGGTTGGGGAGCTCATCTACAAGATCTCTCGACCCAAGGCATCTGGTCTCCAAAGGAGACATCTCTACATATCAACCTCTTAGAGCTCAGAGCAATCTTTCTGGCTCTCAGAGACTTCCACACCCTGCTCAGCTACAAGACAGTCCTCATCCACACGGACAACCAGGTAGCCATGTTCTACGTGAACAAGCAGGGAGGGACTGGCTCTCTGTCGCTTTGCAAAGAAGCTCTGAGATTGTGGGCCTTCGCCAGAGAGCATCAAATCCATCTCATGGCAGTGTATCTTCCAGGGGTTCAAAACTCTTGGGCAGACAGACTCAGTCGAGTTCTGCTTCCACACGAACGGTCCCCTCCATGGGGACCAGATAGCCAGGATTTTTCGGATTTGGGGTACCCCAGACATAGACCTGTTTGCAAGTCCGTGGAATGCCAAACTTCCCCGGTTTTGTTCCAGGATTCCATGTCAGGGAGTTCAGGCCAGGGATGCCTTCCTCCTTCATTGGGGGCAAGACTTCCTCTATGCCTTTCCACCTATTCCCCTCATCCCCAAGACTCTGTTCAAGCTTCAGAGAGACAAGGGGTCTATGATCCTCATAGCACCACATTGGCCACGCCAAGTGTGGTACCCTCTATTTCTGCATCTCTCTCAAGTCCCCCCCCTGGACCTGGGGTCTGCTCCGGATCTCCTCTCCCAGGAGGAGGGAACCTTGTGGCACCCAAATCCTCAGTCTCTTCATCTCAGGGCCTGGTTGCTGAAGGCCTACACCTTCAGGATTTACACCTTTCTCAGCAAGTGAAGGATATCCTTCATGCTTCCAGAAAGCCTTCCACCAGACGTTCCTATGCTTTTAAATGGAAAAGGTTTTCCATTTGGTGTGCAGAGAAGGGTCTCAACCCTCTTGCAATACATTTGAATTCTTTACTAGACTATTTGCTGCATTTATCCCATGCAGGCCTTAAAACAAATTCAATCAGAGTCCATTTGAGTGCTATCGCAGCATCCCTTAAGCCTCTCAATGGACAACCTATTTCCTCTCATCCTCTTATAGCAAGATTCATGAGAGGCCTTCTTTTGACTAAATCTCCCATTAGACCACCTCCAGTGGCATGGGACTTGAATCTGGTTCTTGGTCAGCTTATGAAGCCACCCTGTGAACCCTTAGCCACTACCTCCTTGAAATTCCTTTCCTGGAAGGTTATTTTTCTCATTGCAGTCACCTCAGCTTGCCGTATCAGTGAGTTGCAAGCTTTAGTGGCTAATCCTCCTTATACAAGGTTCCATCATGACAAGGTAGTCCTCAGAACTAATCCACACTTTATGCCTAAAGTGGTCTCACCCTTTCATCTGAACCAGGAGGTATATTTACCTGTCTTTTTTCCAGGACCTCATGCATCAAGTGCAGAGAGGAATCTTCATACCCTGGATTGTAAAAGAGCACTTGCTTTCTATTTACAAAGGACACAGCAACATAGAAAGTCCTCTCAACTTTTTGTTGCTTTTGATCCTTCTCATTTAGGACTTCCAGTCTCTAAGAGAACTCTGTCCAATTGGATTGCTCAGTGTATCTCCTTCACCTACCAGAGTAAGAACCTTTCTCTGGAGGGCCATGTCACAGCTCACAATGTGAGGGCCATGGCAACCTCTATGGCTCATCTAAACTCTGTGTCCATCGAGCAAATCTGTCGAGCGGCCACCTGGGCATCGGTTCATACCTTCACAGCCCATTATTGCTTGGACAAGGACTCCCACCGGGATGCCTTGTTTGGTCAGGCTGTTCTCAAACACCTGTTCCATACCTAATCAACTCCTACCCTCCATCCCTGACTGGATGCCTGAAATTCATGAGTGGAGGTGCAGCCCTTCCCAGGGTCTCACAATCTGGGTGATCTCCCAGGCATCTCTAGCTGGGGAGTCCCCATATGTGAAGACTCATTCCTGCTTGTTCCTGGAGATAGCACAGTTACTTACCTGTAACAGGTGATCTCTGGGAACAGCAGGAATAAGTCTTCACAACCCACCCACCTCCCCTAGGAGTTGTATCTCTCTATCTATCTTTCCTTTCCTCTCTCTCTCTTTGTCTCAGCTTTAAAACTCGAACTGGAGAGAGGCGGTTGGGAAAGGTGGGAAGGCAGCGCGCAGGCGCTGTGTGATGCTCCCAAAAGCTTTCCTTTTGGACGCTGGGGAGCTTTCCCGCGCAGGCTCCGTCGGTACCGACGATACCCATATGTGAAGACTTATTCCTGCTGTTCCCAGAGATCACCTGTTACAGGCAAGTAACTGTGCTTTTTAAGATACGGCAGAATTGCACACAATATTCAAGGTGCGGTCGTACCATAGAACGATACAGAGGCATTTAATATCCTTTGTTTAATTTTCCATTCCTTTCCTTATCATACCTAGCATTCTAGTTGCTTTCTTGGCCGCCGCTGCACACTGGGCGGAGGGTTTTAACATGTTATCCACGATGACTCCTAAATCTTTTTCCTGGGTGGTGGTTCCCAATGTGGAACCTTGCATTGTGTAACCATAGTGTGGGTTGTTCTTTCCTAGGTGCATAACTTTGCACTTGTCCACATTAAATTTCATCTGCCATTTGGATGCCCAGTCTTCCAATTTATCCAGATCCTCCTGCAGTTTTCCACAATCCTTTTGGGTTTTAACAACTTTAAACAGTTTTGTGTCGTCTGCAAATTTGATAACCTCACTAGTTATTCCCTTTTCCAGGTCATTTATGAATATGTCAAAAAGTAGCGGACCCAGTACAGATCCCTGGGGTACTCCACTATTCATCTTTTTCCATTGGGAAAATTGGCCATTTATCCCTACCCTCTGCTTTCTATGTTTTAACCAGTTCCCGATCCACAATAGTACACTGCCTCCTATCCCATGACTTTTTAGTTTTGCCAAAAGTCTCTGATGAGGGACCTTGTCAAAGGCTTTCTGAAAGTCCAGATACACTATATCAACCGACTCACCTTTGTCTACCTGTTTATTCACACCTTCAAAAAAAGATATCAGATTAGTAAAACAAGATCTTCCTTGTCTAAAGCCATGTTGGCTGTCTCCCATTAGGCCATGACTATCTACATGCTGTGTAATTTTGTTCTTTATGATGGTTTCTACCATTTTCCCCGGTACTGACGTCAGGCTCACCGGTCTGTAGTTTCCAGGATCACCTCTGGAACCCTTTTTAAAAATTGGCATTACATTGGCGATCCTCCAATCTTCAGGTATTACAGATGATTTTAATGATAGGGTAGATCAAATTGTTGGAAGGGTGGTGCTATATGTTAAAGAGGGCATTAAGTGAAACAGGATAAAGGTTTTGCATTAAACAAAATACACTGTAGAATCTCTATGCTTAGAAATTTCATGTAAAAAAGGGGAAGGGAATGACAGTGGGTATACTACAGTCTGCCTGGCCAGAATGAACAGATGGATGATGAAATGCTAACAGAAATTAGGAAAGCTAATGAAATTTACAACACAGTAATAATAGGCTATTTCAATTACTCCAGTATCGACTGGGTGAATATCACATCAGGACATGCTAGGGAGATAAAGTTTCTAGATGAAATGTATGACTGTTTCATGGAGCAGATGGCTCATGAACTAACACAAGGAAAGTTATTTTAGACCTAGACTTTGGTGGAATACAGAATCTGGTGTGAGAGAAAACTGATGGAGCCACTTGTCAATAATGATCATAACAATCACATTTGATATAATAAATAGAGAAAGGATAGCAAGGAAATCCACTGTGTTGGCATTTAGCTTTCAAAAGGGAGACTATGATAAAATTAGGTAAATGGTTAACAAAAAACGAAAAGGAGCAACTACAAAGGTTAACAGTTTACATAAGGCCTGGGCGTTGTTTAAAAATACTATCTTGGAAGCCCAGACCAGATGTATTCCACGCTTTAAGAAAGGTGGAAGGAAGGCCAAACAACCGCCAGTATGGTTTAAAGGTGAGGTCAGAGAGGCTGTTATAGCCAAGAAAGCATCTTTCAGAAAATGGAAAAAGAAGCCAAATGGTGAAAAAACAGGAAACATAAGCAATGGCAAGTTAGATGCAAGGCAATGATAAGGAAGTCAAAGAGAGAATTTGAGAAGAAGCTTGTTGTAGTAGCAAAAATGCATAATAAAAACATTTTCAAGTACATTTGTAGCAAAAAACTTGTGAAAGAGTCAATTGGACCTTTAGATGATAGAGGAGTAAAAGGGATGCTAAGGAAGAACAAGGCATAGCGGAGAGACTGAATGAATTATCTGCCTCTGTCTTTACTGAAGATGGTGTAGGGAAGTTACTCATGTCTGAAATGGTATTTAATGGTGATATATCAGAGGAACTGAAACATTTTGATAAAGCAGGCAGATGTAATGCAGCTATTTGATAAAGAGTAGCAGATTACCTGGACCCCATAGTATAGATCTGAAGGTGCTAAAAGAACTGAAATATGAGACTGCAGACCTACTATTATTAAGTTCCTCCTATGCTGCCAACATTACTCCAGAGCGCCCACTTGAAATTAAAAAGCTCCACCGAGGCACACAAAAGAACACCAGCAGCTACACACACACACACACACACACACACACACACACAAGCATGCACTCTTTCGCTCCTGCTTCTGATTGATTCTGCTCAACCAGAACTGCCATCACAGCCGCAGCACAACAAAGGACATGCTGAGACTTGAAACATGGAGGTAAGCTCCACCCACGCTACCTACATCATTCCAGAGCACCCACAGGCTCCTTGAAATTAAAAAGCTCCACTAAGGCGCGCCCGCACCTAAGGGCCATGCCAAAGGGCCCTTAGATGTGGCTCTTGGAGTGCCCATGGAATGGAGTAAGGAGGAGGAGGAGGAGAGGCTGCCCTATGCATAGCTAGACTGGAGCACACCTCTGTAACACGCAGAGTAAAACCTCAGAGCCCACCTAAGGGAACCCTGACTAACAGGAACTCTACACTCCACAATCCACCACGAAGATTCACAGCAACAGCCTCCTTTGTATCCTCCTGGCACTACAACTGCTTCTACAATACACAGGGGCTAGCCAAACCAAGTGAAACACATTGGTGCTCCTTCTACTAACTCAAATCCAGTACAGCATCCTATGGCAACACCCCAACAAATACCCAACTCGTAAATCACACACTCTAATAAAAATAAAACCCACTCATCATGCATAAACCACATACACCAACCCCCTTTTGGACACCTCCATCACATACACACTCAATGCCAGATCAATCAGAAATAAAACCAGTACTATCATTGACTACCTACAGACCAATCAGACACATATACTATACATCATGGAAACATGGCTTAATGATATAGACCAGGTCATCCTTAACCAAATCACCCCACCCACATAATCTGCCTTCAACTGCCACAGGAGGAGGAGTGCTAATACTAGCAAGAAGCCAGTTTAAATTCAAGACCCTCTTATCAAGCAACACGGCAAAGTCCAAAATAATCGCCATCTCCAACAACTATGTTCATATGTGCCTCACTTACAGAGCCTTGAATGGCAAGTCTGACGAACTCTCCACAGTACTTGAAGCAGTATGTGCACACAACTCACCCATAGCCTTGGAAGACTTCAACTTCAGTGTGACTCCTAACAGAGGTCAGATCATTCCTGAAAGCAATAGAATTGCTACAATACAACCAATTAGCAAATGCCCCCACTCACTGACTAGGCACAACTCCGACCTCATCTTTATCCCTAAAGCACTGCTGGAACACAATCACATAACACCCCCATCAATCACCCCAACCTCCTGGTCAGACCACCACCTAATAACATTTACTATGCGGATCGCAAAACCTACCGACAATAAACATCAGCAAAACAAAGACAGAAGAATCAAGAGCTTTAACAAAGAAAACTTCCTGCAAGAAATAACTCAGAAACTGCATCAAGACATAGATGATCTAGACAACACTTCTGAAAACTGGAACTACACCACATTCACAGTAGCATCAGCACCAAGTACAAAACATACAACTACACAGAAAGTAAAAAAGGCGCTATGGTACTCCAATGAAATCAAAGAAGCAAAGAGAATCCTAAATCGAGAGTACATGGAGACAGAAGGCGGCCCCAGACATCCTACCACAATATAGAACCAAACAACAAGAATCAACTTGATCAACAGATGCAAGCAACAATTTCACACCAATCTCATCATGAAATCAGCAAATAAACCCACAGAACTTTTTGATTTTGTACGGACACCCACTAGATTCCCATCACAACAAAGTGACTCTGAAATACATCCTCAAAACATGGCAAACCACCTAATGGACAAACATTTGCAACTCAATCAGAACATCCCTCCTCTCATAACAAGCAATACACAAAACTCAGCCTTCACCAAAGCTTGGGGTGAATTTAGCATGCCATCCTGTCAACAGAGCATATAATATCCTCCCTTAACACTACCAGCTCTCTGTCAGACTCTTGCTCTGTAACATGGATAAAATCAGCCAAGGAACAGCTCAAACACTTCATAAACAAAATAGCAACAGCATCCCTCATCCAAGGCTACATGCCAACATCTCTCAAACAAGCAACCATACGGCCAATCCTCAAGAATACATCACTCAACAAAAATGACCCCGTAGCATACCGCCCAATTTCTAGCCTACCATTTATTGCAAAAATTATAGAAAAAGCAGTTTGGAAGCAGTTACAAGACAACATAGATCAACACGCTCCACCAATATAGATTCAAAACAAACCATAATGTAGAAACTCTGCTAAACTCACTCTTCGACACCATCAGGGACATAGATAACATCAAAATCGGATTCTTCTTCATATTTATGGACATCATATCTGCATTCGATACTGTATCCCACACTATCATGCTGCGACGCCTCCAAGAAATTGGCCTACACAACACTAAATTAAAGTGGTTTCAACCCTTCCTAAGTTAACGCAAGTCAAATGTGGAACGAAGTCTTCTACGCCATTCCCCATATGACAGGGCATACCACAAAGATCCTCAATCTCGTTACTGCTCTTCAACCTCTACATACAGCCCATCTGCAACATCATAAAAAAAACACAAAATACAGTACTGGTCATATGCTGACAATATCATGGTATTCACCCCAATCGACCTACACAATCCGGACCTCTCAACCATAACCCAAGTGTATGGAGGACATGATCATCTGGCTCAGCAACAACCACCTAACAGTAAAATACAGCAAGACAGAAGCACTCTACATCACAAGACACCCCCTCATTCAACCCCCCACAATCAATGTACTACACAGAACTATAACAGTAAGAAATGAAGCCAGATATCTAGGAGTTACCTTGGACCAAATCCTAAACCTTCAGTCCCACATAAACAAAACTACCGCTAACACCTACCACAGAATGAAACTCATTAGGAAAATAAAACCAGTCCTAAGCCAGGACCATTTTCGCACAGTATGTCAGTCTGTCATCACCCGTATAATTAGACTACTGCAACTTGCTATACCAGGGACTCTCAAAACAAACCTACTTCCCCTCTAATTGGCACAAAACACAGCAGCCCAAATCATTACTGGGAACATCCAAACATGACCACATTATTCCCATATTCAACCAGCTACACTGGCTCCCAATACACTCTCACACCAGGTTCAAAACGACACTAAACATCTTTAAAATCATACATCACTCCTCGGCAAACATCCTGCAAGACCTAATTATAAGAGACTCAAGCATAAAGCCCAGGAGAAACAACAAAAACATGATTATCACCCCCACCAAATACCATAAATCTAAACAATCCATGTCCAGAACAGTGCTCTCCCTCTCCGCCCCGGCCTTATGGAACTCCCTCCTGGAAGACATATGAATCACAGTAGACATTAAGGACTTCTGTAAAAAACTGAAAATACTCCTCTACACAGAACACTTTGGAAATGTCATTTAACCCCAGCAAATGCAAGGTTCTGGACCCCCCAACCAACCTGTCCTATCACGTTTCAGCCACAAGCCAATAACTAAGATGAAAGCTGTACATAAATTATAACATGTAAATTTTCCCTGCATGCCAACTTCCCCCCTACTGTATCTTCTCGTTTTAATGTTCTAAATTTGTTACAATGTATACTCTCGTTTAACGTACTCAGTTAAGTTACAATGTATTTACTCTCATTTTAATTACAATGTAAACTGCTTTGATTGAAGGATAAAGTGGTTTAAAAAAACTGGCTAAATAAATTATCTGTGAGCCATGATTAAAATCATCTGTAGTACCTGGATGACAGACCAATGTAATGCCCATTTTTAAAAAAGGTTCCAGAGGTGATCCAAGAAACTACAGACCAGTGAGCCTGACCTCAGTGGTAGGCAAAATGGTAGAAACCATTATAAAGAAAAAAAATACTGAACACATAAAGAGTCATGGTTTAATGGGACAAAGTCAACCATAGATTTAGCCAAGGAAGGTTTTGTCTCACCAAACCCCAGCATGTCTATCTTCCCTCATCAGTTTCTATTCTCCTTCACACACTCTTTGCGAGAATAAGTTGTGCTTACACCACCTTCTAAAACTAAATATGGAGTCACCTACCACTCTGCTTTTTTATTTGTCACCCCCTCCCTCTGGTATAGTCTTCCTTCTCATCTTCGTTTGGCCACTATGTTTACAAGTTTTAAAAATTATTTGAAAAGATACCTGTTTAATAGATTCTTTGAGTTACTTTCCTGAATGGGGAGGGGTCAGTGGGTGGTAGAGCATCGCTATACTTGGATGTCTTTTCCCCTCTTTAGCTCTTCACTTTAATGTTTACTGATTGGCATCCCTTTCTACCACTGTTTTAATGTGTTTCATTTAATTTTATGTTAAGTATATGTAAAGCACTCTGTTACCCTAAAAGCGCAGTATATTAAATTTTAATAAACCATTATTTGCTATATATTTTTTTAAGGTATGACTAAACAGGTAGATATAGGTTATATACACTATCGGCCTGATTCCAGTGTGGAGATAGAAGCCCTCTGTACGTCCGGTCTGAACCGGATGTACAAAGGGTGTCGCGTTTCTGATCCCGCGGGGCATGTCTAGCTCCGCAGGATCAGAATCGTGATCAGACCAGTACATGCAGGCCAGGGCTGCGATTCAGCCTGGCCTGCATGTACAGGCACTGCCCGACTAACTCAGTCAGGGCTTTTAAATGGAGCTGTGGCGCCATGGCCTCCGGTTGCCTTGGCACCACGGCTCCATTTAAAAGCTGTGATCCAGGCTGCCGGCTCCTACACTGCATTCCCCACAGCCCAACCCCGATCCGGCCACCTACGGCTAGGGTCGGGCTGCGGGGAATGTTTTCAGCCCCCCTCCCTGCTCCATTCGCGCCCTGGGCCCACTGATCCATTACGTACAGGGACGTTATTCCACCTCAGAGATGGAATCTATCTTTATTTTTTTGCTTGATATACCGCCCAGGCACAAGCGTCAGGGCGGTGTACATTCAATAATTTCCCCGTACAAGTCACCAGCCCTGGATGTACAGGGCTGACATTAGAATCGGCCCTGTACGTCCAGTGCCGGCGACCACCCACTGCCCTCCCTAACTCTGCCCCAGATCCGCCCCCTCCCTGCCCCCGTCTAACTTGATATCGTGTATCTGGAGTTTTAGAAAGTCTGAGTTTTGAGAAAATAAAAATGTCATGGGATAGGAGACTGTACTATTGTGGACTGGGAACTGGTTAAAAGACTGAAAACAGAGTAGGGCTAAATGGCCAACTTTCTCACTGGAGAAAGGGTGAACAGTGGAGTACTCTGGGGATCTGTACTGGGCCCTCTGCTGTTTAATATAGTCATAAATGACGTGGAAATGGGAATGAGTTAGACAATCAAATATGCAGATGACACAAAATTATTCAGAGCTGTTAAAACACAAGATAATTGTGAAAAATTGCAAGAGGATCTTTAGAAACTGGGAGACTGGGTGTCCAAATGGCAAATGAAATTTGATGTTGACAAGAGCAAAGTTATCCACCTAGGGAAGAACCCAAACTATGACTACATGATGCAAGATTCTACATTAGGAATCACCACCCAGGAAAGAGTTCTAGGTGCCATCATGGATAATACCTTGAATCCCTCTGCTCAGTGTGTAGCAGTGATCAAGAAAGCAACTAGAATGCTAGGAATCGTAAGGAAAGGAATGGCAAATAAAACCAAGGATATTGTAATGCCTCTATATTGCACCATGGTGCGACTGCACCTTGAATACTGTGTGCATTTCTGGTCTCCATATCTAAGAAACCCAATATAGTGCAATTAGACAAGCTTCAGAGAAGAGCAATCAAAATGATAAAGAGGATGGAAGGCTAGCCCTATGAGAAAAGACTTGAAAGGTTAGGGCTCTTCAGCTTGGAAAAGAGATGGCCAAGGGCAGATATGATAAGAGGTTTATAAATTAATGAGTGGAGGGGAACAGGTAAACGTAGACCGGTTGTTTACTCCTTCAAAAAGTAAAAAGGCTAGGGAACATGCATGAAACTACAATGTAGCACAATGAAGACTAATCAGAGAATATTTTTTTTCACTCAACGCGTAATCAAACTCTGGAATTCCTTGCCAGAGAATGTAGTGAAAGCTGTTTGTATCACTGGGTTTAAAAGAGGTTTGGACATGTTCCTGGAGGAAAAGTCCATAATCCATTATTAAAGTGGACTGGGGAAATTCACTGCTTAACCCTGGGATAAGTAGCATGGAATATATCTACCTTTTGGGAACTCAACAGGTATTTGTGACCTGGATTGGCCACTGTTGGAAACAAGATACTGGGCTTGATGGACCTTTGGTCTGACCCAGTATGGCATATCTTATGTCCTTATGTTCTCAACATCCTGTTTTTGACAGAGTCCAATCCTGGTCACAAGTATCTGACAGGATCCTACTACTACTACTAATGATATAAACAAATGTGATATGTTATTTTTACAATGTAATATAAGGCTTGTATTCCATTCATTCACCATTCTGTAATATAATTTTGTATGTCTGCATTCTGGGAAGAGAGACTATGTGGCTAATAATATGTAACCTGTCACAGGTGCAGAGGTACAAAGCTGATTCACCTTTACTGTATGTCTGCATTCTGGGAAGAGAGACGACGTGGCTAATAATACGCTAATAATACATAGCCTGTCACAGGTGAAGAGGTACAAAGCTGATTCACCTTTACTGTATGTCTGCATTCTGGGAAAAGGGATACGTGGCTAATAACACGTAGCCTGATATATATATAATGTTTTTCTGACTTCCTTACTGTATGTCTGCTTTCTGGGAAGAGAGACCATGTGGCTAAATAATACGTCGACTAACAATTATTAATTACCAAATTTGCTATAAAAATAACTGTGAAACAGAGGTTGGGTGTGAGTGCTTACTGAAGCATCTCACCCTTTACTTGCAAGCAAAGTCATTAAACTCTGCTTTACTGAGAAGTCTGTTATTGTGTAAAGAGTTATGTTTTCTTACACTAAGCATTTATATAGTGCTACAAAATGTACGCAGTGCTGCACAGACATGTAAGAGACAGTCCCTCTTCATCAGAGCTTGAAATCTAGTCAAGACAGACAACACAGTAGGTGTAGACATGGGATGCATCTAGGGGGACTGGTAAGGAAACACAAAGGAGATCAGGTGAGTCAAGATCTGAAAGCGGCAGTGAAGAAATGGGTTTTAAGCCTAGATTTGAAAAGGGCCAGAGAAGGTGTCTGATGTACAGACTCGGGTAGTTTGTTCCAGGCATAAGGAGCAGCAAGGTGAAAGGAGCGAAGTTTGGGGTTAGCAGTGGAAGAGAAGGGCACAGATAGAAGCAATTTGCTAGAAGAGTGGAGTTCCCGAGGATCCTGAAGAGTAGGATCCATTCTTTATTGTTCATACCTAGAAATAAGCAATGACTTTCCCAAGCTTACATGGCTAATAATGGTTTAAAGACTTTTACACTGGTAAAAAATATTCAAAAAGCTTACTAATAATATTTATCCTTAAAAATATAAGATAATGCAATACATGGAGTTTTCAAGGACTCAAATACAATTTACAATTAAATAATCAGTCCGCTCATTTGAAATGCTTCTACCAAATGTTACTTATCCAAAACTTAAATAATGGGGGTTCATATGTTTCAATGATGATCAAAATCAGATTTGTTATCGACTTATTTTATTATTGCCCATACCAAAAGCTATTTATCATTTTGCCTATGTATCTAGAAAATTATAAGAGTAGTTACTCACCTAAAGCAGGTGTTCCCCGTGAACAGCAGGAATAAGTCCTCACGTATGCGTGACATCACCAACGGAGCCCCGCACAGAACATTCCCCAGCTTCCAAAGGAAGCCTTTGGGAGGTACACTACACATGCATGCCATCTTCTCTAGTCTAATAACAGCAGGAGCCAAAAAGGCAACTCCCCAGGGAGGTGGGAGGGTTGTGAGGACTTATTCCTGCTGTTCACGGAGAACACCAGCTACAGGTTAGTAACTACACTTTCTCTGTGAACAAGCAGGAAGTAAGTTTTCATGTATGGGACTCCCAAGCTACAGGCTACCAGAAACTGAGGAGATCAACAGCCCAACAGGGCAATGAAACTGGAGAAACCAGAACAGTAAGGCAGTCCCATCAAGGTACTCATCCGAATCACCATCCTCAGCAGACATTGACCGGAGGAGTTTTAGCAGGTAGCCTGGGTGGACAGAAGACCCGGTGGGCAGGAGTAGCATTTTACTCACCTGTGCATATGTGTTTGGCTTGCTTTCCCAGTTTAATGCTGCCATTGCGCCAAGTTTAATGCGTGCCTAATTTGCATATGAGCCCCTTTCTCAAGTCGCGTGCTATCGGTACACTACAAAGAGGCATACAGAGATGACAGTGTATGATTTCAGCACAGGCTTTCTGCATTGGCCTGTCTGTATTTATAATGCGACAAGGACAGAGCTCCATTAGCTTCCATCAGATCACATCTCCAGAATCAGAAGCTCTTCAGTCTTACTATTTGCTTTTATCTTTATTTCATTTCTTGATTGACCGCTCAGATGGTAGCATCAGAGCGGTTTACAATAAGTAATAAACAGGCTGCTAATCAAAAGGTAGAAAGGAATGCCATCAACAGACAGGAAAGAGGAGAGGACAGAATACACAGTAGAAAAAGTAGAGGACACTCATAAGAGAGAGAGAGGCAGACCAGTTGGAGAGGATAGGCAATCAGGGTTGACAGAAGGGAGATTGAATGCGAGGTGAAATAAATGGGTTTATAGAGTAACCCTGAAGAAGCCGTTAAGTGGGGTGAAATCACAAGCCAAGTCAGGTAATTATTCTCATAGCTTAGATGGATTCCAGATAATTTGAGTCATTATAGTATGATCATATACGGAAAGAAATCTTTCTCTGTGAACAAGCAGGAAGTAACTCCTCATGTATGGGTGACTTCACTAATGGAGCCCCGCACGGAACGCTCCCCAGCTTCCAAAGGGAGCATTTGGTAGGTACACCGTGCATGCACGCCTGCCTTCCTGCCTACTGTAGTACGATCTTCTCCTCTATTCCGCAGAGCCCTAGGACGTGTTCCAACAGTCCAGAAAAAGGTTGTATTTTTTGGCTGTCGTGGGTTGGTTTTTTTTTTGTGTTTCCTTGCCGCCTGTTGTCGGTTTAATCGGTCTCACTGACTTAGGTTTCTTTTTTGTTCTTTTTTTTCTTGCTTTTCAGTGTCTTACCCCTTCAGGGTTATTTTCCTGCCCATTGCAGCTCTCCAGTTTAACTTTGCTGAGGCAGTATTTTTTGGCATGTCTAAACCAGCTAGTGGCTTTAGAGAAATGCACCAAGTGTGGAGACCCTCTTTGGCTTATCGGATTCAGCATCCTCAGCCCCGACTCCATCGTCAATGACTGCCAAGGTTATTGAGGCATCCAAGGAGAAAGAGCTACGTATCCAATCAGAGCAGAGGGGCCCGAGCAGCAAGAGGAGACTCTCTGATGAGACCCCATCAATGTTGAAGGGCGAGCACCGGGAGAAAATCCGGGTGCAGCATCATCGCAGCCCTTCTCGACACAATGTGGAGAGCGATGGCTGGGAGCGACCGGCCAAGATTCCCCAGTGGGAGGAATCAATTCGGACAGCGGAGTCAACTCCCATTGCCCAGGAGGGCCACTGAATATCTCTCGATGTACCAATCATCATGGAGTCCCTGCCTGAAGTGTCGACACTAGTATCCACGGCTTTGGCATTAGCCCCTTTGCAGGTGGTGTTTCTGGAGGAATGCCTTTGAGCCCTCGAAGCTCACTTGGCAGTTGTGGCCTTGTGAGAGACCGTCTTTGTGGCAGCAAGAGCATCGTCACCACACTCTCTGTCCAGCTCTTTCTGGAGACCCATGCCCTGCCTACCAAAGTGGGGACATTGGGTGAGAGATCGGAATTGACTCCAGTTCCTGGAGCGATCTCTCTTTCCAGCGTGTCAGAATCCGAGGCTCAGGGGCATTGACATCGGCGCACTGGGCGACACAGGGGCCACCGACATCCACCTTCTCACAAGCAGAAGAACAGGAAGCAGGAGACGTCTCGGCACTACTTCGATTTTCTCTTGGAATCTGAATCGAAAACCAAGGAGGAATCGATGGCTTTGGACCGTCAGTCTCTGGACCTCCCATCCGACCCGTTGCCTCTCCCTGAGCAATGCAAGTTGCCCCTGGAGAACATGTCCTTCCAGGACTTTGTTAGGGACATGGCCAAGGCCATCTCCTTTTTTCTGGAATCGGAGGAGGAGCCTAGGACAGAAGAACTGGAGCTGCTCCAGTACCCCTTGGTCCCCAGGGAGGTGGTGACAGTTCCCCTGCACCATATCCTGCAGACGTTGCTGCTGAGCTGTGGGAAATGCCTCTTATGGTTCCCACTGTCAGCTGCAGATTCGACTACCTGTATCGGGTCTGAAAGGCCCCGGACTTTGAAAAGCCTCAGTTACCACACAGCTCCATCGTGGTTGAATCGGCCTTGAAGTGGGCGAAGAGAGGGTAGTTACTCACCTGTAACAGGTGTTCTCCAGGAGCAGCAGGAATCAGTCCTCACATATGGGTGATGTCGGCGCCGACGGAGCCCTCGCGGAGCAATTTTCCCCAGCTTTCAAAGAAAGCCTTTGGGAATTGCAGCGCGCATGCGCGGTCCTCTTCCCGCCCAAGGGTGCCATCTTGCTCAGTCTGATGACATAGCTAAAAGACAGCAAAAAATTAGCAAAAAACGAAAGCATAGAACTGCAACTCCAAGGGGAGGAGGGAGGGTTGTGAGGACTGATTCCTGCTGCTCCTGGAGAACACCTGTTACAGGTGAGTAACTACGCTTTCTCCAGGACCAAGCAGGAAGTCAGTCCTCACATATGGGACTCCCAAGCTTAAGGCTACCGTAGACCCTAAGCACAAAAATGAGCTCCCTCAAGCTCAGTAGCACAGAAGGAAGGAATCTTCTCTGAATATGTCTCCAACCGGTAGCCCAACATCCGGGATGGAGGGTAGGAGTTGCCTATACCTCAAAGAGGTTACGGAGGACTGCCTGTCCGAAAGCACTGTCCCTGCGGGACTCCCTCTCCAGGCTTGAAGTCTGGCTTGAAGACCAAGTAGCGGCCCGGCAGATGTCTGCCAATGGAACAGAGCGGAGGTAAGCCACCGACGTAGCCTTCGCCCGAACACGATGAGCTGTGACTCTACCTTCCAACACGAGGCCGGCTGCCTCGTAAGCCCAAGCGATACAGTCAGCAATCCAGATGGACAGAGTATGCTTGGAGACAGGGAGCCCCAACTTGTTGGGGTCATAAGACACGAAGAGCTGAACAGACCTTCGGTGCTCCCGCGTACGGTCAAGGTAGAAGGTCAACGCCCTTCTACAGTCCAGGGTATGCAGGACCATTTCAGCTCGGCTGGAGTGTGGCCTGGGAAAGTAGGTCGGAAGTACCACCTCCTGGTTGATGTGAAAAGGGGATACCACTTTGGGAAGAAACTTAGGGTGAGTCCGTAGGACTACCCGGTTTTTGTAGAACCTAGTGTAAGGAGGATCAGACACTAGGGCCTGCAACTCACTAACGCGTCTAGCAGAAGTGAGGGCTACCAAGAACAAGGTTTTCCACGAAAGAAAACGAAGTGGACAGGTAGCCATAGGCTCAAAAGGCGGACAGGTAATCCGCTGCAAAACCACATTGAGATCCCAGTCCGGGACTGGCGGGCGCAAAGGTGGCTTAAGGAGAAGGAGGCCTCTGAGAAAACGAGCCACCAGAGGGTGGCTGGAAAGAGGTCTACCATCCACCGGCATGTGATGCGCAGAAAGAGCACTGAGGTGGACCTTGACCGAGTTGGACTTAAGTCCAAGGTTAGAGAGAGAGAGCAAGTACTGCAAGACCACTGATGCTGAACAGGAGAAGGGATCTTGAGACTGCTAAGTACACCAGACGGAGAACCGATGCCACTTTAGAGCGTAGGACTTCCGGGTGGAGGGCCTCCTGGAGGCCAAGACGACCTCCTCCACATCTGGAGGTAGCTGCAGAGGAGCAAGGACTACCCTTTCAGCAGCCAGGCCATCAGATGAAGGGACCGGAGGTTGGGGTGTAGGAGAGACCCCTGATCCTGTGACAGGAGGTCGGGCTGAAACCCCAGTGGAAGAGGAGTGTCCACCGCCAGCTGCATCAGAAGTGGGAACCAAGGTTGTCTCGGCCACCGGGGAGCCACTAGGATCATCGATGCTTTGTCTCTGAGAACCTTGAAGAGCGTCCGAGACACCAGTGGCATGGGAGGAAAGGCATACAAGAGGCTGGTGGACCAGGGAATCACAAAAGCATCCGCCGCTACTCTGAGAGGATGCGGCTGTCGAGAGCAGAATCTGGGCAGCTGCCGGTTCAGAGGACTGGCAAACAGATCCATGGGAGACCCCACTTGAGAAAGATTTGCTGAACCACCATCGGATCCAGCCTCCACTCGTGTGGCTGGAGGATCCTGCTGAGCTTGTCGGCCAGGTAATTTTCTTGACCTGGGAGATAGACAGCCCTGAGGAGGATGCCGTGGCGGACTGCCCAAGAGCATAGCTGTTGCGCCTCCTGACAGAGGAGGAAGGAGCCTGTTCCGCCTTGTTTGTTTACGTAGAACATGGCAACCTGGTTGTCCGTCTGTATCAGCAGCGACTGGTGGGACACCAGGTGAGAGAAGGCTCTGAGTGCTAGGCGGATGGCTCTGAGTTCCAGGAAGTTTATCTGTTGAGCAGACTCCCAAGGAGTCCAGAGGCCTTGAGTACATGACCCTTGGCAATGTGCTCCTCAACCCAGGAGGGAAGCATCGGTCGTCAGGACCTGAGAATGCGTAGGGGGCTGAAAAGCCACCCCTAGCACTAGGTTTGGTAGATGAAGCCACCATCGCAGAGATGAGACCAGCTGGTCGGAAATCTGTACAGAGTCCGCTAGGCTCCCCGTGGCCTGATGCCATTGATTGCGAAGGCACCACTGAGCAGGACGCATGTTCAGTCGGGCATTGGGGGTCACATGGACCGTGGAAGCCATATGGCCGAGCAGTCGCAGAAAGTGCCTGGCTGAGACCAGCGCATTGCTGCGAAAGTGGCTGGCGAGATCCATGAGCCGCCTGGCCCTGTCCAGAGGGAGGAAGGCCCGCGCCTGAAGGGTGTCCAACCTGGCGCCGATGAACTCGAGATTTTGAGAGGGGAGCAAAGTGGACTTTGCGAAGTTTATGACAAAACCCAAGTGCTGGAGCAGAGCCACAGTGCGATGAGTGGCCTGAGCGGCCTCTGTTGAAGATGGGGCTCTGATGAGCCAGTCGTCCAGGTATGGGAACACAAACAGACCTTGAAGTCTTAGATAGGCCGCCACCACTGCGAGGCATTTGGTGAACACCCTGGGGGCGGAGGATAGGCCAAAGGGCAGCACTCTGTACTGGTAATGATTTCCACCCACAACAAATCTGAGATATTGTCTGTGGTCTGGATGAATGAGGATATGAGTATACGCATCCTTCAGATCCAAGGAGCATAGCCAGTCTCCCTGCTGGAGGTAGGGCAGCAGGATTCCAAGGGTAAGCATCTTGAACTTTTCCTTTGCAAGGAACTTGTTGAGGTTTCGCAAGTCCAGGATGGGTCTGAGGCCTCCTGTTCTTTTTGGAATCAGGAAGTACCTGGAGTAAAATCCTTGGCCCTTCAGGTGGTGGGGCACCGGTTCCACGGCTTGTTCCTGAACGAGACTTGCTAACTCCTGAAGGAGTAAGTCCCTGTGCAAAGGGAGTCTGGGAGGCTCCCCTGGAAAGTAGGAGGGAGGTACCTGGTGAAAGTGAAGAAGATAGCCCTTTTGAACTATGTGAAGTACCCAGGTATCTGTGGTGATGTTGGACCACCTGTGGGCAAAGTGGACCAGCCGGCCTCCTGTGCTGAGAGAAACCAGCTGAGGGGGAGAGGCTATGCTGAGGAAGTCAAAAGTCCCCACCCTGCTGAGCAGGGGCCGGTGGTGCAGGCTTGGGGGCTTGCTGCCTACGGGACCCATTACCCCGTCCCTTGGTCTGCTTTCCCTGTGGGGGAGCTGCTGAGGCCTGATACTGAGGGTAGTATTTATAGGCAGCACCTTTCCTCGGGTAAAAGGGCTTTTTCCCCGAGCCCTTCTTCTTTTGAGAAGGGGCAGAGGTCTTCCTTGAGAGACGAGTCCTGGTGAGAGTCTCCGTCTCGATTTGTGCAGCCTTCTCATCCATGGGCTTGCCAAAGAGGTTATCACCTCGGCAGGGGACATCAACCAACTTGTCCTGCCACCCAGGGCTCGAGGTCGGACGTCTGAAGCCAAGCCTGGCGGCGTCCACCGATGCCGGCCGCAGCTACTCGAGCCGAAGCCTCAAAACCATCATAGGCTGCTCGAGATATAAACTTGGAGCACTCTCGAATACCAGTAGACAAGGTTTGGAACCTCTGCAAAGGTTCGTCGGAGAGACCAGCAGAGAACCCAGCTATTTCTTTAGCCAGGTCTCGGAGATACATGCCCATGTAGAGCTGGTAAGTCTGGACTCGACAAGCAAGCATAGAGCCCTGGAAGCACTTCCTAACGAGGGCATCCAGGCTTCGGGCTTCCCTACCAGGGGCACCGAGGAGTGCATTTTTTGACTCTTAAGTCTATGCATGGCCGATTCCACCACCATGGAATGGTGCGGTAGTTGTGCCTTTTGGAAGCCGGGGCTCTTGCGGACTCGATAAATGGAATCGACCCGCTTGCTTAACACCGGCGACGACGCCGGGCTCTCCCACATGTGGAAGAGAAGTCATTCCAGCATCGGAGGAACCGGTACAATAAAGGCCTCCTTCGGGGGAGAGTCATATTGGAGGGCATCGAGTTCTTCGACTCGAGGTTCCTCCTCGGGATCCGCGGGGAAGGCCAAAGCCATGGCCATATCCCTCACGAAGTCCGAGAACTGGGTATCCTCCGGGGGGGACCGTCTCCGAGGTTCGGACTCGGGGGAGTCCGAAGGGACACACCGAGTCCGAAAGGAACCAGGTGACTCTTTGTCCTCGGATTCCCAGGCCGACTCCTCGGAGGAGGAGTCGAGCGGCTCCGGTCGGGCGGGCACCGATGCTATCCGCTCCGACGCCGAGGGAGTCGGCGTCGACGACCTCGGTCCCGAACGGGAGGCCGAAGGAGACCTCGACCGAGGATCGACTCGAGCCCTCATGGACTCGAGGATCGGCTCGGTCTCCGGGGTCGACGTCCCGGCGGTCAGGGCAGAAACACCGGCGAGGCCAGCGATCAATACCCGCTGCTGGTCCATGAAGGCAGTCAGACTGCTCTCCAAGGCCGTCAACCTGAGTCCGAGCTCAGGAGACCCAGCAGCCCCCGACTCGGGCCCCGACGGCGTCGGGCCCGACGTCAGGTCCTTCGGAGGCGAGTCAACGAGGACAACAGTACTCACATGAGCGGGCAAGTCCACCTCGAGTCGAGGATGTTTTGACGGCCTCTCCACCTCCGAGGACCCGGGACGGGAATCGGGGCTATGCGATCTCTCCCTCGAGGGACCAGGAGCATCCACCGATCCCGCCCTCGCAGGTTTCTTCTTCCGATGATGTTCCCGGGTAGGAGACCCCCTTTCAGAGGAACTTCGACGATGCTCAGGACCAGAGTCCCGAGACGTCAAAGCCTCTGACGAGGTCCAAGCCCGGCTGGAGTCAGAGAAGATACGCTCCCGCTGATGCTGCCGACTCCTCAACGCTTTTGAGGACATTTTGCCACACGGACCACAGATCATGGAGTCATGATCGGGTCCGAGGCAGCGGAGGCAGAAGTCATGAGTGTCTGTAAGAGACATGAGTTTCTTACAGAGGTCACACTTTTTAAAGCCGCTGGCAGCCATCGGGGGAAAAAGGGCCCCTGCGAGGTCGAAAGACCGGGCTGCCAGGGAAAAAGGAAAAAGGCGCGAAATCTGTCACGAAGGACAAAAAACCGAAAAATAAGGAACGGACTCGCAACCGGCGTCGCGAGTCCGGGCGGGAAAAGAACTGGCGTCGAACTGAAGAAAAAAGAGAAAAATAGAGAAAAAATCAACTTTTCGGCGGGGATTCACAGACAACGTCTGTAGGGCTCCGCGGAAAAAAGAAGACTGAGCAAGATGGCACCCTTGGGCGGGAAGAGGACCGCGCATGCGCGCTGCAATTCCCAAAGGCTTTCTTTGAAAGCTGGGGAAAATTGCTCCGCGAGGGCTCCGTCGGCGCCGACGTCACCCATATGTGAGGACTGACTTCCTGCTTGGTCCTGGAGAACACCAAGATCCACTCTTCGGTGCCCCCAGGCCATGAGGCTTGAACCCTGGACTCCTTCGGGAGAAAGTGTTATCAGGGTTCCATGCTGGCTGCCAGGGTCCTGGCCTGCCAGAACTATATGAGCATGTTCCTCAAGGATATCATATTGGCTTTGAGTACTTTGTTGCTTTCATCCCCAAGGACCATCGTGACACGTTTCGGGGCTTGGTGGTTCACAGCGAAGACTGCTCAAAATTCATGGTGCGTGGCGCCTACGATGCCTTCGAGTCTGCTGGTAGGGTGGTGGTGTTGGGCACTGCTGCCCAACAGATGGCGTGGCTGCAGTCCATTGACCTGGAACAATGGGTCCAGGACAAGATTGCCAATGTGCCCTTCTGGGGGGAGAACCTCTTCAGGAAGCCAATAGAGGAGAAGGCGGAGGAGTTCATGAAGGAACATGTGATTCTCTCGAGGCTCTCCAGGAAAACTGTGGATCTGGTGCAGAAGAAACATCAGGTTAAGAAGGCCGCCTACTGCACCCCCGCCGGTATTACCTGACCCAGCCTCAGGTGCAGTCTAAGGCACAGCCCCACACCAACAGCGGAGGGATAAGACCCCAAAGATGCAGTCTGTCCTGCATCCCAAGCCAGGGGCGGGTTTTTGACAAGTTCCTCAGGAGCATAGCCAGCTGTCCGCTGGGGTACCCCGCAGGTAGGGAGGTGGATCGTCCACTTCACCCACAGATGGCCCCTCATCACCTTGAATGCCTGGGTGCTGCAGATCATCCATAGCAGATATCAGCTGCACTTTATCCAGTTGCCATCCCAATATGTCCCCGGGGAATACCCTATGGACCCGGTCACTGGAGCCTACTGCAGACAGAAGTCTCCACTCTGCTAGCCAACTTAACCATCGAGCTGGTTCCTCTGGCTCAGGTTGGTCAGGTCTTCCATTCCAGATACTTCCTGGTTTCCAAAAAGACCGGCGGGTTCTCGCCCTTGTCAGAGTTGTGAAACCTGAATCGGTTCCTCATGCGTGAGAAGTTCAATAAAGTTTCATTAGGGATGCTGCTCCCATACCTTCTTGAGGGCGAATTGGATCTGAAGAATGTGTGTGCACACATCCCAGTCCACCCAAGTCACAGACCATATCTATAGTTTGTGCTGGGCAACCAGCATTTTCAGTACAGCGTGCTCCCCTTCGGATTGGCCTCAGCCCCACAAGTCTTCACAAAGTGTCTGGTGAATGTGGTGTGCGATGGCGAAGAACCACAGGCAAAGCGCTTCCTCACCTAGGGGACAGGATCCTATCCCCTTGTTTGTTCATGTAGAACATGGCAATTTGGTTGTCTGTCCTAATGTTTCTATGTTTCTAATACCTGTTGCCCTGACAGTTGGGGTTGAAAATCCAAAGGGCATTTGTTAGTGCCCGGAGTTCTAAGAGGTTGATCTGTAGAGCAGATTCCTGTTGTGTCAACAGGTCATTCAGATGCGCTCCCCAACCCAGCTTAGAGGCATCCATCATCAGGTTGCATCGAGGAGGAGGCACCTGAAAGGGTGATCCGCCGAGTAGGTTCTGTGTGGAACACCACTACTGAAGAGACTGGGTCAGTTGAGGGGTGATGTGGATCTTGTCTCTGAGATGCCCCTTTGCTTGCTTCCACTGTGAAGACAGAGTCCATTGGGCTTGTCGCATGTGTAGTCGAGCGAAGGGAATGACATGGAGCATGGAAGCCATGTCCCCCAACAGACGCAGCATCTCGTGAGCTGTTACGCGGCTTTGCTGTTGCATTCCTTTGCCAGACATTGAGCTGGAGCGAGGTGGGACTTTGGAAAGTTTAGGAAAAATCGCAGATGTTGCAGCACCATAATGGTGCAAAGAAGGGAGAGTTTTACCTCCTGAGTAGAGTCTCCCCTGATTAACCAGTCATCTAAGTAAGGGAAGAAGATGACCCTCAAGGTGCGGAGATAGGCAGTGACTACTGCCATGCATTTTGTGAATACTCGCGGTGTAGAGGCTAAGCCAAAGGGTAGCATCTAGTATTGGTAGTGGTTTCCCTAAAACATGAAGCGCGGATACTATCTGTGCTGAGGATGGATCAGTAAATGCATGTATGCTTGTTGAGGTCTCTGAGATCCAAGATGGGCCTGAATCCTCCTGTTTTCTTTGGAATGAGAAAATATGGAGAGTAGAAGCCCATCCTATCTTGAGGAGGAGGAACTCTTGCTAAGGCATCCTGGGACAACAAAGTGGATACCTCTTCTCTTAAGGGAGTGCTTTGAAGGGGATAGATGGGATAGTCCCCTGTGAAGCTGGTATGGGATAAAGCATATATCGAAGTGAAGCATATATCCCCTTTGGACAATATTGAGAGTCCACTGGTCTGAGGTTATGAGATGCTACCTGTGGGGATAGGAACAGAGTCTGCCTGCTATGTGGAGGGACTGGGGACGCTCCAAAGGCAAGAGTGGCAACGCTCTGCCATTGGTTGAGGCTTGGGAGTCTTGGGCTTTTGGGGTTGGCAAGGGCCCTGCTGCCACTGTTAAGGATGCTGAGGCAGCTGAAGGTAGGTAGGAAGGATAATCGTCTCTTTGTTTTAGAACAGAAAGGTTTCTTGGGAAGAGCCTTCCTTTTGGAGGGGTCAGTTGTTTTCCTGGAAAGGCATCTGAGGGTGAGATCATCTGTCTCAATCTCCCCAGCTTTTTCTCTCCAACCTTTTCCAAAAAGGTTTTCTCCCATACATGGGATATTGGTTAGCTTGTCCTGCACCCACTGTTCGAGATTGATGCCTTTAACCAGGCCATCTTCGGAGCCCCAGTGCAGACTGCTGAAGCTCTGCTTGTTGATTCAAAGGCATCAAAAGAGGCCCTGGGAATACATTTTGAAGTATTTTGGCCTTGCTTGATGAGTTCTTGGAATGCACTTCATTTATCATCAGAAAGCCTGGGGGGAAATGTCTCCAGGTCCCTGGTGACATCCTGGAGAAACATGCCCATGTATAGCATGTAGGAGTTTATCCTGGAGGCCAACACTCATGCCTGAAAGCATCAACGTCCAAAGGCATCAAGCGTCCTCGAGTTCCTACCCAGAGGCATGGATGAGTGATTTTTGGAACTCTTTATTCAGAGCATCACCGATTCCACCACTATTGAGTGGTGGGGAGATGAGGCTTCTGGAAGCCTGGGCATTCTGGAACTTGGTACATGGTATCAAACCTTTTGCTGATAGGTGGAACCGTGAGAGGAGCCTCCCACATGTGAAGCATAAGATCTTGTAAGATGCGATGCGATGCACCAGTAAAGTAGCTGCTTTCTTGGGTATGAGGGTATTGGAGTATTTCCAATTCCTCTGTCCTCTGAACCTTCTCAGTGGCTACTGTGATGGTCAGTCCTGCTGCCATGCCCTGGATGAAGTCTTGGAAAGACATCTTCTGGTGGGGACCTACGCCTCTCCTGTGGAGGGAGAGGGTCTGAAGGGATGTCTGGAAGTTCCTGGGAAAGTGCTGCATTATAAATGATCAGAAGTAGTAGTAGTACTCACCTGTAACAAGTGATCTCTGGGAACAGCAGGAATCAATCTTCACATATGGGTATTGTTGTACCAATGGATCTTGCACGGGAACACTCCCCAGTGTCCAATTGGAAAGGTTTTGGGAACAATCCACTGCGCCTGCGCATCTGCCTTCTCAAGTCCTCTCCTCAGTTCAGTTTGTAGCTGAGAGCGAGAGAAAAAAGAGAATACCCTACAACTCCTAGGGGAGGAGGATGAAATATGAAGATTGATTCCTGCTGTTCTTGGAGATCACCTGTTACAGGTGAGTAACAATGCTATCTCCAGGAACAAGCAGGAATGCAGTCTTCACATATGGGACTCACTAGCTGCAAGTTAAACTCCCTCTCTGCCACCAAAAATGTAAAAATGTAAATAGTTCCTGTACATAGCTCATACTGTATAAAGTTTTCCCTTTAAAAATGGAGTCATATCAGTAGTCCGCATGCGCGGCGTCTTTTCCATTCAGAATTTACAATGACGAGACGTGGGCAGCAATACACACAGTAAGAAATAATGGTTTTAACAAATGTAGCTTGGTTTTAATGTAGTTTTGATGTGATGATGATAGAGAGACAATGCAGGGGGACATTGTAAGAATGTATGTTTTACTTTTCAGACACTAAGAAGAATCTCCTGAAGAAAGTGCGATACTGAAACGCTTTAGAGACGCTGCATTAGAGCGTCGGGATTCATTCCTACTAGTGCCAAAAGAGTTTGATATGTGAAAAAATGTTTTACAAAAGAAAAGTAATTAAGAAGATGGTTGTGAAAGAAAAAATGTGTGATATATACGTTTAAATCAACAAAGAATTTTTAAAGAAAACATTTGATAAATAAAGAAGATTATTTTAGATGAAAACATTGTCCACTTGGTTTGAATAACACTAAGATCAGTTGTTTATTTAATCCAACTACTGGAAGTTAATATTGAACGTATGAATAACATTTAGAAGCTTTATACGCGTTCAGAAGACAACTCCAATCTTGGACGAAGAGTCTCACCGTGGAAGGAGTAAAAGGATGGCAGGACATTTTAAGTTTCACGTCTGAATACGTCTCAGGTTTCTCAAAGGAGAAAACTCCTTTCTCCTCTGTTGAAAACATTCAGGATGCACAGTTAATTTCTACATGGGAATCGTTAACGGCTCTATCTAAAAAACGAGAGAAAATGATCCTCCATCGAGCATCACTGGTAGAATACATCAACCGACAGCAAATACCACGCGGCTTACGGATATACAAAGAACCGAGAATGCCTGATATGTCAATGGAATTCATTACGAATTGGAACATGATATTAAACAAATGTTCTCTTGATTTAATGATATTGATGGTTGACAAATTGCGAGTAGATATAGAAAGCATGTCATTAGTAATTCAATCAACACAGGACGAATTAAAGACACAACAAGATGAAACCTCGTTCAAATTAAAATTAGAGGAGATAAAACGGCAAGAGACATTAATACACCAAGAAATCATGACAAAGAAAATAAAGAAGTTTAAACGAGATGGCTCAGACTACACAACGGGATATGTATACCCGTGGATGGACCCGCATAGAAAATTGAAGATGAAGAAAAATAAAAAACAAGTACGGTTTGATGATACATCTGATGATACCACAGCCAGTGAGTCTAATGAATCTGCGAGAGAGGATTCTCACACAACAGTAAGAGATACCGTCAAAAAGAAAAACGAACCCGAGAAAAGGAATACAAGAAGCCACACCAATCAGCAAAAGAAATAACAACATCTCCTTCTGGTGCAGCCTTGGTGGAAAATCTGTCAGGAAAACTCTTGACGGCAGCTGAATTACACCTCTTGGGCAAGGGACTATCGTTTGTACCTTCAATAAAGTTTGATCCATTTCAATGTAGAGTTGATTTCGAACAATTAATGCGAAAGCTACATTTAAAGCAATATTTCGCATTACAAGATAGTTTTATCCCGGTAACTGCTTTGGCGTTACCGGAATTACCAGAGAGTGAAAATCTTGAGCCTTTAGAATTAACTTGTAATCAACCGGAGGACGTTGGGACTACATCTCAACATACGATAGGAAGAATTTCTTTACCTTTTAAATCAAAGTGGATACCCCCTATACCTTTACATCCAGCTCTTATGGTATTTAGAGACGTTATGTTACAGGACATAGAACAGTTAGAAAAGACCAGTAGACTGTATGGGCAAGCGTTATCACCCATGGAAAGTAAGGCTCTACAAGGTTTAAGAAATAGAAGGGACATTGTCATAAAAAGGGCAGATAAGGGAGGAGCAGTGGTGGTCCTTGACAGAGATAACTATATTAGGGAGGCTCAAACACCATTATTAGACATAAAAACCTATAGGGCACTCAAAGTCGATCCAACTATTCAGCTACAGAGGGAGATCAAAAGCATTACACAACAGGCATTACATAATAAACTAATATCTAGAAAAGAGTTTCAGTACCTCAATATAACAACGCCGACAATAGGCAAGTTCTATACAGTTCCTAAGATCCACAAGAATTTATCAAACCCCCCGGGTAGACCAATTGTGTCCACAAGGGGTACGGTTTTGGAACCTTTGTCGACATATGTCGATTCTTTTTTACGCCCTATGCTTCCACGAATAAACTCGTACGTACAGGACACTACACACTTCCTAAATATCCTAGAGAGTTTAGCAGTTTGGGCCAAAGCAGATGATGTTTGGCTAGTCACACTTGATGTCTCCTCCTTATATACGAGCATTCCGCAAGAGGCAGCGTTATTAAATATCCAGAGAGTATTAGAGACACGGGGAGACCTGTTGCAGGAACAAGTTACTTTTGTGTTAGAATTGGCAAAATTAGCCATTTATAGAAACTATTTTGTCTTTGAGAATACAATATACCAACAAATTGGGGGTGTTGCGATGGGGGCGACTTGTGCCCCATCGGTGGCCAATTTTTACATGGACGAATTTGAGACACGGTATTTATCTAGGTTTCCACATCAAATTAACGTGATTACATGGAAACGTTACATTGACGATATTTTCCTTATTTGGAAAGGGTCACTAGATACATTGGAACAGTTCATATTGTGGCTAAACCACCTAGATAAAAATTTAAAGTTTACTTCACAGTTCCATCAAATCGAATAACTTACCTGGATGTGGAAGTCACTAAAGGAACACAAGGTTGGGAGACTTCTGTCTTTAGAAAATCCACGGACAGAAATACTTTTTTACATTTTTCTAGCCGACATCCACAACCATTAAAAGAATCCTTACCATTCTCCCAATTTCTAAGATTCCGACGGAATTGTTCTAGTGTCTATGATTACAAGAAGCAGGCTAAAAGACTGAAAAAAGATTTTCTAGATAGAGGTTACCCTAGATCAGTAATACAGAAAGCCTATCGAAGGGCTTTATATAATAACCGAACGTTATTATTACAAACAAAACCTGTTAAGTCCACGCAAACACACAATGACGACAGTATTAATTTTATAACGTCATATACTCCATTGAGCAAATCTATACAACAGTTGTTTCATAAACAAACATATACTTAAAGTAGTTCTAGGGCTGGAAACCAAACACATAAGATGTGTTTGGAAACGAGCCCGTAATTTAAAAGAATATCTAAGTCCGGCGGTTCTTCCACCGATCAAAAACACAACAAGACAGGGAATGCATCAACCTTGTGGCACCTGTGATATGTGCGAAGTAATGATGGAAACAACTCAGTTTACACATCAAAACAAAACTTATTATCTACACTCAAACACCACTTGTGACTCTGCGTCAGTAATCTATAACATCATATGTCCATGTGGACTCAGATATATTGGTAAAACAATTCGGACCCTTCGGACTCGCCTGAGAGAGCACAAAAGTAGAATAAAGTGTGCTAAATTGGATGCTCCTTTAGTTGCCCATTGTTTAGCTTATAATCACACATTTGCACAACTTAGATGTTTTGTAATTGAACAAATCATCCAAACAATGGGAGCAAGAACGCTAGATGAAACTTTAATATGGCATGAACAACGTTGGATTTTTAAACTAGACACTAAACATCCGGGAGGTTTAAACACCATGATAGAGTGGACAGCATGTGTTTGAATATCATTTGTCACATCAGAAATTTGATTATAGTTCCTGATGAAGGGGTAAGAACGCTCACTCTAGTAACACATCAGTAAAGATATTAGCTTACTAATCAAATACAGTTCATTTGAATTGGATTTCCCTCACAAAGATAGGTAATAAGTTTCTGAAGGACCGACCAATATGAGTTTGAGGCCCCTATTCAACATCTGATTTTAACAGTGAATGTTAGATAACATTCAGCTCTTTTAATGGATGATACCCACCTATATTTTAATATCTAAATGAGTCATCACGGGAGAGAGAGGAGGATAAAAACAGCATGATAGTTAGATTAGACATAGGAGTAAGATGAGGGTGTAGGGGTTTCCTTTAAACTAAGTAATTAGCGAGGAGAAAGTTTTCCCTTTAAAAATGGAGTCATATCAGTAGTCCGCATGCGCGGCGTCTTTTCCATTCAGAATTTACAATGACGAGACGTGGGCAGCAATACACACAGTAAGAAATAATGGTTTTAACAAATGTAGCTTGGTTTTAATGTAGTTTTGATGTGATGATGATAGAGAGACAATGCAGGGGGACATTGTAAGAATGTATGTTTTACTTTTCAGACACTAAGAAGAATCTCCTGAAGAAAGTGCGATACTGAAACGCTTTAGAGACGCTGCAGTAGAGCGTCGGGATTCATTCCTACTAGTGCCAAAAGAGTTTGATATGTGAAAAAATGTTTTACAAAAGAAAAGTAATTAAGAAGATGGTTGTGAAAGAAAAAATGTGTGATATATACGTTTAAATCAACAAAGAATTTTTAAAGAAAACATTTGATAAATAAAGAAGATTATTTTAGATGAAAACATTGTCCACTTGGTTTGAATAACACTAAGATCAGTTGTTTATTTAATCCAACTACTGGAAGTTAATATTGAACGTATGAATAACATTTAGATGCAGCTGTATATAGCCTGCAGCAACAAAATGTAAAAAAGTAAATTGATCCTGTACAGAGCTCCTACTGTATATAGCTCACCACTCACATGCCTCGATTTATCACTGCATGCCCACACCCACACACCCTGCCACTTGATTTGTTTGCTGTGTAATCCGCTTTGATTTCAGGATAAAGCGGTATATAAATCCGTTTAAATAAATAAATAAGGTACTAGACTGGAGATGTAAGCAGTGGTATCCCCGAGGCTAAAGAATAGAGCAGAGAAGGTGTGGATACAAAGCGGCCCCATGGACTCAATTGCAAATGGCAAGAGCATCGTCAAGGAAGTCTGGTGAGTCTGGTGCCAGATGTCCGGGATGGAGGGTAGGAGTTGCAGTTAAGTCCCAGAAAGGTGCTGGAGGACAGCCTGGCCAAGGATAGCATCCAGACGGCAGTAGTGTGCAGCGAAAGTATGAATGGTGGACCAGGTAGCTGCTAGACAGATTTCGTCAATGGAGACGGAGCAAAGGTTGGCAACTGAGGTTGCTATGGTTCGCATGTTGTGAGCCATGACACGACTCTCAAGGGAATCTCACTTGAGCGTAGGCAAAAAAATGCAGTCTACAATCCAGTTGGATAGAGTACACTTCATAACTGGCAGTTTAAGGTGACTTGGATCAAAGGAAATGAATAATTGAGAGGATTTCCTGTGATTCTTGGTTCTACCCAAGTAGAAAGCCAGTGCGCGCTTGCAATCTAAAGCATGTAGTGCTGCTTCAGCCCTAGAGGCATGCGGTCTGGGGAAGAAGACTGGTAGTATCACTGATTGGCCAAGGTGGAAGGGTGAAACCACCTTCGGAAGGAAGTGTGGATGAGTACGGAGAACCACCTTGTCATGGTGGAAGCAGGTGTATGGAGGATCCAATAATAAAGCCTGCGTTCGCCGATGTGGCAAACAGAGGTGAGGGCAATGAGGAAGATTACCTTCCAAGACAAGAATTTTAAAGAAGTGGTAGTTAAAGGCTCAAAAAGAGGCTTTAGAAGTTGTGCTATAACTATGTTGAGGTCCCAGGCCACTGGTGGTGGTTTGATCGGTGGCTTGGACAGCAGGAGACCCTGCATAAATCTTTGCCCCAAGGGGTGCGAAAAATAGGATGCCTGTCCACCGGCCTATGATAGGCTGAGAAGGTACTCAGATGAACTTTGACTGAGTTAGTCTCGAGACCAGCAGAAGACAAGTGGAGGAATTATTGCGGGATGCAAGTAGAATGTCCTTGACCTACTGTGGAAGGTCGAAGTCTGCAAAGATTATGCTTTCAGCAGCCATGCCGTGAGACGGCGGGCCTGTGGACTGAGATGGAGAAGTGTCCCATGATCCTGAGAGAGGAGGTTGGGCGCTTGTCCCAGGCTGAGAGGTGGAGTCTGCGCCAGACAGGTCAGCAGCGGAAACCATGGCTGACAGGGCCAGTAAGGGGCTATTAGGATTACAGAGGTATTAAGGGGATGGGCAGGGATGCATAAAATAGATCCTTTCCCCAATGGAGAAGGAAGGCATCCATTGCCTGGCTGTGCCAGGAGGGAAGCCTCGAGCAAAACAGTGGAAGTTGTGCATTCTGAGTGACGAACAGATATATTCTGGGGGTCTCCCACATGTGGAAGATCCAAGATGCCGTTCTGAATTAAAGTCCACTTGTGTGGACATAGGATGCGGCTGAAACTGTCCACCAGGAGGTTGACTTCACTGTCCTGAGATAGATGCGGTGTGCAATGGAGAAAAACCAGAGATGAAGAGCTTCATGGCAAAGGGGATAAGAGCTCATTCCTCACTGCTTGTTCATATAGAACACTGCCACCTGGTTGTCTGTTTGGACTAAAACCTGATGCCCGAAAGTTGGGGTTGAAAAACCCAAAGGACATTCGTGAGAGCACGAAGCTTGAGGAGACTGATCTGCATCTGAGATTCCTTTTGTGTCCATTGCCCTTGTGTAGTGAGACTGTTCAGATGTGCACTTGACCCGAGTTTGGAAGCATCTGTTGTTAGGATGCATTGAGGTGGAGGCATCCAAAAAGGTGACCCTCCGAGTAGGTTTTGAGGGGTGCACCACAACTGAAGGGAGCTGATCAGAGGAGGTGTGATGTAAATCTTGTCGGAGAGATGCCTGGTTGCTTGGGAGACAATAGCGTCCATTGAGCCTGTTGAATGTGTAGCCAGGCATTTGGGATGACATGGACTGTGGAGGTCATGTGCCTCAAAAGGCACAGCATATCTTGAGCTGTCACAGCACTGACACTCCTTATGCTGTTGGCTAGCTCAATGAGGGGCAGAGCGATCCTGAGGAAAGAAATCTCGAGCCTGACGAGTGTCCAGAAGTGCTCCGATGAATTTGAGCTGCTCCGATGAATTTGAGCTGCTGGGATGGGACCAGGTGCGATTGTTGGAAGTTTAGGATGAATTCCAGATCTTGGAACACAGTGATGGTATGAAGAAGAGATAGTTTCAGCTCTTGTGAGGATTCTCCCCTGATTTGATAGTCATCTAAGTAGGGGAAGATGACGATCTCTAAAGTACGAAGGTAGGTGGCAACCGCTGCCATGCATTTTGTGAACACTTGGGATGCGGAAGCTAACCCGAAGGGGAGCACCCGGTATTGGTAGTGGATTTGCTGGAACCGAAAATGCAGATATTATCTGTGTTGAGAGTGGATCAGCAAACGTGTGTATGCCTCCTTGAGGTCTAGAGAACATAGCCAGTCATTTCTCTGAAGGTATGGCAGAAGTGTACCGAGGGAAATCATTTTGAATTTTTCTCAAGCGAGGAATTTGTTTAGGTTCCTTAGATCTAGAATAGGCCTGAACCCTCCTGTCTTCTTGGGGATAAGAAAGTGAGAGTAGAAGCCCCTGCCCTCCTGGATGGGTGTAACTTTTTCTACAGCCCCCTGAGCTAACAGGGTGAACACCTTGACTGATAGGAGATTTGTCTGCAAGATGTTTGCAGGATAATCCCTTGTGGAGGTGATGAGGAGTCCACTGATGTGATGAGGTGCCACCTGTGGGCACAAGAACAGAGTCTGCCTGCTATGTATAGGGGTGGGGGACCCTGCAGAGGCAGAGTAGCTATGTTGTCTAGGAAGAAGTCAAAAATCAGATGCTGGCTGTGCCTGTGCAGCTGGTTGTGGCTTAGGTGGCTTAGGCGTTTTGGGCTGGCGAGGGCCCTGCTGTCACTGTTGTTGCTGATGGGGGTAGTAAGCAGCTGAGGGTGGACAAGAAGGATAGCCTCTCTTCTTCTTAGGATAGAAAGACTTCTTTGGATTAGTCTCTCTCCTAGAGGTATCTGACGTCTTTCTGGAGAGGCATTTGAGAGTGCAATCATCTGTATCAATCTCTCCGGCTTTCTCTCTCCAACCCTTTCCAAAAAGGTTCTCTCCAGAGCAGGGGATATTGGCCAATTTATTTTGAAACCACTGCTCAAGGTCAAATGCCTATAGCCAGGCCATTCTCCGAGCACCGATGCAGACTGCTGAAGCTCTGCTGGATGACTCAAAGGCATTGAAAGATGCTCTTTTAAGAAATTTGGATGTATTTAGATTTTGCCTGATCAAGGCCTGGAATGCATCATGCTTGTCATCAGGAAGAATAGGTGCAAGGTTCTCCAGATCCTTGGAGATATCCTTGAGATACACGCCCATATAGAGCTTGTAGGAAGTAATTCTAGAAGTAAGCATGCATGCCTGAAAACACCAATAGCCAAAGGCTTTGAGAGTTCTGGTGTCCTTGCCCGGAGGCATGGAAGAATGATTCTTAGAACTCTTGATGAGCAGCATTGCGGATTCTACCACCATGGAGTGGTGTGGAAGTTGAGGCTTTTGGAAGCCAGGGCATGGTGGAACTCTGTACATGGCATCGAGTCATTTTCTGATAGTTGGAAACATTAGCAGGGCCTACCACATACACAGCATTAGATCCTGCAGGATACGATGCATGGGTAACGTGGCCGCCTCTTTGGGCATCAAGAGGTATTGGAGAATTTCCAATTCCTCTGCCCTCGGTTCCATCTCCGATCCCACAGTAATCTGTAGGCCTGCTGCCATGTCCCAGATGATGTCTTGAAAAGACATGTCCTCTAGTGGTGATCTACGTCGCTCATGAGGAGAGGAAGGATCGGAAGGGAGGTCCTGGGTTACCCTGGAATCCTCAGATGCATCATCAGAATCGGAGGAATCAGATTCTGACAGAAAATCAAAGTATTGACAGTCTCATGTCAATGTCGAGGCCTGATGCCTATACCAGTGGTCGGTGCAGCATCGGGAACCCACCTAACAATGGCTATAGGTTCCAAAGGAGACATCGGAGGGAGAGGGTCCCCCGATGCAGGTTTGAGGTCTGGCATCAGCCCCAGAGGTATCAGCCATGGGCCGGATGCTGATGCCTGCACCACTGGAGCTGTCAATGCCGACAGTACAGAGGCTGCCAAAAGTGCTGCCAAACTCCTCTCGATAGCCAGGATGCGCTGGTCGAGGAAGGAGGCTGATGCCTGGGTGGAATCCCACACGGGGCTCTGAGCCATCATCCCAGAGCATGGAACCAGTAGCTCTGTGGAGGTCTCGGGAGCGACCTGGAGCCCCTGTTGTGCTTTGGAGGGTTGGTCCTCCTGCTGGGGCTGTTTGGCAGGCTGCTAAGCATTGGATGCACCTTTCAGTGAATCTCGACAACGATGAAGGGACTTACTTCGGAGATCGGTATCAGGTTTCGATGCTGATGACTTAGATTTAGTCTTATGTTTGGAGTTTGAGGAGACCTGAGAACCAAGAGAGGAGGCAGATGTCTTTGACGATGTGGAAGCCACTGAAATCGAGTCCGGGGCAAACGGAGAACCATACTGCTTGGCTCTGTTCTTTAGGCCTCTTTTTGTCATTTGTTGACAAAAAGGACACTCAGTGGATAAATGGTCTGGACCCAAGCATTTTAAACACCAGTCATATTTATTGGTGACTGATTTTGTACCAAAGCATTTGGTAGATTTTTTGAAGCCACGTATGTGGCTGAAGAAAAATAGGCCAAGGCCTAATTTAGTGATAGAAACCATCAAAATTTGAAAAAATGTAAAATAAAAGAAAGAAAAATATTTTTAAAAGAAAAGAAATATCAGGGCTGGTATCAGGGAAGATACCGGCATCGACAGAAAGGTAGAACACAGATTTAAACCAAAAAATGATGTTTTTCGGCTGTGACAGGAAGAAAACAACCTGCTGGCTCTGCAGAAAACAAAGAAGTGAGGAGAAGACTTGGGAAGGCAGGATGACAGATGCGCAGGTGCCATGGAGTGTTCCCCAAAGCTTTCCAATTGGACTCTGGGGATCGTTCCCGGCAGGCTCCGTCGGTACCAACAACACTTATATGTGAAGATTGCATTCCGGCTTATTCCTGGAGATTACAATAATCCCTCATCAGAACTGGAAGAACTGGACTCAGAGTCTGACAAGAAGTCGTAGTACTGGCAGTCTTGTGTTTGACCTCAATGCTTCATTGGCGTCGAGGGTCTATGCTGAAACCGATGCACAGAAGTATTGGAATCGGAAGCCATGACAGTTTTAGTCTGTTGAGTACCAGTGGTATCTGTCAGTTCCAATGGAGGCATCGACCTCGGGGGCTCCAATGATGCAGGTTTGAGGGCCGGAATTGCAGCTAATACGGTTGGCTATAGGCAGGGTACCGAAGCCTGCACTGCTGGAACTGTCAATACATCTAATGGAGATGCAGCATATCCTACAGATGCCAATGTTTTGAAGTGTTTAATTCAAATGAAACATGTGCATAACAAATTTTTGAGTCAACCAGCTTGGCAAGAATTTTTTTATGAGGAATGCAAAGCAGGCTGGTTATTAGCTCAAAAGGGCCCAGAGGGAGAGTAAACTGATCTCAGCCATCACGGATAGAGTAGTTACTCACCTGTAACAGGTGTTCTCCAGGAGCAGCAGGAATCAGTCCTCACATATGGGTCACATCGACGTCAATGGAGCCCTTGTGGAGCATTTCCCCAGCTTTCCATGAAAGCCTTTGGGAATGCAGGCACGCATGCGCCGTTCCCTTCCCGCCTAAAGGTGCCATCTTGCTCAGTCAAATGACATAGCTAAAAACAGCACACAAAATGTAAAAATAAACTATGTACAACTGCAACTCCCAGGGGAGGAGGGAGGGTTGTGAGGACTGATTCCTCCTGCTCCTGGAGAACACCTGTTACAGGTGAGTAACTACTCTTTCTCCAGGACCAAGCAGGAAGTCAGTCCTCACATATGGGACTCCCTAGCTCTGGGCTACCAGGGAACCCAGGCTGAACAAGAGAACTCCCTCTAGTCCCAGCATCAAAGAAAGGCTTTTCACTGAAAGAACCTCCACCAGTAGCCCAACGGAGGGCTGGAGGGCAGGAGTTGCATAAACCTCAAAGAGATTCCGGAGTACTGCCTGGCCAAAAGCACTGTCCCTACAGGACTCCCTCTCCAGACAGTAATAGGCCGCAAAGGTTTGGCTTGAGGACCAAGTTGCAGCCCTGCAGATGTCCACCAACGGTACAGAGCGGAGGTGAGACACTGAGGCAGCCATTGCCCTGACACGATGGGCCGTGACCCGACCCTGCAAAGGAAGGTCAGCCGCCCTGTAAGCCCAGGTGATACAGTCAGCTACCCAGGTGGACAAGGTACGCTTGGACACAGCTAACCCCAAATTATTAGGGTCAAAAGATATGAAGAGCTGAGTAGCTCTTCTATGTCCCTGCGTACGGTCAAGGTAGAAGGATAAGGCCCTCCTACAGTCCAGGGTATGCAGAACTGCTTCAGCCTGGCTTGCATGAGGCCTAGGGAAGAATGTCGGAAGAACCACCTCTTGGTTAAGGTGGAAGGAGGAGACAACCATTGGAAGGAACTTTGGATGAGTCCTAAGGACTACCCTGTTCCTATAGAAGCGGGTGTAAGGCCTGTCACAGACCAGAGCCTGAAGCTCACTCACTCGCCTGGCCAAGGTTAGGGCTACCAAGAAGAGTGTCTTCCAGGACAGGAAGCGGAGAGGACAAGTAGCCATTGGCTCAAAAGGTGGGCGAGTCAGTTGCTGCAAGACCACATTCAACTCCCACTCAGGAGCAGGAGGACGGACTGGAGGTTTGAGCAAGAGCAAGCCTCTGAGAAACCGGGACACCAAGGGGTGAACCGACAGAGAATGCCCTTCCACCAGTGAGTGGTGAGCTGCTAGAGCTGAGAGGTGGACCCGAACAGAATTGGACTTAAGTCCCTGATTTGATAAGTGCAGTAAGTACTGAAGCACTACTGGTACAGCACAGAAGAAAGGATCTTCTGTACGTAGCTGACACCACACAGAAAACCTTTTCCATTTCAGGGCATAGGTTTTCCTAGTGGACTGCTTCCTAGAGGCTAGGACAACCTCCTCAACTTCCTGAGGTAGGCCCCAGGGAGCCAAAACTACCCTTGCAGCCTCCAGGCCATCAAATTGAGAGCTTTGAGATTGGGGTGCAGAAGGGAACCCTGATCCTGAGAGAGAAGGTCGGGTTGCAACCCCAGAGGCAATGGGGGATCCACTGCCAGCTGAAGCAGAAGTGGAAACCAAGGCTGTCTCGGCCATCTGGTAGCCACTAGCAGGACCGAGACCTTGTCCTGAAGAATTTTGAAAGGGTTCGGGCCACCAAGGGCGTGGGAGGAAACGCATACAGGAAGCCCTGGGACCAGGAAATCAGAAAAGCATCTGCTGCCAGTCGCAGAGGATGCGGTTGCCTGGAGCAGAACCTTGTCAGTTGTTTGTTTGATGGACTGGCAAACAGATCTATGGTCGGAAGTCCCCATTTCAGGAAAATCTTCTGAACCACTAAGGGATGGGGCTGCAGAATCCTGCTCAACCTGTCTGCCAGGTAGTTTTCCTGGCCAGGTAGATACACTGCCTTGAGGAGCATGTTGTGCCTGAGAGCAAACAAGCAAAGGTCCTTTGCCTCCTGACAAAGGAGCCTGGACCCAGTTCCACCCTGCTTGTTCACATAAAACATGGCTACTTGGTTGTCCATTTGAACTAAGACAGACCGATGAGCCAGTGTTTGAGAGAAAGTTTTGAGGGCTAACCGAATAGCCCTGAGTTCCAGTAGATTGATCTGCTGTGCGGCCTCCCAGGGAGACCACAGGCCCTGGGTGCACTTGCCTAGACAATGAGCCCCCCAGCCCTGCAGGGAGGCATCCGTGGTCAACACCACTGTGAACCCAGGAATCTGAAAAGGCACCCCTTGCAGTAGATTGGGTGGGTGAAGCCACTAGCGGAGGGAGTTCAGAAATTGTCTGGACACCCTTATTCTGTCTCTGAGGCTGCCTGTGGCCTGTGACCACTGAGTTCGAAGGCACCACTGTTCAGGCCTCATATGGAGCCTGGCATTGGGGGTCACATGTACTGTCGAAGCCATGTGGCCAAGAAGCCTCAGGCAGAGTCTGATGGAGACCAGTGACCTGCTGAGAAACTGGTTTGCCAAGGTTATCAGTCTTTGGGCTCTGTCTTCTGGCAAGAACGCCTTTGCCAGCAGAGAGTCTAACCTTGCCCCTATGAACTCCAAGTTCTGGGAGGGGAGCAAAGTGGATTTTGCAAAGTTTATGACAAACCCCAGGTTTTGAAGAAGAGCAATAGTTCGGAGGGTGGCTTGTCTGGCCTCCTGGCACGTCTGACCCTTGATGAGCCAGTCGTCCAGATAGGGGAAGACAAAGATTCCCTGATTTCTCAGGTAGGCTGCCACCACTGCCAGGCATTTGGTAAAGACTCTGGGAGCGGAGGTGAGGCCAAAAGGCAGTACCCTGTACTGATAATGGTTTCCTCCCACAATGAACCTGAGGTACTTTCTGTGGTCTGGATGAATGAGAATGTGAGTGTACGCATCCTTTAGATCTAAGGAGCATAGCCAATCTCCCTGCTGGAGGTAGGGCAGAAGTGTTCCAAGAGTGAGCATCTTGAACGTTTCCTTCTTTAGGAACTTGTTGAGATTTCTGAGGTCTAGAATAGGCTGGAGGCCACCGGTTCTTTTGGGTACAAGAAAGTACCTGGAGTAGAACCCTTGACCTTGGAGGTGGGGAGGAACAGGCTCCACTGCCTTGTCCCGCAACAGACCTTGGAGCTCCTGAAGGAGAAGATCTGTGTGCAGGGTAGGCCTTGGAGTCTCCCCTGGGAAGTATGGAGGAGGCAGCTGTTGGAAGTGTAGCATATAGCCCTTGTGGACGATGCTTAGCACCCAACTGTCTCCAGTGATGAGTGGCCACTTGTGGGCAAACAGGGCAAGTCGACTTCCTGTGCAGGGTTGGGAGAGCAGGGATGGAGAGGCTATGCCTAAGGAGTCAAAAACCCCCACCCTGCTGAGTGGGAGCAGGGGCTGGAGGCTTGGGAGTCCTCTGCCTACGGGGCCCATTACCCTGCCCCTTGGCCTGCTGACCCTGAGGGGGAGCTTGGGAGGCCTGGTACTGTGGGTACTGTTTGTAGGCAGTGCCCTTCCTCGGGTAAAAGGGCTTTTTACCCGAGCCCTTCTTTTTGTGAGAAGGGGCAGAAGTCTTTCTAGACAGCCTTGTCCTCGTGAGGTGCTGGGTTTTGAGCTGTGCGGCCTTCTCGGTCATTGGGCTTGCCAAAAAGGTTCTCACCTCGGCAAGGGACATCGACCAACTTATCCTGAACCCATGGCTCGAGGTCCGATGACTGCAGCCATGCCTGGCGTCGAGCCGCGATGCCGGCTGCCGCAACACGGGCCGAAGCCTCGGAGCCATCGTAGGCAGCGTGGGACATAAACTTGGAGCATTCCCGTATCCCCGAGGACAAGGACTTGAACCTCTGCAAGGGTTCCCCGGAGAGACCAGCAGAGAACCCGGCCAGCTCCTTGGCCAGGTCCCACAAGTACATGCCCATGTACAGCTGCTAAGACTGGACACGGCAAGCAAGCATCGAACCCTGGAAGCACTTTTTACCAAAACCATCCAGGTTCCGGGCCTCCCTGCCAGGGGGCACCGCGGAGTGCATCTTCTGACTTTTCAGGCGATGCATGGTTGATTCCACCACCATGGAATGGTGTGGTAGCTGCGCCTTCTGAAAGCCAGGGCTCTTCCGGAGTCGATAGATAGAGTCGACCCACTTGCTTAGAACCGGCGCCGAGGCCGGTGCCTCCCACATCCGGAAGAGGAGCCGTTCCAGCATCGGAGGAACCGGAATAGTAAAGGCCTCCTTCGGAGGAGAGTCATACTGTAGGGCCTCGAGCTCCTCGGTTCGAGGCTCCTCCTCGGGGTCTGCAGGGATAGCCAACGCAGTGGCCATATCCCAGACGAACTCCGAGAACCAGGTATCCTCCAGAGGGGATCTACTCCGGGGCTCAGACTGCGGTGAGTCTGACGGGACGCACCGAGTCCTGAAGGTGTTGGGGGACTCCTCGTCCTCTGTCTCCCAGGCGGACTCGTCCGATGAGGAATCGGGGTTCGACCGCGCGGGGCCTGTGAGCACCCGCCCCGACGCCGAAGGCACCGGCGTCGACACCCTCTGTCCCAAACAGGAGGTCGAGGGAGACCGCCACCGAGGTCGACCTCGAGCCTTCATGGTCTCGAGTATCGGCTCGGTCTCCGGGGTCGACTTCGATGTCGATGTCCCAGTGGTCGGGGCAGATGCGCCAGACAGGCTGGCCATCAGTGCCCGCTGCTGTTCCATGAAGGCAGACAATCTGCACTCCAAGGCTGTCAGCCTGAGACCCAGCTCAGGAGACTCAGCAGCCACCGACTTGGGCCCCGGCGGCGCCGGGCCCGACGTCGGCTCTCTGGGAGGAGAGTCCACGAGAACTACAGGACTTACGTGTCCAGCAGACTCCGGCTCCACACGAGGTACTTTTGGAGGCTTCTCCTGTTCCACGGGCCCGGGGCGACGGTCGGGGGTCTGAGACCTAGCTCTCGAGAAGCCAGGGACCTCCTCTGACGACGCTCTCGCAAGCCGCTTCTTCCTCTTTCGTTCCCGGTCGGGGGACCCCCTGTCCGAGGAGTCCCGACGGTGCTCGGGATCCGATTCCCGAGATGTCGAGGCCTCAGACGAGGTCTGGGCCCGGCCGGAGGCCGAGTCAGAGAAAAGCCTTTCCTTTTGGTGCTGACGACTTCGAAGCGCCTTGGAAGACATCTTTCCACATGGTCCACAGATCTTAGGATCATGGTCAGGACCCAGGCACCGAAGGCAGCAGTCGTGTGTGTCGGTGAGAGACATTAGTTTCTTGCACCGATCACACTTCTTGAAACCACTGGAAGCCATCGGGGAAAAAAAGAGTCCCCGCGAGGTCAAAGGACCGGCCTTCCAGGGAAAAAGAAAAAAAAAGGGGCGTGAACACCAGCCACGAAGGGCAAAAACAGAAAAAATAAGATCGGGCTTGATACTGGTATACCGAACCCGGCGGGAGGGGAACCGGCGTCGAACCGGAGAAAAAATAGCGAAGGAATCGCAAAAAAATCCAACTATTTTCCGGGAGGACTAGGACACACGTCCGACGAGCTTCACGGAAAAAGAGAGACTGAGCAAGATTGCACCTTTAGGCGGGAAGGGAACCGCGCATGCGTGCCTGCATTCCCAAAGGCTTTCAAGGAAAGCTGGGGAACTGCTCCGCAAGGGCTCCATCGACGTCACCCATATGTGAGGACTGACTTCCTGCTTGGTCCTGGAGAACATTTTTGTCTAAGAACTGATGAGTGGAAGATTTTGCAAACCTTTACTCAGTTCTAGTCTGAGTTATTCCAATCTGAGCAACAGAGGGAACTGCTCTTCAAGAGTAGTTTGTGGCTGCCATTCCACACCTAGATCTTACAAGTGCTGACAGAGATAGACTAGTTGCCCTGACTGAGAAAGAAGTTTTGAAAGCCATTATTTCCCTTTCTGATAATAAGACTCCTGGCCCCAATTGCTACACAGCCAAATTTTATAAACCGTTCAAGGCTGAATTAGCCCCCAGATTGGTAACATTGTTCAGTTGTCTAGCCAAAGACTGTTCTGCCTTGAGTTTGTTTACAGAGACACAAACTATGCTAATACTCAAACCAGGTAGAGACTATACTCTTTTTCAGAATTATAACACAATTTCATTGTTGAATATATAGACTGCAAGATACTTGGTTGCAATTGGTTTTATCTGCTTTAACCCACATTGGCCAAGCCAGATTCATGTCTGAGTGGTCTATTGGGACCAATGCTAGGTTGTTTCATATGCCTTACTTGGCATGGGGAGAAGCCAGCTACTGCTATCTTGTTAGATGCCAAAAAAGCCTTTGACTGTATTGAATGGCCCTACTTGATGCCTGTGATAGCATGGTTCAGTTATGGAGTAGAATTGGGGTAGAATGGGTCTGGGGACTTGTACTCATCCCCCACATCAAGAATTTTGATGAATATTGTACTCATTGAGTGGATTCCACTATATCAGGACACTAGCCAAGGTTACCCTCTTTCCTCTCCTTTTGTTTTAATTAGTTTTGGAATCTCTCTTCATGGCCATTCAGTTATCATCCTGCACTTAGGGAATTGTTTTTTCAGATTTTGAATGTCAAATGGTTGTATATGCTGATGATTTATTAATTTTTTTGTGGAGAAGACCAAAGAGGCTCTCTCTGCTTTGCTGGAAGTGGTTGAAGTTTTCTTGGTTTTGGGGTATTAATTCATTTGGGACAAGTTTGAGCTTATGCCTATATAAGAACATAAGATATGCCATACTGAGTCAGACCAAGGGTCCATCAAGCCCAGTATCCCATTTCCAACAGTGGCCAATCCAGGTCACAAGTACTTGTCATGTTCCTGCTGAGGCTGGCATCGGCGGAGTGTGAGCTGGAATGGGCTCCTTGCATTAAAGTATCTAGGGATTAAGAAGGATGTTGAACAAACATTACAGCTCAATAATGAAAGGATTAAGGAGGTTATTCATGTGCCACACATCCACAGTTGTTGTGTTGTCTGTCTTGACTAGACTATAAGCTCTAAAGAGCAGGGACCGTCTCTTACCTTACAGCACTATACAAATAAGTAGTAGTAATGTTGTTCTCCACTTATAATTTCCTGGTGGGGCTGGGTAGATGCAATAAAGATGGTGACAGCACCACAGATCAACTTGATTTTAAGGATGCTACTGAATTTATGTCCAAAGAGGTTTTACGTTAAGGTTTATAAGGTACTTACTAAGTTTCTAAGCACTTAAAAAGCTGAAAGCTGCCAAGGAGAGAGAGGTGGGATGGGTTTTCATAACTTTTATTTATATCATGTGGCTTTTTTTTTTAGCATGGTAGGGAGTCTACAAGTCAGAAGGCTTGGGAGAGCTCCTTCCTAATTGGCTATATGTTGAGAGGGACATGATGAGTCTCATCTCCTTATCAGTTCGCATAATATGAATATGCCCTTGTGCATTCCCTATTCTTCTACCCATCATGCATTTGGAATTTTGGATAAGTACTACGATGTTCTAAGGGTCAATTCATTGAGAGCCCCATTGTGGTGCGATTATAAATTGAAAATTGCTGCTACTACTTTATTTCTATAGTGCTACCAGGTATACACGGTGCTGAACGTATACACATAAGATATAGTCCCTGTCCCACAGAGCTTACAATTTGTACAAGACAAACAGAACAAACAGGGGACTGAGATAATTGTTGAGGGAAATGATTTAAAGGCATAAAGGGTATGGACAGGAGAATAATAGGTTCAGAATTATAAATCTGCCTCCAAAAGATAAATTATTAGCTTGATTTGAACTAGACCAGAGACGGAGCCTGACATATCAACTCAGGTAGTTTATTCCAGGCATATGGCACTGCAAGATGGACAAATGGAATCTGAGGTCGGCAGTAGAAGAAAAGGGCATGGCTAAAAAAGATTTGCTTGGTAAAAGGTGTTGCCGAGAAGGGGTACACGGAGTAATGAGAAGCTGCAGAATAAATGCACTTGTAAACGGGTAGGAGAAGTTTGAACTGTATGTGGAAACAAATAGGGATTAAATAAAGTGACTTAAGAAGAGGGGTTACATAAGCATAGTGACACTGGTGGAAGATTAGCCATGCAGCTGAGCTTTGAACAGACTGAAGGGGAGATAAGATGATTCAATGGGAGACCAGTGAGGAGCAAGCTGCAATAATCTAGAAGGGAGGTGACGAGAGAATGGATAAGGGTCTTGGTGCTATTACTACTGATCATTTGTATAGCGCTACAAGGCGAACGCAGTGCTGTATAGACACATGTAAAAGACTGTCCCTGATCATCAGACCTTACAATCTAGTCTAGACAGCACAACAGCTGAGGACAAGGGTACATCTAGGGGAATGGTAAGAAACACATTGGAGACTAAGCGGCTCAGGACCCAAAAGCGACCTCGAAGAGTGAGTTTTAAGCCTCGATTTGAAAAGGGCCAGAGATGAAGTCTGACGGACAGATTCAGTCTGTTACAGGCATAAGGAGCAACAAGGTGAAAGAATCGAAGTCTGGAGATGGTAGTAGAAGAGAAGAGCACAGATAGAAGTGCTCTGCCAGTGGAGCAGAGTTCATGAAGAAGGGTGTAGGGAGAGATAAGAGAAGAAAGGTAGTGAGGAGCAGCAGTACACTTATAAGTCAGTAGAGAAGTTTGAACTGGATACAGAAATGGATAGGGAGCCACTGTAGTGACTTGAGAAGAGAGGTTATATGAGTATATTGAGGCTGGTGGAAGATTAGCTGCGCAGCTGAGTTTTGAACAGATTGAAGGGAAGAGAGATGATTCAGAGGGAGACCAGCAAGAAAGAGGATGCAACAGTCTAGGCGGGAGGTTACTAAAGAGTGGATGAGTGTCTTAGTAGTGTGTTCAGAAAGGAAGGGGCAAATTTTGCTGATATTACAGAGAAACAAAATGACAGGTTTTAGCTATCAGTTGGATGTGTGTGGAGAAGGAGAGGGAGGAATGAAAAACGATCCCATGGTTGTAAGCTGAGGAAACAGGGAGGAATAGGCATTCTCCACAGAGATTGAGAAAGGAGGAAGGTGAGAGATGGGTTTAGAGGGAAAAATAAGAAGCTCAGTTTTGGCCATGTTCAATTTCAAACGGCGGTGAGACATCCAAGTAGCAATGCCAGATAGGCAGGCAGAAATCCGGGTTTGGATGGCTGGAGAGATTTCAGGTGTAGAGAGGTAGATCTGAGAGTTAACAGTGTAAAGATGGTACTGAAAGCCATGGGAAGAGATGAATGTACCAAGGGATTGGGTATACAGAAAGAAAAGGAGTGGGCCCAAAACAGACCCTTGGGGTACACCAACTGACAGCAGGATAGCAGTAGAGGAGGATCAACCAGAACAGATACTGAAAGTATGATGGGAGAGATAAGAAGAGAACCAGGATAGCACAGAGCCCTTAAAACCAAGAGAGGACAAGGTATCGAGGAGGTGGTGGTGGTGGTGGTCAACAGTGTCAAAAGCAGCAGAAAGGTCAAGAAGGATGAGGCTCGAATAAAACCCCTGAATTTTGCCAGAACAGGTCACTGGAGACTTTGGCAAGAACTGTTTCAGTAGAATGGAAGGGATGAAAACCAGATTACAAGGGATCCAGAAGGGCTTGAGAGGAGGGAAAGTCAAGGCGACAGCAGTGAACTGCATGTTTAAGTAGTTTAGAGATGAAGTGGAGGAGGGAGATGGGTTTATTTATTTAATTTATTTATTGAACAGTTTTTATACTGCTTTATCATTTCAATCAAAGTGGTTTACATTGTAACTTAAACTTGGAAATGTACATTAAACCAAAACATTAATAACTTGGATTTTTCTGAGGCAATGGAGGGTTAAGTGACTTGCCCAAGGCCACAAGGAGTGCCAGTGGGAATGGAACCCTGGTCTCTTGGTTCCCAAACCAGTGTTCTAACCATTTGAGGAAAGAGATGGTGAGACAGTAATGAAGAGAGCCAATGGGTCAATAGCATGAAGATTTCTAATGAAGTTGGAGGAGACTGGACAAGGTTGAGGCAGGGGGATGATGAAGAATGAAGCTTAGCATGTGATGGTCCGATAAGGGAAGAGCAGAGGTACAGAGGTTAGACAGTAAGCAATTAGAGAAGAAGACAAGGTCAAGGCAATGGTCGTGCTGGTGAGTGGGGGTAGTAGAACAAAGCTGGAGGTTGAATGAGGAGGTAAGGGAAAGGAGCTTTAAAGTGTAAGGGTCAGGGGGGTTATAAACATGAATGTTAAAATCCCTAAGGAAAAGGGAGGTGGAAGATGAGTCCAGAAAGAAAGAAAGCCATGAGTCAAAGTCAGTGAAAAAGATAGAAGTGAACTTGTCAGGGGGTTGGATAAATAACAGCTATCCGGAGAAGTAGTGGCATAAAAAGGCAGATGGAGTGGACTTCAAAGAAGGGAAAGGAGGGAGACTGAAGCAGAAGGAGGGGTTGAAACTGGCAGGAAGGAAAGAGCTGAAGCCCATCAGCACCACCACGGCCAGTAAGACGAGGTGTGTAGGAGAACTGATAGCTGCCATGACAGAGAGCAGTGACTTGGTGTTTAGAAAGAAAAGGACAATTTTTGCTAATGTTGTAGAGGAAGAAATGATAGATTTTAGCTTTCTGATGGATATGTGTAGAGAAAGACACAGAAGAGTCAAAGTTGACCCCAAGGTTGCGAATTAGGAAGGATAACAGTGTTGTCTACAGACATGGAGAAGGGAGGAAAGGGAGAGGTTGGTTTAGGGCAGTGGTTCTCAACCTTTTTTGTACTGTGACCCCTTTTACCATTGGTCAACTTGTGGTGACCCCCAATGATAAAATCAAATGCGTCTCTCTTCCTTTACCTTTAACGCATTGTCGCTGTAATTATTTGTTGAATTATTAATATATTATAGGCCTTTGCAATATGTTTTTATTTATAAAATTTACTTATTTAAACCACAATAATTAATCACAATAACAAGTAACAATATTTGATTTCAAAATTATGATGATTTTGTAGTCAAATCACTAATATGAAATACAATTATTTTTTCTACCTTTGTTGTCTGACCAATTTATTCTCTGATCATGCTGGTCCCGATCTGAGGCTTCTGCTTTCCTGTCTTCTCTTAGCTCTCTTTCTGTGGTCTATGGTCCATCTGCCATTTCTTATCTCTTCTTTTGTTTTCTTCACTTCTTTCCATCAGCCTATTTCCGGTCCCAGTAACCCTCCCCAGTATCAGCCCCTTTCCAGTCCTCATTCTCAGTACCTTCCAATGTCAACTTGCATTCCCATGATTGCCACTGTTGTCCATCCCCTTCCAGTCCCCCTCCTTCCCCACTGACCAGTCCCTTCTAGTACAAATACCATGGCAGCCTCTCTCATATCCACTCCCTTCCAGTTCCATTCTCCCATCCCCTCGTATCAGCCCCCATTTGTAGCCTTAGCCCCCCAGTTTTCTTCCAGGGCCAGCAGCTCTATCCTCCCCTCCCCACAATCAGCCCATTCCCAGTCGAAGCCCCCCAATCAGCTCGCTTCCAATGCTAGTCCCCCCCTAATCAGCCCAATACCAGTCCTACCCCCCCATCAGCTCATTACCAGTCCTAGCCTCCCCTAATCAGCTCATTTCCAGTGCTAGTCCCTCCTCAACCCCATTACCAGTGCTAGCCTCCCCTAATCAGCTCATTTCCAGTGCTAGTCCCTCCTCAACCCCATTACCAGTGCTAGGCTCCCCTAATCAGCCACACAGCTATTGAGATGTGTAAGTTGTTGTATGTAAACCGCACTGATGCCGAATAGCGCGGTATAGAAGAGACTTTAAATAAATAAATAAATAATAAATAACTTACCAGTCCTACCCCTCCCATCAGCCCATTACCAGTCCTAGCCTCCTCTAATCAGCCCATTTCCAGTCGTAACCTCCCCGATCAGCTCATTTCCAATGCTAGCTCCCATCAGTCCATTACCAGTCCTACCCCCCTATCAGCACATTACCAGTCCCAACCCCCCCTTGATCAATCCATTCCCAGTCCTAGCCTTCCCTAATCAACCCATTACCAGTCCTAGCCCCCCATCTGCCCATTATAATCCTAACCCGCACTCTCTCCCCCCTGTCCAGCATTTATTCCCCATCTGTCCAGTATGTCCCCCTGTCTCTTCCCTTTGTCAATGTCAGCCCCCCTCCCTCCCTCCATGTCAGTCCCCTCTGTCCATGTCAACCCCCTCCCTACCTCCATCAATGTCAGCCACCCCTTCCTCCCTCCCTCCCTGTCAGCCCCCCTCCCGCCCTCCCTCCATCACTGTCAGCCCCCTCCCTTCACGTCAGCCCTCCCCCCTCCCTCCCTCCCTCCATCCATCCCCCTCCCTGTCAGCCCCCCTCCGTCCCTCCCTCCATGTCAGCCCCCCTCCCTCCCTCCCTCCATGTCAGTGCCCTCCCTCCCTCCATCCATCCCTCCCTCCCTCCATCCATCCCTCCCTCCATGTCAGCCCCCCTCCTTCCCTCCCTCCATGTCAGCCCCCTCCATCTCTCCATCAATGTCAGCCCCCCTCCCACCCACCATGTCAGCCCTCCCTCCCTCCATGTCAGCCCCCCTGTCCATGCCAGCTCCCCTCCCTCCATCCCTCCCTCATGTCAGCCCCTTTGCAGGTTCCCTGCCCCCTCCTCCCCTCTCCCTGTCTGCCTGCTACTGCCCTGTTCTTCTAATGCAGTCACGGCTCCCTGTCTCTTAGGGAACCGCGGCTGTGCCTGTGAAACCATTGCGGAGCCGTCCAGTCTCTCGACGGGCTCTGTGCAGCATTGTCCTGCCTCCAAAGGAAGTGGTAAACTTGAGAACTGCTGGTTTAGGGAGAAAGATAAGAAGCTTTGTCTTCATCATGTTTAGTTTTAAGCAACATTGGGACATCCAGGCAGCAATGTTGGATAAGCAGGCTGAAATTTGGGCCTGGATTCCTAGATAAGATAAAGGTAGAACTGAAAACTATGGAAGAGATCAGGGCACCAAGGGAATGAGTGCAGAGAGAGGAGGTCCCAAGACAAAGCCCTAAGGTATACTAACTGAAAGCAGGATAGCAGTAGAGGAGGATCCACCAGAGCATACACTGAAAGCGTGATGAGACAGATAAGAACAAACCAAGACAGAACAAAACCCTGAAATCCAAATGAGAATAGGGCATCAAGGAGAAGGTGATGATCAACAGAATCAAAAGCTATAAATAGTTCAAGAAGAATAAGGATCGAGTAATGGCTTTTGGATATGGCCAGTAACAGGTCACTGGAGACTTTGGTAAGGGCCATTTCTGTAGAATATAGAGGACGAAAGCCAGATTGCAGTGGATCCAGAATGGCTTGAGGGGAAAAAATTCAAGACAGCAGTGGTCAACAGCATGTTTTCAAGTAGTTTGGATGCAAAAGGGAGGAGGGAAATGAGACGATAATTATTGGAAGGGCAGGTAGGGTCTAGTGAAGACTTTGTGAGGAGCGGTGTAAACACGGAGTGTTTGAAGGCAGCAGGAACATTTGTAGTGGAAAATAATAGGCTGAGAATATGACAAACAGAAGGGATAACAGCAAAGGAGATAGAGCTTAGTAGATGGGTGGGATTTGGCTCACAGGAGTAAGTTTGGAGGAGGAGACGATGTGCAGTTTTCTTCTCAGTGGTTTTATTAAAGGAAGAAAGGGTGGAAAGGGTTAAAAGGAAGAATTTGAGATTAAAGCGGGGGAAGGGGAGACGAAGTTGACTGAACTTCAGACTTATCTTGCAAACCTTTTTAGGGAGGTAGTCTAAGCAGAAAGTGAAAGAGGGGGTCGGAGAAAGAAGCACTTTAGAGAGAGAGTTGAGCATGGCAAAGAGACGGCAAGGGTTGGAGAGTTTGTCAGATGGAAATAGTACACTTTCTTGGTGAGTGCTACAGCAGACTGCACGGTGATTAGCAAGAATTTGAAATGTACGAAGTCAGCATGGGGACAAGATTTTAGCCAAAGGTGCTCAGCACAGCAGGCACGGCAATGTAGGTAGAAGATTTTGGAAGTCAGTCAAAGTTGAGATACAGTATATGCCTCACAGGACATGGAATGGGAAGAGCGAGAGCATCCCAAAGCAGAGGAGAGTATAGCATTAGAGGAAATGGCTACCTCAACAGATTCAGATCAGATAGTGGATGAGAGAAAAGATGAGACAGCAGTGGAGAGAACCGAAGGGTTAATAGTCTGAATGTGTTGGTGGAGACTGGATAAGAGTGTTGTGTGGGGGGTGTTTAAGAGCGAAAGTTAACAGATGATGGTCAGATAGGGAAAGAACAGAGGTGGAGAAATTTGAATGTGAGCAGTTGGAGAAAAAGATAAGGTCAAGGCAGTAGCCATTCTGGTGAGTTGGGGCAGTAGAACAGAGATGGAGGTTGAATGAGGAAGTTAAGGTAAGGGAGCTAAGCAGCATAAGAGTCAGAGGGGTCATCCATATTAATGTTAAAATCCTCAAGAATGAGGGAAGGAGAAGATGGTTTGAGGAAGAAGGAAAACCAGGAGTCAAAGTTAGTGAGAAAAGAAGAGATGGACTTGACAGCTATCTGGAAAGGTAGTAGAGTAAATAGGCAGATGGAGTGGACTTCAAAGGAAGAAAATGAGCAAGACTAAGGTAGAAGAAGGGGTTGAAACTGGCAGGAAGGAGAGAGTGGCAATCCAACACCATTGCCATGGTCAATGGGGTGATGTGTATGAGAGAAAAGGCAGCCTCCATAATGTAGGCCAGCAACTGAAGCAGAGACTTCAAAGAGATGCAAAATCTCTGTTAAGGCAAGGAGGTGGAGAGTATTAGAAATAAAGAAATCATAAATGTAGGTATGTCTGTTGGAGGCAGAATGGGCATGAGAAAAGGAGAGAGGAGGGTGGAAGGAGAAAAATATCAATAAGAGGAACTCGACGTGATGTGGTGAGCTTGGGAGGACGTGAGTTACTCGAGCTCCGGACCCCTCTCCCCTAAAAGTGGTTATAGTGCCGTGATTTAAACGAATCCTGGGTTGCTGTGGACCTAGTGCCTTTCTGGGGATCGAGAACTGCCCGGCGTTGCTTACACAGTGGGATGGCGATGGCGGCAAAGGCAGGGAGAAGAGAAAAGGAACGGGTGGTAGGCCCTTCCAAGATGGTGGACTCACCCCCGAAGCCTGGGGTCGCGGCTACCTCCACTATGGCAGAAGAAATCACAGCCGCTGTCACCAATGCAATGTCCCTGCAGTTTGAAGCGCTGCATGCGAAGATGGACACCCTTCAGAGCTCTCTGGGGCTCTTAGGTACCCGGGTGCAGGAGGCTGAAACGCGTCTCTCCCACACTGAAGAGGAAGTGGAGGGACTGCGGCGGGAGCTAGCCGCGCTGCAAAGGGAGTCCAAGGAGCATACCATAAAACTCGACGATCTTGAAAACAGATCGCGCCGCAACAATCTGCGCTTCTTGGGAATTACTGAAACTATCCCAGATAAAGAGCTGCGGCAGCATGTGGAAAACTTGGCTGCTTACCTGCTTGAGGAGGCTGAATCAACCGGGCTCATTATAGTGGAAAGGGCCCACAGATTGGGGCCGAAGCAGCAATCGGGAGATCGCAGACCTAGAGTGGTTCTGGCCAAATTCCTTTGCCACGTGCAGAAAGATGCGGTGTTGAGAGCGGCCAAGAAGAGAGGGATCGTGGAGTGGGAAACGGCGAAGATTCGCATTACCCAAGACTACTCGGCGGCATTAAGTGCTCGCCGCAAAGCCTATGCCCCGATTTGTCAGCGTTTGATTGCAGTCCAGATCCGTTTCAGCGTGCAGTATCCGGCCCGGCTCCACATCACACACCAGAACACCCACCGAGTGTTTGAATCGGCGGCGGAGGCAGGTACCTATGTGGAGCAGTTGCTGGTGCAGACAGCGGTGAGCCCCGCCGGGAAATGAGGACTCGGCGCAGATTCCATGCGGTGTGCTGGTTGGCCTCCGGCAGCAGAGCGGGTGGGTGCTTTTAATTCCCAACCTTCGAGATTGGCTTTAGCCGAGTACTGTCTGGCTCCTGGGGGACTATCGTTGAGCCCGAGCTGTTACACCCAGGATACCTTCAGCTGAGCTGGACTGTTTGGGACTTTGAGCTGCTTTGATATCCTACCTAGGCCCCGCTGCGCAGGTTAGTCCTTCGAAGGGGGCCCGCCTAACGGCTTTAAGATGGTGGGTGCTTCCACTGCCGTTGGGCAGCTGCAACCGGCCCGGAGAGGATAGTCTATCTGGTGCGGGAGGCGGCCTGCACCGGCCTGACTTATGGGGCTGGGTGCCAGGACTCTGTCCCTGCCTGCCTGCTTGCACTGGGGAGCATTCACGGATTGCAGCCTTTGCCTTGGATATACTTAGGCTGCCAAGAGGTAACATGGAGAGCGGACTTGATACATTGTTAAGCTTTTGTATGATATTGTATACTGTTTCTGTTAGGTATATACCTGGTTGCTATTTGTATACACTATGTTGCCTTTAGCTCTTTTAGCAATGTGCACTGTTGGGTGGGGGCAGGGTGGAGTGGGGGATACTCAGTTAGGGTTGGATGAGCCTGTTTTCCTTCTCTCTCCTGCCCCCTTTATATGCAGCTTTAATAAGCTCCTTATGCTGGTATCCTAATTAGAGGTAAGAGTTGGCGTGGGGGGTGTACCGGGTCTAGGGGCTGGGAGGGGTTTCTTAAAGAGTGTGGTGGGACCTGCAGATATGAAAGGGGGACTGTTGGAACCCCTGGGAGGCTGCCCACTGGGTAGCGTTGGTTGGTAACCCCCCCCGGTAGCTAGGCCTTCTTGCCGGGCGTGGCTATCTTAGGTCCACACACCATGAACAGGAAGCCTTAGGGAAGGGGGGGGGGGGGGGTCCTACTCACATGGCTCCTGATGGGAGTGGGGTGGCGGTTATGGGGGATGTTTGAGGTAGGGGTGGTAGAAGGTAGGGGGTGGGGCTCTGGGTATCTGGGTTATAGAGGAGGGGTAGTTGAGGGGGGGAAAAGGGGGGGTTGGCAGGAAGCGCACTGGCCCTATCGGCTCAAGCTATGCTTGGATGGTTGGAGCGTTCTAAGGAGTGGGGTGGGACTCCAGGCTGGGAGGGTCCCCCCCGTTACTAGGTGCAGAACTGTTGAATTTGACTTGTTTAACCACTATCCGACCTGAAGATTGTTTCTTGGAATGTGTGCGGGGTGGGTAACCCGATCAAACGCTACAAAGTGCTGCGGGCTTTGGCCAGGTTGCATTGCGATATCGCCATGCTACAAGAAACTCACCAGACGGCTCCAGAACATGCGAAACTGCGAAGAGATTGGGTGGGGCAGAGCTGGGGGGCGCCGGCTAAGGGGAAAAAGGGCGGAGTGGTCATACTGATTAGCAAACGGCTCCGATTCGAGCTAGAAAAGGAGTACTCAGATCCGGAAGGTAGATATATCTTGCTGTATGGTAACCTTGAGGGCAGACCTGTTATACTAGGTAACCTGTATAGTCCTAATGTTTTAGATAGGGCATTTTATGCTCGCTTGGCATCCAGAGTGGAACAACTGCCTGAGGTCCCGCTGCTCTTGGCTGGGGACCTGAACGGAGTGTTGGATGCAGAGATGGATACCTCTGGTGGTGGGGTGGAGAGTGGGCGAGTTCCCACCACCAAAGTGTTGCGAGGATTGTGCGCCCGACTGCATCTCGTTGATCCTTGGCGATTACTGCATCCCTTTGAGAGGGATTTCACCCACCAATCGCGAGCTCACGGGTCTAGTGCCCGAATTGACTATGTATTGCTCACGGAGAGGCTTTTTGCACAGGTGGGAGATGCACAAATAGGCCCTAACATGGTGTCAGATCATGCCCCAGTCTGGGTGGAGCTCGGATGGGGGAGGGCGGCGCTACCAACACGTATTTGGCGGTTTCCCGCGGGGCTCTATTACGACGCTGGCTTCCGTAGCCACCTTAGGCAGTGTTGGCAAGACTTTATGGCTCATCATGAACGGCACCGAGAGGAGCCGGCGTTGCTCTGGGAAACGGCTAAGGTGGTACTGCGCGGGGACACCATTGCCTATGTGGCGCGGAAGCGGAAACTTATAGCGATGCAGATTGTTCAACTGGAAAAGCAGGTGTTGCGAACCCGACGTAGGTGTGCCGGGGACCCGAGTGCTGCTAATAAACGCAGACTCTGGGAGTTACAAACCTCTCTTAACGAACTGCTTCACCAGCGGGTGAAGAAATCCCACATGTACTACCCGTACCAACTGTATCGATTCGGGGACAAGTCGGGGGGGCTTCTGGCGCGTTGCCTGCGGGGCTGTGGGGGTCCTCGGTTGATTGCGGCATTGCGTGACGAGCAGGGTCACTTACATAAAGAAAGCGCTGCCATAGCTCGGCTTCTTCGCTCCTTTTTTCAGCAACTTTACGCAAGGAGGGATGGGGCTCCCTCCGAGGCGCTGGATTACTTGGGGCGGTGCAGTTGCCCAAGGTAACGGTAGACCAACAGGCGGGCTTGGATGCCCCGGTGACGGCGGAGGAAATTCACCGAGTCATTCAGAAGGCTAGCTGCGGTAAAGCACCTGGCCCTGATGGGTTTGGGGCTGAGTTTTATAAGCTCTTGGGAGACGTAGTGCCTTCGACCTTAACGGAGGTATATCAGTGGCGCGTGGCTCGGGGGACATTTGGCTGGGGCACTAATCACGCATATATAACCCTCATACCTAAACCGGGAAAGGATCCTACCAAGGCGGCCTCTTACAGGCCTATCTCCCTATTGAATTTCGATTTGAAGATTCTGGCCAAAGTCTTGGCCGACCGCCTGGCACCAGTCTTGGGGGAGTTGGTGCACGAGTCGCAAGTCGGGTTCGTTAAGGGGCGTTATGCGGTGCGGAACTTGCGGAGGATTTTGGCGTCCCTGGAGTGGGTTCGGGAGCGAGACCTCCAGTCACTGTTGATCAGTTTCGATGCTGAAAAGGCATTTGACCAGGTTCAATGGGATTATTTGAAGTGTCTTTTACCTCACTATGGACTGGGGGACTCGTTCTGCCGGATGGTGGAGCTACTCTATTCGGACCCCACCGCTGGAATACTCTGTAATGGTGTGCTTTCCGATAAATTCAACTTGGAACGGGGTACCCGACAGGGTTGCCCGCTGTCCCCTCTATTATTTGTCTTGACCCTGGATCTGCTGATACGGAGGATAGAGGCGTCCGTGGATATTTGCGGGGTCCGGATGGGGTCCTATGGGTTCAAGGTGGCGGCCTTTGCAGATGACCTGCTTGTCCATCTTACGTGTCCCCCGCAGTCTCTGGCTTGCTTACTTGAGGAGTTCTCTCTCTATGGTAAGTTCTCGGGGTTGCGCATTAACATGGATAAGTCAGAGGCCCTAGACGTGGGGGGGACTCTGCAAGCGAGTTGGCCTGGGGAATTTCCGCTCCGTTGGGCCGATGAGTCTTTTGTCTATTTGGGCATCCTATTGACCAAGCAACCGGCATCGTTATACCGTGTGAACTTTGAGCGGATTTTCTCTAAAGTCCAGGCCCAGTTGCGGGCGTGGGCACCACTTCCACTATCCCTGTTGGGCAGAGTGGCCGCATTGGGGATGGTGATTCTGCCCAGAGTACTGTATTGGATGCAGACTCTCCCTGTATGGTTATTGCGCCGGGACACACTCCGTATGGAACGGGCCTTTCGCGGGTTTCTTTGGAGGGGACCAGAGCCCATATACCGTTGGTTAGAATGCAAGGGGGTTGGCGGTCAGGGGGGATTGGAGTCCCGGACCTTTGGAAGTATGCGCTGGCCTGCCAGGCGCGGCATGTTGGCGACTGGTTGGGGGGGACAGAGGTCTATACACCTCGGGGGTTGGAGGCGGCTGTGGTGGCCCCGCACTCTCTGGAGGCGGTTCTGCAGGTGCGGCAGGTGGACCTGCCGACCCGTCTGACGCGGAATGTGCTCATACAGGCGACGCGACGCGCCTGACAACAGCTCAATAAATATTGGGGTAGTGACTCTACGGTTTCAAGTTGGCTGCCCTTACGGGGCAACATTCATTTCCTGCCCGGTTCCGACTCGGTCCCGTTTCGGAAGTGGGAGCGGTTGGGTATACGGTATTTGGGGCATGTCCTTAATCCCGAGGGGAGTTGTAAGACCTTGGAGACACTCTGTGCGGAGTATGGGTTATCCCCGGGGGGCTATGCCTTTGCATATGCGCAGGTTGCTCACTATGTTCGTTCCTTGCCTCGGCGGGAGCTCACCGCGGAGCATTCTGCGAGGATTCTTGATTTTTTGGTGCTGGGAGCAGAAGCTCCGCCGACTATAGCGGATTTAAAGAAGAGGGTGGATCGGTTGGAGGCACCCCCTGACTATGCTCTGTTGGAAAGCCGATGGGCTCGAGAACTGGGCCGTGAGATCGCCCCGGGCACTGCCAGGGAGGCACTGGGTCGGATTGCGCAGTTGGTGGAGGGCGCCAGGTGGCGCGAGATACAATTTAAGTGTATTCACCAAGCCTATTTTTCGCCGAGGCGGGCGTTTCGTAGCCGCCTCACTTCAGATGGTAGCTGCCCCAAGTGCTCCTCCCCCCTAGCGGATCTAGGCCACATGTGGTGGTGCTGCCCATCTATTCGCCGCTACTGGCTGCGCATTGAGGCGTACTTAGGTGGGTTGCTGGGGCAGCGAATTTGTTGGACGGGGCTATTAGTGGTGTTTGATCAGTTGGGACCACTCCGCCCTAAGGGGAGGTGGGAGAAATTGCTGGTGCGGAAGGCCTGTCTGGTGGGAAAGGGACCTATTCTTCGCCGGTGGAGGGAGCCAGAGGTCCCTACCTTTACTGAGTGGCGCAATAGCTTTCATCAGCTATTGCTTATGGAGCGGAGGAGTGCGCTGGGACACCCTCGGCGATGGGCTGTATTTTTGCTGATCTGGATGCCCTACATTCAGAGTTTGGGATCTAAAGCCCGCAGTGAGGTCTTGAAGGTCGGATAGTGGTTGCTCATGCTTCGGTTGTGCTGCTCCAATGACTTTCTTGATATGTGTGCTTCCTGCTTGGGGGTGGGGGGAGGGGGAAGGGTGGAGGGGGAGGGGGAATTAATTCTGATATTGTATATTTGTTTTTTCCTTTGTACTGTTGTTTGCTCCCGTAGTGGTGGACAAGAGATAGCCCCACCGGGAGAAAGTTATGTTGTATCTAGGAAATTCCTGTGACGTGGTTGTTATTGGTTGTCTTTTTCTGTTCTTTCAATAAACAGACTTTAAAAAAAAAAAAAAAAAAATATCAATAAGATCTGAAGGGTTGGCCTTGCATAGGGAGTGAGAGAGATGCCTAGGGCAAGGCCAGGATTGAGATTGATATCCCCAGATGAAAGGAGGAGGAGGAGCAGGAGAGTATGGTGCATGCCTGTGATGAGGGTGAGGTGTTCTCAGAGAGAGTGGAGATGACTGAAAGGCAGAACATGTTGAAACTCAAGAGCAGATAATAATGTAGAAGATAAAATGGCTGGAGAGGTAAAGAAAGAAGGGAATGGCTGATGTGGATTAGGGCTGTGAAGATGTTTACATGAAGGGAAAATACTGGGGAGAGTTAGTATCAGGAAGAGAAAGTGATATGAGCCACAGGAATAGATAGGGAAGGGAGGTGTGTCATTGGACATTATGACAGGTTACTTGCAATGGGGCTCTTATTACTCCTGAGGGAATACTGTGCAACTGAACTATGCAGAATTTGTGCAGAATTCTATGCTGGCACGGGCCAGCCAGACATGTATGCCAAAGCACATGGCCTGCAGCAGGTTGCTGCTACCAAACCAAGACAAGCCGTCCTGTGCCCCGCCAGCGGAATGGGTGGCAGGGAAGCAGCACGTCTCGGCAGGGTGGGGGGTGGGATCAAGGCAGGGGCTTCTGTCTGGGGCGGCAGAAACCCTTTGGCAGGTCCTGGGCGCAGAGGGGTAGATCTGAGAGTCATCAGCATAAAGATGGTACTGAAAATCATGGGAGGAAATAAGTGCACCAAGGGACTGAGTGTAGAGAGAGAAAAGGAGAGGTCGCAAGACACAGCCCTAAGGAACACCAATTGAAAGCCGGAGGGCAGTAGAGCAGGATCCACCAGAACATACACTAAAAGCGCGATGGGAGAGAAGAAGAAAACCAGGACAGAACAGAGGGAGCACAGGATGAGGATATAAGACGACAGACTCAGGAGTTATATGCAGAAATATTTCTTATTTTGGTAATGGTAGATGCATGCAATAGTCTCCCAGTGGAGGTAGTAGAGATGAGGACAGTATCTGAATTCAAGAAAGCATGGGACAAACACAGAAGATCTCTAAAGGGGACTATTGTAGTTGATATGGAAGGGCAGACTAGTTAGAAACATGACGGCAGAAAAAGACTACATGGCCTATGTTTCTAAATCCAAACAAGGACAGGGTATCTAGGAGAAGATGTTGATCAACAATGTCAAAGGCAGCAGAAAAGTGAAGAAGGATGAAGATTGCGTAAAGGGCCATGGATTTGGCGAGGAACAAGTCACTGGAGACTTTGGTAACAGCTGTTTCTGTGGACTATAGAGGACGAAAGTCAGAATGCAGTGGATCTAGAAGGACTTGAGAGGAAAGAGTCAACACAGCGGTGGTGAACTGCTCGTTGAAGTAGTTTTGAAGGAAAGGGGAAGAGAGAGAGAGGCTGATAACTGGAAGAGCAGGTAGTGTCTGGTGAAGCTTTTTGAGAAGTGTGACCAAAGCATGTTTGAAGGCCACAGGAGGTATGGCGGATTGCTTGGTGGAACACTGATTTAGTGAAAGGAGGGGAGAGGAAGACTGATTTATGGACAGCTTCCTCTATTAGGAAATGAAAAGAGAATAACTCCAGAAAGGATGATGGTTTTAACAGTCAACACAGAGCTCTATATTACCACAAAAAATTCATAGATGAGACGGAAAACAGAGAGAACATGTCAAAAGGCTAGCTCAGAGTAAACAAAGGATACATAATGCTTCTGAGTAGATATCATTGAATGGTAGAGGATATGAAGAAGACTTTAAATATGAGCAGGATATTGGTTCCTTGAACCACCAGAAAGCATTATTTCAAATGGTAGAAGCTAATAGCTGCTAGTCCAAATATCAAAGTTACTAGTAAAGAATTTGATGATTATTTGAGAGCATAACAGAGAACGGGTGAGTTAATTAATTATTTATTTAACAGGTTTTTTTTATACCGCTTTATCATTTCAATCAAAACAGTTTACATTGTAACTTAAACTTGGTAATGTACATTAAATAGGGAAATTAATGACTTGGATTTTTCTGAGGCAATGGAGGGTTACGTGACTTGTCCAAGGCCAAAAGGAGTGCTAGTGGGAATTGAACACTGGTCTCTTGGTTCCCAAGCCAGTGCTCTAACTATTAATCAATCAGCAGGCTATGGTGGAGTTTAGGAAGGTACAGGAGAAATATAATTGGACTGCATTTTGAAATGTTACTCAAAAGCAAGTAACCCTTATAGTTCAAAAACTCTTGGACTTGAGTGCTAATGATCCATGCTCAGTTCTGGTTTTGAGAAAGAATAAGGAAGGATCCATTAATATCTTTAATTTTGATTATTAACACCTCATTGAATGAGGGGCCTTTTTGCCATCTTGTTTAAAACATGCAATAATTGAAATTTGGAGGCAAGGCAAATGATTCCAATAGTTGTTGCCTAATTGTGAACTTACCATTTTTGACAAAAGTTATCAGTCTAATAGTAGTTCAGAGATTACAATGCATGGGTATCAACGTGGGTTCAGAGTAGATCATAATATGGAGTCATTGCTGGTCGCGACAGTCCATCATTAGTTAATTGTTTTAGGAACAAAAGCCCTCTCCTGAGTATTTTCCATCCTTCTCCCTTTTCCTCCACTACCACAGCCATACAACTCACTCACTGTAACTTTTCACCCCGACTATGAAGTCAGCAGAGCAGCCATTGCACATGTAGCAGTGACTGGAAATACTTTTCTGAGTTTCACACTGCTTGCCTCCTCTGGTCATATACAGCAGCAGGTGATAAAGGTGCGGGCAGCAAACAGTTTCCTCGTCATGGCAGCAATCAACTGCACTCTTCCTTACCTCCTCCTCAGAAGCTTCAGGCTCCCTGTAACAGCTGCACTTTCCCTCTTCTCTTTTCTGTACAAATTTGGGTTTCTTGAGGCTGCAGTCTTTCTCTTTTGGTATAGGTAGCGCGAGATTAGGAGGAAGCAACAGCCTTGGAGTTCCTCAGAGGTGAGGTTAATCTGTTCTTTTTCTTAGCAGCTGTATTTTGGTTGTCTTCCTTCTAGAGGATTCCTTGTGAAGGTTTTGTGGTCCTCCAGGGGTTCACATGCCCCAGGTTTGGAACCTCTGGCCTTGTGGTTAGAAAAGTGGGCTGAGAATCAGGGAAGACAGGATTCAAATCCCACTAGTGTGCCTTGTGACCTTGAGCAAGTCACTTAACCCTCCACTGCCTCAGGTGCACAACTTTGGGGAGAGGGAAACATTGAACCTTGAGCTACTACTAAAAAAGGGATAAGCTAAATCTAAAAACAAAATATTTATTTTAAAATATCAAAGATAAAAAGTGTTCTGATATTTTAATGAAATGTTCCTTCATGTATTCTCCATCTGCAAATAGCTTTCAACATTTAACAATTTGAGTTGCCACAAAATTAGCAGTAGTGATATTATTTGATGATTTTGGTAAACAAACACTCCCTTGCACTAATTTGCACTGTAACTCCTCTGCAGCTTTTTACCTTGGATCATCAGCTGTATACTTTGCAACAAATATGTTAACTTTATTTTACAAAAGTCTTTCTACACATTTGCATTTATTATTATTGGAAAACTTCTCATAGTAAATGAAGCATACTTTGATTCCACTGAACCTCCTATAAAACAAACAAGATTCAGCCCACTGATTTTGAAAATCTGTGCTCATCCTCAGACTCTCTATTTTTGTCTCGGAATGCAACCCTTTAGTAAATTGGGTACTTCACCCTGTGGGCACTGGACACTTCAGTAGCAGGCAATTCTTCAGCACTAATTTTACCAGTAGGTGGTGGGTGCTTAAACAATCACCAAGAACACTTCAATAGGCACAGACACTTAACCAACAGTTGTGCTGCTTCAGACCTCCTACTCCCACAGGCTCATGCTAGCCTAGGCTGAAAACACCACTCTCCTTCCATTTGTGCTTCCATGAGCTAATGCTACTACCATGGGCCTCTCTTTGCTAGCATAAGCTAAAGTCACTTCTTCATTCCCTTTCTGGCCTCAAGGCTGATGCCACCACCTCAAACTTTCTCCCACAGACTCACAAGAGTGGACTGAAGAAATTATTTTCTGACCTCCGGTAAGCACTGGCTGATGACACTGCCTCCCTTCAACTGGGGCCCACAGGGCCAATGATAACTATTCTTCCCCCACTCCAGTAGCCTGAACACAGAAGGGTCGTATGGTAGGAGTTGCCTAGACCCTGAAAAGATTATGGAACATGGCCTGGCCGAAAGCACTGTCCAGTTGGAACTCCCTTTGCAGGCAGTAATGCACTGCGAATGTAATGGACTGAAGACCAGGTGGCAGCCTGGCAGATATCCAACATCGGGATGGAGTGCAGGCTTGCCACAGAGGCCACCATGCCGTGACCCGGCCACCCAGCATGCGCCCAGCCCTCTTATAGGCGAAGGAAATGCAGTCTGCTACCCAGTCTTCCGATCTTGAGCGATGAGTTTAGGACAAATTGGTCAATGTCCCATGCCTAGGGGAGAACCTCTTTGGCAAACTCAAGAGTGAGAAGGCTGCTGAGTTGGAGACCAAACTCGTGACGAAGACCAGGCTCTCCAAAAAGACTGCTACCCTTTCCCGACAGAAAAGCTTGGGTAAAAAGCCCTTTTACCAGAGGAAAGGAGCTGCTTACCCTGAACATGGCTGGGAGAAATCCTATCACCAAAGCTGTTTTCCCACTTACAGCTTCTACCTCCATCCAGACAGAGATCCCAATGCCAGTTGAAAGTCTGGTTCCATGTGCAGGATGCCTGCATGCTGAAGCTCCCTGGAAACAGATGGTGGAGCTCGGAGAAGAGGTGGCGAGGCTGAGGAGCTTTCAAGACAGTAAGAAGTACATTGTTGAGATGCTTCTTGAAACATCCAAACTCTCCAGCAGAGGAAAAGATGGGAGCCTAAAGAATGACGAAGGTTGGACACGAGTCTTCAGGGCCTGCAGAATCACCAAACCAACTCTCCAACCCTTGAATTGAAGAACCATTATGCAACCCTGGAAGAGGAGCAGGTGAAAGCATCCCTGGAAAGGGAAGAACCAGAACTCAAGCACCCCAAAGTTGTAGAATCAGTGATCACAAGGAAGTGAAGGATAGTAGTGGTTGGCGACTCTCTTCTGAGGGGTTCTGAGTCATCCATATGCCGACCAGATGATGTTCAGAGAGGTATGCTGTCTGCCAGGTGCCAAAATCTGAGATATTACAGAGAGTTTGCCGAGACTTATCAAGCCCACTACTACCCGATATTGCTCATCCATGTCGGCAGAAATGATATTGCCAGGTATCCCTCTGAGCACATCAAAAGTGTCTCCATGGATCTGGGACAGAGGGTGAAGCAGATAAGGTGTTCTTTTCAATCCTCCCTGTTGAGGGTAAAGGCCAAGGCAGAGAAGCTTGCATCTTGGAGATGAATGCATGGCTGCTTGGATGGTGTCAATGAAAGCGTTTTGGTTTCTTGGATCATGGGATGCTGTTCTAAGGTTTGTAGAGCAGAGATGGCATCCATCTGTCCAAGAAGGGTAGATTTGTCTTCAGTAGCAGACTGGCTAGCCTACTGAAGAGGGCTTTAAACTAGATTCAGTGGGAATAAGTGAAGAAAGCCCCAGGTAAGAGAAACATTAAATACCTTTATGGAAATGGGTAAAAGGGGCAACATATGGAAATCAGTGTGTATAAATGCCTGTAGCATGGGAAATAAGATCCCAGATATTGAGGCTTTAATGGGAGAGGCTGACTTGAATTTAATGGCAGTAACAGAGACATGGTTCATGGACAACCATGACTGGGATGTAACTATACTAGGCTATACTTTATTCAGAAAGGGCAGGGTAGGAAGAAGGGGAGGAGGAGTGGCACTTTATGTTAAAAATAATATTAAAGCTATAGAAATTCAGGGCATAAAAGGGAGAGAGGAGGCATGTGGGTTAAACTAGAAAGAGAGAAAGAGAAATCTAATTTCATTGGCATGATATACAGACCTCCTTCACAGGGAGAAGAGGTGGATGGAGAGAAAATTGAAGATACAGTATACGTAGCATTGCCAGGAAGGGGGAAGTGCTACTGACAGGGGATTTCAATATGCCAGATGTTGATTGGCACATCCCTGCTGCAGTATCATCTAGAAATAAGGAGATCGTGGGGATTCTCTACAGGGAGAACTATTCAGGCAGCTGGTAACAGAACCCACACTTGAAGGAGTCATACTGGACTTGGTGCTTACCAATGGTGAAAGTGTTTCTGATGTTATAGTGGGAGATCGTTTTGCATCCAGTGATCACCAGATGGTGTGGTTCAGTGTAAAGACTAGGGCTGATAAAATCCATTCAAAAGGAAGGGTCTTAGACTTTAGGAAAACTAACTTTGCCAAGATGGGCCAATACCTCAGGGAGTCGTTAGCAGGATGGGAACAGCTGGGGGGATGTAGAAAAACAGTGGGCAAAACTGAAAGGGGATATTTTAAGGGCAATCAACCTTTTTGTTAAATTGGTAAATAAAGGTAAAAGGAAAAGGAGACCGCTATGGTTTTCGAAAGAAGTAGCTGAAAAGGTGAAGAAAAAGAGAGAGGTCTTCATGAAATACAAGAAATCACAGAGAGAGGAAGACAGGGACCTATATTTGGAAAAACTTAGAGCAGCTAGCAAGGTAGTCAGGAAAGCAAAGATTCAAAAAGAGAAGGAAATAGCCAATGAAATAAAATGGGGGGATAAGATATTTTTCAGATATGTTAGTGAGAATTGGAAGAGCAAAAGTGGTACTGTCAGACTCAAGGGTGAAGGAGAGTAATATGGTGAAGCTGATGAGGATAAAGTGGAATTGCTTAAATATTTCTGTTCTGTGTTCACAGATGAAAAGCCAGGAGCAGGACCTCAGAAAACGCCCACAGAAAGGAACAGAAGCGAGGGGCATCTTGAACAATTTTCAGAAGTCTGTGTTTGTGAGTAACTAGCTCAACTTAAAGTAGACAAAGCGATGGGACCAGATGGGATAACCCGAGAATACTGAGAGAACTTGGGGATGATGTTCTAGCAGCTCCACTGATTGACCTTTTCAATGCCTCGTTGGAGTCTGGAATGGTGCCAGAGGACTGGAGAGAGGCACATGTGGTCCCTTTACACAAAAGTGGAAGTAAGGATGTGGTTGAAAACAACAGGCCTGTTAGTTTAACCCTAATGGTGAGTAAGTTATTGGAAGTGCTGTTGAAAGAGAAAATAGTGAGGTTTCTGGAGTCCAATGGATTACCAGATGAGAGACGACAGCATGGATTCACGAGGCAGGCCTTATCAGACAAATCCGATTGATTTCTTTCACTGGGTGACCAGGGAGTTGGAATGAGGGAGAGCCCTAGATGTTCCGTATTTAGATTTCAGTAAAGCCTTTGACACTATTCCACACAGGCGACTTATAAACAAAATGAGCACCCTAGAGATGGACCCTAAAGTTATTGTTTGGGTTAGAAATTGGTTGAGTGGGAATCGACAAAGAGTACAGGTAAACGGAGCTCACTCTGAGGAGGAGGTTACCAGTGATATGCCCCAGGGATCTGTCCTGGGTCTGATTCTTTTTAACATCTTTGGTAGTGATTTTGTGGAAGGGCTGTCAGGTAAGGTTTGCCTCTTTGCGGATGATACGAAAATCTGCAATAGAGTAGGAAGGAAGGTGTAGATAACATGAGGAGGGATCTAGCTAAGCTTGAAGAATAGTCTAGAATTTGGCAGCTGAGATTTAATGTTAAAAAATGCAAGGTCACGCATTTGGGTTGCAGCAGTCCAAGGGAGTGATATAGTATAGGGGGTGAAGTACTTCTGTCCACAAAAGAAGAGCGGGACCTAGGCATGATTGTGTCTGATGATCTTAAAGTAGCTAATCAGGTAGAAAAGGCAACGGCAAAAGCTAGAAGGATGCTGGAAAGCATAGGGAGAGGAATGGCCAACAGAGAAAAGGAGGTGATAGTACCTTTGTATAAATCTTTTGTGCAACCTTATTTGGAGTATTATCTGCAATTCTGGAGACTGCACCTTCAAAAGGATATAAACAGGTTGGAGTCGGTACAGAGGGTGGCTACTAAAATGGTTAGTGGTCTTCATTATAAAGCATATGAGGACAGACTTAAGGATCTTAATATGTCTACTTTAGAGGAAAGGCGGGATAGAGGTGATATGATTGAGGCATTTAAATACCACCGTGGCATAAATGCACAGGAGGAGAGCCTCTTTCGATTGAAAGCAAGCTCTGCTACTAGGAGACATAGGATGAGGGTGAAAGGAGATAGACTTAGGTGTACTATGCAGACATATTTTTTTATGGAAAGAGTGGTAAATCCATGGAATAGTCTCCCAGTGGAGGTGGTAGAGATGAGGACAGTGTCTGAATTCAAAAAGGCATGGGACACACACAGAGGATCTCTAAAGGAAAAAAGGGGACTGTCGTAGTGGTAGATATGGAAGGGCAGACTAGATACTGTAAGTCATGTGGTCTTTTTCTGCTGTCATATTTCTATGTTTCTATTTCCATGCCTCCCCAGCTTCCCAGCAGTGTCAGTAGGCTAAGGGACAGGGGCATGGCCCTTGTAAGCAGAAGACTCCTAAGCCCTAGGCGTCTGTTCCAGCCCAGCCTGGGGGGGAGTTTTTGACTCCTTGGGCATAGCCTCTCTACCCCAAGGAGGACAGCAGCCCACAGGGAGACATCTGATCCATAATGCCCACAGGTGGCCAGCCATCACCACCGATTTCTGGGCACTCCACGTGGTCAGGGAGGGCTACCTTCTCCACCTGCACAGATACCTCCTCCTTTTTTCCTGGGAGAGCCCCCTAGGTCTCCCCTTCATCGGTACTTTCTATTGCAGGAATTCACAGGACTTACATAGAAACACAGAAGCATAGAAACATGATGGCAGAAAAAGACCACATGACCTATTTAGTCTGCCCTTCCATATCAACCACTACAAAAGTTCCCTTTTTTCCTTGACAGATCCTCTATATTTGTTTCATGTTTTTTTGAATTCAGATACTGTCCTCATCTCTACCACCTACACTGGGAGACTATTCCGTGCAACTACTCCTCTTTCCATAAAGAAATATTTCCGCATATTACTCCTGAGTATGTCCCCTTTCACCCTCATCCTATGCCCCCTTGTCTCGAGGACAAGGCGGTGGATCCAGTACCCCAAGATCTCAGGGGCAAGGGGTTCTACTCCAGGTATTTCTTCGTTCCAAAAAGGACAGGGGGCCTACGGCCCATCCTAGACCTGCGGAACCTGAACAAGTTCTTGTGAAGGAGAAGTTCAAGATGCTCTCCCTTGGAACGTTGCTGCCTTACCTCCAGAAGGGAGACTGGCTATGCTCCTTGGATCTGAAGGATGCTTATACCCACATCCTCATTCACCCCAGCCACAGGCAGTATCTTTGCTTCATGGTGGGGGAAGGCCACTACCAGTACAGGGTACTACCATTTGGCCTAACATCTGCTCCCAGGGTCTTCACCAAATGCCTGGCAGTAGTGGCTGCCCACCTCCATCTCCAAGGGGTATTTGTCTTCCCCTACCTGGGTGACTGGTTTATAAAAGGAGGCAGGCTGCCAAGGTGCAGAAAGCTACAGCATGCACCATCTATGTCCTGCAACATCTGGGGCTCGTGATAAACCACCCCAAGTCCCAACTCCTCCCGACACAATGTCTGGGGTTCATAGGTACAAAACTGGGCACTGTTCAGGCAAGGGCCTTCCTTTTCCTGGATCAGGCAAACCATATCAGGGAACTGGCCGCAGATGTGCAACACTGTCCTTTGGTGTCGACTTGGCTTCTGTTGCGCCTACTCGGCCACATGGCCTCCACGGTCCATGCCACCCCAGAAGCCCGTCTGCACATGAGGATTTCCCAGTAGTGCCTTCGAGACCAGGTAGTGGCCAATGAGTTCCTCATCCCATAGTCAGAAGGCTTCTCGTATGCCTTCCCACCCACGCCGTTGATTGCCCTTTTCAAGGCTCTTCGCGACAGAGCATCGCTGATTCTGGTGGCTTCACGGTGGCCCAGGCAGCCGTGATTCCTACTGCTTCTCCAATTATCAGTGGAGGCACTGATCCCCTCTGGGGAGCTCCCTGGGGCTCTTGTCTCAAAAAGAGGGCTCTCTCCTGCACCCCAATTTGAGGTTCCTATCACTGACCGCGTGGCTGCTGAAAGGGTACCATAGCCCTTTTCAACCTCTCAGGGGAAGTGGAAGAGATCCTGCTGGTCTCCCTTAAGACCTCCACCAGGAGGGATTACGCCTTCAAATGGCGCAGGTTCTCGGTGTGCTGCACGAAGCAACAGGTGAACCCATTCTCCTGCCCAGTGCAGCTAGTGCTGCAGTACCTCCTTCATCTCTCGCAATCCGGACTCAAATCAAACTCCGTCAGAGCGCACCTCAGTGCCCTGGTGGCACACCACCATCCTGTTGAAGGCAAGCCCCTCTCGGCTCAGCCTTTGGTGACTCCTTTCTGAAGGGGTTCCTGCTGTCAAAACACCCTGTCCACCCTCCGGTGACAGAGTGGGGACCTCAGTGTAGTGCTGGCACAACTCACTGCCCACCCTTCGAGCCCCTGACTACCTGCCACCGGAGGTATCTCTCGTGGAAAGTTGAGTTCCTGGTGGCGCTCACCTCTTCTCGCAGGGTCAGTGAGCTCCAAATCCTGGTGGCAGAAGCACCATACACGGGTCATGCTGCGCACGCATACCAAATTCCTTCCGAAAGTGGTGTCTTCCTTTCACCTCAACCAGGAAGTGATGCTACCCACCTTCTTCCCGAGGTCTCACTCCAGCAAGGCGGAGACTATACTTCACACCTTGGACTGTAAGAGGGCCCTGTCCATTCTACATTCAACGTACCCAGGGCCACCAAAAAGCTTCCCAGATCTTCATTTTCTATGACCCCCGCCATCTAGGGGAGGCAGTGACCGAGCGAACCCTGTCCATCTGTCTACCATTCTTTGGGGTTTTTGGATTTTCTCACAGAGTGAACATGCTTCACCTAGACACAAACTTAAAACTAAGATGCAGACAGCAGTCCAGCAGCGGGATGGGGGCTTTCCAGTCTTTTGCATTGAGTGTCACATGTATGATTTTCTCCCAGTTGGTGAGAGGTCTTACGTGTGCACTAGGTGCAAGGAGCTCTTTTCTCTCAGGGAACAAGTCCGTTCTCTAGAGGCTAAAGTAGCAGACTTGGAAAACATAAGACAGACAGAGAGGTACATAGACGAGACCTACAGGGATATAGTCCTGAAGTCCCACCTCCAGTCTGGCAGCACCCCTGTTGTCATGCAGGAGAGAGGTCACGTGACAGGAGAGCATCACCCTGGTGTGGCAGGAAGTGATCCTGTAACTAGGACCTGTCCTCCAGGTGATGTAAAACCCTCTCGCACCGAGGAAGTTTCTCCAGGGCCATGTGCCCATGAGGGAAGGGTTAGGACAGCTGTTATAGTTGGTGATTCGATCATTAGGCATGTAGATAGCTGGGTGGCTGGTGGACGTGAGGATCGCCTGGTAACATGCCTGCCTGGTGCGAAGGTAGCGGACCTCACGCGCCACCTAGATAAGGTCTTAGATAGTGCTGGGGAGGAGTCTGCTGTCTTGGTACATGTCGGTACCTATGACATAGGAAAATGTGGTAGGGAGGTTCTGGAGGCAAAATTTAGGCTTTTAGGTAGGAAGTTGAAATCCAGAAGTTCCAGGGTAGCATTCTCCGAAATGCTTCCTGTTCCACGCGCAGGACCCAAAAGGCAGGCAGAGCTCCGGAGTCTCAATGCGTGGATGAGACAATGGTGCAGAGATGAGGGTTTTGGATTTGTTAGGCACTGGGGAACATTCTGGGGAAAGGAGGGGCTCTTCCGAAGGGATGGGCTTCACCTTAACCGGGATGGAACCAGGCTGCTGGCATTAACCTTTAAAAAGGAGATAGAGCAGCTTTTAAACTAGATATTAGGGGAAAGCCGACAGTCGCCCAAGAGCAGATGGTTCGGAAGAATGTATCCTTGAAGGATACTACCAAAAGCAGAGAGGTTCCACAAAAGAGTAAAGTAGCCCAAATGCCCTCAAGTATGGAGCAGACAGAGCTTAAAGATCCCAATTACCCATGTCTAACAATAGCCAAATTAACATGAATAAAATACATTCTCTAAAATGCTTGTATGCAAATGCTAGAAGTCTAAAGAATAAGATGGGAGAGTTAGAATATATAGCACTAAATGAAAGGTTAGATATGATTGGAATATCAGAGACATGGTGGAAGGAGGACAACCAGTGGGACACTGTGATACCTGGGTACAAACTATATCGTAATGATAGAGCTGATCAAATTGGTGGAGGGGTTGCGCTCTATGTTAGAGAGGGCATTGACTCAGAAAGGATTAAAGTTTTGCAGGAAACAAAATCTGCTGTAGAATCTATATGGATTGAAATTCCATATAAAAGGGGGAAGGCGATGGCAGTGGGGGTGTACTATCGAGCACCTGGCCAGAATGACCAAATGGATGATAAAATGCTCAAAGAAATCAAGGAAGCTAACAAAAGTTACAGTGCAGTAATAATAATGGGTGATTTCAATTACCCCGGTATCGACTGGGTCAGTGTCACGTCAGGACATGCTAGGGAGATAAAGTTCCTAGATGAAATAAATGACTGCTTCTTGGAGCAGCTGGTTCATGAACTGACCAGAGGGGAAGCCATATTAGACCTAGTCCTTAGTGGAACACCAGATCTAGTGCAAGAGATAAGGGTGTTGGGGCCACTTGGCAATAGTGATCATAGCATGATGCCTTTGATTTAATTAGTGGAGGAGGGATAGTAAGGAAATCCACAGTACTACCCTTTTAACTTTCGAAAGGGAGACTATGATAAAATGAGGAAAACAGTTAAGAAAAAACTAAAAGGAGCAGTTGCGAAGGTTAAAGACGTACATCAAGCTTGGGTGTTGTTGAAAAATACTATCTTGGAAGCCCATACCAGCTGTATTCCACGCTTTAAGAAAAGTGGAAGGAAGACCAAAAAACTGACAGCATGGTTTAAAGGTGAGGTCAGAGAGGCTGTTGTTGCCAAAAAAGCATCTTTCAGGAAATGGAAAAAAGAGCCAAACGACAAAACCTGGAAACAGCACAAGCACTGGCAAGTCAAATGCAAGGCATTGATAAGGCAGGCAAAGAGAGAATTTGAGAAGAAGCTTGCTGCGGAAGCAAAAACGCGAAATAAAGACCTTTTCAAGTACATTCGTAGCAATGATAAAGGGGTTAAAGGAGCACGAAGAGGCGACAAGGCGATAGCGGAGAGACTGAATGAATTCTTTGCTTCGGTCTTTACTGAGGAAGATGTAGGGATGTTACCCATGACTGAAGTGGTATTTAAAGGTGCGGAAGAATTGAAGGAAATATCGATACATCGGGAAGATGTCTTACAACTATTAGATAAACTGAAGAGTAGCAAATCACCTGGGCCGGATGGTATACATCCAAGGGTGTTGAAAGAACTGAAATATGAAATTGCAGAACTGCTATCAGTAATCTGTGAACTATCATTAAAATCATCTCTAATACCTGAAGATTGGAGGATCGCCAATGTAACACCAATTTTTAAAAAGGGTTCCAGGGGTGATCCGGGAAACTACAGACCGGTGAGCCTGACGTCAGTACCGGGAAAAAATGGTAGAAACCATCATAAAGAATAAAATTACTCAGCATGTAGATAGTGACAACCTAATGGGAGACAGCCAACATGGCTTTAGACAAGGAAGATCTTGTCTTACTAATCTGTTATGTTTTTTTGAAGGAGTGAATAAACAGGTGGACAAAGGTGAGTCAGTTGATATTGTGTATCTGAACTTTCAGAAAGCCTTTGACAAGGTCCCTCATCAGAGGCTTTTGGCAAAACTAAAGAGTCATGGGATAGGAGGCAGTGTACTATTGTGGATCAGGAACTGGTTAAAAGATAGAAAGCAGAGGGTAGGGCTAAATGGCCAATTTTCCCAATGGAGAAAGGTGAATAGTGGTGTACCCCAGGGATCTGTGCTGGGTCCGCTGCTTTTTGACATATTCATAAATGACCTGGAAAGTGGAATAATGAGTGAGGTTATCAAATTTGCAGATGACACAAAACTATTTAAAGTTGTTAAAACCCAAGAGGATTGTGAAAAACTGCAAGAGGATCTTGATAAATTGGAAGACTGGGCATCAAAATGGCAGATGAAATTTAATGTGGACAAGTGCAAGGTTATGCACCTAGGGAAGAACAACCCAAACTATGGTTACACGATGCAAGGTTCCACATTAGGAACCACCACCCAGGAAAATGACTTAGGCGTCATTGTGGATACCATGTTAAAACCCTCGGCCCAGTGTGCAGCGGCGGCCAAGAGAGCAAATAGAATGCTAGGTATGATAAGGAAAGGAATGGAAAATAAAACAAAAGATATTATAATGCCTCTATATCGTTCCATGGTGAGACCGCACCTTGAATATTGTGTGCAATTCTGGTCGCCGTATCTTAAAAAGGATATAGCGATTTTAGAAAAGGTACAGAGAAGAGCCACCAAAATGGGAAAGGGGATGGAAGGATACTCCTATGAAGAAAGGCTAAAAAGGTTAGGGCTCTTTAACCTGGAAAAGAGACGGCTGAGGGGAGATATGATAGAAGTCTATAAATTAATGAACGGAGTGGAACGGGTAAACGTAGATCGATGTTTTACCTTATCAGAATATAGAAAGACTAGGGGACATGCAATGAAGCTACAGGGTAAACTATTTAAGACTAATAAAAGAAAATATTTTTTCACTGAACGTGTAATCAAACTCTGGAATTTGTTACCGGAGGATGTAGTAAAGGCTGTTAGTGTAGCTGGGTTTAAAAAAGGTTTGGACATGTCCTGGAGGAAAGGTCCATAAACCATTATTAAGAAGTGACCGAAGATATCAATGCTTGACCCAGTACAAGCATTGTGGAACTTGTGTCTCTTGGGAAAAACTCCTAGGTAAATATGACCTAGATTGGCCACTGTTGGAAACAGAATACTGGGCTTGATGGACCTTGGTCTGACCCAGTATGGCATATCTTATGTTCTCCTTTGTTAAGAACATAAGAACATAAGATATGCCATACTGGGTCAGACCAAAGTCCATCAAGCCCAGTATCCTGTTTCCAACAGTGTCCAATCTAGGTCATATGTACCTAGCAGTTTCCCCAAAAGACACAGGTTCCACAATGCTTGTACTGGGTCAAGCATTGATATCCTGTTTTGTGCTGATACCAGGATTGGGCCTATCATTTAGTGACACAGTTCTACACACATGGCCCAGTATTTCAGCCCCTACTGACTTTTGCAAATAAGGCCTCTTAATGAGTCTCTTCACATCCTCCATAGGCCACCCCTAATTGACACTGGCATGCTAACAAAGCAGAAGTCACATTCAGGTATCAGAGAAGCTGCAAGCTGCTCTCCCTTCTTAATAGCCTAACAGATTTATTAGGCATAATCTTTAAAGGACAGCGTTCACTGACTTTTCATCAAAAGTGGACTTGTATCCTTGAAAGCTTATTCCTAATACATTCGTTAGTCTCTAAAGCAGTGGACCTCAAATGGGGTCACATCACAGAAACATGGCCATTTCTCCTTCTCTCTGGACTTTCACTGAGGCCTGTGCCAAGTAAAGTGGCAGTCACTAGTCAGCATGTGGCCTGTGAGCCAGTGAATATTCATAGGCCCTTGTCCCCTCCTGATTAAGCTTCCTGTTAAACTGGAAACCCATGCTCTGAGTACTGGGATCTTTAAGTACACACTGTGCTGACAGCTACTGCTGTTGCTGCTGCATTCTCCTTTAGATAAATGGAGAGAGGGAAGGAAGCTGGAGTCCTGCTATTTTGATTTCATCATTATCTGGGGGTCATGTGAATTTTCAGTTACTAAAATGGGGCCATATGGGATAAAGGCTTGAAAAGCACTGCTCTAAAGGTACCACTAACCTGTTTGCCATTTAGACTGATTACATACATAATATTTTAAAACATTACACATCAGTAAACTTTCAATAAAAGTGGAGGTTGAACACAGTTTCCACAATTGGTAGAATCCTAGGAAATTGCACCTGAGTGCTACTTATTATCACCTATAAAACGGCACAATTAATGACAGATGGCAGCTTATATAAAAGGGAAAGCAGGGGTCTAAGGAAAGATTAGAAGGTGTATTGTATGTGATGAACAGCATAAACCATATTGTTTAAAAGAACAGCTTTAAAAAGCTATCTGCACATTTAGAATTTAGTGCATTGTAATTAAAATTGCTCTAATCCAAGGCTGAAATGTGGCTTTTTGAAGTAATATATTAGGGATTTTCTTTCCTTATAAACAGATCAAGAAATAGTATGACTAATTCACAGTAGGACTATTTTAACAACATGTTACTTTTCCATACATTCAATATCAAAGCTATTAAATATGAACATGCTATAAGGGACATCTTTGCAAAGTGAGAAATATTTCTAACCAACTAATTCAGAATTGCCATGTGGGTGTAAATAAGAGTGCAATAAGTGATACACAGAAATTGTAGTATAAAAATACAAAGGTTAAATTGAAATGAAACTCTCTTGGACAGAGTGCATATTAAGGAAAGATAATGATCAATTTCAGAGATGGGAAATTTGTGAAACCCAAAATTCAAAAACACAACTCCTTGGTGCCGTGCTGTTCACTGAAACTTTTCATACATAAAAATCTTGGCGCTATGAATTCATTTACCTGTTAACAGGCTTATCTGAAGTAGACAGTTAATCAGCTTCATACCTAGGTTATATAACTGAACACAGCACAAAACAGCTGAATCTGTGTGACTGCTGAGCCCGCAGGGGGTAAGGCAGGACTCCCAGAGGAGCGCCCAGGCTGAATATCGCTACTGCCCAGTTAGCTTCATAGCAATCTGGGCAACCCGGATATTCAATGCCAGGGCCCAAATATCTGGGTTTAAAGTTCAGTGGCGTATCAGGAAGTGGGAATTGAACCCTGGTATCTTGGTTACCAAGCCAGTGCTCTAACCACTAGGTTCCTCCTCCACTGCCCATAGCAGGTAGTTTATCTTATAATTAAGACTGTCCCCAGCTGCCTCTGCTTCTTTCCTTAAAATTAATTTCCACCAGCTGCAGCGTTGTCTGCTGCCAAATCCACGGCACTGCGTCGCTATGGGCTGGGCTGCCATGATCATCAGGGGCTCACTGATTCCCTTATCACCATGGGTACTTCTGCTGCTGACTCTGCCCCTATTTCAGCTTACTGTGTTAGTGCTCTCTGGTCCATTCTCTTTGCCATTTATTGCCTGTCTCCCATGGCAGCCTGCCTGAATAGAGGCTCCCTTGGCAGTGAGGTTTTTTTTTTTTGCAGCAGACAGCATGGGTAACAACTGCATGAACACCAGCACTAGCAGAGAGGGCTCAGAGCATGGCAGCGTTAGTATCAGTTCAAAAAGTAACAGAATCTGATTCAGACTATTATAGTCTCTTTGGCTGCTGCTGTTAACTCTGCCCAGCTTTGTCTTTGGTGCTGCTGGAGCTCGTACAGTCGTTACTCATGCTCTGTGGTGCCAAATAAAACTTCATTGCTGAGGGAGCCTCGGCTGAGGCAGGCTGGCTGCCATGGGAGACTGAAGCAATGGCAAACAAAATGGGCTAGAGACAATTTCCCCCCCCTAAAAAAAAATCTCATGTCTGGCAACAGCCCCCCCTCGGCACAGACAAGGCAGCTCCCGAGGCTGCAGTACTAAAGCCTCAAGGAAGTCGAGGGCTACCTACCCCAGTCATTATCTTTCCTGTGCTGCATGTTGAATGTTATTTAACAGTTTTTAAATACCGCTTTATCTTGTGATCAAAGCAACTGACTAATGCTCTGTACTGTTTTTCTCTTAACTAGATTGTAAGCTACTGTTTTCTCTTAACTAGATTGTAAGCTCCGACGAGCATGACTCTGATGGGCAGGGACTGTCTCTTGTATGTTGGCTACCTCTTGTAGGTCAGCTGTGCAGCACTGCGTGCGTGGCGCTTTATAAATGCTGAATAGTAGAATAGTAATTTACATTGTAACAGGATAAACAACGTGTTAGGCTGCTTAACTAATCTGTATTGTAAGGACAGTATAACTGTCTCATTTTAAAAGCAGTCAAGTGTTGTATTTGTGTGTATTGGCTAATAAGAACTCAGCTATTATAGAATATGAAATTAGCAGGCTTGATTCTCTATATACTCACCTATAACAAAATAACAAACAAAAGCCAGTTGAGTGAGTAACCTATTTATTTTAGTTATTTATTTAGTTAACATTTCTTATATACCGCCTTTTGGAAGTATCAAGGCGATTTACATTAAGCACAACTGAACAGAAGTTACATCAAACACTAAGCGGAATATGTGTACTTTCTCACTGCATGATATACCCTTCCAAACCTTTTGATTGTTTTGCTGTGACACCGCCTTGATTGTAGGATAAGGCGGTATAGAAATACTGTTAAATAAATAAATAAATAAATTCTATGAGAACAGTGGTTAGTTATTGCTATTGAGGTAATAAGGGAACAGGGCGTAGAGTTAATTTGAATATACTACTATTTACATTTTGAGCAACATTGTGTCCAGTTCTGAGTGTATTTGGTCATATGGCTGTAAGGGAAGGAAGAGTAAATTAGACTTACCTGCTAATTGTTGTTCCTTAAGGAACTCTAGTCCAGTCCCGGAAAGATAGAGTTGTCAACCTCCACCAGCAGCTTTGGAGACTGAAAGATGTCATCGTCGTGATGTCACTGGTACAAATAGGCTCGCTCCGCCCCCTTTCACCAGCACTTATTGACAAAGCAGACTCAGCAGAGCAACAAATAAGTAGCTATCTCAAAAACCTATATAAAACAATATGTACAGATAGAGATATATCTCTAAGGAAAGGACAGGGCGACGTGGAAAGGAAGGGCGAAAGCCCGGTTCCCCTGCACCCTAGCCGCGTGCTGCCTACACCACAGAGACCCCCTCTGAGAGCGCTTCCCATCTCTGCCACCCCCAGAGCGCCCTGTGTGTACGGATTTCTACTCTCGGGACTAACTGTTCCCTTTAGTTGTTTTTCTTTTTTTTTAAGCCGCACGGGTTCAACAGCTGTCAATCTCACTCTCCCCGCCTGTGCACACTTCAGGCTGGCTAACACCCACCGAACGGGAGGGATCCGGGACTGGACTAGAGTTCCTTAAGGAACAACAATTAGCAGGTAAGTCTAATTTACTCTTCCTTAGCGTCCCTCTAGTCCAGTCCCGGAAAGATAGAGGATGTAACAAAGCAGTAAACCTCAACGGGAGGGGCCTGAAATCCCAGCCTGAAGGACGGCTGACCCAAAGCAACTATCCCCGCGTGCCTGCACATCTAAGCGATAATGCCGAGCAAAAGAATGTAACGAGGACCAGGTCGCCGCCCTACAAATATCCGCCGCCGGCACTAGGCTGACCTCCGCCCACGAGGCCGCCTGCGCTCGCGTGGAATGCGCTCGCAAACCGACCGGCACCGCTTTGCCTCTCAAAATGTAGGCCGATGCAATCGCCTCCTTCAGCCACCGAGAAATGGAAGACTTCGCCACCGCCTCGCCCTTCCGCGGGCCTCCGAAGGCGACAAAAAGCCTGTCCAACTTCCGGAACGACGCCGTCCGACAAAGATACCTCTTGAGCGCTCTCCGCACATCCAACCGGTGCAAACGTCCACCTGCCTGAGCTCCCTGCTCCACGGAAAACACCGGGAGCGACACCACTTGATTAACATGAAAAGCGGACACCACCTTTGGCAAAAAGACGGGAACTGTACGCAAGACCACCTTGTCCGCAGAGGAAGTAAAAAAAGGCTCCCGACAAGAGAGCGCCTGCAGCTCGGAAATCCTCCTAGCCGAACAAATCGCCACGAGAAACACCGTCTTGAGCGTCAAATCCTTGAGCGAAGCCCTTCCTAAGGGCTCGAAGGGTTCACCAACCAGGGCGTTCAGGACCAAATTAAGATCCCACGGAGGAAGAACAGACCTCTTCGGCGGTCTGAGTAACAACACCGCTCGCAAGAAACGACGAATATCGCCATGCGCTGCTATCACCTGCCCTTGAATCTTTCCGCGAAAACAGGAAAGAGCCGCCAACTGCACCCGCAAGGAGCTGGCCGAGAGGCCCTTATCCAATCCAGCCTGCAAAAAGGAAAGAACATTGGACACCGAAGCTCGTAAGGGGTTGAGAGAGAGATCGGAACACCAGTTCTCAAAGATACGCCAAACTCGGACATAAGCCAAGGAAGTCGAACTCCTGCGCGACCGCAGGAGAGTGTCTATAACCGCCGCCGAGTATCCGCGGGCCGTCAACCGCGCCCGCTCAAGAGCCAAGCCGTAAGCGAGAACCGACCCACCTGAGGCATGCGCAAGGGACCCTGAAGCAACAGGTCCTCCCGTAGAGGTAACCTCCACGGTACGTCGGCTACCAGACGACCCAGATCTGCATACCACGGTCTCCTCGGCCAATCGGGCGCTACTAGAACCACCTGGCCCTTGTGCCGCTCGATGCGCTGAACCACCTTGCCAATTAGCGCCCAGGGAGGGAAGACATACAGTAGACCCTCCGCAGGCCACTGCTGCGCCAAGGCATCCAGGCCCTCCGCCATCCACTCTTTCCGCCTGCTGAAGAATCTCTCCACCTTTGCCGACCGCAAGGTTGCCATGAGATCCATCACCGGAAGCCCCCAACGGCGCACAATCATCGCGAAAACGTCCGGGTGCAGGGCCCACTCCCCCGGATCCACGCGGCACCGACTCAGATAATCCGCCTCGACGTTGGCGACTCCGGCGACATGCTGAGCCGACAGAGCCTGTAAATTCCATTCCGTCCAAGCCAGCAGCACACTCGCCTCCTCCTCTAGGGCCGCACTGCCCGTGCCGCCTTGCCGATTTATATACGCCACCGTGGTCGTGTTGTCCGACAGCACGCGCACCGCCGCTTGCCCCAGCTTCTGCTGAAAGGACAGAAGAGCCTGAAACACTGCTCGCATTTCCAGACGGTTGATGGACCATAGTCGTTCCTCCTGCGACCACGTTCCCTGCGCAAACAAGCCTTCGAGATGAGCCCCCCATCCCGCGAGACTCGCATCCATCGTGAGCAACCGCCAGCACGGAGGCTCCAGGGGGACGCCCTGCGTCAGGCTGTCGGGAAGCAACCACCAGAGCAGACTGCCCTTCACCGCCGCCGGACAGGACAGACACTGCGACAACGCATCCCTCTGATGAGACCAGCGCCTGAGGAGAGCACTCTGCAACGGCCGCATGTGAGCCCTGGCCCACAACACTAAGTCTATTGTAGCCGCCATGGTCCCCAGTAACTGCAGGTACTGCCAAGCCGTCGGCGCTCGAAGCCCCAGAAACCGACGCACCAGGTCGCGCAAGGCCTGCGCCCTTGCGCTGGGAAGAAAGACCCGTCCTTGTCGAGTCTCGAAGCGCGCCCCCAGGTACTCCAGGCTCTGCGAGGGGGACAGCTGACTCTTCGCCTTGTTGACTACCCAACCGAGGCTCTCCAAGAACTCCACCACTCGAGTGGTGGCCACTACGCTCTCCTCCCTGGACTTTGCCCGAACCAACCAGTCGTCCAGGTAGGGGTGTACCAGGATCCCTTCTCTGCGAAGCGCGGCCGCTACAACCACCATAATCTTTGTGAACGTCCGAGGAGCCGTCGCCAGACCAAAAGGCACAGCAAAACGCAGAAAACGTTGATGCTCGGGGGGCGGAGCCTGATGTCCAGCGGGATGGTCGCATAACGCTGAGGCTCCCGAGAGGCCTACTCAGAATCCTGAATTAACACCATACATACTTGGAACTTCTACTCTGATCTTGCAGGGGCACATTGGTGAGATGGCGGGGACCAAACCCACGCGCCTGGAATTTGGATCTCCAGCGGCTTCTCACGGCAAACGTTCCAAAACTGAACCCCCGTCCCCGCAGAAGGGGCTGGCCTTGCGCGAGGGCCCCGAAATGCAGCAGGAAATCCTCGCAGAGATTAGAGGGGTCAAGGACCTCGTGCAGTCAAACGGTGAAGCACTCCGAGCGCTGCGGGAAGATCTTGGTGTACTGCAGGGCAAGCTAGAGGGGCTCTCTTCGCGTCAGGACAAAATGGAGAGCATATTGGACTCCCATGCGGCCCGGTTGTCCATACTCGACAAAGTTGAACGTCAGGTACGGGCCTTGCAGAAAGAAGTGGAAGATGGCAATAATAGAGCGCGCCGCAACAACATACGACTCGTGGGCATTCCGGAGGGAGCGGAATCGGGAGGCATGAAAGAGTTTTTATGTAAAATCCTCCCTTCCCTGCTCCAAATCACCTTTACCAAAGATTTGGAGATCGATCGCGCTCATCGTGTACCCTCAAGCATAACGCTCAACAGGAAGACCCCGCGGCCTATCATTTTTCGACTTTTGAGATATCAACACGTGGAGCAAATTCTCAGTGCCTCTCGGGCAAAGGGCCATATGGAGTTTGAGAGCCACAAGATCTCCTTCTATCCTGACTTGGCTAAACCCACGGTCGACCGCCGAAAGCGCTTTCTGGAATTTCGACCGAGGCTTCAACAACTACAAGCACGCTATGGCCTGATGTACCCGGCCAAGCTCCGAGTCACGCTTCACAATCAGACAAGAACATTTGAGGACCCTGATCTACTAGAGGAGTTTTTGGATTCCAAAGAAGCCGACTTGATGCGCTGACTTCCAGAATATTCCTGCCAGCTTTCCCATATCCGCTGTACCTGCCCTACTGGATCTGCCGCAGCCCAGCACAGAGTCAGGCGAGGGCAGTTTGTTTGCCTTACTTTTGATGATATCTGTGACCCGACTCCATCTACCCACAGTAGCCTCGATGAGTATCAGAGACAGTGTTAATTATGGACTCTGGTGTTTCTTTTCTTTTTTTCATGTCTTTCTATCGCCTCTCTAGGGCCTCCTCCCGCAGACATATGGTCGCCATATTCATTGGGGGTTTTGCTTCTTCTCTAAGATACTTTGGTACATGCTTTTCAATATGGGGTGTATTAGCCAGCATACTCGGTGATTGTGTCATTGTTGCACAGATTCAGATTATGTTGTATGTTTTCAAGCGCCCTTACCTAAAATGTCTATTACCGATTGATGGCACCATGTAAGATTTTCTCATTGAACGTAAAAGGAATCAATCATCCGATAAAACGGAAGAAAATCCTAAGCTACCTAAGTCAGGAAGCTGCGGATCTGATTTTTCTCCAAGAAACGCATTTAAATTCGAAGGAAACTCTTAAACTCAATATTAAACCTTACATGGTGGCCGCCTATTCCCCAGCCGTTTCTAAGAAATGTGGGGTTGCCATACTGGTTAGGAAGTCTTTGCATGCTACTATTATTGCGACTAGCTCAGATACAGAAGGTAGATGGTCCAGAGTTCACCTCAAGATAGGTAACCTTGAAGTTACATGTATATGCCTTTACGCTCCTAATGTGGATGATCCTGCCTTTTTTGCTACCATTGCTCAGGTTGCGCAGGCCTCTGCTAATACTTCATTGATAATTGGGGGGGATTTCAATTTAGTCCTTGATCCCCTGATTGACAAACAGCCGCCTAGGACAAGTGGTCCCCCCAAGAGTCACACCATGCTTACCTCTTTGATCAAAGATCTTGCTTTAGTTGATCTATGGAGGTTACTACACCCCAATGAGCTTGACTTCACCTTCTTCTCTTCCCCTCACAAATCCCAGTCTCGCATAGATTTCTTTCTAATATCAAAACTGTTAGTTCCTCAGGTGGACACTGCAAAGATTCACTCCCAACATATTTCAGATCATGCTGCTATTTCCTTTCAATTACACACTACTGCACCCCAAGGGAATTCGGGGGCCTGGTTCTTTGATAGAGCCCTGTTAACTCAGCCAGAGTTCCAGTTAGAAATTCGAGCAGCCATACAGGATTACTTCCATTTTAATCTACCCCAGGATACTGCGAATTGGGCTTGGTGGGAGGGCTTCAAAGCGGCCATTCGAGCAACGATCACTAGCTATCAAATCCGCCTGCGGAAACAACGCAAACAGCAGCTACTCATACTAGACCAACAAATCAAAGCAGGCGAACGAGTTCTAACTTCACGTACTGATCCATGTGTATTAATTCGATTACAGCGTCTCCGCTTTCAATATAATTCAATCCTCTCAACTGCAGCTTCTAAGAGTATTGAGCTTCAACGAGGGACATATTATTGTGAAAATAACCGAGCCGGTCGACTCTTAGCCAACGCCTTGAAAGGTCAAAAAGAAGCCAAACGTGTAGCGGCCCTTCGAGCCCCACAGGGAGGGGGCATATTGACCACAGACTCCGACATTGTAGAACTCTTTCGGGATTTCTATACCCGCCTATATCAATCTGAATGTGAGTTCTCGTCAGAGACATTCGAGCGATTGCTCTCTGGCATTCAGCGGCCGACCCTCTCTGAAGATGATAGGGATGCGATGGATGAACCCTTCTCTACTTCAGAGATCCAATCTGCCCTAAAACGAACAGCCTCGGGCCGTGCCGCAGGGCCCGATGGTCTCCCTACCGAATTCTACAGCACGTTTAGTGCAGATTTAGTTCCCTATTTAAAACTCTATTTTACTGCCCTTGCGGTAGATACATCCTCTTTGGGATCCTTTTCTGCAGCTAATGTAGTAGTATTTGAGAAAGAAGGCAGAGACCCGCTGCTAACCGCCAACTACCGTCCAATCTCCCTACTTAATGCCGATTATAAGATCTTCGCAACGATCTTGGCCACCCGGCTATCTGACAGGATGGCCACCCTAATCCACCCCGACCAATGCGGTTTTATACCCGGCCGATCCACCGCTGACAATGCTCGGACCTTGTGCCATGTGCTATCCAGTGCTGCCAATCTAGATCATCCATGGGTGGGTCTTTCCCTAGATGCCGAAAAAGCCTTTGATCGCCTAGAATGGCCCTTCTTATTTGCAGTTCTCCGATGGTATGGCTTTGGGGAGGGCTTCCTCCGATATCTCCAAGTCATGTATACTCAACCCGTCGCCAGTATTTGTGTAAATGCCATCAAGTCTCAGCCCTTTAATCTCCAAAGAGGCACGCGTCAAGGTTGCCCCCTATCACCAATGCTCTTTGATCTAGCTCTTGAACCCCTAGCCCTCCTTATTAGGCAGTCCGCACGTATTCGAGGTGTCCCCTTCAGTCATAGAGAGATTAAACTCTCTGCATATGCAGATGACCTTATGCTTTTCGTATCCCTTGATTCGGTTCCAGCTGTCTTGGATCTGATTGACGGATACTCGCAATTATCGGGCTATAAAATTAACTGGACCAAATCTGTAGCATTCCCACTGAACCGCTGGGTACATGAGGCTGACATGCAGGCCTTTCCCTTCCTTTGGCAATCCCGCATGGTGAAGTATCTCGGGGTCCATTACTGTTCTCCTTTAGCAGACACTATCAGTTTTAATGCCAAAGAGATCGTCTCCAAAGTCCGTGAGCTCACAAATCGTTGGTCTCCCTTATCTCTTACATGGTGGGGCCGCCTAGAAACTGTGAAAATGATGATAGTCCCCAAAGTGAACTACATTTTAGAAATGCTGCCATGCTTACTCCCGTTACATACTTATAAGGATATTGAGGGCCTTCTCGTCCGTTATCTCTGGCAGGGCAAGCCACCAAGGATAGCTAAACAAAAACTACAGTCTGCAAAGGAAATAGGGGGTACCAGATTTCCTGATTTTCTTAGATATCATCAAGCCTTCCTACTTAAGCAAGGTGCCCGATGGCTAGATGCCCCAACAGACAGCAGACCAGTTTGGCTTGACATAGAAGAGGAGCTTAGTAGCCCAATTCCGTTGACCCATCTCCCCGGTATGTCCTATCAAGTAGACACCCGCCATCCACCAATGATTGTCGATACTCTTGCGGCCTTTAACACTCTCATTCTATCACTGGGTCCGAATGTATGTCCTCAGGACGGACTCCCGCTATGAAATAACCCCAGAATTCAAGTCCTAAATAGAACGATAGCATGGAAACCCTGGTACTCAAGGGGGATCTGGACACCCCAACAGCTTTTCTCTGCAGCTCGTTGGAAAACTTTCTCTGATTTACAAAAGGAATTTGCGTTACCAGCGAAACACTACTTTCAATTGATGCAGCTTCAACACTGCCTCAAAAGTGCTCAAATCATGCCGCCCTCTGCCCCTACTGAGGACGGGCTATTAGAGATAGTTCACTCTATTAGTAGTACACATGGGGTAGCCTCTAACATTTATAAAATATTATGTCAGGGTACAGACACTGCCACTTTTAGAGCTCAACAAGCCTGGGAGCGCGAACTGCAAACCACTTTAACCCCTGTGCAATGGAGCGTTTTCTGGAGCAAAGTAGTGCGGGTTTCCCGGTCTGCCTCTGTTACCCAAACTCTCTTCTTCTTTGCACACAGATGCTTTTATACCCCAGAAAAAATAGCCAAATGGAACGCAACTGCTAGGGACCAGTGTTGGTCTTGCCATGCTGCTGTGGGAACCCTCGCTCATGTTATTTATGAATGCCCTCAACTACAGGTTTATTGGAGGCGGGTTTGGGGTTGTATTCAATTTATCTTACATCTTCACGAACCTCTCTCTTGGAAGATCGTGGGACTCCGCTCTGTGGCGGAGGTCCCCTCTCTTCCTAAGAAGGGTCGCTTTCTCCTTGATTTCATGCTGGGTATAGCCATATGCTTAATCACGAGGAATTGGAAGGATAGCTCTCGACTTACTGTCAATGAATGGTGGAACCTCGTCTGCTTATATAGTAAATATGAGCAGATACCTCGGAGAGCTATTCCCCATGCCCAAACTCACTCTCGCTTGTCTAAATGGCAGATGCTCAATGATTATGTACAATCTGCTCATTGTTGCGACATGCCTGTTTAATGTGCACTCATCATGTTTCAGATCACCGTTAGGTTTTGTAACACAATAATGTAAGTACACGCCCGCTTCGGGAATGATTAGTTTTCTAGAGAAGAAGCAGGGGGGAGGGGGGTGGCAGGGGTTTACTTTGGTGTATGTATTACACTTTATGTATCTGTCTTTTAGCTGTATGTCTTCCTTTTCCTTTGTTGTTATAAAACGAAAATAAAGAATTTAAAAAAAAAAAAAAAAAAAAAAAAAAAAGAAAACGTTGATGCTCTCTCCGCACGGGAATGTGAAGATAAGCCTCCGTCAGATCCAAGGACGCAAGAAATTCGCCCGCGCGAACGGCCGCAATGACGGAGCGCAAGGTCTCCATGCGGAAGTGGGACACTCGGAGACAACGATTCACCCTTTTGAGATCGAGAATCGGCCGAAACGTATCTCCCTTTTTGGGGACCACGAAATAAATGGAGTATCGTCCGGCGCCGCACTGGTCGACCGGAACGGGGACGACCGCCCCGAGCCGTTGGAGACGGCCCAAGGTGTCTGCGACCGCTCTCCGCTTCCGAGGCACCTTGCAGGGGGAAAGAACAAAGGAATCCCTCACGGGACGCTGAAACTCTAGGGCATAGCCGTCCCGAATGACTTCTAAGACCCACTGGTCTGATGTAATCTGGACCCAGGCAGGGTAGAACTCCCGCAACCTGCCTCCCACGGGCACCTCCACTACCTGGGCCCGCCTCATCTCATTGTGATCTCTTGTTCGCACCGGAAGACTGGTAGGGACCAAAACCCCTGCCTGCCCGAAACCCTCGAAAGGACTGACTCCGCGCTGGAAACCTGCCCCGCTGCGTTTGCTGAAAGCGAGAAGTGCGAAACTTGCGAAAATCCCTCGAGAGGCCTCTAGATGCCGATGCTCCTCGAGTCTGTTTCGGTCTATCCTCTGGGAGACACCCCCCTTTGGACTCACCGAGGTCCTTAACTAACTTCTCAAGATCCTCTCCAAAGAGGAGTTTACCCCGGAAGGGAAGCTTACTGAGCCGAGCCTTGGAAGAACTATCTGCCGACCAGTTTCGGAGCCACAAAGAACGGCGAGTCGCGACTACCGAAGCCATACATTTAGCTAGGCCACGAATAAGATCATAATGAACGTCGGACAGGTACGCAGTGCCAGACTCCAGCCGAGACGCATCCGCCATCTGGTCGTCGAAGAGGGAGCCCTGAAGACGTTGAGACCAGCGTAAACAGCCTCTCGCCACCCACGCCCCCGCTATGGAGGCCTGCAGGGAAAGGGCACTCATGTCGAACACCTGCTTCAGCAAGGTATCCAACCTCCTATCTTGGCCATCCTTCAATGCTGCCGCTCCTTCCACCGGAATGGTGGTTTTCTTCGTGACAGCCGCCACCGCGGCATCAACCTTTGGAGACCGAAAAATCAACTTATCCTGTTCCGAGAGCGGGTACAAGCGGTCCAAAGCCCAGGTCCCTCGCAACGCCGACTCCGGCGCGTCCCATTCCTCCTGAATCATATTCCGAAAGACTCTATGGATAGGGAACACCCACTGTGAGGTGCGCACAGCTTGCAACAGCGGATCCTCCAACGCCTCTTCTGAGGGAGCGGACCCCACGGGCATGTTCAAAACCTTTAGTGTCTCGGAAATCAAGGCAGGTAGCTCCTCTCGCCGAAACACACGGACCACCCTGCTGTGTTGTTCCTCCTCCAACAACTCACCATCTTCCAAGTCTTCGTCCGAGACCTCCTCATCTAGGTCCTGTATCCCCAGGTCCTCCTCTAGATGGGCTGGCGACTGCGGGTCCAAATCGTCCCGTCGCCTTTTAGGCAGTGCCATCTCCCCTTCCTGAAGACTGGCAGCCCGACTCCTTTTCCTGCTAGAAGGACAGGGAGCCTGAACCCCCCTGTCCGTCTGCAGCAAGGCAAACGCCTTCTGCATCAAGGAGAGGAATTCGGAAGGGAGCCCTGGAATCCCAGCCCCCTGGGACCCTTCTGGCAACAAGGGAACACTGGAAGCGGAGGATGGACCCGCTACCGGTTCCGAAGCAGTCAAGGAAGGAGGGACAGACCCCCTGCCATCCGGAGATGTCTCCGCGTGATCCTGAGAACCTTCCCCCAAGGACTTCTCCATGCCCATGGCTTCTAAAGAGCATGCTTTGCAAAGGCCAGTGTCCAGAAGCTCCCCACGCCGCACCCCACAGACGAGGCAGCGTGGTTTGGCAGGCATGGTAAGTAACAGCGCTTCAATGCCAATAAAAGAGCCTTGCACAGCCACAAGAGAAGCTCCAATTTAAACGCGTTTTTTTTTTTTTTTAAACTTTTTTGCTGTGATCAACCAAGCAAGTTGTAACTAGCTGCCCCCTAACCACCGTTTTTCAAAACGAAGCTTCTAACCTCTAAAAAAAATAACTTTGAAAAATGAAAAATTAAGAATTCAAAATGGCCGCCGCAACGTTCCCGGCGCGAAAAATCACGCGGCTAGGCCTCCCTGACTCCGAAGGAGCTGCCAAAACACCTCACCTAACCCCCAAATACCTACCCCAGGGAAACCCCAAAGTCCAAAGTACTCACCAGACCCCGGGAGGAGAGTGAAGAAGGGCAGCGCTGAACCCCTCAGAAGCACAGCCTTCAAAGCGGCATCATCTTCCGGAGAGACTGTAAACTCCGTGGCAATAACCACTGCCTGCTGCTATGAGTCTCTATAGCCTTCTACCTGCTCCTCACCCTTCCAAGTGGGTTCGGGAGCGGGGAGGCAAATGCAGGCACACTCCTGTGCTACTGCAATGCTCGTTTAGATGCTGGGGCAAAAAGGGAAGGGGGGAGGGGGGGGGTTTAGGGAGCAGAGAAAGGAGAAAACAGCCTCAGCAGAACAGATCTCTGTAGCAGCAGCAGGCACCCAAAGAGCAAGAAAATTTAAAACTAAAACAAAGGATAACCTAAAGAAAAAAATTAAGCTCTGCTTATTTGTCCCTCTGAGCCCAGTCCTGGGCTCAGAACCTCCAAGCTGCTTGGAGACTGAAAGTACTGATGAAAGGGGGCGGAGCGAGCCTATTTGTACCAGTGACATCACGACGATGACATCTTTCAGTCTCCAAAGCTGCTGGTGGAGGTTGACAACTCTATCTTTCCGGGACTGGACTAGAGGGACGCTAAGGAATTTCATATTTTGTCCCATAACATTCTTGGAAGATGTGAGTTAAGATTCTTTCTGAATTCCTTCTGGTCTGTTGTAGCTCTCACTCCTGGAACTGGGTAACTTGGTAACTGGGAGAAGTAGAGTCACAGTTGCACATATCCACCCAGTTGCAAGCAGAGTTGCCAAACTACCCAGTTCCAGGAGTGAAATATTTTGCCAGTTCTGGTTTTAAATTTGCATTGTGATGCAGTATATTTGTAGTCCTTCATTTTATCCACTGAAATCAGTGCTGCAGATCCCATAATGCATCAGGATGAGATTGTCAGAAATCCTGGACTGGCTTAAAAGCTCACTCCTGGAATTTAGTAATTTGGTTACTCTGCAGCTGCAGCAGCCCCCTGCATTCAATTCCAAATTGTTACAATCCTGTGTTTCCTTGGAAGGGTTTAGCCAGTACTGTCACTGTTCAGTGGCTACCAGAGGGCTAAAGGATCAGCCTCAACTGCTTCCAATTTGAAGTCGGCCATAAACAAGCTACCGCTTCTTTGTTTCATTCTGCCATTTTCAATGTAAGAGCCATACAACAAAAACATTTAGATTCTGTTCATAGGTGTTAATCAGTACAAAGTACCTTGCTGTTTTATCAGTTATTGATGCCCTATCTGTGGATAGATTGGACTGAATTTTGGTAAAACGGTCTCTTAATGGGATACCAGTACTTCTGCCAGATTCCAGTCAAATCCATTTAGGGAGAGGGTCCCCAACATATGGTGTGAGAGAGTAGGGCCACCTATGATTTAGAATAAGGGGACATGTATTTTTAGTAGCACAGTAGTTACAGCAGCAGTTATGACTTTTTTGCTTGTAATATGTTTAGGTATACTTATTTTTGAGCTGTTTTTAAAGGAATAATGGATGGGAAATGTGCATCGATCTATACAGTTTGTACAAACTGACAAGCTTCTTTTCCCATATTTAGTATCAATTTTTCCTATGGGATTGAAAAATTACAAACTAAATAAAACCAGACAAAGCTAAATATCATATTGTGGTGCTCTTCTTATTTGCCAAGCAAAATATGCAGATCTTTGCAAATTTATGCTCCGAATGCGCTGCGAGAAAAAAACTCACTCATTGGCCTTCAATCTCACTCACTGGAGCAGTACATCTCACGATTTGGGATGGGCCACCCTTGGCATCTCTGCCAAATCTATTCCTGACTGGCTGATGAGCCACCAGTTAACAGGTAAGAAATCTAGTTTCTCTGAAGACCAGCAGGTTTGTTGTTACGAAAATGGGAACCTCTAGCTAAGTAGTCTTCAAAAATAAAAAAGGGGTAGGGGAAAAAAGCGCATTGAGAACTATTTTTGCTGGGAAGTGTGCTTTTTTTCTATTTTTTAAAACAAATGTGTAAAAGGAAAAATTACATGCTGGCTCTTCGAATGTTTGGAATTTTTGCCAATGAAAATAGTTAACTATAACTATAATAATAGCCTTCAGAGGATGGAGTTGAGTTCTGCTCCTAAAAGAAGCCATGGAGAATGACCCGGAAGGCCGAGGGTTCAATTCCCGCATGGGGACAAGCAACTTCAGGCCGGAGGGACTGGGGTCTCTAGTCCCATGGCCACTCCTTGTGGCCTTGGACAAGCCACTTAAACCTCCATTGCCTCAGGTACACTTAGATTGTGAGCCCTTCGGGGACAAGGGAATAAAAAGTACCTGTTAGTATACATGTAAACCACACTGATTCTAAATAGCGCGGTATAAAAAAGAAATAAATAAAGTAAAATAAATAAATATGGCATGTGAATGTATAGAGTAAACTCCATGTAACAACCCCGTAAACCTCCTTAATGGCAGCAGCAAAATTTAAATGGGCAACCTGCACCTCCATAGCTCGTCCATCAAAGGTTTTGACCTGCCCCGTAATAAGAGATGAGGCTACCGAGTTAGATATACTGTCTTTGCATTTTCATGTTTATTGGGATCAAAAGAAACAAAGCTAGGCAGATTTCCCATAAGACTGAGTTGGCTCCAGCTAGAATGTGACTGCTTTCTTGTAATTTAGTAAATGCAAGGCCTTTTCGAGTCATAGACATGTGGCCTAACAAAATATTAAAGGACACAGTAACACAGAAAATGATGGCATACAAAGAACAAATTAGTCCACCCAGTCTTCCCAGGATAGATTTATCCTCTCAGAAGATGTACATATAAAATTTCTAAATGTAACAGAGGATACTGTATAGTGCAAGAGAACTGTGATATGATCACTATTCCCAAGTGATCCTAACATGATCAAATATGACTTAGTAACTGAAGGGAAGACACTAAGGAAATCTACTCCAACAGCATTTAATTTTCAAAAGGGGTACTATAATAAAATGAAGAAAATGATTATAAAAAAAGCTAAATGGAGCAGTTGCCAAGGTTAAGCGTTTACATTAGGCATGGGCATTGTTTAAAAATTCCATTTTGAAAGATCAGACCAGATGTGTTTCACGTATTAAGAATAGGTAGAGGGAAGGCATGGTTAAAAGTGTGGTCAGAAAAGCTATTAAAGCCAGTTTTTAAAAAAAAGGAAAATTGAACAAAGAACAGGAAACGGGCTAAGTGCTGGCAATAAAGCAGGCAAAAAGAGAATTTGAAAAGCTTGACAAGGAAGCAAAAACTCATAATAAAAGCTTTTCATGTACATTTGAAGCAAAAAGCCTGGGAGGGAGTCGGACCATTAGATGACTGAGGGGTAAAAAGGGGCACTAAGGGAGGACAAAACCATAGTGCTTTGATATTTATTGAAGAAGATGTAAGGGAGATACCCATACCAGAAATGATATTTGAAGTGATTTAGAGGAACTGAAACAAATCTCAGTGAGCCTGGAAGATGTAAATAGGGCAAATTGACAAATTAAAAAGTAGCAAATCACCAGCACTAGATGGTGTACAGCCTAGAATGCTGAAAGAACTGAAAAATGAAATTTCAGATCCTTTATCAGTAATTTATAAGCTATCATTAAAATCATCTACAATACCTGAAGACTGCAAGGTGGCCAACGTAGCATCAAGTTTTAAAAAAGGGTTTTTGGGGTGATCTAGGAAACTACAGACTAGTGAGCCTGATGTTAGCACCAGACAAAATGATATCAACTATTATAAATAATAAAATAATTGAACATAGTCATGATTATGGTTTAATGGGACAAAGCCAACATAGATGTAGCCAAGGAAAGTCTGGCCTCACCAATTTGCTACGCTGACTGTAGTAAAGCAATTCCACCCACTATAAGAACTAGCTCCCCAGGAGGCAGTTGTCACAGCCTCCAATGTCAGAGCAGCAGCAGGAACAGCAGCATAGTGCCGCCTACAATCATAGTATTCCCAAAACTGTTGCGCAGTAGACAGCGGGGGGATCCAAGACGGCTGCTTAGACTGTGGTGCTGCCCGAGGACCTTTATGCTATGCTGAAGAGGAAGGGAAAGACCCGCCAGAAGTCTCCTTAACTTGTGGGGAAACTCTCCTTTGCCTCATACCTCTGGGACTATGGATTTGTTTGTCTGCCGGAAAGGGTTGCAGGATTCAACCAGCGCTGTTCTGGACCAGTCGACACCAGGGCCGGTGAGCCCGGCGTCGTTGTCTGGGTGCGACCTTTCGCTGGAGCTGCATCTTCCCCTTGGTGTGTCTGCTTGAGCTGTTCTCTCTGAGGCCTCTGGTGCCCTTGACCCTGTGTTGGGCCATGGTGAGCCACTGGTAGGAGGCAGCACCTCAGAGCTGGAGCTGGCATTGGGATTGGTATCAGGCATCATAACGCCAGCACTGGGGGAGTCTCAAGCACTTGGAAGTCTGGGAACAGCACCAGTAGAGGCAACACCAAGGACTGTGTTAGCAGGAGCTGCAGTCTCCCTGGGGGCTATGGAGGCTGGATCGGATTCTCTTACTTTTTCCTTTGCATTGGAGTGCCTGGCAGTTTTTTCACTGGAGACTATTTGGAAAGCCATCTCAACACGCGGTAATGTTATGGTACAGCAAACTAATAGCGTAGATACTCAGCTGTAACAGGTGTTCTCCAGGGACAGCAGGAATCAGTCCTCACATATGGGTGATGTCGGTGCCGACGGAGAAAGCCACCCTTGTCCTCTACCGGTTTCCCAAAGAGGTTCTCTCCCCTGCAGGGCAACGTCCTGGATCCATTGTTCCTGGAGTCAGGCGAGCTGGCATGCCCCAATGCCCACAGCCATGACTCTGCTGGCTGATTCAAAGGCATTATAGGTCACCCGGATCATGTACTTGGAGCAATCCTTGCTATGGCCCACGAGGTCACAAAAGGAGACTAGACACTCAGAGGGGGCTGTGAGAAGCAAAGTCAGACAAATTCAGCACGATATCCTTGAGAAATATGCTCATGTATAGCTGGTAGGAGAGCACCCTGGCCACCAGCATGGAGCCCTGGAAGCACCCTCTTCCAAAGCGTTCAAAGTTCTTGCTTTCCTACCCAGAGGGCAACGAAGAATGAGTTTTACTATTCTTTATCCTCTTCATGGCCAATTCCACAAGCATGGAATTGTGAGGGAGCTGAGGCTTCTCGACTCCTGGAGCCTTTTGGACCTGATGCATCGAGTTCAGCTGTCGGCTAATAGCTGGCACTGTGAGGGGGTTCTCACACATCCTCAGGAAAGGTTTTTGCAGGATGCAGTGCATGGACACCGTCATTGACTCTTTGGGGGTCGAGGGGTACTGGAGGATCTCCAGCTCTTCTGCCCTGGTCTCATCCTTTGACTCGAAGGAAAAGGGCATGGCCTTGGCCTGATCCCTAACAAAGTCCTGGAAGGACATGTCCTCCGGGGGCGACTTCCGCCACTCATACGGAGGCGAGGGGTCTGAAGTGAGGCCCAAGAATCTCTGATTGGACACCACAGACTCCTCATAAGTCTCTCAGCCATCAGTCCAACTCAGAGAAGTCAAAATAGCATCGAGTCTCCTCTCAGCACTGTCACTGGCCATGCAGTCAGACCGGGGATCGGTGTGACCAACGGTGCACACAGTGCTTCCATGAATGCACTGAAGCATCGGACCCTGGCACGCTGGATAGAGAAATGGCGATGGTAAATGGCATCGACTCCAGTCTACGATCTAATGTATCTGTCTTAGCAGACAGCGCATGAGTCTCCAGAATCGGCTGGATGGACTGCAGTGGTGATGCCTAGGACATCGAAGGGCAAGCTTGCTGTTGGGGCCATTACCATCATCATACGTGCCTTGAGGGCTCGAAGGTGCTCCTCTAGCACTGTCGTCTCTGAAGGCATCAGGGTCTGGATTATGACTTCAGCAACCGACTCCAGCACCCATGTAAGGGACTCCACAATACTAGGGACATTAGAAGATGCCTGGCAGCCCTCTGGGGCCCTAGTAACTGACTGCTCCTATCAGGTTCCTTAGTGGGCCGTTACCGGCCATCGCCCTCGGTGTCGCATCGGGAGGGGCTCCGAGGGCGATGCACATGTATTGAAGCTCAGTGTTTAGATGTCCCCTTCCACAATGAGGAGTCTGTCCTCGGTTCCAGACAGAGGTCAATGGAGGGCCTCCATTCTGGGTTACTGTGGCCACGAGTTGGCTGAAGCACCCCTTGATGACAATGCCTCTGCAGAACCTCACAAAGACATCTGTGCTGATGCTGAATCTGAAGGCCAGAAAGGGGACTCCCTTGGTTTCTCCCGGCTCTTCAGGCCTTGTCTGGTCATCTGCAGGCACAAACTGCAAGAAGCAGGCTAGTGATTGAGGCCAAGGCACTTAAGGTACCAATTGTGGTGGTTGAGGACTTAGATGGTCCAGCCACACCTTGGTGCACTTCTTAAACTCCCTGGCTGGCTTAGACATGTCCGGGGACACAGTTGCGGCTAAATCAAAGGGCTCGATGATGCCAGCAGTGGGAAAAATGCACAAAGAAAAAAAAAGAAAGACAAGAGAAACAAGAGAAACAAGCGAAACAAGCGTCTGCTGAGGAGTCAATGCTATTGGCGACAGATGGAAAAGTGTAGTTACTCACCTGTAACAGGTGATCTGTGGGAACAGCAGGAATTTAGTCTTCACATATGGGTGACATTGGGTACCAGCAGAGCCCGTATGGAAAGCTCCCCAGCTACCAATAGGAAAGCCTTTGGGAGCAGTCCACTGCGTCTGCACTAGTGCCTTCTCGCTCTTCCAATGCACTCTCCTCAGTTGAGTATGTAGCTGAAAAAAATGAGAGTAGAGAAGAGAGAACCCTACAACTCCAAGGGGAAGTGGGTGGGTCGTGAAGACTAAATTCCTGCTGTTCCCGGAGATCACCTGTTACAGGTGAGTAACTACGCTATCTCCAGGAAGAAGCAGGAATGTAGTCTTCACATACAGGACTCCCTAGCTCCCAGAGGGTAGGACTTGGTCAACATCAGACAGGGTCATTGACCTCGACTTCCCTGTCACGGAGATCTGGTCAGAAGTGGGCAGGGGTTAGGAGTTGTATCTACATCCAAAGAGATGCTGAAGGACCGCCTGGCCAAAGGCTGCATGCCGGAAGTCCTTGTCCAAGCAGCAGTGGGCCGCGGAAGTATGGATGACGGATCATGTAGCAGCTCGGCAAATCTCATCAATGGGTTCTGTACGTAAGTTGGCCACAGAGGCCGACATTGCATGGACATTGTGAGCAGTGACGTGCAAGGGAAAGTCCCATCTTGTCATAAGAGAAAGAGATGCAGTCCGCTATCCATCGTGACAGAGTTTGGTCACTGGGAGACCCAGGTGTGCCGGGACTCAGCTTGACTGCCTTGAGATTGCTCTCTCCTTGAATGTAAACTGCACGTAGGTTCATGTGGTGTTGAATGGCAAAGTCCAAGAGTTCGCAGGCTTCCTGACACAGATGTAGAGAGCCGGTTCCCCACTGTTTATATAAAACATTGCCACCTGATTGTCTGTCCGTATGAGGATTGGACTGGAGAGTTGATGTTGAAAAACGTGGAGAGCTTTCATGACTGCTCGAAGCTCCAAGAGGTTTATCTGCTGTTTGGACTCTTGTGCTGTCCATAGACCCTGTGTGGAGAGAAACTCCAGCTGGGGCATCTGAAAAAGTGACCCTGCGAGTAGACTGGCTGGGATGCACCACCACTGGAGGAAGTTGGCCATGGGAGATGTTATCTGGATCATATCCCATAGTTTCCCTGTGGCTTGAGTCCACCGGGTTGAGTCTATTGCGTCTGACGCATGTGGAGCCTGGCATATGGGACTATGTGCACTGTGGAAGCCATGTGGCCTAGTAGGGACAGCAAGCAGTGTGCTGAAGCCTCTTAGCTTTGTCGCATGTTTGTGGCTAACTGTATTAAGCGTTCCTTGCAGTCCACTGCCTGGTGTCTAGGACGATTCCTATGAATTCCAACCTTTGAGTTGGGATGAGATGGGATTTTGGGAAGTTTATCATGAAGCCAAGGGATTGCAGAAGTGCTAGAGTCTTTTGCTGAGACGAGCAGAGTTCTCAAGGGGAGTTTGTCTTTATTAGCTAGTTGTCCAAGTAGGGGAAAACATAGATCTTGTTTCGAAGATGAGCCGCCATGACGGCCATGCATTTTGTGAAAACACTTGGTGCAGATGCCAGGCCGAAGGGAAGAACCCTTTATTGATAACGAGTTCCTTGACATGTGAACCGGAGATACTGCCTGTGGTTGGATGTATGTGTATAGGCCAGTTGTTTTCCTGGAAGTAGGGAAGAAGGGTCCCCAGGAATATCATCTTGAATTTTTCTTTTACCAGGAATTTGTTTAGATTCCTGAGGTCCAGAATGGGCCTGTGGCCTCCTGACTTCTTTGGAATGAGGAAGTAGGGGGAGTAGAAACCTTTAAACAGTTCTTGAAGAGGAACTGGCTCTACGGTCCCTTGAGTAAGGATAATGTTTATTTCTTTTTGGAGGAGGGCATCCAGGGGAGGTTTGGAAGGAAGATCCCTTCTGTAATGGTGAGGGGGAAGCTCTTGAAAGTTGAATTGATAGCCTTTTTGTATAATGGTGAGAATCCACGTTTCTGTGGTGATGGTATGCCATCTTTGGGTGAACAGCAAGAGCCTTCCTGGAATGGGTATGTGATCTGGCAAATGTGGGTGGGGACTGGCTATGCTACCTATCTGGAGGTCAAAAACTCGATGCAGTAGTTACTGGTTGAGTTTGTGGTTGTGTCTTAGTGAGTCTGAACTTCTTGGCCTGCTTGGGGCTCTGCTGCTTCTGTTGAGAGTGGTAGATTGGCTGGGAGTAGGAAGGATAAAACCTTCTCTTTTTGGGGTAAAAGGCTTTCTTAGGTGATACCTTCTTTTTGGAAGAGTCAGATGTCTTCCTAGAGAGCTGCTTGAGTGTTGTATCATTGGTCTCTTGTTCCCCTGCCTTTTCCCGCCAGTTCTTACCAAATAGGTTTTTACCTCTGCAGGGGATTTTGCCCAACTTGTCTTGGACCCACTGTTCCAAGTCAGAGGCCTGAAGCCAAGCTAGACGTCTTGCCCTATAGCTACGGATGAAGCTCTGCTGGATGACTCAAACACATCAAAGACGGTTCTATTGACAAATTTCAATACATTTTGGCTATGGGACAGGACAGTCTGGAATGCTGGTCATTTTTCCTCTGGGAAGAAAGAGAGGAATCCTTCCCAGCCCTTGTTCAGTTCTTTCAGGAACATCCCCATGTAGAGGATGTAGAAATGAATTCTACTAGCCAGCATCGATGCCTGAAAAGAGCGCCAAACAAAGGAAACGAGGTTCCTCGATTTCAGGCCCAGAGGGATGGAAGCATGGTTCTTCCCGCTTTTAATCCAGCGCAATGCTGGTGAGGAAGCTGCAGTTTTTGAAAGCCGGGGCATTCAGGCACTTGATACATGGTATCTAGTTGACAACTTATAGGGGAGATGGTGAGAGGGGTCTCCCACATTCGTAGCATCAAGTTGTGTAGAATTCGATGCACCGGTAGGATGGTGGCTTCTTTCGGCGGTTCCAATGCAGCCTGGATGGATGCAGCTGTGATGACCCTAATAAATTCCTGAAAGGACATGGCTTCAGGAGGGAATTTTCTGCGTGTACTGATTGATGGCGAGGATTCCGAGGTGAGGTACTGAAGGTCGTCGGAATCCAGGGACCGGTGATCAGAATCGGACGCATCGGTATTGGACACCGGGGAGTATCATCGGTGCCAACAGTGTCCTGTCGATGCCCCTCGATATCTTTGGGTCTAAGCTGTGCACCGTCCAGGAGGGATCAATGGTTGATGGAGGTATAGGTGCTGGAACTGGAATTTCAATGCTTTGAGGCTCATGCATTGATGTCGATGGTACCATTGGGGATGGTTGTTGAGATGGCATGGATGGAGACATCGTGGACGATGCTCCTGGCCATGGCTCCGAGGCTGTCGGTGTCAAGGTCACTGAAGCCGCCAGGAAAGCTGCTATGGTCCTTTTCAAGGACAGCATCTGCTAGTCCAAAGAGGTAGCCTGTGCCTGGTCCATAGACAGAACGGGGCTGGGATGCCAACATACCTGTGCATGGCATCGGGGGCCCCTCAGAGGCCGAGGCCCTGGTGCCTCCTGAATCCCCACCGAGGCTTTGGAGAACAAGTCCTCCTGCCAGGGATGCCTGGACCTATGGCTCGAGTCTGACAAAGTCCTAGAGGATTCTCGGTGCAATCGGGAATGCTCTCTCGATTCCCGAGACTTACCCGAGAGGTCCTTGGACTTTTGTCTTGGTTCCTTCAGTGTCTCTGAGGGTTCCCAGGATCTGGACTTATCTTTTTGAGGGCGAGACGGAGAAGAAGATTTCTTTGATTTCTTTTCTCCATGTCTGGACTCCTTGGAGTGTTTAGAAGAGGGACAGCCCGACAACGCCCTTGAAGAAGTTTGTTTATTTATTTATTTAACAGGTTTTGTAAATCACCTTATCATTAATTCAAGACGTTTCACATGGAACAAATGTGAGGCCAACGACAATGTGTCTGAGGGAAAAAGTTCCCCGAATTTCTTGGCCTAGTTCCCTAAGCCCCTCTTGGTCATTTGCTTGCATAGAGAGCACTCCTGAGGGATGTGGTCAGGACCGAGACATTTAAGGCACCAATCGTGTTTAACAGTGATCGATATGGTGCTGGAACATTTTGTACATTTTTTGAAGCCGCTAGCGGGTTTGTCCATTTTGAGAAAGGTGGGCAAGGCCCATGGGGCACGAGGCCCTGAGGGAATAAGGGTTTTTTTGTTTTGCTTTTTTAGGAAAAGAATATGAAAATAAAAGAAGAAGGGAAAAATAGTATCAATCGATACTGCAGAGAGCGGAAAAAGGAAGGAGTTTGAAGATTCTTCAGCGGTAACAGGGAGAAGACCTGTCGGCTCCACGGAAAAAGAATTGAGGAGAGTGCATTGGAAGAGCAGGAAGGCACCAGCGCAGGTGCAGTGGACTGCTCCCAAAGGCTTTCCTATTGGTAGCTGGGGAGCTTCTCGCGCGGACTCCGTCGGTACCGGATGTCACCCATATGTGAAGATTACATTCCTGCCTGCTCCTGGAGATACTAAAAAACAGATACATTTTTTTTAAAGAAATTACATGCAAGTGGGTAAAATGAAAGAACTTTTTCAAAGGATAGCAGGAACACATCCTAGGGGCTCCATGGAAAAAAGAAGACTGGAGAAGGTGGCGCCAAGGCAGGCAAGCATGCATGGTGGAGTTCCCAAAAGCTTCCAAAGGAAGTTGGGGAGCATTCCCATGCGTGGTTCCATCGGGGATGCCACCCATACATGAGGACTTACTTCCTGCTTGTCCACGGTGAAGCTCCAATTGCACAGAGATGTAGAAGGTATTCAAGCAGTGGGACAAGTGAAAGGATCTATGGAGTGTTCCTCACACCAGAAAGTAAACTCTTCTGTTAGAAATAAGATTTTCTTATTGAGGCTCTCCAGGAGGACAAAAAGACATTGATAACTCCAGTTGGCAGATTGAGAGCGGATAAGGTTAGCTTCCCAACATCCAAGCTGTGAGGGCCAGGGACTTGATGTTTGGATGTAACATCACTTTGTTTTCTTGTAATATCAGATCTGATGTTTGCTTGAGCCACACTGGATCCAGAATGGAAAGCTTCAGAAGAAAAGGGAACCACAGCTGTCTAGGCCAATAAGGAGCGATAAGAATCATCATATCTCTGTCTGTTTTGAGCTTCAGGAGGTGTCTTAGCAATGGCAGGCATCGGAGGATATGCATACAGAATACAGTTGTGGTCAACATTATTGGCATCTTGCAGTTTAACTCCTTAATGCCCAATATCTCCTAAAAAAAGTGGCCAGTGAAATGGCTTTGGACTATATATGCACATATATTTGACACATAAAAGAATCAAATAAAACAAGACCAATTAAAAAAGGAAACAGTAGGAAATAGTATAAAAACTGGGACATTGCCAGGACATGGATTATTGGCACCCTTATAAACAATTCAAATCAGTTTATACAGAAGAGCCACATTCCCACTGCAGTAAAATTAGACACATCTGTGATAATTTGTCAGTACTCACATGACTTGAATCAACCAATGAATGATAGCTCTAATGTTTAAAATGGCCACATTCACTCCCTGTTCAATTTTCACAATGGTGAAGACAAGAGCTGCCTGAGACAGTCAGAAAAGCCATTATCACCAAACATCAAACTTCAAAGGGCTACAAGGCCATCTCCAAAGACCTTATCTACAGTTTGCAATGTTATTAAGAAGTTTTCTGCTCATGGAACTGTCAAGAACCTCCCAGGACGTGGCGGGAAGAGGAAAATTAATCCAAGAAGTCTTCAAAGGTTAGTGCAAACTTGGAAAAACACCATGTACAACATCCAAAGAGCTTAAGGCTAAAGTGGAGCAATCTGGAGTAGTAGATTCAACCCACACCGTATACTGCGCACAAAACAAAGAAGGAATTCATGGGCAAAGGTTAAGGAGGACCCACTGCTCAAAGACATATATAAAAAGGCATGCCTGAACTTTGCCCAAACCAACCTTGAGAAACCACAATCCTTCTGAGAAATGTTCTGTGGACAGATGAAACCAAACTTGAGCTCTCTGGCAATGCTGATCAATGATACATTTACAGGCAAAGAAATGAAGCTTATAAGGAAAAAAACACCCTTCCTACAGTTAAATATGGTGGAGGTTCCATAATGTTGTGGGGCTGTTTTACTACCTTCAGAACTGGAAGCTTGGAACGTCTTAAAGGAATCATGAAGTCAGAGGACTACCAAGGTATTTTGGAGCAAAATGTGCTACAAAATGTCAGAAAGCTAGGGCTGTGTCCTCCAGCAAGAAAATGACCCAAAACATACATCCAAAAGTACAAAAGAATGGTTAAAAAGTCAAAAATAGACTTTTGAACTAGCCAGCAATGAGATCTCAATCCAATCGAGAATCTTTGAAAAGAGCTGAAATCTGCCCTTGGTAAAAGGAATCCTGGAAACATTCATGAGCTGGAACAAATCACAGTCGAAGAGTTGGAGAAACTACCTGCAGACAGATGTATGAAACTTATACGGCTACAAAGAAAGTTTGGAGGCTGTCATCACTGCCAAGGGTTGTGCAACTAAATATTAGTGAAGGGTGCCATTAATCCTATTCAAGTCATATCTTGTTTTTCTCTCAGAAATTACTATGTCTGAGTTGCACAGACATCTTTTCTTTGTTGTATACACCTTTGAACATACTATTAAAATATTATGATGATGGGGGGCGGAGCCTGATGCCGAGCAGGACGGTCGGCTAGAGCGGGAGCTCCGGAGGGATTCGTCATCAATCCTGCAGAAATGCTGCTAATGCGGTAGCAGAACTATCGGATCAGCGCCAGCAGATACCGGGAGATGTCCGCCTCAAAACCAACCAGGCTGGATTTCGCTGTTGGACAAAATAACAGCACCAAACGATCCAAAACTGAGCCTCCCTCTCCACAAAAGATGGCGGTGATGCAGGACAGCCCGGAAGCTCTCCAGAAACATCTTGCCGAGGTGAGGGGGATCAAAGAAATGATCAAGGCTACTGGGGAAGCATTGGCAACAGTAAGAGAAGATACAGCCGCACTAAGGAGCAGCATGGAGGCGCTTTCCATGAGGCAGGACAAAGTTGAACAAATGGTGGAAGTGCATGGAGAGAGGCTGCAAGAGCTAGACAAGCAGGCCAGGCAGATCCGGGCCCTGCAGAGAGAGCTAGAAGACGGGAACAACCAAGAGCGACGTAACAACCTTAGGATCATCGGTGTTCCCGAGGGAGCAGAAGGCAGAGACATGATTGCTTTTCTGAGCAGGATGATCCCCATGGCCCTCAATTTCACATTTGAACAACCATTTGAGATAGACCGGGCTCATCGTGTTCCATCAGAAGTTCAGCCTAACCATAAAAGGCCATGCCTGATTATTCTAAGGGCACTGAGCTTCCAACAAGTGGCTCAAATTATTGAGATGGCGCGGATCCGTTCCCATGTGGAATTTGAGAGCCATAGGATCTCCTTCTTCCCAGATTTCGCCAAAAACACCGTGGATCGGCGGAGTAGTTTTCTATCGCTGAGACCTCATCTACAACAGCTCCAAGCAAGATTTGGACTCTTGTACCCGGTGCATATGAGAGTTACGCTCTATAATCAGATGAGAACATTCAATGATCCTGAAGCACTTCATTTGTACCTTGAAGACAAGGAGAGATCGCAGATGCGCTGACACTTCATAAGCATGTTTTCATATTTGGCTCAGCTGTTTGTTGCTAATCTACCTCCTGGTATCTATGCATATACTGTTAAGGATTAGTAGATTATATGTGTAGAACTTCATTTTCATGTTCATAAATTGTACCGGTTGTACTACTATCTATTGCCATATTAATATGTTTGTAAAGGAGTATAAAATAGTGAAAGTACATTGAAATTGGCTGGTAGTGACATTGCAATATATTAGCTGGTGATTGGGGTGAATAATTACACTAATGTAGTACAACCCAAAGGAAAGCTGGAGCAGCAGTTTCTTTTAGTCTCTTTTCCTTCTCCCTATAAAAAATGGCAAGCCCCTCTGTGCCACCACTGTTCTTCGCGGGCTCACCAATTAGGTTTGCAGGGGTTAATTTTCCTTGGGGGCTAATTTTCCTCTGGGGCTCGTTGGGGAAATAATGGTATTAATGTCTGAACCGTTGGGTAAACAATTAGAGGATACTTTTCGTCGACTTGAGCTTATGTGGGACCTACTAGTAAACTCCTGGAATTGGAAAGAGGAAAGACTCCCAAATGTTAGACTCAGTAACCGTCCTAAAGGCTTGATGTTAATCTGGCAGATCTACACAAGATGGTCGAACAATGGGCACTCTTAAAATACTTTCCCTGAATGTGAAAGGTATAAACAGCCCCATAAAAAGAAAAAAAAATAATCATCTATGGGCGTCAGGAGAAAGCAGATATTCTTCTCCTTCAGGAAACTCATCTCAATATGAAAGAGTCACTTAAATTTAATATCAAACCTTTCATGCTGGCGGCTTATTCCGCAGCAGTCAACAAACATAACGAGGTGGCCATCCTGATCAAAAAATCCCTCATACTAACCGTTACGCAGACTCGGTCGGACAATCAAGGCAGATGGGTCAAAGTAGCCATCAAAGTAGGTGCTTTGGAATTTGCCCTCATTAATATATATGCTCCTAATGCTGACCACCCAGAATTCTTTCATGCCCTAGCACAGGAGTCTCTTATGGGCAGTGCCTATAATCCTGGGAGGAGACTTTAATCTGGTCTTGGATTCTCTCATAGATAAAAAGCCCCTCAAGACTACCAAGTCTTATAAAGCGCAAACGGTGATTACCTCTCTGATCCGAGAGATCGGACTGGTGGATATTTGGAGGTTACAACACCCTACTGAACAAGACTTCACCTTTTTCTCCAACCCCCATCTATCCTCATCGTGTATAGACGACTTCTTAATCTCCAAGTCTTTGGTGCCCTGCATTATAAAGACATGTATTCACGCGACACACATATCTGACCACGCAGCCATCTCTATGGAGTTGCAGGATACAAAATTTAGCAGTCGGACCTCAAAATGGTTCTTCAATCAGTCCCTTTTAGGTGATGTGGATTTTCGGTCCAGAATCCAAGCTGCAATAGCAGACTATTTCCAGTTTAACTCCCCGCTGGATACTACAGGCTGGGCGTGGTGGGAGGGCTTTAAGGCCTCCATCAGAGCTACTATTACTAGTTATGAGATCCTGCTGGCAAGACAACGTAAAGAGCAAATAGTCGCTCTTGAAATGCAGATCAAAGCGGGTGAACATATTCGAGCTCAACGCTCGGACTCTTGTATCCTATTGCACCTACAGCGCTTGAGATTCAGATACAACCAAATGCTCGCAGAAGAAGCCTCAAAGAGCATAAAAGTGCAGAAAGGTGCCTTTTACTGGGAGGACAATAAGGCTAGGCGTCTATTAGCGAACACACTAAAGGGCCAAAAGGAAGCTGGCCATGTCGCAACGCCAAGGGACCCATCTGGACAAGACATGCTAACCAAAGATGCAGAAATAGCAGAGGCATTTAGATCTTTTTATGCCCAGCTATATACATCGGAGGTAGAGTCCTCACAGGATGCTTTTGATGAATTGGTATCCGAGATCCAAAGAACGACTCTTGTCAAAGAAAACATCGGAGTCATTGGAAACTCCAAGCTCTCTTAAAGAAATCCATCAAGCCATAGATTCATTAGCCGCCGGCAAAGTCGCCGGCCCAAACTGTCTTCCTGCGGAATTTTATAAGGCTTTCTCCAAGGAACTTGGTCCACATCTACAACAATATTTCCTGACATTATCGCAGGAAACTCCTCATCTAGGTGCTTTCGCATCAGGAAGTGTGATTGTCCTGGAAAAGAAGGGAAGAGATCCTCAAATGGTTGGCAACTATCGCCCAATATCCCTACTGAATGTAGATTATAAAATTTACGCTACAATCTTATCTCGACGACTAGCAACAGTAATTCCGTTGCTGATTCATCCTGACCAGTGCGGATTTGTGGGGGGTCGATCGACAGCAGATAATGCTCGACTCCTGTGTCACTTATTGTCGAAAGGAGAGAAAATAGACAGTCCTCTTGTGGGACTATCTCTCGATGCTGAAAAGGCGTTTGACCGCTTAGAATGGTCCTTCATGTTCTCTGCCCTCAGATGGTTTGGTGTAGGAGAAGGCTTCATTAAGTTACTAACAGTCATGTATACTCGACCCTCAGCAAATGTCTGGGTGAACGCAACTCAATCGCAAGATATAGCGCTGTGTTGGGGTACACGCCAAGGATGCCCTTTATCCCCAGTGCTATTTAACCTCGCTCTGGAGTCACTAACCGGCTTCCAGAGGATAGGGGAGGAAAGGGGGAGGGTTTGTTCTTGTCCTTGTTCTGGTTCTTACCTTATGTTTTTGGGGTTTTGTTTTTGTTTCTTTTTGGTACAGGCAGGTAAGTACAATGCCTATGGAATATCATTTGATCATCTTGTCTGTACTTTCATGGTATGTATTAAAAATAATAAAAAAATATATTATGATGACATACAGTTGAAATATTTCAATTATTTCTCAAGATGTTGTACACAACATACCTAAAATGCAAGGGTGCCAATAATGTTGACCACGACTCTATCTTCCCCTCAATTTAGGAGGAAAGCATCTGAGGTTAGTTTGCTGTGCAATGAGGCACCTGGATATTCTGAGGAGTTGTGCTACTCCTGAAAGATGTGCTATGCTACATCCCTCTCCAGGGTCCATTCGTGTGGTCTGTTCGCCAGGCAATTAAGTGGATCTCAGTTCCATCCATTGAGAGATGTCAAAATTCCACAATCAACCACTACAACAGTCCCCTTTTTTCCTTTAGCGATCATCTGTGTTTGTCCCATGCTTCTTTGAATTCAGATACTGTCCTCATCTCTACCACATCCCACTGGGAGACTATGCCACGGATGCACCACTCTTTCTGTAAAGAACTATTTCCGCATATCATTCCTGAGAGGTCGTGCAGGTGGCTCCCCAACCCACCTGTGAAGCATCTGTTGTTAGAGTGGCTTGGGGTAGGGGTTGCTGGAAAGGAGACCCCACCAGAAGGTTTCTGGGTGACTGCCACCATTGGAGGGACAAAATAAGATGATCTGAATTTTCTATTTTGTCTGACAGGCAACCTGATCCCTGAGTCCACTGAGTGGATAAGGTCCACTGGGCTGCTCTCATATAGAGGCGAGCATAAGGGACCACATGCACGGTGGATGCCATGTGGCCTAGCAATTGTAACATTTCCCGAGCAGTGAGATGAGTTTTGAACACTGCTTGGGAAGCTAACTGTTCAATGCGAATTCAGCGGGGCTGTGGAAGGAAGATCCTTGTCTGCCTGGTATCCAGATGAGCTCCTATAAATTCTAGGGATTGAGTGGGAGCAAGGTTGGATTTTGGGAAGTTTATGACAAGTCCCAAATACTGAAGGATGCGCATTGTGCGAGACAGAGCAAAACTGGCTTCTGGCCCTGAAGGGGCTCGAATGAGCCAGTCGTCTAAGTAAGGGAAGATGAATATTCCCAGGGTGCGGAGAAATGCTGCTACCACAGCCATGCATTTTGTGTACACTCTTGGTGCAGAAGCCAGGCCAAAAGGAAGAACCCTGTATTGGTAGTGCTTTCCTTGAAACATGAATCAAAGGAACTTCCTGTGACTTGGATGGATGAGAACATGAGTGTACACATCCTTGAGATCTAGAGAACAAAGCCAATCCTGACCCAGAAGGTATGGCAGCAGAGTTCCTAGAGAAATCATTTTGAACTTCTCTCTGAACAGGAATTTGTTTAATTCTCTGAGGTCTAGAATGGGTCTGTGTCCTTCTGTTTTCTTTGGAATAAGGAAATAGGGGGAGTAGAACCCTGTAGCCTGTTGGGGAATGGGCACCTCTTCTATTGCTCCTTGAACAAGGAGCATTGTTACTTCTTGGCCTAACCCGTCGTTGAGAGAGGACTGAGACTTGAACTGTTTTACTATTGTAGGAGGGGGCATGCTGAGGAAATGAAGCTTGTACCCCTCTCGTACAATGGACAGAGTCCAATTTTCTGCTGTTATCTGACACCATCTGGGGGCAAAATTACATAACCTTCCCGGGATGGTGGAGGGTTCTGGGCCATTCAGGGCCAGGAAGGCAAAATTCTCTAGACAGGAGTCAAAGCCTCTGTGGAGGCTGAATCTGCTGAGCCGGTTGAGGCTTAGCATCTTTTTGGCTTCCTTTGTTGTCTAGGTTGCTGTTGCTGTCCCTTTTGGGCAAACTAACCTGGACGATGTCCCTGCTGGGTTATAGGAGGGATAAAACTTCTTCTTCTTGATGAAGAATGGTTTCTTAGAGGATTTTTTCCTCTTAGGATCAGCTGTGGATTTGGACAATCTATAAAAAGTGATATTGTCAGCATCTATCTCATTAGCTTTTTCCTGCCAATTCTTGCCAAAGAGATTCTCTCCTGTGCAAGGTATGTTTCCCAATTTGTCCTGTACCCAGATTTCCAAGTCAGATGCCTGGAGCCAGGCAATCCTACATGCACCTATGGCAATAGCAGAGGTTCTGCTTATGCATTCAAAGCAGTCAAAGGCTGCACGATTCACCAACTTGGAAACATCCTGAGCATGCTTAACAAGAGCAAGATAATCTTGCCTTTTATTATCAGGATGAAGAGGGCTCATAAGCTCTACGTCTCCTGTGACTTCCTTAAGGAACATCCCCATATACAAGATATAGGAACTGATCCTAGCAGAAAGCATGGAAGCCTGGAAGGATCGATGCCAAAAGGCGTCAAGAGTTCTACACTCACGTCCTGGAGGATTAGATGCATGCCTTTTTGCACTCTTGATCCGTCTCATGGCTGATCCACCACCATGGAATGGTGTGGTAATTGAGTCTTTTGAAACCCAGGACAAGGAGGAACTTGATACATGGTGTTGAGTCTTCAGAAATGAGGAGATGTGGTTAGAGGTGTTTCCCACATCCTTAACATAAGGTCATGAAAGATCTCATGAATAGGTAAGATAGCTGCCTCCTTGGGAGCTTTAGGGTACTGAAGGATTTCTAATTCCTTTGCCCTAGGCTCTTTTTCAGGAGCCACTGTGATAGAAAGACCTTGGGCCACATCTCGGATAAAATCCTGAAAGGACATATCCTCTGGAGGAGACATACTACGCTGAGGAGAAGAGGAATCCTCGGGAAGAAGTACTCTGGTATCGGCAGAGTCTTTGGAGTCTTCAGACTCATCCAAGGATTCGAAGTATCTCCGATCCTGGTGATCGTGCAAGGCATGGTACCGGTACCGATCAAAGTCAGTATCGAAGTGGTCCGGTACTGACTTGTCGATGCCGGATAGAGACGCATGACTCTGGTCCCGGTGGGATACCCGCCGATGTTAATGCAGTCGGTGTCGGTGCCGGTACCGGTTGAAGTGTATGAAGCGGTAAGAATCTCTGGTCTATCAACGTTGCCAATGCTTGGGTATCGGTACCGGTTGAAGCGGCAGGAACCCCAGAGCATGGCACCAGTAGTTCTGTCGAGGTTGAGGCCTCGAGAACAACCTGGAGCTCCGTTAGTGCTTTGGAAACCGAAGCCTCCTGCGGGGCACTTTTGCAGGTGAAGATCCCTCAAGGGCAACGCCAGAGGCATCTCGATGCTTAGAAGGAGATCTACCCTTTGAGGACCGGCTAGATTTATGTTTAGTTACCTGACATCCATGGGAGGAAGATGAAGCCCTGGGGGACGTCGATGCCACGGACGCCGCATCGGAGGGAAAAAGGGTGCTAAGTTTAGCAGCCCGGTTTTGCCGGCCCCTTTTAGACATCATTCCACAGGCGAGGCACTCTGAAATAGAGTGGTCAGGACCTAAACATTTGAGGTACCACTCATGGGTGTCTGTGACGGAGATGGTACCGCCACACTTAAAACATTTTTTTAAAACCCGAAGTAGGTTTTTCCATGTTTAAGGAAAAAAATTGTGCCTAGTGCCCAAAATGGCGCCTAGCACCACAGAAGAAAGTTACTGAAGGAAAGACTCCAGAAACTAAGTTTTTTTTTTTTTTTTTTTTAAAGAAAGAAAAGAAGTACCGGCGGTACCGGTATAGCATCGAGGGAAGGCAGACGCGACCACAAAAAAGAAGTATAAGAATGGAATTTTCTGCGGTGACAGGATGTGCGACCTGTTGGCTCCGCGGAAAATGAAAAAATGGAGAGGGACAGTTGGGAAAGGCAGGAAGGCAGCACGCAGGCACTGTGGGATGCTCCCAAAAGCTTTTCTATTGGACGCTGGGGAGCGTTCCCGCGCAGGCTCCGTCGGTACCAACGATACCCATATGTGAAGACTACATTCCTGCCTGTTCCTGGAGATAGGGCAAGCAGTAATACTGTGACAGCAGGAAAGATACCAATGGCAAAAAAACGACTGAAAAACCGTTGTCAAGAAGATACTCACAGACTGTACAAAAAGTGTCCAAGGTGCTCCGTGGAAAAAAATGGACCGAGGATAAGATGGTGCCGTGGCGGCAGGCAGGAAGATGCCTGCATGCACAGTGGGCTGCCAAAAGTTTCTAAAAGGAACTGGGAATGCTCCCGCGCAGGGGCTCAATCAGATGATATCACCCATAAGTGAGAACCTTTTTCCCCATTTATCCATGGAAAATATTATGATCGGGCGCCTATTTTTCTTTATAAAATACTAGTGTAAGTGGCCGAAAATATGCCTTAATTTGAAGCACGATCATTTACACCTGCCGTAGCGGCTTTACAGAAATGGAGTTTCCTTCTATATGCTGATGTTAAGGATCAGTTTCAGCGAAGTATATTTTAAGCTGGTTATGAGGTCAGACTCAGACGTAGGAGGTAATTAAGCATATTTTTGTCTAGGGCAAGAAAAGGCATCTAGGTCCTTGTTCCCACAATAGAAAGCAAACATCTTCCATTTAAAACTATACAACTGGGAGAGAAGTTTGGAGAATGTGTGCACTGCTACCTTACCATCTATCCAGCAATTGTACCCCTGCGGAGACTGGCTGTGAGAAAGCTCCTCCCCCTGTGACCAGCATTGGAGGTTAAAAGGCCAGCCTTCCTATGGGACACAGCTGCGGGCACATGATCAAAGGGGCACATCAGGAAGGAGCACTGGGTGAAGCTTATGGGTAAGCGTAAAGGGAAGAGTAAGGCATTGGGGGCTAGTGGAGATGTAGCCCCGGTCAAGGGGCCTAGGAACCTTCTTGCGCAATCCGTGGCTGTGTCTCTTCCCACAACTGTGAGTACTACATCTGACACTAAGATTTCTTTGAGTTCCGGTTGTCCTACCCCTCCATCTCAGCCTTTTTCTTTGTCAGGACTGTCTGCTCTGGATACCAGTGGAGGATTCCAGAGGGGCACTCCTCTTTCAGCTTTTAATGACTGCTCTGAGTTATCTCCTACTCCTTCTGGTCACCAGGCTGACATTTGGTATCCCAAGGTAGTTTCTTTACCTATGCAATCTTCAAGTTCTGTAGCGTCTTTGGTTCTTGCTGCTGAAGTCTCTTTGAAGGCTGTTTGGGGAGCATTAACAAGAATGGAATCTATTTTGACTGGGACTATGGGCCAGTTTTGCAAATTCTCAGGCTGGATTGTGGTGCACCAGGACCAGAGTTGGCCACCCCTGGTCTAGAGTCTTGGCTATAGGTGCCACCTTCTACCTTTGCTTTCCCTGTAAGTATGCTGCTACTTTTGCTGAGAAGGTGAAATTAGACCTTACCTATTAATTTGCTTTCCTCGAGTCCCTTCAGTCCAGTCCAGGTACGTGGGTTATCACCACCTACCAGCAGCTGGAAACTGACCATGTCAAGTCATGATGATGTCATCCCATATAGGCACTCTGCCCGCCCATCAAGGACAGTACACTATTGACAAAGAAGACTCCAAGAGCAACAGTTAGAACTCATTCAACAGTGTTAAACAAAAACACTCTCTTGCAACTAGTCCAGAGTGCCCCGTCTTTGCAATCAGAATTGCATATGTTCCGAAAACTTTTGCTTAGACCTACTCTGAAGAAGAATCCCCCTGCAAGGCCCGAGAAGCAGAAAGCCTGGAATTACGCAGAGTATACCCCCAGTACTGACCTAAATAAGATGATGTTCTTCACCTGGGATCAAGCCGAAAAAACGTACAAAAATAAGGGAGGGTCCTGGACTGGACTGGAGAGACTCAAGGAAAGCAAATTAGCAGATAAGATCTAATTTTACCTTCCATTTCGTTCCTCCAGATCCAGACGCATGGGATGTACCATAGCAATATTAAACACAGGAGTGTCCCATGAGCCCTGCTAGCATCACCGCAGAACCAAACATTGTATCCTCTGTAGCCAGGCTATAATGGTGCACAAAAGTGTGAAGCGATCACCACTTCACCGCCTTGGCAAATATCCACCAGAGGCATAAAGGCTGACTCCGCCCTGGAAGCCGCTTGTGCCCTAGTGGAATAGGACCGCAACCCCTGAGGCAGAGGTTTGCACCGAAGCAGATAAGCTGAAGCAATGGCCTCCCAAAGGATGCCTTAGATCCAAAGAGGGAACTCAGATAGAATAGAGATGGAGAAAGACCAAGGCATCTGAAACCCAGCAACTATACCTAACAAAGCAAAAACAATACAATGAACACATCAACCAATCAAAGAGAGAATACCATACAAACATGATAAGTACCTCTAACAACAAACCCAGAGAGCTATTCGAAATTGTGAAAATCCTCACAAAAGAGCAAAGGACAGAAGATGAAGTACAAATAGACCCGCAAAAATTTGCTGACCATATGAAGGAAAAATTTCACTCTGCAGAACAAACAAGACCCAGCGCACCCACAAAGTCTAACTCACACCTGGGACACATTCAGCTCACCATCAACAGAGCAGCTCTCCCACATCATCTCCGCAATCAATACAAGCACCGCTCCTACAGACCCTTGCCCAGTGTCATGGATCAAAGCCACCAAATCAAGCTTCATCCAAATCATACACAACATGGTGCACAACTCCCTCACTCAAAGATTCATGCCAAATCAACTAACGCTCGCCACAGTAAGACCGATCCCAAAGAAAACAACTCTCGACAAGAACAACCCAGCAGCATACCGACCAATATCCAGCATACCCTTTCTGGCAAAAATCATTGAAAAAACAGTACAACACCAACTACAAGAACACATTGACAACCATGCACCATTGGATGACCACCAACACGGCTTTTGCCCCAACCATGGAGTCGAAACGTTACTGATTTACCTCTTCGACAGCATCCTCCGAATCATAGACAACACCAATAATGGAATCATAATGATCTTCATTGACATCTCTTCAGCATTCGACACAGTAGACCACAAAACTCTCCTGGAAAGACTACAAAACATTGGGCTACATGGTCCCACCTTAAAATGGTTCCACTCATACCTAACCGACAGGCAGATACAGGTCAAGGTAGACCACAACACCTCTCGACCCATAAAAGTCCTCCAAGGAGTACCACAAGGATCGGCCCTCTCAGCACTACTGTTCAACATCTACATCCAGCCAATATGCGACATCCTGAAAAAGAACAACATTCAATATACAATCTATGCAGATGATATCATGATATACACACCTATCACAGTTGACAACCCGGACTACTCTAAAATAACAAACTGCCTCACACAAATGACAAGATGGTGTCAAAACAACAACCTCGCAATCAACTATAGCAAGACTGAGGCACTAATCATCACTCGTAACCCAGACTTCATCCACCCACCGGACATCAAGATACAAAACACAACCATACCAATAAAATCGGAAGTAAAATACCTCGGAGTGACCCTGGACAATGAACTGAATCTCAAGCCACACATAAGCAAAACAATCAAAAATGCATACTACAGGATGAGAATCATCAGAAGACTTAAGCCCCTCCTCGCCACTGAGCACTTCCGTACCGTATGTCAAGCTCTAATAACCCCCATACTGGACTTCTGCAACCCAATCTACCTTGGACTAGCAAAACAAACACTCAAACCACTACAACTAGCACAAAACACGGCGGCCCGCATAATAACTGGATCAACAAGACAGGAACACATCACACCTGTTCTGAAAGACCTACACTGGCTCCCAATCAGTTCACGCATCAAATACAAAACAATCATAAACATATTTAAGATCAAACAACACACCTCAGCCAACAGCCTGCACACCCTCATACAACCAGACACCAGCACACGCCCAAGAAGAAAAGGAACCTCCAACCGAGTTAACACCCCTAGAGACTTCAGAAAAACACGCAAGGACACCACAGAATGAGCACTCTCCCTGGCTGCCCCAACAATCTGGAACACCCTCCCAGACGATCTGAGATCGACGACGGACCTTAAAGACTTTCGCAAACAGCTGAAGACAACGCTATTCAAAGAACACTATGGACACGTCACATGATCTAACCACCAAGAACAACCAACATACCCCCCCCCCGACCCGCTGATAAGAGAATGTATAACGGCACACGATGTTTCATAACACACAATGTATAGAAGAATGCATTATAGCACACGATGTATCATAGTGCACAATGTACATAGCTCCACCTAATCAAACACACAACACATCTTACACACAAATCACGATATACCCTTCACTGCATGAAAAACACGATCACTCCTTTTGATTGTTTGCTGTGATACCGCCTTGATTGTAAGATAAGGCGGTATAGAAATACTGTTAAATAAATAAATAGATACAGCCTCTCCTTTGCAAGGCCTACCGAAAAGGACAAACAGATGGTCTGGTTTCCAAAAGGGCTTGATCTTCTTAAGATACCTCTGAAGCACTCTGCGGACGACCAGCAAGTGAAGCTGATGTTCTTCATCCATGTCCCCCAGGTTGGGAAACACTGGCACAGTAACTGGCTGATTCAGATGAAAGGCTGAAACCACCTTCGGCTGAAAGGACGGTACTGGTAACAAGACCACTTTTTCCCATGACAACACCAAAAAGGGTTCCCAACAGGATACTGCCTGCAATGCTGAAATCTGGCAGAAAGATGGTCACCAGGAAAACAGTCTTCAATGTCAAGTCCTTCAACGCAGCTTCCGCCAATGGCTCAAAAGGTGGCTCAGTCAAGGCCAAGAGTACGAGATTGAGGTTCCACGAAGGAACCAGCGGCCATATGGGTGGAATAATCTGCTTGACTGCCCACAAAAAACATGTCACGTCCAGATAAATGGCTAAGGACACACAATTCACATGCCCTGGTAGCAGGCGAGGGCCGCCACTTGGACCTGCAGCGAATTGTAGGTGAGGCCTTTCTCCAGATCGGCCTGCAAGAAGGCCAGGGAGCTATGGAAATGAGGCAGACAGCAGTCCTTCTTGGAGCACCATTCCTCAAAAACACGCCAGACCTGAATATATGACAATGAAATAGAATGCTGCTGTGCCTTCAACAAGGTTGTAATCACCACCAGCAAATAGCCTTTCTTCCTTAACGAAGCTTGATCAAGAGCCAGGCTGTAAGTGAGAATTGATCCACCTGGGGCATTAGAATGGGTCTTTGGAACAGGAAGGCTGCCTGCGCAGGGAGGTGCTACGGAGCATCCACCGTCCACCGGAGCAGATCTGCATTCCAAGGACTGCATGGCCAGTCCGACACTATCAGCAGGACCCGACCTGGATATGCCTCTATTCTCTGCAGGAGCAGACCGATGAGCTCCCACGGGGGAAACACTTAAGCCCTTCAGTAAGCCAAGGTTGGACCAGGGCATCCAGCCCCTCGGACATCCATACTCTCCTCCTGCTGCAGAAGCAGGATACTTTGCTGTTGCGATTCGTCATCATCAGGTCCATGATTGGCTCGCTCCAGCGGTGCATGAGACAATCGAAGATGTCACAGTTAAGGGACCACTCCCCCAGATCCAGCCTGTAATGGCTGAGAAAATCTGCTTGCACATTTTCCTTTCAGGCAATGTGAGTCACTGAGATGGTCAGGAGATTCACCTCTACCCAAGCAAGAATGGCCATGGCCTCTTCCTCCAGGACACCACCACGAAAAGGCAAGTAATATGCACGGGCTCGTGGTCTGATATGAGAAGACTCCCCTCCTTCGGTGATTTTTCAGTGGGTTAGCTTTATTTTCTTTCATCGGAGGTTGGTAGGAGTGGCCTAGTGGTTGGGGCAAGGTACTTCGGGCCGGAAGGTCGGGGGTTCAAATCCCACTAGAGGACAGCAACCTTGGGCCGGAAGGACTGGGGTTTCTAGTCCCACAGGTGCTCCTTGTGGTCTTGGGCAAGCCACTTAACCCTCCATAGCCCATGTTCCCTGTAAAATAGTTCTCTGTGTGCTGTGCTTTCCTGTCTAATCAATGTGTTTATACCTCAAAAAAAAAAAAATTTCCTGTCATGATTTGACAATTTCCAATCTGTAATCAAACCGCTGCTGATCGCTGGAAGTAGCGGTATACAAATGTATACTAAATAAATAAATAAAATAAAATAAATTGGTATCACCTTTCACTAGCAGGCAAAGGCCCTTCATAATTGCCTCCGTTTATTCCGCCCCCTTCCTCTCTCCTTCCTTTAGTATTTATTGTGCGCCTGCGCCGGCATTCTTCTTAAAAGTTTGCAAGCTGCGGAAATGTATGGAAGAAGCCGTTCCTTGGTTTTTTGTAAGTTTATATTTACCCATACTTATGCGCAACATGCGGGGTAAGTTAGTCGGTCACACACATTTTTTATTATTATTATTTTTTATCTTATTCACTTCTATTTTTAGCTTTTAAATATGGCACGAGAAATTCTTAAAGATATACAGTTCACAATTGGGCGTCCATGGTAGTCAGAGCCTTTTCTTCAGTAGCATTATTTTGAATTTCATTATACATTCCTTTAGTGCTATCCTTTAGTGATGAGATTTTGCAATGACATTGCAACCATTATTTATTATATTACATATGGCTCCTGTTTTGCAGGTGTTTTACTTAGTCAGCTTTGGTTACTTTACTATGCATTTTGTTGAGACAATTAATTTCCACCGCATGGTTACAGTATTCACGGAAAAAGTTGTTTAAAAATGAGTTTTTATCCCTTATCGTGGGCACCCATTAAGGAACTAAGATTTAGATTCACCACACGCTCTTGCCACGTTTTCTTCTTTTGGTCTCTTCCGGTCATCCATTAAAATAATAAAGTACATATAAGTTTTGTTTTGATGCAGTTTTTATTAACAATCATGAATTTTATGTTTCCTTTTAGTTACATAAGAATTACCTTTATACTCGTATTAAGGTCATTCAGAGAGGTATCCTCAATAATCGCTACAGAGGTATTTACTCCTTTATAAATGTAGTTTGTCACAATCTATATCCTCTCCTTCCCTTTGATATTTCTTTTTATATTAATTTTATATGTATAAAGTTCCCGTCAGAGGAGCTTTTTGTTTTGCTATTTATTTACCCATGTATTCCTGTATTTATTGATTAATGATTTGATATATTTTATCCACACTTTTAACCCTTATATATGTAATATGTTTTTAACAGTTAATAGATGTTTTTTATATGTATTAAGGATTTTGATTGCAGCATCTGTTTTTTCATTGTTTTATCGATTTATATGTATATATTATGATTCATATTTATGTATTTATGTTTTTAGTTTTATTCACTTGATCAGCCTGTGTCGGGTTGGCAATAAGAGTATTAAATAAAACTCTGTCTTTTCCACATAATCACGCTTGGACTGGGTCTCTTCCTCCAGGACTACACTGCTTGTGCCACCCTGGTGATTGATGTACGCCACCGCAGAGGCATTGTCCAAGAACACGCGCACTGCTCTCCCGTGCAGGCGCAGCTGAAAAAAATCGAAGGACTAGGAGTACTGCCCTCATTTCCAAGCTATTGATGGGCTATTAGCTCTCCTTCGGGGGGTCAACTGATCCCGAGTGACCTGAGCCTCGCTGTGCACTCCCCATCCGGAGAGACTGGCATCCATCGTTAACGGCACCCAAGCTGGAGTGTCCAATGGCATGCCTGCCGAGAGATGCTGTGACATCAGCCACCAAGCAGCAATCACCAAAGCCATGCCCTTGGGAGATGTTCGGACAAGGTCATAAAAGGCATCCGCTAAGTAGACCGCCCCTAACTCCAGCTTGGAAGCCCCCTTCAGTGACTGCTAAGGTCTGGTTTCTGGATCCAGGAGAACCTGGGCCCACTGCAAGCAGGCCCGTGACACTTAGGCTCCATACACAGACGCTTGCAGGGAACACGTGATAATATCAAATGCCTGCTTCAGCAGAGTCTCTAGCTTCCTATCCTGAACATCCTTCAAGGCTGTACTACCTTCTACTGGAATTTTTGTTTACTTAGTGATTACAGAGCAGTGTGTCCACCCGTGGGGACTTAACTAGTCCTTTTTCTGCTCACGCAGGGGGTAAAGGTGGCTCATCGCTCGTCCTCCCCGGAGTCCAGTCTCCGGGATGTCCCATTCGTCCATGAGCATTTACTCGATGACCCTATGAATGGGAAAAGCGTTTTGAGACTTCTTAACCCCCCTGAAGAAGCAGATCCTCCTGTACTTTGTACCATGCTGCGGGCTCTGAGGGAACAGGAGATAAGGGCTGTTAGCTCGTCCCGCCAGAAGACTCTCACGATATTAGGGTCATCACCTGGTGCGATTTCCCCCTCTTCCAGCTCACCAATGGCAGGATCTCCCCAAAGATCTGAGGGGCCCTCTGAAGCTTCTGAATGGACCAACTCAGTTTCCCCCCAGAGGTCTTTTACCAAGCGCCTCTTGGGACCCTCTCTTCTGGGCTGTCTCTCTGGGTTCTGGGCCTTTTCCTCCTTCCCCTTGCTTCAGGCAATAAGCCTGATGAAGAAGGATGAATTCCAGAGGAAATGGCTCCATGGAAGAAACAGGATTGACCCCCTGGGCACTTCCTGATGCAATGGGGCTGAAAAAAAGGGTATCTTGTTTGCTTGTCGATGCAGAAGAAGGCCCTTGAGAGCTCTGTGTAATGGCCACTGTTCCCGCCAAAACCGCAGTCTGTGAGTGTGGAAGAGGATTGTGATGGCAGATGCTGCTCAGAATTTGGTGCCAAAATGTACCCCAATGTATCTCTTAGGGCCAGAGACCCCTCTGCCGAATGAGCCTCCTGCTCACATTCCTGGCAAAACTCCTACTGGGAAGGTGAGCCCCATCGACTGCAGCTGCACCGCAAGACTGTTTACCGAACAGCATCGCTACGAAGGACCAAAAATAAAACCCTGTGAAAAGGCCTCCCCCTGCTGGAAACCTCCCATCGAGCTCCCTGACGGCAATGGACAAGGCAACATGCTCCTACATCCTACACTGAAGGACAGAACGGTGCTGACTGCTTGGCTCCAGGCCCTGCTTCTCTCCCAGCATCACCGGATAGCACCCAGTACACTAACCTGTCAGCCCCAATTAGACTGCTGGAGCCGCTCACCACATACAGCTGCAAGCAAGGGGAATGGACCCAGAACTTCCAAGTATTACCCACAAGGTCAGACTGGACTGACTCAACGGCCCCAGTCCCTTCAGGCACCCCAGGCACAGGCACGGGGGATTCTCCACTGCCGAAGTCAGCAACTCCTATTTCAAAGGATCAGTGCTGCTTCAGTCCCATTCAGTTCTTACAGCCTCTGGCTTCTTTTTTTTTTTTCTTTTTTTTTCATGTTCTGCCTGACACCAACTGCTCCTCCTCAGTCCTCTCTCAATGACTCAATCAAATAATAACCACACTCCTTTTTTTTTTCTCTATGTCCCTTCAGAGGAGTCTAGACCATACCAAGCTCACCAGCTGCCAGAGACTCAGTGTACTGCCTTGATGGGTGGGCAGAATGCCTATATGGGATGACATCATCAAGACTTGACATGCTCAGTCTCCAGTTGCTGGTAAGGGGCAATAACCAACACGTCTAGACTGGACTGGAGGGGTTGGAATAAGTTTGTTTTCACGGATGTTTCCCACTAGGAAAAATTTTCTTCAGGAAAAATCTAGGGGTTAATATGGGTACCTGGGGATATGTATATTTTGATTCTTGTCCTGTTTTTTCTGATTGAGGTAGTAAGGTTATTTCAGTAATTAGTTCTCTTCTGCTTCTCTTCCGTGCTGGGGGCTAGAGTCTATTTTGCTGTTAGTTTTCCTTGTATTTTGTTTCTTGCTTTGTACTGTATTGCAGATTATGCTTTTCCTGTATGCATTGAGCATATATTTTGTTAAAATCCTAATTTAAAAAAAAATTATAAAACGTCCTGGTGGATTCCATTCTAGAAGCTAGAAGGGTCTGAGACACTATCAGAAACCAAGGGACTGTACTACATCCTCCTTCAAATTGTGATGTCCAGAGGTTGCATACTAGAGTGGAGCAACAACCTCTGATTCTGCATGATCAAGGATGGAGACATTCTCAACTTGACAGGCTTCTTTATCCTCTGTGACAAAGCTGCATTGGAAAATGAAAATAAACTCTCTGCCAAAAGAAAGCAATGAAGAACATAGTTCCATGGCCTCTTCTAAATTACATAGTTATGGGAGGCTACATATGCAAACCTGTCCCTCAATGAAGGGAGAAAATATCTGCTGCCAGTACACCCTTTGATCTCATCTCGGAGTATAAGACTGATATTTTCTTTTTCTTTTTCTGGGATATCGCGAGTATGCCCCACTCAAAAATATCTTGTTTGCCATATCCTGATTTAGGGACAAATTGTGGCAATCGAGGTGATGACAGAATTTGTTTGCCAGATAGTGTCTGTGCCTGTCATGTATGTGGCTCTTACGTTTATCCCATGAAACATGGGACAGTTCTGGGTTCAAAGCCCTTGTAAATGAGCTTCTCAGGTTGGAAGCATATGTGGTTAAAAAAAATTGGTGAGGAGGGATTTAGAAGGTAAATCACAGGGATTGGGAGATTCATCAAGACAGGGAGTCTCTGAGTACACTTATGATGTACATGCTTTTCTAGAACCTATGAGTGGCTTGATTTCACTTTGTCTTTAGGGTCTATTAAACTCATCTCATTTAAAGGCATGCCATTTGGGAGTTACATAAAACGTAAAAGCCATAATGACCCACACACTTAACATGCTTAACATGGACCAAACTGATGCCAGCTAACACTGAATTATTCCTTCCACTATATCAGTGGTCCTGATGATGGGGAAAAAGGCATAATACAAGTAGAGTCTAGCACAGACCTATTAAATCAATTGATGTTGAATATGGATTGCATTTGAGATATCTGATGACAATCTTAGTGTTGTAACAGAAAGATGATAATCTTCATGGATTAATTTATTTCTGCCTGAGATGTGCTCATGACCAGCCAATTGTCTAAGGAGGAAATACATACACCCCCAGTATGTATAGAAATTGTGCTATTACTGGAAAACAATTTCTGAATACCTGCAGGATAAGGGGCTAGGCTCAATTATCAACAAGTAATATCATAACTATAAGTTATAATTTCTCCATCTAGCATTAATTGTTAGGTTCAGTTTTATACCAATAAATATAGAAGATAAAGCCAAAATAAGTGAGTGGAAAACCACTAGACACTAGAGTTCACATTTAAGTTTAGTACATTAAGTAAAATTAATTTGGTGGTCTCCAACTAAGAAGCACACTTGGGTGCGCAAACATTAATTTGAATTAATTCACCTTTAACAAGTATCTTAGTTATTCACTGGGACCTAGTTACTACTAACATACATTAACTATGAATCAATGCATGTTGGGTCCGATATTCAGCGCTGATGGCTAACGCTGCAAATGCAGCTAAACCTGGATATTCAATATATACGAACTCACAAATCAACAAATAATAGAGCCTTTTCCCACATAGCCCCAACAGTCTGGAACTCTTTACCAGAGGACTTACGTTCACTAACAGAGATAATAGAATTCAGAAAAAAATTGAAAACCTATCTATTCACTAAACACTATAATACCATAGAAAACCCTCCACTCAACTTAGATAAAGGATAAACATGAATCTGCTCAAAATCAAGATTATACCCCCTTCTATAATCAATATGTACAAACTTAAATGAATAATCATTCCATTCCTATGCATTGATACCCTACTTGTATATAGTTACAACTGTTTTAGAGACAGTACTTCTGTTTTAGAGACAGTACTTCTGTTTAATTTGTAATACAGTGTTAGTTGATTTACTGAATCATTCTGTTTAACCTTTAAACCCTTTGTTGCACAAGTTAAGATGTTCTATGTAAAAAGTTATAATTGTTCTATGTAAAACAAGCTCTGCATTGTTAATTGTTGTTAATTGTACACCGCAACTGATCGCTGGAAGATGCGGTATATAAATAAGTGTTAAATAAAATAAATAAAAATAAATGCCGGTATCATATCCTGCCCTGACATTGACTATCTGGATTGGCCGCTCACTAACCGGGCAGCAGCGATATTGAACTGCTGCCTAGTTAGCGATATGTGGTGAAATTTAGGCCAGGGTTTCCTGTGTTTGTCTTTCACCACATATCGCTAACTGAGTAGTGCCTCAATATCGTTGCTACCCAGTTAGCGATCGGTGCTGCTTCCACTTCGCCCCAGAATGCCCCTAACACACCCAGATGCTAAGCGGTTAGCATTAGGGTGTGTAGCGCTCGTAGCTGTGGATCATGTTAAGTGCCGCTGAATATACCGTTCACAGTGATTAACGTGGTTAGCAGTTCTGCTAACTCTGAATATCGGGCGCATTAACTCTAGCACTTCTTAATAACCAGTCCCCTAAATTTTCATAAACACCCAATACAACATGAAATGGCTTAGTACAATTTAACAGAAGCAGCCTTTTGGGATCAGAATTGAAGTATGCTGGTTAAGAATGTCTGGAAATGCCCCCAATATATTTTGCTTTTCTGAGCGTTATGACACTCTTAGGAACACTAAAGGATAGTCACATTTTAAAAGGATTATTTTTCCATTATTTAAGTAAGAATTTGTTTCCAAAAATAGGATCAATTGAATTTGGATGGAAAAAAGGTCTCTAAGCAATAAAAATGAACCGAAGAACCAGGGTGTTGAGGTGAGTCATGTATTGCTTAGTGTAATCTTGTCACAACTGTTGTTAACAGAAATGGCAGAATAATAATAATAATTTAAAACTTACATTATACTGATGATTAGCCACAGGCTTGTAATTGGTAGTTACAACTTTAGCCAGGGAGAGTAATTGTCTTACTGGCTTGGAAGATTCTTCAATTTGTCGTCTGTAAAACATAGCATAAATTAAAAAATGAAATGGCGATAGCCAACCAGACATTCAGCCAGATGTATTAGAGTTTATTCAACTATGGAAGAAAAGTTTAGTATATATGGCCCACTTTGTTTTCAGCAGGCATTAACTAACTGTAGATATTTACTGTATTACCGAAGAGAGGAGTAGGAGGGAACTGACTATAAAAATCATCTTACATTAGGCACAGAGAGCCAAGGCCCATGTAAACACTAGATGAGAAAGAACTGATGAGCAGGTGGCTCTGGATCATAACTTTAAATAGCAATTATTTCACTTCCATTTTCTAATAGCAATACTGCCTCTGGCAACAGGCTTTATAAAATATAATGGCCCTTGTGTGATGCTCTCATCCAACTTTGAATAATCATCTCAACTTTATATCTGCAATAGTGCCTACAGCAGCAATTTACTTAACATGTAAGCTACATACAAATTAACAAAAGGAGAAAACGGTGACATTTTACTTACCGGATAATGTCCAGACAAGTGGGGCTGTGTTCCCCTACCAGCAGAGGTGGAGACAAGAGAAAAATCCAGAGATTTCTGATGACCTCATCCTATACTACAGTATATCTAGTACAGCTAAAGGGCATACTACCTCAGTATTCATACTCAAGCCATAGAGAACCACCCCTGACCACACAAGCCCCAATGAGGATAACAAGGACTAAGTCCAAAGAACAGAGCTATATATATAACACCCTGTAGGCAGAAGGTAAACCAAGAGGAATGTGGCTTGCAGGGCTAAACCGCAGGAAATAGCCTATCATCACTGATTGTAGCAGATCGTATTAGCTCAGACCAGGTCATAGCAGGTCATATTAGATCACAGCAGTTCAGATCAGATAATAACAGATCCTTAGAAGGACTCAAAGAAAATACATTATTCAGAGAGTAAAATGTCTCCTTCCATATCGTCGTGCTAGGCCAGTCCAGAAGGTCGTTCCTGCCCAAGTCTGGACATTCAAGCGGTAATACTTGATACAGGTGGAAAGTGATGATCATGCTGTCGTTTGACAAATGTCTAATGAAGCGACTGAGTGCACTGCGCTCCGCAAAGGAGGAAGCCTGAGCCTGTGTGGTATGCACATGCAAACTCTACAGGACTGGCTAGTCCCACAACAGATAGGCCAAGGCTACTGTCTCCTTCTCCAGTGGCACAATGAAGACTTTGTGGCTGCTTCACCCTTACATGGGCCTTCAAACAAGACAAAAAGTCTGTCTGATTTTTAGAAGGAATTATTGACCATCATCTGTCCAAGAAACACTCATCAGATGTCTACCAGGGCAAAGCCCATATCCTTCTCCTGGCATTGTTCCTTTGAGAACAAAGGCAAGCAGACCACCTAGTTGACGCCAAAAAAGGAAGGAACAGACCATAAATACACAACCTCTTTTGAAAAAGGCAGATAGGGATCTTGGCATGACCAGGTCTGCAACTCCAAGATAAGTCGCTGAACAGATTGTGTCCAAAAAGGCAGCCTTAAGGGACAATTCTTGAGTGCAACCCTCCGCAAGGGCTCAAACGATTCAGCCACAAAGGCCAGAAGAACCCAAATGAGAATCTACAAAGGAACCATTGAGCACAGAGGAGGGCATGAGTGCCACATCCAGGTTCGAAGCCAGAGAGCACCCTGTCACCGGCCCTCCAGAACAAGCCGTCACCACCCGAACCCTCAGTGAAGGGAAAGGTCCTTGTCAAATCCATTTTGGGGGAATGAAGGCAGAACTGGGAAGTCCGCCGTGTTAGCGCCGACACTGCACTCATGACACCAGTGCTCAAAAAGACGCCAGACATGCACATAGGCAAGAGCAAAAAGCTTCTTCTCGCGTTCGACAGCATGGAAAGCACATCAGCAGAATAGCCCTTACGTGCTAAGTGTTGCGTCTCAAAAGTCAAGATGCAATGACTGACCTCTTCTCAAGAGCCTCCATGCCAACAGAAGACGCAAGTGGACGCTCTGCTGGATACACAACAGATCCACATATAACGGCTTCTTCAGCCAAATCGGTGGCACTAGCACCACTTCACCCAGATAGTGCGCCACATGACAAAGGACTCGTCCAGAAGAGGCCACAGAGGAAACATATGACAGAATATGCCTTGGCCAAGGTTGAACTAAGGTGACCAAGCCCTTGAAGCCTGCCTCTTTGAGGCTGCTGAAGAACCTGTGCACCTTAGCATTAGCCCAGATTATCATCAAACCCATCTTGGCGTGACCTCACCTGTCCAGGATCCTCTGGAACACCAATCGGCTGAAGTCCCACTTCCCGGGATTGGGGGAGTGATGAATGAGATGATCTGCTTCCACACTGTCCACTTCCGCAATATGCTGTGCTGAGTGGGCCGAGATTCCGCTCCACCCAAGGGAGCAGGAGGATTATTTTCCAGGGAGACCTTGGAACTCTTCATGCCCCCCTCACCAGTTGACATAGACTACCATTGTGGTGTTGTCCAAGAAGATCTGCACTGCCTGTCTTGGACTATGTTCCAGAGATGCAGGACAGACAAGCGAATGGCTATCACCTCCAGTCAATCGATAAGCTAAGCTGCCTCCTACTTGCTTCAGTGACACTGGCCAGTCTACCACTGGCAATGAGCTCCCCAGCTGAACAGGCTGGCATACACAGTCAGTAGAAGCCACTGGATATCATCCAGGGGAAGGTCTTTCAGCAGATGAGCAGGCTGGCAGCCACCCAATAGGGGATGAGGGAGCCTGATGTCGAAGTCCTGTGAAAAAGGAGACCAGTGGGACAGCAAGGATCTTTGCAGTGGATGCAGGTGTGCTCATGCCCAGGGGACCATCCCGATCCTTGCCGCCACTGAATCTACGAGCTGGAGGTAGTCCCAGGCTTGGGCAGCTGCTGCATCCGGAATGCCCTCAGCTGACAGTGCAGCTTTTCTGCCCTCGTATCAAGCAGGAAAACCTTTCTGAGCTGCTGAAAAACCACGCTCCAAGATACTCTAATGACTGGGTAGGCTCCAGGAAGCTCTTGTCATAGGTTAGCATCCAGCCCAGACTATCCAGAAACTGCACCACTCAGGCTGTGAAGGGTTCTGCATGTGACCTGGCCCGAATAAGCCAGTTATCCAGGCAGGGATGCACACCAGTCCCTTTGCGCCACAGGATGGCGACAGTACCACCATAACCCTGGTGAATGTCCTCAGTGCAGTAGAGAGGCCAAAGGGTAGAGTGGCAAAATGGAAGTGTGAACTGAGAACAGAGAAGAGCAGGAAGCACTGCTGCTCATTGTGGATGGGAATGTGGAAATACGCCTTGGCTAAGTTCAGTGATGCAGGAAACTCTCCTTGCCAGACTGCTCTCAGTGTCTCCCTGGAGGTCCAAGATCGGGTGGAAGGACTCAACCTTCTTTAGAACTACAAAGCAAATGGCATACTGGCCCTTGCCCTTTTCAGCAGGTGGCAATTGAACCATAGGCTGGATGCTGAAGAGTCCTCCAGAATAGCCTCAATGGCAGCTCTCCTGGCCACAAACCTACAAGGAGATATCAGGAAGGCATTTGGGATGGGGTCCTTCCACTCCAGTCCACAGCCATACTGAATGATGCCGAGCTCCCACCAGTCTGAGTTCACACAGGCCCATCCCGTCATTGCATCTAATGGGAAAACCCAGATTTGGAGGAAAAGAGCCTCACAGGTCCCATGAAAGGGCTGGGCTTGGAAACAGGAGTCTGAGGAAGGAAAGGTGGTCTCCCCAGATGATCATTTTTGGAGTCCCTGAACCCCGAGACTCCTGGTGGCAGAAACAAGGAGAACGTGACACCGAGGAGGAGAGGCCATGCTTTAAAGGCCCTTTAGGTCTATCTTCCGGTGATGTCATCATTTAGATGCTCCTGGCTCCTTGACCAACTTCTCCAAGTCCTCCCCAAACACAAGCTTCCCCTTGAAATGAAGTCCAGATAAACGGGACTTAGATGCTGTGTTTGCTGCCCAATGGCAAAGCCAAAGACAGCAACATGCCATCATGAAACAGGCAATATCTTTGGCTGCCAAGGGACCAAATCATACATGGCATCCTTCAGGAAAGTTGTTGCTGATTCCAGAAGCATTGAAGTATCATCTCACCAGAACAACTAGATCCAACGGGATAGGGAATAAGGGAGGCAGCCGAAAACTGGCTCTTTAGGAAAGCCTTGATCTTGCAAGCCACTTGGTCCTTGAGGGCTGCATCACTCTTCACTAGAATAGTGGTGCTTTAGCAATGGCCATCACCTGCGAATCCACCCTGGGTGACCACTTTCAGGCAGCAAGGTTTTCCTGAGGAGGGTGTAGAGTCGACTCACGACCCTACCCCCCCTTCCAGATGGCCAGTGATGGATCAATGATTGTCCTGAAGTCACCGGCTGATCCTCCGGAATGCAAGTCAGGATCCTTAGCACAGAAGAGTTGAGCGGACATCCTGAATCCATTTTATTCCAGGGGTGCTTCTGTGGTGAGATCCTGCAGCAGTCTGTTGCACAATGAGTCTTTCTTCTGAGCAAGAGGAGAAGGAACAAGAGGGCCCTGAGGCCAATGGGCTCGAATTTGCCTGCCAGAAGACTCATGCTTGTGGAACAAAGGAGAAGAATTCTGAAGAAGACAGGCCAAAGGCTAGCAATTCTCCGGCAGCTTTGGCTGTCCTCATAGCGAAAGATAGCTCAATCACTGGGGAATCCCACTGGGAAGGTTCTGGCAGGCCGAGCTCCAAAGAATTGGTGGAGGAATCTCCAACTGTAGTGCCCGCTCTTTCTCCAGCTGACCCTACTGCCGCCTTTAGAGCTGAAAAGGCAGAAGAAAAATCCATGTCCATCAACTGTCAAGATGATATCTCCAAGAGACGAGCAGAAGCCTCTGTGCCAAGTTGCAGATGGAGAGCAGAAAGGCAGTATCTCTTCCCAGAAGACAAATGCCTATGTCAAGCAAAGCAGCTTCTTGAAGCAAATTCTTTCATCCTAACAAGGTGTGCTGAGGTAAGTTGCACTCATAGTGCATACACCAGAAGTGCGGAGCTACCACGCATTGCAGAGATAGCACTTCGAAGCATGCGCTCATTTATTTATTTAATAGGATTTTTTATACTGCTTTATCATTTCAAACAAGGCAGTTTACATTGTAACTTAAACTTGGTAATGTACATTAAACAGCGGCACTGATAACTTGAATTTATTTCTGAGGCAATGGAGGCTCATGGCATGTGCTGAATGTGCACATACTATGTGTACCAATGTGTGCAGCGAAGAAGGTGACATTTGATTTATCAGTTAATGTCCTTTCCTTGAATCCTGATAGACCAGTGGGTTGTGTTCCCCTACCAGACGATTAGTAGAGACAAAGAACCAATAAAAAGCCCAGGTTTCAATGACATCACTCCCATGCCTCTATTTGCCTTAGCCACCAGAGGTCCCTTCAGTATTCATTCCAAAGCATATGGGAGAAATATGGCCAAGCCTCACACATCCTCAACCATGGGCAACAATAAGTGATCAACAGTAGAGAACTATGTACAGGAAAGCCAAAACAAAAGGCTCTCAGTAGAAGATAAACCTGCAGAGCCAAGCACAAAAATCATAGTGGACACAAGCATAAGAACAGAGCAAATATAGTTTCAGAGGTGGGCCCTGGACTGGTCTAGCAGGACTTAAGGAAAGGACATTAACTGGTAAGTCAAATGTTACCTTCCATATTGTCCTGCTAGAACAGTCCAGACAAGTGGGATGCACCAAAGCTACAACTTCACAGAGTGGGAAGAAGACACAGCAGCTCGCAAAACCCTTGAGCCATAGGCCATGTCCGCCCATGCGTGGACATCCATGCAGAAATGCTTGACAAAAGTGCAAAGTGATGCCCACATCAGTGCCCAACATATGACCTCAGGGGCTACCGAGCTCCACTCCACCCAGAACCAGCCGGTTCCACAACAGATATGCTGAGGCAATGGCCTTCTTAATTCAGCACCCCAAGTTCAACTTGGCCACAGTGTCATCTTTGCAGGGGCCAGCAACAATACATAAAGATGATCAGACTTACAAATAGAATTCATAACCTCCAAGTACCAGAGAAGCACCCTCCAAACATCCACAAGGTGAAGATCCTTATCCTTCCCCGGACACTGCTCCTTAGAGAAGGAAGGCAGGCAGACTATCTGATTCATGTGAAAGAGAGAAAGCACCTTAGGAAAAGAAGGCCCAGGCCGAATGGAAATATCCTCCCTTGGAAAGGACAGATAAGGATATCTGCAAGACAGAGCCTGCAGCTCAGAAATCCACCTTGCAGAACAAATAAAATAAAGAAGATCATCTTAAGTGTCAAATATTTTAAAGTAGAGCACTTAAATGGCTCAAAAGGTACCGCCATCAAGGCCCTAAGCACCAGACACAGATCACAGGAAGGGATCACAGACTGGAGGGGGGACACAGATGCCAAACCCCCTGGAGAAAGTGTGAGATATCTGGGTGCAAGGCTAGAGATTTACCAGCCACTAGACCTTTGAAACAGGCCGAGCTAAGGGAAAGGCTCTTCTCCAAGCCATCCTGTAGAAAGGCCAACAGAAAGGGCACCTTGGCCGCCTCAGGTACCAACTGTTGAGTGCCGCACCATCACTTAAAGAGGCACCAGATCCGCATGTATGCTAGCTTGGTAAACCTCCTCCGGGCTCTGAGCAGAGTGGAGATCACCGCTAGAGAGTAGCTCTTACATGCTAGCCATCTCCTTTCAAGAGCCAAGTTATAAACAAGGAGGAAACCGGGTCTTCCAGGATGATCGGTCCCTGCCGCAATAGGTCCAGAGACAAGGACAACCGAAGAGGAGGCACCTGCAGGAGTTGCATCAGGTCTCTGAACCACACTCTCCTCAGCCAATCCAATGCCACCAGAACAATCCTGCCTGGGTGACATTCTATTCGCCAAATCATACGCCCCACCAGGAATCGGAGGAAACACGTACAGCAGGAACTTACTTGGCCAAGGCTGGTAAAGTGTAATGATTTCCTTGGGTCCTGTCTCTGGGTACCAACTGAAAAAGCGGCAAACTCTGGCACTGGAGCAGGTCGCCATCAGATCCATTTCAGGGTGACCCCAGAGGCGTAGAATCAACTGAAATGCCTCCTGACTCAACTCCCATCTCCGGGATTCAAAGAGTGCTGGCTAAAGAAATCTACTTCCACACTGCCCACTTTGGCAATGTGCTGAGTTACCCCAACATTCCTTGTGCCACCTTGCCAATTGACATAAGCAATTGCCGTAGCAATGTCCGAAAACAATCGAACTGCCTGACCCTCGACGAGGGGCTGGAAACACAGAAAAGCCAACCTGATGGCCCTCGCCTCAAGGCGTTTGATGGACCATACTGCTTTTCTGCGGTTCCAACGACCCTGGGCCATATAGTCTTAGTAAGGGGCTCCCTAGCCTGAGAAAGCACAGTTACTTACCTGTAACAGGTGATCTCTGGGAACAGCAGGAATTAGTCCTCACATATGGGTACGTCGGTACCGACGGAGCCCGTGCGGGAAAGCTCCCCAGCTTCTTAGAATAGAAGCTTTTGGGACCTCCCACTGCACATGCGCACTGCCTTCCCGCCTTCCTGAACAGCTCTCCTCAGTTTCGAGTTTATAGCTGAGTCAACAGAGAGAGGACAGGAAGATAGATAGATAAAAGATACAACTCCTAGGGGAGGTGGGTGGGTTGTGAGGACTAATTCCTGCTGTTCCCAGAGATCACCTGTTACAGGTAAGTAACTGTGCTATCTCCAGGAACAAGCAGGAATAAGTCCTCACATATGGGGACTCCCTAGCTTAGATGCATGGGATCCCCTGTAAAGGTTCGCCATCTTCGTATGGATCTCAGGCATCCATTCTGGGAAGGTGGGCAGGAGTTGTTTAGGAATGGAACAGGTGCTTGAGGACAGCCTGGCCAAACAAGGCATCCCGGCGGGAGTCCTTGTCCAAACAGTAATGGGCTGTGAAGGTATGAACCGAGGCCCAGGTAGCGGCTCGACAGATCTGATCTATGGAAACAGAGTGTAGATGAGCCATAGAAGTTGCCATGGCCCTCACATTATGAGCAGTGACATGGCCTTCCAGAGAAATGTTTTTGCTCTGGTAAGCAAAAGAAATACACTGAGCAATCCAATTGGAAAGTGTACGCTTGGAGACTGGAAGTCCCAAATGGGAAGGATCAAAGGCCACAAAAAGTTGAGAAGACTTTCGATGTGGCTGAGTCCTATTAAGGTAAAAAGCGAGAGCTCTTTTACAATCCAGAGTATGAAGGTTCCTCTCTGCATTGGATGCATGAGGAGCTGGAAAAAAGACAGGTAGATATACCTCTTGATTAAGATGAAAAGGCGAGACCACTTTAGGCATAAAGTGGGGATTCGTCCTAAGGACCACCTTATCATGATGAAATCTTGTGTAAGGTGGATTAGCCACTAAAGCCTGCAGCTCACTGATGCGGCGAGCCGAAGTGACTGCAATGAGGAAGATGACCTTCCAGGAAAGAAATTTCAAGGAGGTGGAAAACATTGGCTCAAAAGGTGGCTTCATAAGTTGACCGAGCACTAGATTCAAATCCCATGCGACCGGGGGTGGTCTGATGGGAGGTTTAGTGAGAGTCAGGCCTCTCATGAATCTTGCAACAAGAGGATGAGAGGAGATAGGTTGTCCATTTATATGTTTCAAGGATGCTGCAATAGCACTTAAATGGACTCTTACCGAATTCGTCTTGAGGCCTGCATTGGATAGATGCAGGAGATAATCAAGAAGAGAATTCAAAGGAAGTGCTAGAGGGTCAAGACCCTGCTGAGCACACCAAATGGAAAAACGTTTCCATTTGAAAGCATAGGAACGCCTGGTAGAGGGTTTCCTAGAGGCAGAAAGGATATCTTTCACTGGTTGGGAAAGATGAAAGTCTTGAAGGCTTAAGCCTTCAGTAACCAAGCACTGAGGTGAAGGGATTTGGGGTTTGGGTGCCACAAAGTCCCCTCCTCCTGAGACAGGAGGTCTGGCGCAGCTCCCAGATCCAAGTAGGATCCCTGGGAGAGCTGTAGAAGTAGAGGGAACCACACTTGGCGTGGCCAGCGTGGAGCTATGAGGATCATAGTTCCATGATCCCTCTGGAGTTTGAACAGAGTCTTGGGAATCAAAGGAATGGGTGGAAAGGCATATAGGAATGCCTGATTCCAATTCAGGAGAAAGGCGTCCGTAGCCTGAGCTCCCTGACACGGAGTTCTGGAACAGAACCGGGGAAGTTTGGCATTCCACGGACTTGCAAAGAGGTCTATGTCCGGGGTCCCCCATTCCTGAAAGATTCGGTTTATTTGGTCCAAATGTAGGGACCATTCGTGTGGCAGCAGAACTCGACTGAGCCTGTCTGCCCGAGAGTTTTGAACTCCTGGGAGATACACTGCTAGCAGGTGAATCTGATGCTCTCTGGCGAAGGCCCATAGTCTTAGAGCTTCGTTGCAAAGCGACAGAGAGCCCGTCCCTCCTTGTTTGTTTATGTAAAACATGGCCACCTGATTGTCCGTCTGAACTAGGACAGTGAGGTTGGCTAGGAGGGAGTGGAAGACCTTGAGGGCAAGGTAAATTGCTCGCAGTTCCAGAAGATTGATATGAAGGGTGGTCTCCTGTAGAGACCAAGTGCCCTGAGTGGAGAGAGTTTGCAGATGGGCTCCCCACCCTGTTTGGGAGGCATCTGTTGTGAGGGTTGCTTGGGGTAGCAATGGTTGAAATGGAGCCCCCAACAACAGATTCTTGGTGGAAGTCCACCAGTGGAGGGACCAAAACAGACGATCGGAGGTTTGTATTTGGTCTGAGAGCGCTCCTGACGCCTGAGTCCACTGAGTGGCCAGGGTCCATTGAGCTGCTCTCATATGAAGACGAGCATAGGGTACCCCATGCACTGTGGAGGCCATATGACCCAGTAGGCGTAGCATTTCCCTGGCTGTCAAGTGAGTGCTGGACTGAGCTTGGGAGGCCAAACTCAGGAGGCGCTGGCCTCGAACATGTGGAAGGTAGGCCCTTGCAGTGATGGTGTCCAACTGGGCCCCTATGAATTCTAGAGATTGAGTAGGGATGAGTTGGGACTTGGGAAGGTTTACTACCAGTCCCAGATACTGCAAAAGGCTCCTTGTGTGGTCCAGGGAAATCTGGGCCTGTGACTGAGTTGGAGCTCGGATGAGCCAGTCGTCCAGATATGGGAAGACAAAGATTCCCATGCCTCTTAGAAATGCGGCTACGACTGCCATGCATTTTGTGAATACTCTTGGAGCAGAGGCTAGACCGAAGGGGAGTACTCTGTATTGGAAATGTTTTCCCTGAAACAGAAAGCGAAGATACTTCCTGTGGGATGGATGGATGAGTATATGTGTATACGCATCCTGTAGGTCTAGAGAACAAAGCCAGTCCTGACCCTGGAGGTAAGGAAGGAGAATGCCGAGAGACAGCATTTTGAATTTCTCCTTGAAGAGAAATTTGTTCAATTCTCTCAGATCTAGGATTGGTCTGAATCCCCCTGTCTTCTTTGGAATGAGAAAATAAGGGGAGTAGAAACCGGACCCTTGTTGAGGAAGAGGAACCTCTTCTATGGCCCCTTGGGCAAGAAGAGAGGAAACCTCTTGACCCAACAGGGTTAGGAGAGATGGGGGAGAATTGAATGGTCTCACCATATGATGGGGAGGAAGGCTGGAGAAATGAAGTTTGTAACCCTCTCGAATGATAGAGAGGGTCCATTGTTCTGTTGTGATTTGTTCCCATCTGGGAGCAAAGTGAACCAACCTTCCGGGTATGGTGAGAGGTTCTGGTTGTGTTAGAACCAGAAGTGGCAAGTTCCCTAGGAGCAAGTCAAAACCCCTGAGGGGTTGGAGCCTGCTGAGCTACAGTAGCTGCTGCAGGCTTAGCTCGTGCTTGTTTGGATTGCTGACGCTTAGCAGTATAGCGAGGTTGAGAAGACTGCTGGCCAGTATTTGAAGCAACTCTGGCCTTCTTATAGTAAGGCCTTTTAAAAGACTTTTTCTTAGTAGGAATTGAAGTGGACTTTGAAAGTCTTTCCAAGGTGGCATTTTCAGCATCCATCTGGGTGGCTTTGATTTGCCACTCTTCCCCAAATAAGTTCTCACCTGTACAGGGCAGATTCCGTAAGCCATCTAGAACCCAAGGTTCCAGATCAGAGGCCTGGAGCCAAGCAAGACGTCGGGCTGCAATAGCAATGCCCGAAGCCCTACTGGCTCCCTCAAAGGAATCATATGCTGCCCTATTAGAGAACTTAGAAACCTCTAAGAGTTGTTTCACTAGGGAAAGGAATCCCTGCTTTTTATCCTCAGGGATAAAGGGGGCAAAATGCCGCACCTTTTTGGCAAGTTCCTCCAGGAACATGCCCATATAGAGACTGTAGGAATTAATCCTGGCTATAAGCATACTAGCCTGGAAAATTTTCCTACCAAAAGAGTCCAAAGTCTTACATTCCCGTCCTGGAGGGGTGGAAGAGTGCCTTTTGGTACTCCTAATTTTCTTCATTGCAGACTTCACCACAATAGAGTGGTGGGGCAATTGAGTCTTTTGGAAACCAGGAGAAGGAGGGACCCTATACATGGTGTCCAACCTACGGGAATAAGGAGACAAAGTCAAAGGATTTTCCCAGAAATCCATCAGTTGTTCTTGAAGGATTTCATGGATAGGCAGGGTAACTGCCTCCTTAGGGGCCTTTGAGTATCCCAAAATATCCAGTTTTTTGGATCTGGGTTCCTTTTCAGAGGATGTGGTAATAGAAAGGGCTGTAGCCATATCTAAAACAAAGTCCTGGAAGGACAAATCCTCTGGAGGGGACATTCTCCTTTTAGGAGAAGAGGGCTCCTCAGGTAAGTTGAGTGAAAACTCAGCAGAATCATCAGAGGAGTGAAAATCCTCAGAGGAATCGGTGCTTTCCTCTAACGCACGATACGCGTACCGATCGGTATCGATATCGGGCGTATCGGGTATGGAACCGGTATGGAGCGAAAGCCCATACGGTACCGACTTGCGTTTAGAGGTGGACGGCCTCGATACCGGCATGGCGGACGATACCGGTATCGGGCCCGGAACCGCTGAAAGCGGAACCGATGGCGTTGCAGCTTTAATGAAAGCCATGACGGCCTGCTGCATGGACTGTACAGTATCGCCCATGGACGCCATAGCTGCCTGGATGTCGGTACCGGAGTGACCCGGTACCCCAGAGCAGGCTAACAGGTGATCTGTCGAGGCCGTAGCATCGATATCAACCTGAGACCCCTGAATTGGCGTTTTTGGAAGTTGGACTTCCCGCCGGGGTTGTTTGGCTGGGGCAGGGTCCTCAAGTTCTAAGCTAAGAGCCTCTCGATGCTTTGAAGGAGATTTGCTCTTTGAGGACTTGCCCACAGAAGGTTTGGTTACCTGAGATCCATCCGGAGAAGAAGACCTGGATGACTGTGATGCTGTATTCTCTGAAGCAAACAGCACATGGAATTTGTTGGCCCGGTTCTGCAGCCCACGTTTAGACATGTGGGAGCAAGATGGGCAGTCCGGTATGGAATGGTCAGGCCCCAAACATTTCAGACACCAGTCATGGGTGTCTGTGACTGAAATAACAGCATTACATTTGGTACACTTCTTAAATCCAGGGGCTGGCTTCTCCATGAGGAGAAATTGAGTAGGCCGAGAGGCCTCTCTGAAGTGACCAAAAAGCTAAAAAATAAGAAAAAAGAATTATAATTTTTTAAAGAAAGAAAGAAAAGACCGGCGATACCGGTATCGGTATGGGGAAGGCAGGTACGCGGTCTAAAGAAACAAATAAAATAACAATTTCTTCAGCGGTGACAGGAACACGACCTGCTGGCTCCGCGGAAAAAGAGAAACTGAGGAGAGCTGTTCAGGAAGGCGGGAAGGCAGTGCGCATGTGCAGTGGGAGGTCCCAAAAGCTTCTATTCTAAGAAGCTGGGGAGCTTTCCCGCACGGGCTCCGTCGGTACCGACGTACCCATATGTGAGGACTTATTCCTGCTTGTTCCTGGAGATATGGGCATCAGTCATTAGAAGGATCCAGGAGAAATTGTCCAGTGGCACGCCCCTCCTCAAAGGACAGGGCTGCTGCCACCACCGCAAGCTGGCCTTCACCATCAACAGGAGTGGGAGCCTGCACTTTAACTCCTGAGAATCTGGGGATCACTGAGTCAACAGGGATCACTGGATCGGCCACATGTGAGCATGTGCCCACGGCACCATCTCTATGGTCGCTTCCATCAATCTGAGGAGCTGTAGACAATCCCAGACTCTGGGAGCCTGCTGTGTACAGAACAGTCCCAGGCAATCCAACAGCCTTTTTTAAAATTTATTTAAGAATGTTCACAAATAAATCAAGAACAAGCTTGTACAGAAAAGGAAATAACACCGGAAATAAATCAGAAGAAAAAGTACAAAGCAATAGAATACATCAGTATTATTCCTGCAGTCCACTATGGGGGACACATTAAATTAGTACAAAATACATAAAGGGGCTGGAAGAGCCCCTCTAACTAATATCAAGGAACAAAAGTAAGAAAAACAAGAAAGGTGCGGAGAGTCCAAAGCCATCCACTAATAATGAGCATGATCATCACTTCCCACCGCCCCTATCAGAAGGGAAAAAAGTGATAGGAACTCTAGCATTAATGAACACAGTAAGATCTGCAGGCTGGAAGAAAATAAATCTTTGTGACCTATACACTACTATACACTTAAACAGGAACCTGAGGTAAAAGGTAGCCCCCAACTCCAAAACACTTGGTCTTAATAACAAAAACTGCTTCCAACACCTCTGTGTATTTTTAGAGACATTTATTTATTTATTTAGCTGTATTTATATCCCGCTTTTCACCGGGTCAAAGCGGTCAATTGAGAGATACATTTAACACGAGGGGATATGACACACATACGCTAATACTTACAGGGAACATGGGCAATGGAGGGTTAAGTGGCTTGCCCAAGACCACAAGGAGTACCTATAGTACATTTGGGAAAATCGAAACGTTTTGCTCATATAAAGGCTGAGACCGTTTAGTATAATATAATCTAAGCAACCAGTCTCTATCTGATGGTAAAGCAAATGTTATCAACAAGGTAGAAGTTCTCAATGGTGGTGGCCCAGAAGATTGGAACAACTCTGAGACATTTATAACATCCATAACGTATGCAGGTCTTCCGAGACGCCAATGGCTCTTTTCCTTGATGGCAAGTAAAAAGTCTTTACAATTAGTGGCATTAACTCTGCTCCAATAGCCAAAGTCTCCTTCAAATATCTCTTAAACAGATCCACGGGCAAAGTACTTTTAATTATCGGGAAATTCAAAATCTGAAGATTAGAAGCCCGGGCAGAGTTCTCCGAACTTTCCAATTTTGCCCTTAATAAAGTATTATTTTTAATCAATGCAGCATTGGTGTCACCAGAGGTATTCAAAATTGTCTCATGTTCTTCCACCTTCTTTTTAACCAAGTCAGTGGTAGCTACACAAGATTCCAGCTTCTGAGAAACAGTATTTACCCGAGATGAAAACCCAGCAGTCTGTCAGGCCAAAGCTTCCAAAAGAAACATAATTGCCTCCCAGATGTTATCCAAGGTGATTTTTTGTGGGCATGGTAAAGTAAAGGAAACGGGTACTTTTGAAGATTCAACTGTCAAAACTTCCTCAGCAAACTCCCTTTTGACCGGGGACGGCACACCCACCAACGTGCTTCCTCCAAGAGTCCCAGAAAGCAACAAGGTAGTTGTTTTGCCTCCCTCTACCACAGCTCCTTGTGATACCATGAGAGGGACGCCGCCTTCTGACTCCGCACTCACGCCAGCCAGTGAACCAAGGAGAACAGCAGCAGGAGGAAGTGGCGGACTCCGCGTCTGGGGAGACAGAGTAACTTCCAGAGCAGACAAGGGAGCCGAATTCTCCACCAGCTACCCTGCAAAGCCAGCACGAATCTCCTGCTGCTCAACTTCGGAGACTGTAACAAAGCGGTCCATAGGACCAGAACTGGCCGGCTGAGACTCCACAAGGTAAGTCCTTGCTTCCCTTTACGCTTCGGCATATCTAAAGAAATCCACAGCACTCTCCTCACGCAGCCATCTCCCAACAGTCTTGACTTTCTCCTCTAACAGGAAAACTCTGCCCACTTGAGTGTCAAAATGTGCTCCCAGGAACTCCAGAGACTGGGAAGACAATAGCTGGCTCTTTCCCTGATGGAATAACCAGCCGAGACTTTCCAAAAAGGACTCCATCTGAGTCACCTCTGAAAGGAAATGGGCCTGGATGAGCCAGTTGTCCAAACAGGGAGGGACACAGATTCCTTGGTGCCACAGCTGCCACCACTATGACCTGGGAGAACATTTTTAGGGCGGTGGAAAGCCCAAAAGGGAGAGTGATGAACTGAGAGTCAAAAACGGCAACACACAGAGACATTGCTGATCCACCCAGATCAGGAAATGAAAATACATCTTGGTGAGATCCAGAGAAGCCAAGAACTCCCCTCGGTCCAGAATGGGTCGGAAGGAACCATCATTTGGGCACCACGAAATAGATGGAGTATGTGCCCTTGCCCCACTCGTCTGGTGGGGAAAGGCATCACTGCCTGTAGGTGCAACAACTTGTCCATGGTGATCTGCACAGCAGCACTTGATCACAGACCCACAAGGAGAAATGACAAAGGCATCCGGAATTGGCTCTTTGCATTCCAGGATATAGTGACTCACAAACAGCAATCCTTAATAACCTGGGCCCATTCCTGAAAGAAAAGGCGAAGCCTGCCTCCAACTGGAGGAACCAGGGAATGGACCCCAAAACCTTCATTGCGCAGCCCAGGAGGGTCCTCCTCTGTAAGGGACAGAGCCCCTAGGCCCATACGCTCCACAAAAGGACTCAGAACGAGCCCCAAGCAGAGGGGAAGAAAGGTTTTTCAGTCAGTAATGACGAGAGTCCTGAGACCTCCAGGAATCCGGCCAACGCCCTAGGTGGATGAGTGGAGACTGATGGGAAGGGGCACCAGCGCACTTCACAGGCCTCTCGGACCTGTCTTCTGGAAGGCAGTAGGTTTTTTCCACCCAAGTCCTTCAACAGCTTCTCTAAAGCGACTCCAAACAGAAGCTTCCTCTTAAAAAACAGTTGGGCTAACTTGGTTTTGGAAGATGCGTCTACTGCCCAGTGCCGGAGCCAAATCAAATGATATGACACCATCATCAGGGTACCATCCATGGCCACCAAACATACCAAGTCATACATAGTATCAAAATGGAAGGCTGTAGCAGACTCCAAAAAGAGGATGTACCATCCGGCGGAAGAGACTGAATCCACTGGAGCAGGGCTCGAGATGTCAGCCTGGCACATACTGCCAGTTGTAGAATGGCCACTGCCTTGGTGAACTGCCTCCTCAACCACGAATCCACATGATCCAGAAAATCCTTTAAGGCTGATCCACCTTCCACAGGAAAGCTGGTCCATCTGTTAACAGCCGCAACCTGTGCATTCACTTTAGAAATGCCAAACCACTCAACCCACTCCTCTGTGGCAGCAAGATCTTATTACACACCTTTAGCCCTTTAGGCAGGGAGTCATAAGAGTACCACTCTGACCAGATCATATCTTTGATCACATCCGGAAATGGGAAGGCAGTAGTAAATATCTGCACCCCCTGAAGGAGCAGGTGTACCCTTCAGCTCCTGCTCTATGCCGGAAGCATCCACCAAGTTCCACGAAGAGGAGATCTTGGCAATCAATGCCGTCAGTTCCTCCTTCTGGAATAGGTGTATCACTCTGGCCTCTTCACAATCTTCTGAAGGCAAGAGTATTTCTACATCCACGTCAGAACCCAGTACTGAGCCATCTGAATCCAAGTCATAGTCAAAATCTCAGACTGCTTCCTGCTGTTCCCCATCTCCAGGGGGCACTGCCAGGGACACTTAGTCAAAGGCAGTCGAACAGGGCTTCCACTCTCTGCCTGCCGTGCACAAGACAGTGCCTGGGGGCACCCAGAGGTCACAGGATCTTAATTTCCATGCCAGAAGGACCAGGCCTATTGCAAAAAAAGAAAGAATTCCGGGGAGGACAATCTGGAGTCTGGAAGATCTCCTCTCAGAAATGACCCCTGAAACAAGGAGGCACAGTAACCACAGACCCCCTATGAGCTGTTCACAATACAGTCGCTGGATTCTCCAGCCAGCTGGACATCCTTACCTATAGCGCCATCCATAACCTCCTGCCCTGAGGTGTGGAATAATTCTATCCGCTGGCTGAATGAGTCATCCCTGGGGGACCTGCTCCCCCTCAAACGGCCATGCAAGAAGAACAGAGTCTAGAATCTGGAGATAAGGCTTGCCATAGGTCAAACAATGTTCCTGAAAGAAGAAAGAGGGTTAAGGCAAGTATCACAACAGCACACGCTAAGGCTGCAGCGATGCTAAGGCTGCAGCAGCCCGAAGGCACACGTTAACTGTACTTAAATTTCAGTGTGCATTGAGTGCGCTTTTACTGCAATATGCATTACAGGTGCTAGGGTAGGAATGCACATAGAAACCGTGCTACCGTCAGGCACACAAGAGGAGAAAATGCCACAAATGCATGCAGAAAACAGCAGGAAACCCCCACACTGTGCCAATGGTTGTCAGCAGTCTACTTTGAACTGTGTCCCACACAAATGGAATTGGGAACTCCCAACAAGGACAATGAAAGGTCAAGCCTTGGTACTCACCCCTTGAGAGCCCCAGGCAGAGGATCCATGCCAGGCTTAGCTCTACTCCCATTAAACTGTTTTACTGGCTTTTGCAGCATTTAAGGTATCTGGGAGGCAGATCCAAGAGCATTCAATGTGAGAGAGAGGTGGGACAGAGGAGGGGAGAGGGGGTGCTGAGGTTGTGTGAAGCTGCTGCACTCTTTCAGATCCTTCCAAATCCTTCTAAATTTGTGGCTGCTTATCATGATTAGAGCATGAAGCTGAACCCATTTTCCCTCCTCCTATAGCTATTGAAAAGACCGCAATATTGTGGAGCCTCCCACTTCGTGCTCAAGTGAGACAGTTACTTTCACATGCATTTTTATCAATCTTTTCTTCTCAGTTCTTCAGCTTTCTTCAGAAAGGGGAAAATCCATTCACTTTCTGCTGGAGACAAAGAAATATTGAAGGAACCTCTGGTGGTTGAGGTGAATAGAGGCATGGGAGGGATGTCATTGAAACCTGGGCATTTCATTGGTTGCCTCCACCGATCTGCTGGTAGGGGAACACAACCCATTTGTCTGGACTGGTCTAGCAGGATGATATAGAATGTGGGTTAGAGCACAACTAAGCACTGGTAATGTGCATGCAGCGCTAGTACAAGGCGTGATCCACTGAGGAAAAAGACTGCGAGTACCAATGGTCAGGACTGTACCTAGCCCTGTGTGAGCAGTGCAGCCGCACAGGGCACAAAAGCTTAAGGGGAGCATTTCAGCTGTCTGCCGCCACAACCTTTTCTTCTCTCAGCAGCGGCAGGCAACAGCAGACAGCTGAAATGCGCCCCTTAAACCTTCACACGGCACGCTAAGCAGGTCTGGTTAAGCTAGAAAAGTAGATTGAGCGTGCTGGAGACTTGCACATTGGATGCGCCTTTTCTCTCCCGCACCCATAAAGTGGCTAGATGGAGGTGCGGGGGGGGGACGGGGACGGGGGGGACATGCGCCCGATGTGCAAGTTGCACAGGGCGCATTTCACAATCGGTACGGCCCTGCCAATGGTTCCAATCCCTGACCCGACAATCGCTCCATAAACGGCGGAAGTCTGGGATCCCCAGCGATTATATTGAAAAGAAATTTGGCACAGGAACTTAAATCTCGTACTCACCGTCGGGGAGTCCGAGCAGCAACAGTGCTGGGCTAAGTGCCACTCCCCTGCTGCCAAGGGCTGCAGCCACATACCTCTTGGATCTTCATGCCATCTTCAAGGGAGAGCCAGGGGAGGAGGAGGAGAAAGGGGGCATTGAGGCTGTGGAACCAACTATTCCTCCGGGGTCATGATCCAACAATTCTGGCTGTTCAATTGGCCCTTAACAGGATAAGGAAGGGGAACTGAATCAACACCCCTCTCCTTGGCAATACTAGAAGGGCACCGTTTTTAAGGGTGACTCAACGGGTGCCTCCCACATCAAGCTCACGTGAGGAAACTGTCCCTAACAGCAGTTACTCATAAGCTAAATCAATCAATCTTTCTCAGTTTTCACAGAGCTGCTACGATGTTTCCACACTCTGATGGAGACAAAAAAAATACTGAGGTAGTATGTCCTCTACCTGCTCTAGATATAGTACAGGATAAGGTCATCAGAAATCTTTATTTTCTCTTCACCTCTGCTGGTAGGGGAATACAGCCCCATTTGTCTGGAATGACCTTAAAGGACGATACGGGAACATCATTTAATCCCTTCTCACCACTTTCATATCCGCACTCAAATATCAGCCCAATAAAAAAAATTCACAAAGAAACAGTCAGTGAATATAAGATGCACCATCACATCTTTTATAGTATTCACAGACACCATTCCACACTTTATTTAATCACTCAGTTCTATAAAGTTATCATACTTTTTCTTGACTCAGCAGTTTTCTACAGCTCCTTTCTCAAATTTTACACTTACGCTTCTTTACTTCATAAAGATGAGCCCAAAGTGCTTTATATCACAGATAGCATAGTTACTCACCTGTAACATGTGTTCTCCGGGGACAGCAGGAATCACAGCGCACTGTGTCATGGCCATGGTGGCCTCGGTGGCAAACTTGCTCTCTGTCCCGATGGTGGACATCTGCCGGGCCGCCACCTGGTCTTCAGTCCATACTTCACAGCCCATTACTGCCTGGAAAGAGAGCCCCGATGGAACAGTGCCTTCAGCCAGGCTTTGCTCCGTAAAGTTTTTGGGGTTTAGGCAACTCCTACCCTCTGAACCTTCTATGTTCAGGCTACCGGAGTGCTGGTTTATCGGACACAGGGGTCTTACTGTCGTCTGTGTGCACGGGCGAATTGCTACTATGGGTTTTCAGTAGCTTGTAGCTGAGGAGTCCCATATGTGAGGACTGAATTTCTGCTTGTTCCCAGAGAAAGCGTAGTTACTCACCTGTAACAAGTGTTCTCCGGGGACAGCAGTTATCAGTCCTCACAACCCTCCCTCCTCCCCTTGGAGTTGCTCCTTTACCATCTTTTGTTTTTTGCCGTCTTTTAGCTATGTCATCTGACTGAGTAAGATGGCAACCTTGGGCAGGAAGGGGACCACGCATGCGTGGTGGCATCTCCCAAAGGCTTTCTTTGAAAGCTGGGGGGTATGCTTCCATGAGGGCTCTGTCGGTGCCAACGTCACCCATATGTGAGGACCGACTTCCTGCTTGTTTCCGGAAAAAAAAGTACAACAAATCAATAGATACAAATAGTCCCTAAAATATAGAATAGCTCCATCCCCCACTCTCACTGGTGAACAAGTCATCCCTGTAATAAAAAAATAAAAGATAAATCATCATCATAAGAAACCCATAAGATTCCATTTCACACCTGCCCATCTAAAAGCACCGAAGCACCCAGTAAACCTAATCTCCTCTAATCTAGTATTGGTCAGTAATGGCAAAAAATAATAAATCCCTTTGAATTCAATTTATACCAACCACCACTGGATTATGTACCATGTGCATTAATTTGCAAGTAACTGAGATTTTCCTCTTATTTTGATAACCTACCTAACACAACTAATACATTCATAGTCTTTGGCTTGGGACTTCAGACTATGGAACCCCTTTGGAACCCAGTATGTGAGTAACATAATTCAGTGTTGAATGCTGCCTCCACAACATTCCCAGCTGGTTCAGAGCTTGATCCAGAAATCCAATCCAGGTTTTCCACACAGCAGATGTATCATATTAGTTTGATAAAGCTAAACTTGAACTTGAGAAAAAGTTGATTTATTTAATTTATTTAACCAGTTTTGCAAACCACCTTATCCTTCAATCTACTTTTCTAGCTTACCCAAATGGTAATTTAAAAAAAAATCAAGTTTAAACAATAAACCTAAAATTAATAAAATTACAATATGAAAATTAAATAAACCAATAAAATCAATTCAAGATTAAAAGTTACAGTACAACAGTCCCAAAATGCCCAATCATAAAAACCAGATACAGAGGACCCGATATTCAGCAGTGGTGGCTAGCCGTCGCTGCTGAATATTACAACCGGATATTCAATGCTGAAACCATATCCGGATCCTAGCATTGAATATCTGGATTGTCTAAATTGCCAGGAAGCTAACTGGGCAGCGGCAGTTTTCAGCCGCTGCCCGGTTATGGTAGGGTAATGCCCAAGTGCTAACCGGTTAACATTAGGGCATGCAGCAGTGATGCCTGGTGATAGCATCACTAACCTGGTACAGTCCTAATTCTTGTATTGACCTACAAAGCCTTCTATACTCTGTGATGCAGCAAGGGGCACACAGCCCAGGGAAAATAAGATAAAAGAAAGACTTACCTCAGAGTCAGCTTTAGAAAGCAGCACTAGACACCATGATTCACTGCAGCAAGGGAAATTCTTGCTACGTAGCAAACAAAAGTCCCATCAGGAACACCTGAGTGAGAGTCCCCAGGTCACGTGTAGAGCTAGGGATTATTTAGGGCAGGGTTCCAGTCAGTTAGAGAGGAGAATCAGAAGCAGGATCACCACGGGAAGCAGTAGGAGAGAGAGGAGCAGGAGGTGTGTCCCAGGTCAGCTGAACAGAAGCCCCAGGGGATTGCTGGGAGGAAATTCTTCTCACGAGGAGTCAGGAAGTGAGTCTGTCTCCAGCTCTTGAGAAGGAAGGTTCAAGGCAAGCTGCACTAAGGGAAGACCTGCTACCAGGAATAGCTTTGGAGAGAAGCCAGGATTACCTCACTACCCCAGAGGCCAGTATTTGCCAGCTCAAGGCAGAGGTCACGGTGAGAGGGAAGTGTTGGGGGATGGGCACTCCATGCATGGCTACAGCTTAAGAAATAGGTGTAAAGTTAGGAACAAATATATTCCTGTTCAACCAGCCCGGGAGGCTAGAAGCAAAGGCTATAGAGAGCCAAGCATAAAGACAAGCCCTGCAGAGAGAAGGAAACTTCCCTATAGTAACAAAGAGAAGTTTAAAGCTTATAACTGCAAAGGGCGGGGTTCTGACTACAGACATAAGAAGCAAGATGTTTCAGAGCTAATGTTCTGGGAGGCAAGCCCAGGCAGAACCAGCTACAGAGAGAGATATAGACCCAAAGGAGCAAAAGCCCCCAGTGACTGTTATAGTGAAGTGTCACAAGACGCTATAGCTGAATACCGTTCTCAAGAAGGGTCTGATACCAGCAGTGTGAGTAGTGCTGGGGAAATGATATGGGAAGACGCTGCTAGTCTGCAAGAGGATATTCCTATGGATTGCAGTGTCTGTGTTAAATGCAACCGTATGATGTAAATACTGGATGAAGAGAACTCTGTGAATATAACAAGAGAATATACGTGTGTCACCACTTTTGTTGCTAAGCTTATCTGATTTAAAGTTTCTGTTTCCTTTGACAATGTCCGAGCGGGACGGGGAATAAAACCCACTTTTCATTTCAAGTTGCTCTGAAAGACTTTTTATTTACAAGGCCAGAGCAATTACTTGTGCATACGCCCTAGGCAACCGCCTATATAGGGCTAAATAGGCCTCTAACCACAGGCCCCATCACAGGTTGGCGTAGTTGGCAGGATCCAGTCCAGGAAACAAGGAGCTACAGTGCAGAGCGACAACGCGGGACGAGCGGAGTTGGCACACACGGAGGAGGATCCAGGTTCCAGGAGTGCGACAGCAAGCACCTTCTCAAAATAAGACCCTCCACCTTGCTCAGGTAACGGGTATTTGGGCACAGGTTGGGGAGGATCGCTGGTGAGAAGAGGAGGCTTGGGAGGAGAAATTTTTATCTTTGTTATTGTGCCGCACTTGGTTTGGTGTGTTTCTGATTTGTTTCAGGAAAGGAGATGACGACGACGATGGATGCACGGGAGGTTCTCAGGTGGATGAGCAGCCAGTTCGAGAAACAGGGAGAGCTAGCTCGGCAGAACCAGGAGCAGGCCATCGCTGCCCTGGTGGAGCAACAGAAGCCCCTGACGGACTTAATGCGGACTATTCTGAAGGAGCCTAAGAAGGACGAATCACCAGCAGCCGTTCCTATCTGTGGGGTAGGCCCACAGAGCTGTGGGATTTGGACTTTAGGACAAATGCATGCTAGTGACAATTTTGATGACTTTGTGCAAACATTTGAACGAATAGCTAGTAATGCTAAATGGCCACAAGAGCAGTTAGCCGTTAGGCTGGCCTCAGCATTAACTGGTGAGGCTCAGGCAGCCTATAGGGCCATGCCAGCAGCTCTTGCAAGTGACTATCAAGAGGTTAAGCGAGCTGTACGGGATAGGTTGGGCTTAACCCCTACCATGTACAGACGCATGCTAAGGTCTACCCGGATTCAACCAGAGGAAACACCAAAGGCACTGTATCACCGAGTGCATGGGTTGGTTTTAAAGTGGCTTGAACCCGAGGGTAAACGAATGGAGGAAGTACTAGATCTAATTGTATTAGAGCAGTTCTTTGACGCAGTACCTGAAGAGGTTAGAACATTTCTTACTCTACAGAATTGTAGAACCTCTGCTGAAGCAGCGCATCTAACGGAAAGATTCTTTGAGGCTGAACTAATCAAAGGAGCCAGCGCTAGCAGCAGGTCAGGGTTAGACAACTCTGTAAGAAATGCTAATATGTCTTTAAGGAACAAGGTGGGTTCACAGGAATCCAGGTATATAAAAGCAGAAGGTAACAAGGTATTAAAGTGTTTTAAGTGTGGGAAAAGTGGACACTTTAAAAGGGAATGCAGGTCTCGCACAGCACTTGTTACTGGCCAGGTTCACCACACAGCTGCAGGTTTCCGAGTGGATGTAGAGATACAGGGAGTCCCAGCTAAGGCCTTGCTTGACTCGGGGCCGACCAAAGTATGGTCTCTCGCCGTTTTTGGGAAACCATACAGGCCCAGAGGGGTTTTCCCCCGAGTCACGCCGAAGGAGTAGCCAATATCAGGTGTATCCATGGATCTTCCACTGGTTATCCGCTGTACCAGCTGTGGATACAAGGATTAGGGGTTCGGAGAAAGATTTTGGTAGCGGTAGTCCCCAAACTACCCTTTGATTTGGTGTTAGGCCGGGACTGGCCCCCATTTGGTGAAGGCCTAAAGAAAGGCCTGGTTAAGGAAAAGGAACCCCAAGGGCAACCTAAGGAAGGAGAGGAAGAAGACCAGGTCAGGGGAAAAAGCAATGATGAAGGGGAAGCCCTGGTAAATGTAATTCCCCAGCCTTTATTTGCTAAAACCCCAAGGAAAGAAATTGTCCAAAAAGCACCAATAGAGGTAGTGACACCCGGTAAAAAGGGTTTTGTATTAAAGGTCTGTAAGATGTCCCCAGACGCACAGGTCCCCCAGAAAGCAACCGCCGATGCGGCTGGCTTTGATCTTTTTAGTGCTGTGGAAGGGGTGGTACCGAAGAAAGGAAAGACTTTAATTAATACAGGCCTACAAGTCCAGCTGCCACCTGGGTGCTACGGGCGGATCGCTCCCCGATCGGGTTTAGCATCGAAGCACTTTGTCGATGTCGGAGCGGGGGTTGTGGACCCCGATTACAGGGGAGAGGTCAAAGTACTGCTGTTTAACTTTGGAGAGCAGACTTTGAGGTCAAAAGAGGAGACCGCGTTGCACAATTTATATGTGAACGATTTGGGTCGCCAGAGGTGGAGGAGGTAACCCACCTAGTCCCTACCAGCAGGGGAGGCCAAGGGTTTGGATCCACCGGACAGAGGGAGGTACAGGGTCTTACTGCCTCTGCTAAGACAAATCTAGAAGAGGATTTAGGTCCCCAAATTGCAGACTGTAAAACAGTCCCTGCACCGAAGGTTGGCCTAGGGTTGTCCTTGCAGCAACGAGGCCAGTTAGACCAGTTGCTGACACGGTTTAGGGACGTCCTTACGCCCGTCCCGGGAGAGACCAATCTGGTCGCACACGAAATTCTCACACCCCCGGGGAAAATTGTGCGACTGCGACCTTATCGCTTACCGGAGGCTCGCAAGAGCGAGATTATTGCACAAGTTCAGGAGATGCTACAACTAGGCGTGATTGAAGAGTCTAAAAGTCCCTGGTGTAGTCCGGTAGTCCTGGTACCGAAACCGGATGGCAGTCTCCGTTTCTGCATTGACTTTAGGCAGGTCAATACCATATCACTCTTCGATGCCTACCCTATGCCAAGGATCGAGGAGTTGTTGGATAGACTGGGGCAGGCACGGTATCTGACCACCCTCGACCTTACCAAGGGTTATTGGCAGATACCGTTGACCCGTGCTTCCAGACCCAAGACAGCATTCAGTACACCACTGGGTTTATTCCAGTTTAAACGCATGCCGTTCGGTCTACACGGTGCTGCGGCAACATGCCAAAGGTTGGTAGACCAAGTCCTACGGCCGCACCACAGCTACGCCGTAGCATATATGGATGATATAGTCATCCACAGCACCACCTGGGCACAGCACCTTCCACGTGTAGAGGCCGTATTGAAGGCTTTGCGAGATGCCGGACTGACTCTAAATCCCGGAAAATGCCTATTTGGAGGTACCGAGGTTAGGTATCTAGGACACTTAGTGGGAAATGGGACGGTCCGACCACTACATGATAAAGTGGAAAGTGTACAGAATTTTAGGCGTCCCCTAAATAAGAAACAACTGAGAAGTTTCCTAGGCTTAATCGGATATTATAGGCGTTTTATACCTAGATTCGCGGAGGAGAGTACAGTGTTAACAAATATGTTGAGGAAAAACGCGCCTAATAATTTACAATGGACACAGGCAGCGGAGGACGCTTTCACACTTCTAAAGGGGAAGTTATGCAAGGCGCCAGTTTTATATGGGGTGGATTTTAACCGTACTTTTATCCTGCAGACGGACGCCTCGGAATCGGGGCTGGGAGCCGTCCTATCCCAGGAGTTTGAGGGTACTGAGCACCCCGTCATCTACTTGAGTAGGAAATTGACCAAGGCTGAGGGCAACTACTCAACCATTGAGAAGGAATGTTTGGCCATCAAGTGGGCCATCGAATCACTTCGTTTTTACCTTACCGGCAGACATTTCGTGCTGATTACTGATCATGCACCATTGAAATGGTTAGGTACCATGAGGAACCACAACCCTCGCCTCACCCGTTGGCACCTGGCGCTGCAGGCTTTCAATTTTACTATACACCATAGGGCGGGAAAGCTACATACTAATGCAGACGCTTTGTCGCGTATTCCGGGCTGGGAGCATGAAAGTGCACCAGCACGGAATATCTTAAGAGGGGGGATATGTGATGCAGCAAGGGGCACACAGCCCAGGGAAAATAAGATAAAAGAAAGACTTACCTCAGAGTCAGCTTTAGAAAGCAGCACTAGACACCATGATTCACTGCAGCAAGGGAAATTCTTGCTACGTAGCAAACAAAAGTCCCATCAGGAACACCTGAGTGAGAGTCCCCAGGTCACGTGTAGAGCTAGGGATTATTTAGGGCAGGGTTCCAGTCAGTTAGAGAGGAGAATCAGAAGCAGGATCACCACGGGAAGCAGTAGGAGAGAGAGGAGCAGGAGGTGTGTCCCAGGTCAGCTGAACAGAAGCCCCAGGGGATTGCTGGGAGGAAATTCTTCTCACGAGGAGTCAGGAAGTGAGTCTGTCTCCAGCTCTTGAGAAGGAAGGTTCAAGGCAAGCTGCACTAAGGGAAGACCTGCTACCAGGAATAGCTTTGGAGAGAAGCCAGGATTACCTCACTACCCCAGAGGCCAGTATTTGCCAGCTCAAGGCAGAGGTCACGGTGAGAGGGAAGTGTTGGGGGATGGGCACTCCATGCATGGCTACAGCTTAAGAAATAGGTGTAAAGTTAGGAACAAATATATTCCTGTTCAACCAGCCCGGGAGGCTAGAAGCAAAGGCTATAGAGAGCCAAGCATAAAGACAAGCCCTGCAGAGAGAAGGAAACTTCCCTATAGTAACAAAGAGAAGTTTAAAGCTTATAACTGCAAAGGGCGGGGTTCTGACTACAGACATAAGAAGCAAGATGTTTCAGAGCTAATGTTCTGGGAGGCAAGCCCAGGCAGAACCAGCTACAGAGAGAGATATAGACCCAAAGGAGCAAAAGCCCCCAGTGACTGTTATAGTGAAGTGTCACAAGACGCTATAGCTGAATACCGTTCTCAAGAAGGGTCTGATACCAGCAGTGTGAGTAGTGCTGGGGAAATGATATGGGAAGACGCTGCTAGTCTGCAAGAGGATATTCCTATGGATTGCAGTGTCTGTGTTAAATGCAACCGTATGATGTAAATACTGGATGAAGAGAACTCTGTGAATATAACAAGAGAATATACGTGTGTCACCACTTTTGTTGCTAAGCTTATCTGATTTAAAGTTTCTGTTTCCTTTGACAATGTCCGAGCGGGACGGGGAATAAAACCCACTTTTCATTTCAAGTTGCTCTGAAAGACTTTTTATTTACAAGGCCAGAGCAATTACTTGTGCATACGCCCTAGGCAACCGCCTATATAGGGCTAAATAGGCCTCTAACCACAGGCCCCATCACAACTCATAATTCCCTATGCCCTGTCATGTGCCCTATGTTCTACCCAAAAGAGTCATCTTGTTAACCTACTACTACTGATCATTTGTATACTGTGCTGTACAGAGATATGTAAGAGATGGTCCTTTGTCATCAGAGCTTACAAACTAGTCAAGACAGACAACACAACAGCTGGGAACTAAGATATGTTTTGGGGAATGGTATGCCCCCTGTATCTTCTGCCAAATTTGAATAAACCAGATCTTCAGCTTTCTTTCTTCATTGCCCCCAACTTGATGGAAATCCCACCTCACCCATAGTCGTACAGAAATCTCTTTAATTCACATTTAAAAACACATTTTTTACTTTCTGCTTTTGGAGAAATAGACAGTGATGGGGGAAGAGATGGATATCTGTATATTTTTAGTTTTGCTATGAATCAATGGATTTCTTCGGTATGTATTTTTATTCTATCTCGTCTCCGCATCTCACCTTCATTTGATGGCGTTCTTTTTCTGCTTTAATATCTTTTTCTTTTGTAAAGCCGTTTGCTTGTTGAAAATTCAGAGGAGAATATTTGGTCCCTATCAGCAGCCTTTCCAAGAAAATCCAGGGTATATACATGGACAATTATCCACAGAGTCGCCAGGAGTTGACATTGACTCGATGACAGTTAAAAACAACTTTCCATGTTCTCTCTTCCCTAACTGCCCTTCCCAGGTTTACCTAAGCACTCTCTCCACCTCCTCACTTCACCTCAATACTTATCCCCCCCACCCTGTCCACCCAAGGCTGATTTCGCCACCTTCCCTATTTCTCCTGTATTACCACTATGTTTGCACCTCTCTTCTGGCTTACATGAGTTGACCTAATTGTCAAAAATATTTGCTCAATCCATTGGCCTATGTAGGCTGTTTTCTGGCCATGCTTACTCACTTTCCTTTCTGACTTCCTGTCTCTGAGGCAAAAGGCCAGTACCTGGGTCTGCTGTCAGCCTATGTGGCCAATGACTGCTCTTTTCCTGGTCTTCCATAGTAACATACAGTTGTGGTCAACATTACTGGCACCCTTGCAATTCAACCCCTTAATATTCAATATCTCCTAAAAAGAACATAAGATATGCCATACTGGGTCAGACCAAGGTCCATCAAGCCCAGTATCCTGTTTCCAACAGTGGCCAATCTAGGTCATACGTAACTAGCAGTTTCCCCAAAAGACATAGGTTCTGCAATACTTGTACTAGGTCAAGCATTGATATCCTGGGTCCCTTCTTAATAATGGTTTATGGACCTTTCCTCCAGGAACTTGTCCAAACCTTTTTTTAACACAGCTACACTAACAGCCTTTACTACATCCTCCGGTAACAAATTCCAGAGTTTGATTACACATTGAGTGAAAAAATATTTAAGTAGCCAGTGAATGACTCTGGGCTATATGCACACATATATGACACATAAAAGAATCAAATGAAAAACAAGACCAATTAAAAAAGGAAATAGTAGGAAATAGTATAAAAACTGGAACATTGTCAGGACATGATTATTGGCACCTTACAAACAATTTAAATCAGTTTGAACAGAACCACAATCCTATTGCAGTAAAATCAGACACACCTATGATTCACTGTCAGAACTCGCATGACTTGAATCAACTAACGAATGATGGTTTAAAATGCCCACATTCACTCCCTGTTCCATTTTCACAATGGTGAACACAAGATTCCTGACTGAGACAGTCAGAAAAGCCATTATCACCAAACATCAAACTTCAAAGGGGTACAAGGCCATTTCCAAAGACCTTGGGATCATGTGTCTACAGTTCACAATGTTACCAAGAGGTTTTCTGCTCATTGAACTGTAAAGAACCTCCCAGGACATGGAAAGAGGACAATTAATCCAAGAAGTCTTTGAAGGTTAGTGTGAACTGTTGGGAAAACAATATTTACAACATCCAAAGAGTTTAAGGCTGACCTGCAGCAATCTTTGAGTGGTGGTTTCAACCCGCACCATATGCAATGGATAAACAAAGAAGGACTTCATGGACGAAAGCCAAGAAGGACCCCACTGCTTAAAGACAAACATAAAAAGGTACACCCTTTGCCCAAACCCACCTTGAGAAACCACAATTCTTCTTGGAAAATGTTCTGTGGACAGATGAAACCAAACTTGAGCTCTTTGGCAATGCAGACAGCGATACATTTATAGGTGAAGAAATGAAGCTTATAAGGAAAAAACACCCTTCCTACAATTAAATATGGTGGAGTTCCATAATGTTGTGGGGTTGTTTTGCTGCCTCAGGAACTAGAGGCCTGGAACGTATTAAAGGAATCATGAAGTCAGAGGACTACCAAGGTATTTTGGAGCGAAATGTGCTAGCTAGTGTCAGAAAGGTAGGTTTGGGTTGAAGGTCATGGGTCCTCCAACAGGACAATGACCCAAAACATACATCCAAAAGTACAAAAGAATGGTTAAAAAGATAAAAATGACCTGTTTTAAACTGGCCAGCAATGAGTCCTCATCTCCATCCAATCGAGAATCTTTGGAAAGAGCTGAAATTTGCCACCGGTAAAAGGAATCCTGGAAAATTTTATGAGCAAGAACAAGTCACAGTTTATTTATTTATTTGTTTGTTTTTCTATACCACGCTATTAGAGATCAGTGCGATTTACATAAAACATATAAACAAGGTTTACATATAACTTTTGAACATGGTTTACATGTAACATATGAACAATAAACTGGTTTACATCAAACAGGTTGCATATAACAAATTTGCAGCAGATTGGTACACCTAGGAACACACTTACATCACAGGAACATATTTACATTATTTACATTAAAACAGGATTCAATTGGCATTGGCTGATTTGACTGTTTGTATGATTGATCTAGGGTGGATGGTTATAAGTCAGTTGGAAGAGGTAAGTCTTCAGAGCCTTCCTAAAAGAAATAAGATCCGGGATGGCACGTATCATTGGGGGTAGTGCGTTCCATTGAGTTGGCACAAATAGAAAGAAAGCACGTTTCCAAGCTGATTGGGTACAGGTTCTTACTGTTGAAGCGGTCATGAGAGAGTTTATCATGCATGTTCTTCTGGGTCCTGGTCTCCGGTATTTGTTGTATAAGTTCCGAAAGCCTGGTTGCCGACATTCTATGCAGGGCCTTAAAAGTGAGTAGCAGTGCTTTGTAAGTCAGGCGACTTGCTATGGGGAGCCAATGAAGCTGAATCAGAAGAGGAGTGATGTGGTCGTATCTGGATGCAGACAGGATTGTGTGGGCAGCTGTGTTCATGGTGAGTTGTAGTGGCTGGAGAGTGAGCTTTGACATACAATGAAAGATGATGTTGGAATAGTCCAGATGAGGGAGGATGAGAGCTTGGGCAACCGAGCAGAAGTCTGAGGACTCGAGGAGAGGACGTAAGTGCTGGAGGGTTCTCAGTTTATGGTAGACTGTTTTGGTGATATTTTTAATGTGGGTCTCCCAGCACAGGCATTGGTCGATTGTTATTCCCAGATAGCGGACTTCTTGTTTGGCTATGAGGTTGAAGTCTTTCACTTTGAGGGAGGGCGGTGGGGTAAATGTGGGGTCTTTGGATATGAATAAGACCTCAGTCTTGTTGGTGTTGACCATCAGGTTATGTGTCATGAGCCAATCTGAGACTCCATTGAAGCATTCAACTATGGACGAGTAGTCCGGCTTGTCATTGTGGAATGGAGAATACAGTAGCACGTCATCGGCATAGATGTGGTAGAGTATGTTGAATGATTGAATGATAGAACAGATTGGCTGCATGTAGATGTTAAAGAGTAGGGCTGAGAGGGAAGATCCTTGAGGAACCCCTTGTGTTTGTTGGAAAGGCCTGGATGTATGGTTATCTATACGGACTTGTTGTTGTCAGTCGGATAGGTAGGATTTGAACCAATCTAAGGCTAGGCTTCTTATGCCTTTTTGGTACAGTTGGGTGAGCAGAAGGTTGTGGTTGACAGTATCGAAAGCTGAGGCGATGTCCATAAATATGAGGATGAAGCCTTGTTTTTTCTTATCAAGGCCTGTATGGAGTCTGTCAAGGAGAGTCACGAGAAGGATTTCAACACCATGCTGTTGGCAAAATCCGTGTTGTTGCTGGTCTAGGGATGCGTGGGAGTCGATGTGGTCCTGTGTCTGTTGGTAGACTATCTTTTCTATGATTTTGGTTAGGAAGGGGAGGCTTGAGATAGATCTGTAGGATTTGATATCTGATGGGTCAAGTTTGTTATTCTTGATCAGAGGTCTGATAGAGGCAGTTTTCAAAGGGGGAGGAAGGATGCCTTCAGATAGTGATATGTTGGCGATTCTGGCTATGATTGGGCTGAGGTAGGTTTGTGTATCTCTGATCCAGAATGGTGGGCAAGGGTCCATTGGGGAGGTTGTGGTGTTGATCCCACTGATGACTCTTTCTATTTGTTCAGGAGGGTATGGATAGAAGGATTCCAGAGTTGGTGAGGGAGTGCCGGCGGAGTTCTAGGGGTGCTTGGGTAGTTCGTGATTCGTTGAGTTGGTTGTTGGTGAAGTAGTTTTACTCTGAAAGTAGGTGGCAAAGTCATCTGGGCTTGGAGTGTTTATTGGCTGTTTTGTAGATGGGTCTTTTGTGAGTGATTTGGCTAGGTAGAAGAGCTCGCAAGGTTTATTAAGAGAGCGCATGAGGGTGTTGGTGTGATGTTCCTTTCTCTTGCTGTTGATCATTCTTCGATGATGTTGTAGTTTGTTCAAGTAGGCATCTTTGTCACTAATCAGTTTGGAGCGTCGCCAGCAGCATTCAAGCTTCCTGAGTTGTACTAGTGATTCGCACAGGTCAGCGGTGAACCATACTGCTGTGTGGTTTTTGTGGGCAGGCTTTGAGGATGGTGGAAGGAGTGCAGCTCCGGAAAGGTGGCTGTCTATTAGATTATCCAGGTCATTAGTGTCGGGGTTAAGGTGATGTAACGTGCTGCTGAGGAAGGTTTCCTTATCGAAATGCCAGAATCGGCGGCGAGTGAGAGCGATTGATGCTGTAGATTGCTGTTCTTTATTATCGTGTGGGATGTCAAAGAGGATGGCCTTGTGGTCAGACCCTGGCACTGGGTGTACCTGTGGAGAGTACTGATTGCATAAAGTGTTGTGAGGTCGCGGAGCAAAAATAAGGTCTAAGGTGTTGCCTCCAGTGTGTGTAGAAGTGTGAACGATTTGGTGGTAGCCTATTGTGGTCATTGCGTCCAGGAATGCTGTGGAGTGTTTGACAGGGAGAGAAGGAAGATTAAAGTCACCAAGGATCCAGAGCTGTTTCCGCTGGATATTGTTGTTGCATGCGTGATCAAGGATTGTTGCCAGCTCGTTGGTACTTGAAGGTGGGCGGTATAGGAGACAGATTGTTAGGGTCTGGTTGGAGATTTGAATGATGTCTAAGTTGGTAGAGCTTTGTGTTAAAGTACAATGAAAATGGAGGTTGCTTCTGGCTATTATTAGGACGCCGCCTCCACGCCGGTTAGTTCTAAGGCAGCTGAAGAAGTCATACCCAGGAGGTTTTAGTGGTTGGTGATCACTGTGTCTGTGTCTGTTAACTACGTTTCAGTGACAAGGAGTAGGTCTAGATTCCGCTGATTAATATAGTCGGTGAGGGCAGGCCATTTGGTACGGATGGAACGGGCATTAATTAGCATGCTGCTAAGGTTTTCTTGGAATGGAGTCTTACTTCTCTTAAGCTTTTCTGGGGCAGGCAGTTTATGTGAATCAAATGGTGATGGTTTGCTGCAAAAGGTGGTCTGCTATGGTGAGGGGGATTATTAGAGCTTCTATGCCCCAGGGTTCTCACTGTAGGGATCAGGCCTTGGAGATGTTGTAACGAGTGTGCCCATGTTGTGAGCTGTGCTATCCAGAGGAGGAGGAGTAGTAGTGGTGCTTGGAGTCCTGCCATGGTGGTCGTAGGCCAAGAGGATAGCTGGTGTGCTGAGATGTGTGATCTGTGATATTGTAACCTTCTCCTTCTGTCCTCTTCTAATATTGGGCTTTGTTATTTTCCCTTCTTTGAATAATTTGCAGTCTTCCTAATTTGACCAAGGGGTGAGAGAGAGTGCTGCACTTGCTGAGGGCTTCAGTTGTCCTTCCTCAGAGCCAGGGGGCTTTGTGATGTCTCTGGTTGCGTTGAGTTGAGTCGTGCTGGTCCTGATTGGCCTCAGGGGGTTGATAGGGGAGGAGCAATCCTTCCGCTCGACTTTCCGGTGGTTATTCAGGCACCCGGTGGAGTCCTGTGCTGTTGCTGCTTCAAGCTATGGGGCGCAGTGATTTAAATTGTGCAGCGCTGGTCCATGTCACTGAATCAGGACAATTTACACTGTGTCTGCAGTGTGGTGGCGCCTCAGGTCCAATGCCTAAGGGCCACGCCAAAGGACTCTCTAGCGAGGCCCTCAGGTGCGGGCCCGCTGGCACAAGCACGCCAAGGGACGCCTTGGCTTTTAAATTTGCAGGCGGTAGCTGACTGGGCCTCGGGGAGCCGATCGGGGAGGAGCGCTTCTGTCCACTCTACTCCCCGATGCTGCAACGGCTCCCGGGAGGCTGCTGAAGATGTGCCGGTCTCTTCTTCGCGTCAAGGGGCGCCTTGGCTTTTAAATTTGCAGGCGGCAGCTGATTGGGCCTTGGGGAGCCAATCAAGGAGGAGCGCTTCTTCCCGCTCTACTCCCCGACGCTGCAACGGCTCCCAGGGAGGCTGCTGGAGATGTGCCGGTCTCTTCTTCGCGCCAAGGGGCATCTTGGCTTTTAAATTTGCAGGCGGCAGCTGATTGGGCCTCGGGGAGCCGATCGGGGAGGAGCAGTTGAAGAGTGGGAGAAACTACCAGCAGATAGATATACGAAACTTACAGATGGCTACAAGAAACGTTTGGAGGCTGTCATCATAGCCAAGGTTTGTGCAACCAAATATTATTGAAGGGTGCCATTAATCCTGTCCAGGTCATATTTTTGTTTCTTTCTCAGAAATTACTATGTCTACGTTGCACAGATATCTTTTTTTCTGTTTTATACGTCTGAACATACTATTAGAATATTATTACGACCTACAGTAGAATATTTCCAATTATTTCTCAAGATATTGTACACAACAGACCTAAAATGCAAGGTGCCAATAATGTTGATCACAACTGTAGTAACATAGTATATGATGGCAGATAAAGACCAGTATGGTCCATCTAGTCCGCCCAGTAAGGTGGCTAGAGTGGTTGTAACTGCAGCTCCATTCAGGTCATTCCCTCTATATCTGTGTTTAGGGTTGTACCTGCTGCTCGGCACAGGTCAGCCTCCCTCTATTTGTTGAGTAAGCATAGTCACTCACCTGTAACAGGTGTTCTCTGGGGACAGCAAGAATCAGTCCTCACATATGGGTGACGTTTATGCTGACGGAGCACGCGTGGAGCAAATCCCCAGCTTTCACAGAAAGCCTTTGGGAATTGCTACCACGCATGCGCAGTCCCCTTCCCGCCCAAGGGTGCCATCTTGCTCAGTCAAATGACATAGCTAAAAAGATGGCAAAACACAATGAAAAAATAATTGGACTGCAACTCCAAGGGGAGGAGGGAGGGTTGTGAGGACGCTTTCCTTGGGAACAAGCAGGAAGTCAGTCCTCACATAGGGGACTCCCCAGCTATAGGCTACCCTGAACCTATAGCCAAAAAAGGATCCCTCAGCGAGAGCCACAAGCAGCCGTAATGAAACCCTAACTAGGGAAGTAGCACTCCTGTAGCCTGAAGAGAGAAGGGTAGGAGTTGCCTAGACCCCAAAAGGTTTATGGAGTACAGCCTGGCTGAAGGCACTGTCCTGTCGGGATTCCCTATCCAGGCAGTAATGAGCCGTGAAGGTATGAACCGAAGACCAGGTGGCGGTCTGGCAGATTTCCGCCAGAGGAACAGAATGCAGGTGAGCTACCGATGCCATCATGGCCCTGACCCTATGAGCTGTAACACGACCCTCCAACAGAAGCCTCGCTTCCTCATAAGCCTGGGCAATACAGTCCGCCATCCATGTGGACAGCGTACGCTTGGCCACCGCCTCTCCCAGCTTACTGGGGTAGTAGGACACGAAAAGCTGAGAGGCTTTCCGGTGACTCTGAGTACGTTGAATGTAGAAGGACAGAGCCCTCTTACAGTCCAAGGTATGGAGAACTGCCTCTGCCCAACTGGCATGTGGCCTGGGAAAGAAGGTAGGGAGAACCACCTCCTGGTTGAAGTGAAATGAGGAGACCACCTTCCGAAGGAATTTGAGGTGTGTGCAGAGCATCACCCTATTCTTGTAGAACCTGGTATAAGGTCTCTCCACCACGAGAAGTGAGCGCAACCAAGAAGACCACTTTCCAAAAGGTAACAAAGATGGCATGTGGCCAGAGGTTCAAAGGGCGGCCGGGTGAGCTGCCCCAACACTACACTGAGATTCCATTCGGTCACCAGAGGGCGGACCGGGGGCTTTGACAGGAGCAGGTCCCTTAGAAACCGGGACACCACAGGGTTTAAGAAAGAGGCTTTCCGTCCACAGGATAGTGGTTCGCCGCTGGGGCACTGAGCTGCACCCTGACGGAGTTGGATTTAAGCCCCATCTCGGAGAGATGGAGAAGGTATGGCAACACCACAACCACCGGGCAAGAAAAAGGGTCCACCCCTTGCCCAGCGCACCAAAACACAAATCTACGCCACTTAAAAGCATATGCCCGTCTAGTAGACGGTCTGCGCAAAGCCAGCAAGACCTCCTCTACGTCCTTCGGAAGGAGGAGCGGGGCGAGAGTCACCCTTTCAGCAGCCATGCCATCAGCGAAAGGGAGCTGAGGTTGGGATGCAGGAGAGAGCCCCCTTCCTGGGAAAGGAGCCACGGAGATGATCACAAGGGAATGGGGGTCTCCACTGCTAACTGCAGGAGAAGAAGGAAGCATGGTTGCCTGGGCCACTGTGGGGCTATCAGGATGACTGAGGCTCTGTCTTGAAGGATTTTGAACAGTCTTGGTGATCAGAGGTATCGGGGGAAAAGCATACAGGAGACCCACCGACCATGAGATCAGAAAAGCGTCGGCTGCCACCCTGGCTGGGTGTGGCTGCTTTGAGAAGCGTGGCAACTGGTGCAAACAGTTCCATCACTCCTGAAGCAGTTACACTGGCTCCCCATTCAAGCCAGGATTTGTTTTAAGACCTTGCTCATGACTTTCAAAGCTGGCAATGAGCTCTCCTCCTCCTCTCTATCTGACCTCATCCAACCACTTGCACCTAACAGACCAAGAAGATCTGCAGAGTCCAACATGCTAGTAATTCCAAAAGAAGCAACTAAATGCACCAAAACAACAGCTAACAGAGCCTTCCAGCTCTGTGCCCCAAGTCTATGGAATACCTTACCAGCACATATCAGAGCAATCCCCAACTTGAGCCAATTTAGAAAGGCCCTTAAACATTTCCTCTTCACCAAATATCTCACTGATATCTCCGATCCTCAGTCCCACTCGAATAACGAGCACCTCAACAATAATAGTAGTCAACTAGGCAAGCCCTCGCAACAGGCGTCCCCTACAATGTAAACACCAAACATTATCCTTTCTCAGTACACCTCATATGTATATAGTGTACCCTTTTTCCAAGTTGCATTTCCTGTTTAATGTAATGACCAGACATATTTAAGTTGTCGGATGTTTCTGTTCCATGTGAACCACGCTGATTGCAAATAGTGCGGTATATAAGAAATATAAATAAATATATAAATAAAAATAAATCACTGGTTCCCCCCAGGTCTGGAAAAACCCGCAGGCTACTACCCTGTCCAGCTGCCATTCATGTGGCTGGAGCATCCTGTTGAGCCAGCCAGCTGTCCTGGCCCAGCAGCTATACTGCCCTGAGGAGAATCCCCTGCCGGACTGTGTAAGAGCAGAGGTCTAGGGTTTCCTGGCAAAGGATACGGGATCCCGTGCCCCCCTGCTTGCTCACATAGAACATGGCAACTTGGTTGTCCATTTGTACTAGAAAAGACATGTGGCCCAGGCACCGTCTGAAAGCCTTCAGGGCGAGACGGATCGCACGCAACTCTAACAGGTTGATCTGTTGAGCACTCTTGTCCTGGGACCAAACCCCCTGTGTCCGGTAACCCTGGCAATGGGCTCCACAGCCCAGCAGAGAGGCATTGGTGGTGAGGACCCTTGAATGGAGAGGAATCTGGAAAGGCATCCCCGCCTCCAGGTGATGGAGTGAGAGCCACCAGGTCAGGGACTGTACCAGACACCCAGTCACTCTGACTTTGTCATGGAGGTGTCCTGTGGCCTGGGACCACTGGTCCCTGAGGCACCACTGCACTGTTCGCATGTGGAGGCGGGCATCCGGAGTGACATGGACCGTGAAGGCTATGTGCCCGAGGAGGCGCAGCAGATGCCTTGCTGGCACTGAGGAATGATGCTTTATGTCCTCGGCTAGGGCCATGAGTCTGCTTGCCCTGTCTGCAGGTAGGAAGGCCTTTGATTGAAGGGTGTTGATCCTTGCCCCAATGAATTCCAGCTCCTGTGCCGGACAAAGGTTGGACTTGGGGTAGTTGATAACAAACTCCAAGTGTTGCAGGACCTGAGTGATGTGAGCTGTGGCCTGCTGCACCTCGGTGGCTGATGTGCCCCTGATGAGCCAGTCATTGAGATAAGGGAAGACAAAGATCCCCTGAAGCCTGAGAAAGGCGGCGACCATTGCCAGGCACTTTGTGAATATCCTGGGGGCCGAGGCAAGGCCAAAGGGGAGCACTCTGTATTGGTAATGATTGCCCCCTACCACAAAGCGTAGGCATTGCCTGTGGCTTGGGTGGATTAGGATGTGAGTGTAAGCATCCTTTAAGTCCAAGGAGCACAACCAGTCTCCCTGGTGGAGGTAAGGCAGCAATATTCCAAGGGAGATCATCTTGAACTTCTCCCTCATCAGGAATTTGTTGAGGTTGCACAGGTTGAGGATGGGCCTTAGGCCCCCTGTTCTCTTTGGCACGAGGAAGTACCTGGAGTAGAATCCCTTGCCCTTGAGGTGGTGGGGCACCGGTTCCACTGCCTGATCCTCAAGAAGACCTGCCAACTCCCTCAGAAGAAGGTCCTAGTGAAGGGGAGACCTGATAGGCTCTCCTGGGAAATAGTGTGGAGGCACTTGGGCTAGATGGAGGAGGTATCCCTCCCTGACCACTTGTAAGGCCCAGGATTCGGTGGTGATGGTTTCCAACCTGTGCGCATACAAGGCGAGCTGACCTCCTGTGGGCTGCCCAGCTCTGGCTGGAAGAGGGGCCATGCTGCAGGAGTCAAAACCCCCCACCAGACTGGGATGTAGTCGGAGCCTGGGGTTTGGGGGCCTTCTGCTTACGTGGGCCATGCCCCTGTCCCTTGGCCTGCTGCCCCTGTGGGGGAGCTGGGGAGGCCTGGTAAGGGGGGTAGTTTCGGTAAGCAGTGGACTTCCTCGGGTAAAAGGTTTTTTTTACCCGAGCCCTTCTTACAAGAAAGGGAAGAGGCCTTCTTAGAGAGCCATGTCCTCGTCATGAACTTGGTCTCCAGCTCTGCGGCCTTGTTGGTCATGGGTTTGCCAAAAAGATTTTCCCCCTGGAATGGGACATCGACCAACTTGTCCTGAACCCATTGCTCTAGGTCGGACGACTGCAGCTAAGCTTGGCGGTGTGCACCGATGCCTGCTGCAGTTACTCAAACTCGTCATAGGCTGCCCGAGACATAAACTTGGATCCTCTGGAAGAACCCAGTGAGCTCATTCGCCAGGTCTCTCAGGTACATGCCCATGTACAGCTGGTATGCCTGGATCTGACAATTAAGCATCGTGCCCTTGAAACACTTCCTGATGAGGGCATCCAAGGTGCAGGCCTCCCTACCAGGGGACACTGAGGAGTGCATCTTCTGACTCTTCAGCCGACGCATGGCCAACTCTACAACCATGGAGTTGTGCGGCAGTTGCGATTTTTGGAACCCAGGGCTCCGGTGGACCCGATACATTGAGTCGAGCCATTTGCTGATTACCGGCGTCGACGCCGGTGTCTCCCACATGTGGAGCACAAGTCGTTCCAGGATTGGAGGGACAGGTACTGTGAGGGCCTCCCGAGGGGGAGCCTCATATTGGAGAATCTCGAGCTCGTCGCTCGAAGATCCTCCTTGGACTCCGTGGGGAAAGCCAAAGCCTTAGGCATATCCTGCATGAAGTCCAAAAACCCCATATCCTCTGGTGGGGACCTTCTCCGAGGTTCAGATACCAGGGAATCAGAAGGGACATCCCGATGCCGTCGGGTGTCCGGGGACTCCTCGTCCTTGGTCTCCCAGGAGGACTTGTGGGGCTCCTCGGGCATCGAGGGCCCTGGCACTGTCCGCTCCGACGCTGGCTGGCTCGGCGGCAACGACCTCGGCCCCGACGAACGGGAAGTCGAGTGCAACCTCGGCCGAGGATCGACTCAAGCCCAGAAGGTCTCGAGGATCAGTTCGGAGCCCGATGGTTTTGGCGGAGGAACTGGACCCGCCGGACATCAGCACCTGCTGCTGCTCAATGAAGACAGTAAAACTTTGCTTCAAAGCCGCTATCCTGGACTCCAGTCCGGGCGGCTCCGCAGCCCCTGGCTCGGGTACCGACCCACTTGGCCCCGCAGCTGGTTCCCCCAGAGGGGAGTCCTCGACAAGGACAGTTGGTATTTGCCTAGGCTGATCTGATTCCCTACGAGGAACCTTAGCCGGGCGCTCCTTTTCTGATGCCCCAGGCAGGCACTTGGGGCTCGGCGACCGGCCCCGAGAGGAGCCCAGTCATTCAGAACCGTCCAGAGACACCGCCGCCTTCGAGGCTTTCTTCTTTCTCTTGTGTTCCCTCGAGGGAGACCCCCGCTCCGAGGAACCTCAACGATGCTCGGGATCGGAGTGCTTCTCCCAAGATGTGGAGGCCTCAGACGAGGTCCTGGCTCTCAGAGGCCCAGGGAGGTCAGGGAAAATCTTGTCGTGCTGCTGCTGCTGGCAGCTTCTCAAGGCTTTAGAGGACATCCTCTTACAAAGACTACAAATCATCGGGTTGTGGTCTGGGCCGAGGCACCGGAGGCAATAGTCGTGGGTATTGGTGAGGGACATTATTTTCCCGATGGGACTGAGCAAGATGGCACCCTTGAGCGGGAAGGGGACCGCGCATGCGTGGTAGCAATTCCCAAAGGCTTTCTGTGAAAGAAATCATGTGACAAACACAGAATAACTCTAATGGAAGAAAAGAGACTAAAGTAGTTGATATGGAAGGGCAGACTAGATAAACATGATGGCAGAAAAAGACCATATGGCCTAAGTATAGGTGATCTCAGAGATGCCCTCTGGCCTGCTTACACTGGATTCTCAGCCTCCACTGAGCCTGTCTCATGTGGAGACGTGCCAAGGGTGTCACATATACAAGTAGAAACTATGGCCCAGTACTATTAACATCTTGCGAGCTGTTACTGCAGACTCAGTTGAGTCTCTTGTACTATCGCTGTTAACCTGGCAAGTCTTGTGTGAGAGGAAGGCTCTCACCAGAGTCGTGTTGAGCAGGGCTCCTATGAATTCCAATCGCTGGGTGGGCTGTAGATGGAATTTTAGATAATTTATTACAAACCCCTAGCACCTCTAACAGTCAGTCGTATTGATTCATGCACTCTTTCCTGAGTGGAACTCTTGGATCAGCCAATTGTCCAGATAGGGAAAGACAAACATTCCCAGTCTGCATAGGAAAGCTGTTACTATGGCAAGGCATTTTGTGAAAATCCAAGGCAATGAAGCTAAGTCTAAAGGCAGAACGTGGTACTGGAAGTGCTGCTGCTCTACTACAAATCTGAGATACTTCCTGTGAGTGGGATGTTCCTGGACAAGTTCTTTGGGGAAAGATCTATAAACTATTGTTAAAGGAGTCCCGGGAAATCCACTGTTTGGCCCAATATAAGCATTGTGGAACATGTGTGTCTTTTGGGGAAACTGCTAGGTACTTAAAACCTAGATTGGCCACTGTTGGAAACAGGATACTGGGTTTGATGGATCTTGGTCTGATCCAGTATGGCATATCTTTTGTTTTTATATTCTATGTGGGTATATGCATCCTTGACATTCAGAGAGCATAGCCAATCTCCTTTTTGAAGATAAGGGAGCAGGGTTCCTAGAGAAATCATTCTGCATTTTTCTTTGACCAGATGTGTTCAGATCTCTTAGGTCTAGGATGAGATGGAATCCTGCCATCTCCTTGGTGATTAGGAAATACCTAGAATAAAATCCTCACTCTCTTTTCTCTGGTGGCACATGCTTGATTGTCAGATCTGTTAGGAGGGTGGTGACTTCTCTGAAGTAGTTCTTGATGCTGAAGGTCTATGGATTGAGCACCCAGTGGGCAACTTGAAGGCAGATCACATGGAGGAAATTTGTAAGGCCTAAGTGTCTGAGGTCACAAGGGGCCATCCTTTGAACAAAGAGTGAGCCTCCCTCTAATAGTGAGCAGTTGTGAAGAGTAGCTATGCTCTTCAGGAACCAGTCAAAACCCCACCCTGGTTTTGGCTGAAGAGCCACTGGGTCTTCCAAGACCTCTCTTGCTTTACCTATGCTCAAGTAGCCTGTTTTGATTTGGAATATTGGGAACTAGGAAAATACTTGTGCTGCAAGAGTAATAAGTCTTCTTCTTGTTGCCACCTTAAAACCTCCTGTGATAAGAGGCCAGTTCAGACATGTGCCATGATAGATTACAAAGGATGATGTGCTGCTTTTCAATGAAGCCAGTCTTCGACTTTTTCTCCTTAGAGATTATCTCAATGGCACAGTACATCGGCAAGCTTATCCTACACAGAATGTTCTAGATTTGAGCCCCAGAGCCAGACGAGTCTTTGGATCCAAATACCCATTGCAGAAGCCCTCAATACCATTTTGAAGATATCATAGGTCACTCAGGCCATGAACTTCGAGCAGTCCTTACTGTGTTTCACTAGGGAACAATACTGTTCCAATCTCTCTGGAAGAAAAAACCCGGAACAGATCATCTAGGCCATTCATGATATCCTTCAAAAACATTTCCATGTAGAGCTGGGTAAGAGGCTATATGGACGGCAAGCATGGAACTCTAGAAAACCCTTCTCCCAGAAAAGTCCAATGTCTGAGCCTCCCTCCCAAGGAGTGAGTCTTGGAACTCACAGTCTTAAGGGCAGATTCAACCACCAAAGAATGGTGAAGAAACTGAGACTTCTCGAACCTGACAGTGAGGGGTTCTCCCACATTCTCATCTGTACTCTCTGAAGGATGCGGTGCATGTGCACCTTAACCACTTTCTTGGGGGCAGAGAAATACTGAAGGATCTCCAATTCTTCTGCTCTGGGCTCACCCTCAGTTTCCAAAGAAAATGATATGGCCTTAGCCATATCCTTAACAAAATCTTGGAAACTCATGTCCTCAGAAGGTGATTTACGCCTCTCATGAGGCAGAGAAGGGTTAGATGGAAGCTCTAGGAACCTGCCCTCCGACTCGTCATCAGTTACGGAGCCTTCTGAGTCACAGGAAATCAAAATATCTCTGAAACGTGGCCTGGATTACTCTCCTGCCCTTTGGGGATTGGGAGCTCCTTTGAGAGTGTTAATGCACCGATGACCTTTTAGACTTCAGGGGAGCATCAGACCCCAATACACTAGAAAGGGTTATTGGCCAGGCAGGCTCTGGCATTAGGGCCCTTCAATGTCCTGATGTCGATGCCTCTTTTGCAAGCACTCTATACTCTTTGAGGATCAGCTGGACTGCTGCTGATGCAGCAGACATGCTGCATAGCAAACAGCATTGCAATGCATTCCTTGATAGCCCTCAGAAGGAGTTTCTGCCATCTCCAAAAGTTGCAGGGCCACAGAAACATCAGCTGATGTTCCTGGATCCTGAGAGGGTGTATCAGCTGTTCGATCTCAGTATTCGGTAGGCCGTCGCTACCCCTTCGATGTCCTACAGGATAAGCTCTCATCTCTTCAGGGCTGCTTAAAGGGGTGCCCCTGCAAACTCTCTTTGCTTTTGATGCCATGCTTCAGAGGGCTTTGACATCCATGCAACAAAGCCTCCACTCAGTGCTCCATGTGATCACATCTCGGCGTTGATGAAGATGAAAACCTATCCTTCTTCACCTTCGGGTGAACATCGATTGATGGCAGATGCTAAGGGGTACCAGGGATGCTTGGCTCCGAGTGGCTCAAGGGCTCCTCGATGTCAATGCACAGCCAGCGTCCAATGCAACCAATGCCAATGTATAGGACTTCTAAGCACCAAAAATAGTTTCAACCTTTAAGCTCTCTTTTTGTCATCTGTAAACACAAATTAAAAGAAGAGGGCTGATGTTTGGGTCCCAAGCACTGAAGGCACCAACCGTGAGTGTCCATTACAGATATGGTCCTTGAGCACCTGGAACCCACTGATTAGTTTCTGTGACATTGTCTGGAAAAATAGCCACCGCAAAATCAAACAACTCTATTTTTGCTGAAAAAAATGCACACACACACGGCCGAAGCCCAGCATCTAAGAGGGCAACGACCAAAAATGCTAAACTAAGGGATACTAACAGGAATACAGCATGGCAGGCAAGCAGATAGCTAGCCCACTACCCCCCAATTTTTACTAGGACTTGAAATACCCGAAGTGAGAGTGCTTCTCAAACACATCCGTGGGGCTTTGCAGAACAGAGAGAAGACTGAGGTAAAACGGCGCCACAGCGGTGGGTGGGAAGATGTGTGCATGCACCAAGGACTTCCTAAAGCTTCCAGAAGGAGCTAGGAATACTCCTGTGCGGGACAGAGAGGCTGTTGTTGCCAAAAAAGCATCTTTCAGGAAATGAAAAATAGAGCCAAATGACAAAAACTGGAAACAGCACAAGCACTGGCAAGTTAAATGCAAGGCACTGATAGGGCAGGCAAAGAGAGAATTTGATAAGAAGCTTGATGTAGAATCAAAACGCATAATAAGGACTTTTTCAAGTACATTCATAGCAAAAAACCTGTCAGACAGTCAGTTGGACAATTAGATGATAGAGGGGTAAAAGGGGCAAGAGGAGGGGACAAGGTCATAGCAGAGAGACTGAATGAATTCTTTGCTTCGGTCTTTACTGAGGAAGATAAAGGGATGTTACTCATGACTGAAGTGGTATTTAAAGGTGATACTGCGGAAGAATTGAAAGAAATATTGATACACCGGGAAGATATATTACAATTATTTGATAAACTGAAGAGTAGCAAATCACCTGGACTGGATGGTATACATCCAAGGGTGTTGAAAGAACTGAAATATGAGATTGCAGACCTGCTATTAGTAATCTGTGAACTATCATTAAAATCATCTATAATACCTAAAGATTGGAGGATGGCCAAAGTAACGCTAATTTTTAAAAAGGGTTCCAGGGGTGATCCTGGAAAGTACAGACCAGTGAGCCTGACGTCAGTACTGGGAAAAATGGTAGAAACCATCATACAGAACAAAATTACTGAACATGTAGATATGCATGGCTTAATGGGAGACAGCCAACATGGGTTTTAGATCCTGTCTTACTAATCTGTTATGTTTTTTTTGAAGATGTGAATAAACAGGAAGACAAAGGTGAGTCAGTTGATATAGTGTATCTGGACTTTCAGAAAGCCTTTGACAAGGTCCCTCATCAGAGACCTTTGTCAAAGTCATGGGATAGGAGGCAGTGTACTATTGTGGATCACGAACTGGTTAAAAGATAGAAAGCAGAGGGTAGGGCTAAATGGCCAATTTTCCCAATGGAGAAAGGTGAATAGTGGAATACCCCAGGGATCTGTGCGTGGTCCACTGCTTTTTGACATATTCATAAATGACCTGGAAAAGGGAGTAACGAGTGATGTTATGAAATTTGCAGATGACACAAAACTATTTAAAGTTGTTAAAACCCATGAGGATTGCGGAAAATTGCAAGAGGATCTTGATAAATTGGAAGATTGGGCATCCAAAAGGCAGATGAAATTTAATGTGGATAAGTGCAAAGTTATGCAACTAGGAAAGAACCCAAACTATGGTTACACAATTCAAGGTGCCACATTAGGAACCACCACCCAGGAAAGCACAGTTACTTACCTGTAACAGGTGATCTCTGGGAACAGCAGGAATAAGTCTTCACATATGGGTATCGTCGGTACCGACGGAGCCTGCGCGGGAACGCTCCCCAGCATCCAATAAGAAAGCTTTTGGGAGCATCCCACAGCGCCTGCGTGCTGCTTTCCTGCCTTTCCCTACCGCCTCTCTCCAGTTCGAGTTTTAAAGCTGAGACAAAGAGAGAGAGAGAGGGAAGGAAAGATAGATAGAGAGATACAACTCCTAGGGGAGGTGGGTGGGTTGTGAAGACTTATTCCTGCTGTTCCCAGAGATCACCTGTTACAGGTAAGTAACTGTGCTATCTCCAGGAACAAGCAGGAATGAGTCTTCACATATGGGGACTCCCTAGCTGCAGATGCCAGGGAGAGACCCCAGAGTTGTGTGTCCTTGAAAAGGGCTCTACCTCCCCCCATGGATCTCTGGCATCCAACCAGGGTAGGTGGGTAGGAGTTGATTAGGAATGGAACAGGTGTTTGAGAACAGCCTGACCAAACGAGGCATCCCGGCGGGAGTCCTTGTCCAAACAGTAATGGGCTGTGAAGGTATGAACCGAGGCCCAGGTGGCCGCTTGACAGATTTGGTCGAAGGACGCAGAGTTTAGGTGAGCCATTGAGGCTGCCATGGCCCTCACATTGTGAGCTGTGACATGGCCTTCCAGAGAAAGGTTCCTACTCTGGAAGGCGAAAGAAATACACTGAGCAATCCAGCTGGACAGTGTTCTCTTAGAAACTGGAAGTCCTAAATGGGAAGGATCAAAAGCAACAAAGAGTTGAGAAGACTTTCTATGTTGCTGTGTTCTTTGTAAGTAAAAGGCGAGAGCTCTTTTACAATCCAAAGTATGAAGATTCCTCTCTGCACTTGATGCATGAGGTCCTGGAAAAAAGACAGGTAAGTATACCTCCTGGTTCAGATGAAAAGGCGAGATCACTTTGGGCATAAAGTGTGGATTGGTCCTGAGGACTACCTTATCATGATGGAACCTTGTATAAGGAGGTTTAGCCACCAAGGCTTGCAACTCACTGATGCGACGTGCTGAGGTGACTGCAATGAGAAAGATAACCTTCCAAGAAAGAAATTTCAAGGAGGTGGTGGCTAAAGGTTCAAAGGGGGGGCTTCATAAGCTGGCCAAGAACCAGATTTAAGTCCCATGCCACTGGAGGTGGTCTAATGGGAGGCTTAGTTAAAAGAAGGCCTCTCATGAATCTTGCTATAAGAGGATGAGAGGAAACAGGCTGTCCATTGAGAGGCTTGAGGGACGCTGCAATAGCACTCAAATGGACTCTTACCAAATTCATTTTGAGGCCTGCATGGGAAAGATGCAGAAGATACTCTAGTAAAGAATTCAAAGGTATTGCAAGAGGGTTAAGACCCTTCTCTGAACATCAAATGGTAAATCTTTTCCATTTGAAAGCATAGGAACGTCTAGTGGAAGGCTTTCTAGAAGCATGAATAATATCTCTGACTTGCTGAGAGAGATGGAAAACTTGAAGGTCTAGGCCTTCAGCAACCAGGCCCTGAGATGGAGAGACTGGGGGTTTGGGTGCCACAACCTTCCGTCTTCCTGGGAGAGAAGAACTGGAGCAGAGCCCAACTCCAGGGACGGAGCTTGAGAGAGATGCAGAAGTAGAGGGTACCACACTTGGCGTGGCCAATGTGGTGCTATGAGGATCATAGAACCTCGGTCTCTCTGAAGCTTGAACAGTGTTTTGGGAATTAGGGGAATGGGTGGGAAGGCATAAAGGAAGTCTTGACCCCAGTGAAGGAGGAAGGCATCCTTGGCCTGAACTCCCTGACACGGAATCCTGGAACAGAACCGGGGAAGTTTGGCATTCCACGGACTTGCAAATAGGTCTATGTCCAGGGTTCCCCAAATTCGAAAAATCCTGGCTACCTGGTCCCTGTGGAGGGACCATTCGTGTGGAAGCAGAACTCAACTGAGTCTGTCTGACCAAGAGTTTTGAACGCCTGGAAGATATACTGCCATAAGATGAATCTAATGCTCTCTGGCGAAGGCCCACAGTCGCAAAGCTTCGTTGCAAAGTGACAGAGAGCCAGTCCCTCCCTGCTTGTTTACATAGAACATGGCTACTTGATTGTCCGTGTGGATGAGGACTGTCCTGTAGCTGAGCAGGGAGTGGAACACTCTGAGAGCTAAGAAAATTGCTCTGAGTTCCAAGAGATTTATGTGTAGTGAAGTCTCCTGCGGAGACCAGATGCCCTGGGTGGAGAGATCTTGCAGATGAGCTCCCCAACCCATTGGAGAGGCATCTGTTGTAAGGGTTGCTTGGGGAAGTGACTGTTGAAAAGGGGACCCCAGCAACAGGTTTTGAGAGGACTTCCACCACTGGAGAGACCAAAAAAGGCGACTGGAGTTTGCTATTTTGTCTGACAGGCAACCTGATGCCTGAGTCCATTGGGTGGACAAAGTCCATTGAGCTGCCCTCATGTGAAGGCGAGCATATGGAACCACATGCACAGTGGATGCCATATGGCCTAAGAGTTGTAACATTTCTCGAGCAGTTAAAAAGGGCTTTAACTGTATTTGGGAGGCTAACTGCACCAAGCGTAGGCAACGGGCCTGAGGAAGATAGGCCCTTGCAGTTGTGGTATCCAACCAAGCCCCTATAAACTCGAGGGACTGAGTAGGGGTGAGACTGGATTTTGGGATGTTTATTACTAGTCCCAAATACTGAAGGACACGCATTGTGCAGGTTAGACAAGTCTTGGCCTCTGCTTGAGATGGAGCTCGAATGAGCCAGTCGTCCAGATATGGAAAGACGAATATTCCTAGAGTGCGTAGAAATGCAGCTACTACTGTCATGCATTTCGTGAACACCCTTGGTGCAGAGGCCAGACTAAAAGGAAGCACCCTGTATTGGTAGTGCGTTCCTTGAAAAAGGAACCGAAGGAACCTTCTGTGAGTTGGATGGATGAGGACATGGGTGTACGCATCCTTGAGATCTAGAGAACAAAGCCAGTCCTGACTCTGAAGGTATGGAAGCAGAGCACCGAGAGAAATCATCTTGAATTTCCCCTTGAATAGAAATTTGTTCAATTCTCTGAGATCTAAGATGGGTCTGTAGCCCCCTGTTTTCTTTGGAATAAGAAAATAAGGGGAGTAGAACCCTGTGCCTTGTTGAAGAAGAGGTACTTCTTCTATTGCCCCTTGGGCAAGAAGGATGGCAATCTCCTGACCTAGAAGGTTGAGGAGAGATGTTGGAGAATTGAACTGTTTCACCATGGTGTGAGGGGGAAGGCTTAAGAAATGAAGCTTGAACCCTTCCCTTATGATGGAGAGTGTCCATTGCTCTGCTATGATTTGCTCCGATCTGGGAGCAAAGTAAGTCAACCTTCCTGGGATGGTAAGGGGCTCTGGTCCTTCCAGAGCTAGAAAGGCTAAGTTCTCTAGTTGCAAGTCAAAGGCCCTGAGGAGGCTGAGGCTGCTGGGCCGTGGAAGGTCTAGCTGCCTTTGACTTGGCCTGTTTAGGTGGTTGCTGACGCTTTGCAGCAAAACGACCTGCAGAAGATGCCTGCTGACCATAAGCAGGGTAGTATCTTCCCTTTTTGGAAAAAGATGTCTTTTTAAACAATCTTTTCTTAACAGGAGCAGAGGTAGACTTTGAAAGTCGATCCAAAGCAGAGTTTTCAGCATCCATCTGAGTGGCCTTTGCTTGCCAATCCTTACCAAAAAGGTTTTCACCTGTACAAGGGAGATTTCCCAATTGATCTTGGTCCCAGAGTTCCAAATCAGAAGCTTGTAGCCAAGCAATTCTGCGTGCCCCTATGGCAATAGCCGAAGCTCTGCTTACATACTCAAAAGAGACAAAGGCTGCACGGTTGGAAAATTTGGAGACATCTTGGGCATGTTTGAGCCAAGTGAGAAACTCCTGTCTTTTATCCTCTGAAATGAAAGGGGTTAAAGTCTGCAGATGATCTGTGACTTCTTTTAGAAACATTCCTATATAGAGACTATAGGAATTGATCCTAGCAGCTAGCATAGCAGCTTGGAAAACCCTTCGGCCAAAAGCATCCAGGGTCCTGCATTCACGCCCTGGAGGATTAGATGAGTGTCTTTTTGCACTCTTTATCTTCTTCATGGCAGACTCTACCACAATAGAGTGGTGAGGAAGCTGAGTCTTGTGGAAGCCAGGACAAGGAGGAACACGATACATGGTGTCTAACCTGCGAGAATGAGGAGAGGTGGTGAGAGGTGTCTCCCACATCCTCAACATGAGATCATACAGAATCTCATGAACAGGTAAAGTAGCTGCCTCCTTAGGAGCTTTAGGATATTGTAAAATATCCAACTCCTTGGCTCTGGGTTCTGACTCAGGGGCCACTGTGATAGAGAGGCCCCTAGCCACTTCCCTAACAAAGTCTTGAAAAGACAAGTCTTCTGGAGGAGACATTCTTCGTTTAGGTGAAGAAGACTCCTGAGGAAGAAGTATCGATGCTTCTACAGAACCCTCAGACTCAGAGTCCTCAGAGGAATCGAAGTATTGCCTGTCTGGATGCTCCTGTAAAGCCCGATAACCGTATCGAGTGGGATCGACATCGGGAGTAATCGGTACCGGTTCGGTACCGATGGGCATCATAGGACAGGGTACCGTTGCAGTAGACACCGAAGCCGATGTCGATGCAATTGGTACCGGTACCGGGAGCGATGCCGGTACCGGAGCCGGTACCAGCAATGGGGATTGTTGCGGTCCCGGAGGCGTCGCAGCCTGTATGAAAGCCGTTAAGGTGCGCTGCATGGTCAGAATCTTCTGATCCATCGACGCCACCAGAGTCTGGATGTCGGTACCAGTGGGAGCCACCGGTACCCCAGAACACGGCAACAGGTGATCTGTCGAGGCCGAGCCATCAATGTCAACCTGTGACCCCATAGATAATGCTTTGGAAGCCGGAGCTTCCCGCCGGGGTAATTTTGCCGGTGCGGAATCCTCGAGGGCAAGCCCGGAGGCATCTTGATGCTTGGAGGGAGATCTGCCCTTCGAGGACCGGGCAGATTTATGCTTGGTTACCTGAGATCCATGGGAGGAGGAAGAGGCCCTGGAAGACGTCGATGCTACCGAAGCTGCATCAGAGGGAAACAGGGTACTGAGCTTGGCTGCTCGGTTCTACCGACCTCTCTTAGACATCATGGTACAGGACATACAATCCGTGATGGAATGGTCAGGTCCCAAACACTTTAGACACCAGTCATGGGTGTCGGTGACAGAAATAGTACCGCCACATTTTGTGCATTTTTTAAACCCAGAAGCGGGCTTCTCCATGAGGAAAATATTTTTAGGCCTAGGGCCCAAAAACTGAAAATGCACAGTAAAGATAAAGTGTCTTTTTTTTTTTTGAAAGAAAGAAAAGAAAGACCGGCAGTACCGGTCCGACGTCGAAGAAGGCAGACGCGAGACAAAAGAATAAAGAAAAAATAAAGAACTTCTTCTGCGGTGACAGGAACACGACCTGCTGGCTTTGCGGAAAAGAAGAACTGGAGAGAGACGGTTGGGAAAGGCGGGAAGGCAGCACGCAGGCGCTGTGGGATGCTCCCAAAAGCTTTCTTATTGGATGCTGGGGAGCGTTCCCGCGCAGGCTCCGTCGGTACCGACGATACCCATATGTGAAGACTCATTCCTGCTTGTTCCTGGAGATAAAGATTTAGGCATCATCATGGATAACATGTTAAACCCCTCCGCCCAGTGTGCAGCGGCGGCCAAGAGAGCAAATAGAATGTTAGGTATCATAAGGAAAGGAATGGAAAATAAAACAAAGGATATTATAATGCTTCTGTATCGTTCCTTGAATAGTGTGCGCAATTCTGGTCGCCGTATCTTAAAAAGGATATAGCGTTATTAGAAAAGGTACAGAGAAGAGCCACCAAAATGGTAAAGGGGATGGAAGGATACCCCTATGAAGACAGGCTAAAAAGGTTAAGGATCTTCAACCTGGAAAAGAGATGGCTGAGGGGAGATATGATAGAGGTTTATAAATTAATGAATGGAGTGGAAGGGTAAACGTAGATCAATTGTTTACATCAGAGGTACTCAAATCCAGTCCTGGAGGGCCGCAAACAAGTCAGGTTTTCGGGATATCCCTAATGAATATGCATTAAATATATTTGCATGCACTGCCTCCATTGTATTTGAATCTATCTCATGCATATTCATTAGGGATATCCCAAAAACCTGACTGGTTTGCGGCCCTCCAGGACTGGATTTGAGTACCTCTGGTTTACATCATCAGAATATAGAAAAACTAGGGGACATGCAATGAAGCTACAGGGTAACCTATTTCAGACTAATAAGAGAATATATTTTTTCACTCAATGTGTAATTAAACTCTGGAATTTGTTACCAGAGGATGTAGTAAAAGCTGTTAGTGTAATTGGATTTAAAAAAGGTTTGGACAAGTTCCCGGAGGAAAGGTCCATAAGCCATTATTAAAAGGGAACCAGGATATCACACAAGCATTGGGGAAACTGCTAGGTATTTAGAGTAGTTACTCACCTGTAACAGGTGTTCTCCAGGAGCAGCAGGAATCATTCCTCACATATGAGTGACGTCGGCGCCGATGGAGCCCCCGTGCGGAGCATTTCCCCAGCTTTCAAAGAAAGCCTTTGGGAATTGCAGCACGCATGCGCGGTGCCCTTCCCGCCCAAGGGTGCCATCTTGCTCAGTCTGATGACATAGCTAAAAGACAGCAAAAAATTAGCAAAAATAAATCATATGACTGCAACTCCAAGGGGAGGAGGGAGGGAGGGTTGTGAGGACTGATTCCTGCTGCTCCTTGAGAACACCTGTTACAGGTGAGTAACTACTCTTTCTCCAGGACCAAGCAGGAAGTCAGTCCTCACATATGGGACTCCCCAGCTTAAGGCTACCGGAGACCTCAAGCCGAAAAAATGAGCTCCCTCTAGCTCGTCAGTACGTAAGGAAGGAATCTTCTCTGAGAGCGCCCCCGACCGGTAGCCCAACACCAGGGCCGGAGGGTAGGAGTTGCCTAAACCCCAAAGAGATTATGGAGTACTGCCTGTCTGAAAGCACTGTCCCTGCAGGACTCCCTCTCAAGGCAGTAATGGGCCACAAAAGTCTGGCTTGAAGACCAAGTAGCGGCCCGGCAGATGTCTGCCAACGGAACAGAGTGGAGATGAGCCACTGACGCAGCCTTCGCCCTGACTCGATGAGCCATGACTCGACCCTCCAACGAGAGGCCAGCTGCCCCATAAGCCCAGGCGATACAGTCAGCGACCCATATGGACAAAGTACGCTTGGAGACAGGTAACCCCAACTTATTGGGGTCAAAAGAAACGAAGAGCTGAACAGCCCTCCGATGCTCCCGCGTACGGTCAAGGTAGAAGGATAACACCCTCCTACAGTCCAGGGTATGCAGGACCATCTCAGCCCGGTTGGCATGCGGCCTGGGAAAGAAGGTCGGAAGAACCACCTCCTGATTGAGGTGAAAAGGGGAGACAACCTTATGGAGAAACTTCGGGTGAGTCCGTAAGACTACCCTATTCCTGTAGAACCTAGTGTAAGGGGGATCAGACACTAGTGCCTGAAGTTCACTTCCTCGCCTAGCAGAGGTAAGAGCTACCAGAAACAAGGTTTTCCAGGAGACAAAACGGAGAGGGCAGGTAGCCATAGGTTCAAATGGCGGACAAGTAATCCACTGTAAGACCACATTCAGATCCCACTCAGGGGCTGGTGGACGTAAAGGAGGCTTAAGCAGGAGGAGGCCTCTGAGAAAACGAGCCACCAAAGGGTGGTTGGAAAGAGGCCTTCCGTCCACCGGCGAGTGGTGCGCTGAGAGAGCACTGAGGTGAACCCTGACAGAGTTGGACTTAAGGCCTAGATTGGAGAGGTAAAGCAAATATTGCAATACTACCGCTACCAAGCACGAGAAGGAATTCTCGCTGTGCTGAGCACACCATGCAGAGAATCTACGCCACTTAAGAGCGTAGGATTTCCTGGTGGATTGCCGTCTAGAGGCTAAGACTACGTCTTCCACCTCTCTAGGCAGTAGTAGGGGAGCCAGGACTACCCTTTCAGCAGCCAGGCCATCAGATGAAGGGACTGGAGGTTGGGGTGCAAGAGAGATCCCTGTTCCTGAGACAGGAGATTGTGTTGAATCCCCAGAGGAAGAGGAGTGTCCACCGCCAGTTGCAGCAGAAGTGGAAACCACGGTTGCCTCGGCCACCTGGGGGCTATCAGAATCATTGAGGCCCTGTCCTTGAGGACTTTGAACAGTGTTCGGGACACTAGTGGCGTGGGAGGAAACGCATACAGTAGGCCTTGGGACCACGGAATCAGAAACGCATCCGCTGCTACTCGGAGAGGATGCGGTTGTCTGGAACAGAATCTCGGGAGTTGCCGGTTCAGAGGACTGGCGAAAAGCTCCATGGTGGGGAGGCCCCACCTGAGAAAGATCTGCTGAACCACCAACGGATTCAATCTCCATTCATGTGGTTGCAGGATCCTGCTCAGTCTGTCCGCCAGGGAAGTTTCTTGACCTGGGAGGTAGACAGCCTTGAGGAGGATTCCGTAATTGACGGCCCAAGAGCACAGCCGTTGTGCCTCCTGACAGAGAAGGAAGGAGCCTGTGCCTCCTTGTTTGTTCACGTAGAACATGGCAACTTGATTGTCTGTCTGGACCAGTACAGACTGGTGAGATGTGAGGTGGGAGAAGGCTCTCAGAGCTAGGCGTATCGCCCGTAGCTCCAGGAAGTTTATCTGCTGAGCAGCCTCCCAAGGGGTCCAGAGACCCTGAGTACATGCCCCTTGGCAATGTGCTCCCCAACCTAGAAGAGAAGCATCTGTCGTCAGCACTTGAGAATGCGGAAGGGATTGAAAACCCACTCCGAGTATCAGATTCGGAAGATGAAGCCACCATTGCAGAGAGGAGACGAGCAGGGTGGATATTCTTACTGAGTCTGCAAGGCTCCCTGTGGCTTGATGCCACTGAGTTCGAAGGCTCCACTGAGCAGGCCGCATGTGCAGGCGGGCATTGGGGGTTACATGAACCGTGAAAGCCATATGGCCGAGAAGTCTCAGGAATTGCCTGGCGGAGACCAGGGAATTGCTGTGAAACTGCCTGGCTAGATCTATCAACCTGTGGGCTCTGTCCACTGGCAGAAATGCCTTCGCTTGAAGAGTGTCCAGCCTTGCTCCTATGAATTCCAAGTTCTGGGAAGGGAGCAAAGTGGACTTTGCGAAGTTTATGACAAACCCCAAGTGCTGAAGCAGAGCCACAGTGCGAAGGGTGGCGTGACTGGCCTCCTGGGAAGACTGGCCCCTTATGAGCCAGTCGTCCAGGTATGGGAACACAAAAAGGCCTTGAAGCCTTAGGTAGGCCGCCACCACCGCCAGGCACTTTGTGAACACCCTGGGGGCGGAGGTTAGGCCAAAGGGTAGTACTCTGTACTGATAGTGGTTTCCTCACACAACAAATCTATGGTCTGGATGAATGAGGATGTGAGTATAAGCATCCTTTAGATCTAAGGAGCACAGCCAATCTCCCTGCTGGAGGTAGGGCAGCAGGATTCCAAGGGTAAGCATCTTGAACTTTTCCCTCTCCAGGAACTTGTTGAGGTTGCGCAAGTCTAAGATGGGTCTGAGGCCTCCTGTTCTTTTTGGTACCAGAAAGTACCTGGAATAAAAGCCGTGACCTCTCAGGTGGTGGGGCACCGGTTCCACAGCCTGTTCCTTTAGCAGACTTGCTAACTCCTGAAGGAGTAGGTCCCTGTGCAGAGGGAGTCTTGGAGGCTCCCCTGGAAAATAGGAGGGAGGTACCTGGTGAAAATGGAGAATAGCCCTTTTGGACTATATGGAGCACCCAGGTATCTGATGTGATGGCTGACCACCTGTGGGCAAAGTGGGCCAGCCGGCCTCCTGTGCTGATGTGAGCCAGCTGAGGAGAAGAGGCTATGTCTTCTGAGTCAAAAACCCCCACCCTGCTGAGCAGGGGCCGGTGTTGGTGGCTTGGGGGCCTTCTGCCTACGGGGCCCATGACCCTGCCCCTTGGCCTGCTGACCCTGTTGGGGAGCTGCAGAGGCCTGATAAAGAGGGTATTGTTTATAGGCAGATGACTTCCTCGAGTAAAAGGTCTTTTTTCCCGAGCCCTTCTTTTTCGGAGAAGGGGCAGAGGTTTTCCTGGACAGCCTAGTCCGGGTCAGAGCCTCGGTCTCGAGTTCTGCAGCCTTTTCAGCCATGGGCCTGCCAAGGAGGTTTTCACCTCGGCAGGGGACATCGACCAACTTGTCCTGTACCCATGGCTCGAGGTCGGATGACTGTAGCCAAGCCTGTCGGCGGGCACCGATGCCGGCCACGGCTACTCGGGCCGAAACCTCGAAGCCATCGTAGGCTGCTCGAGAGATAAACTTCGAGCACTCTCGAATACCAGTGGACAAGGCCTGGAACCTCTGCAAAGGTTCCTCGGAGAGACCAGCAGAGAACCCGGCAATCTCCTTTGCCAGGTCTCGGAGATACATGCCCATGTAGAGTTGGTATGTCTGGACACGGCAAGCAAGCATAGAGCCCTGGAAGCACTTCTTACCAAGGGCATCCAGGTTCTGGGCCTCCCGGCCGGGAGGCACCGAGGAGTGCATCTTCTGACTTTTCAGTCGATGCATGGCCGATTCCACAACCATGGTGTGGTGCGGTAATTGTGTCTTTTGGAACCCGGGGCTCTTGCGGACTCGAAAGACAGAATCGACCCGCTTGCTTAACACCGGCGTCAAGGCCGGGGTCTCCCACATGCGGAAGAGCAGCCACTCCAGCATCGGAGGAACCGGTACAGTAAAGGCCTCCTTCGGGGGAGAGTCATACTGGAGGGCCTCGAGCTTCTTGGCTCCTCCTCGGGATCCGTGGGGAATGCCAAGGACTTGGCCATATCCCGCACGAAGTCCGAGAACCGGGTATCCTCCAGTGGGGATCGTCTCTGAGGTTCGGACTCCGGCGAGTCCGATGGGACACACCGAGTCCGACAGGTGTCGGGTGACTCTTCGTCCTCCGTCTCCCAGCCCGACTCCTTGGAGGAGGTATCGAGCGGCTCCGGTTGGGCGGGCACCGATGCCCTCCGCCCCAACACCGAGGTTACCGGCGTCGATGACCTCGGTCCCGAACGGGAGGCCGAGGGAGACCGTGGCCGAGGATTTACTCGGCCTCCGGGGTCGACTTGGACGTCGATGTCCCGGTGGTCGGGGCAGATGCACCGGTGAGACCGGCGATCAATGCCCGCTGCTGTTCCATGAAGGCAGCGAGGCTGCTCTCCAAGGCCGTCAACCTGAGTCCGAGCTCAGGAGACCCAGCAGCCCCCGACTCGGGCCCCGACGGCATCAGGCCCGACGTCGGCTCCCCTGGAGGAGAGTCCACGAGGACTACAGCACTCACGTGTCCAGGAGACTCCATCTCGATACGAGGTTGCTTGGCAGGCCTCTCTGACTCCGAAGACCCGGGACAGCTATCGGGGCTATGCAACCTGGCCCTCGAGGAACCAGGAGCGTCCACCGACGCCGCCCTGGCAGGTTTCTTCTTCCTGCGCTGTTCCCGCGAAGGAGACCCCCGCTCAGAGGAACCCCGACGATGCTCGGGACCGGAGTCCCGAGACGTCGAGGCCTCTGACGAGGTCCGGGCCCGTCCGGACGCGGAGTCAGAGAAGATCCTATCCTTCTGGTGCTGCCGACTCCTCAACGCCTTCGAGGACATTTTGCCACACGGACCACAGATCATCGGGTCATGATCGGGTCCGAGGCAGCGGAGGCAGCAGTCCTGTGTGTCGGTATGAGACATAGGTTTCTTACACCGATCACACTTTTTAAACCCGCTGGCAGCCATCGGGGGAAAAAGGGCCCCTGCGAGGTCAAAAGACAGGGCTGCCAGTGAAAAAAGAAAAAATGGCGTCAACGCTAGTCACGAAGGACAAAAACCGAAAAAGAGAGAGTGGGCTCGATACAGGCGTATCGGGCCCAGGCGGGAAAAGGATCCGGCGTCGAACCGAAGGAGAAGAACAAAAAACAGGGAAATCAACTTTTTCCTCGGCGAAAAACGAACTACGTCCATTGGGCTCCGCGGAAAAAAGAAGACTGAGTAAGATGGCATACTTGGGCGGGAAGGGGACCGCGCATGTGCGCTGTAATTCCCCAAGGCTTTCTTTGAAAGCTGGGGAAATGCTCTGCATTGGGGCTCCGTCGGCGCCGACGTCACCCATATGTGAGGACTGACTTCCTGCTTGGTCCTGGAGAAAAGACCTTTATTGGCCACTTTTGGAAACAGGATACTGGGCTTGATGGACATTGGTTTGACCCAGTATGGCATATCTTACGTTGTTATGACTCTGTCAGATGACATCACCCATATATGAGGACTATTTTTCCTGCTTGTCCACAGAGAAACTATAGTTACTCACCTGTAACAGGTGATCTCCGGGAACAGCAGGAATTTAGTCTTCACATATGGGTATTGTCGGTACCGATGGAGCCTGCACGGGAACGCTCCCCAGCATCCAATAGGAAGCTTTTGGGAGCATCCCACAGCGCCTGCGTGCTGCCTTCCCGCCTTTCCCAACTGTCCCTCTCCAGTTGAGTTTAAAGCTGAGACAAAAGAGAGAGAGATAGAGAGATACAACGCCTAGGGGAGGTGGGTGGGTTGCGAAGATTAAATTCCTGCTGTTCCCGGAGATCACCTGTTACAGGTGAGTAACTATGCTATCTCCAGGTACAAGCAGGAATGTAGTCTTTACATAAGGGGACTCCCTAGCTGCAGATGCCAGGGAGATGGCCCCAGAATGTTGTGTGCCCTTGTGAAAGGGCTCCACTTCCCCCCATGTATCTCTGGCATCCTACCAGGGATAGTGGGTAGGAGTTGATTAAGTATGGAACAGGTGTTTAAGAACAGCCTGAAAAAACAAGGCATCCCGGAGGAAGTCCTTGTCTAAGCAATAATGGGCTGTGAAGGTATGAACGGAAGCCCAAGTAGCTGCTCGACAGATGTAGTCAATAGACACAGAATGAAGATGAGCCATTGAGGCTGCCGTGGCTCTCACATTGTGAGCTGTGACATAGCCTTCAAGAGGAAGATTCTTACTCTCACAGGCAAAAGATATACACTGCATTCCAGCTGGACAGTGTTCTTTTGGAAACTGGACGTCCCAAATGACTAGGATCAAAAGCAACAGAGTTGAGAGGACTTTCTATGTTGCTGTGTCCTTTGCAAGTAAAAGGCCAAAGCTCTTTTACAGTCCGAAGTATGAAGAATCCTTTTTGCATTTGAGGCATGAGGCCTTGGAAAGAATACAGGAAGGTAAACCGCTTGGTTTAAATAAAAAGGCCAAAAAATGGATGAAAAAACTCTGTATTAAAACGTGAAAGTAAAAATATCACCAAAGGCTACCTAAATAATTCATAGAAATTTAGCATTTGCATAGCCAGAACAACCATACACAGAAGCAACCAAATGTCTCAGTCTTCCCGGGCAAAAACAGAACCCGCCAGATGCATTCTGACAAGGTAAAGCCCCGATAACATCAGTGACCCATAGACTAACGTTGCTCTGAGATGGACATTGACCAGCTCTTTCACTTGTAAAAAGTCAATAATGTAACATTAGAAATTCCACAGTGTTAATAACGAAAGAGTGGTATGGTAACTTAGCTTTGCAGTCTGCAGCAATGCTCGTGAAGTGGTGCTAAGCCAATAGCAAAATCCCCAACGCTCTTACACGCGCTTGATATGCGTTTCACCTGAGAGGTTTCTTCAGGGGGTGGCTAGAAAGCACTGCAAAACATAGACATCGCCAAATTCAATGAATAGTAGCTTTCTCACGATACATACTTTCAAAAAAGGCGACACCACCTTTGGCATAAAGTGTGGATGAGTCCTAAGGACTACCTTATCATGACAGAACCTTGTATAAGGAGGATCAGCCACCAACGCTTGCAATTCACTGATGCGACGTGCTGATGTGATTGCAATAAGAAAGATAACCTTCCAGGAAAGGAATTTCAAAGAGGTAGTGGTTAATGGTTCAATGGGCAATTTCATGAGCTGCCCAAGAACTAGATTTAAGTCCCATGCCACCGGTGGAGGCTTAATGGGAGACTTAGTTAAAAGAAGGCCTCTAATAAATCTCGCTATGAGAGAATGAGAGGAAATAGGTGGTCCATTTAGAGGCTTGGAAGAAGCTGCAATAGAACTCAAGTAGACTCTTATTGAATTGGTCTTAAGCCCTGCATTTGATAAATGAAGGAGATACTCCAGTAATGATTCCAGAGGTATCGCAAGAGGGTTAAGACCCTTCTGCGAGCAGCATATGGTAAACCTTTTCCACTTAAATGCATAAGAGCGTCTTGTGGAAGGCTTCCTGGAAGCATAAAGGATATCCTTTACCTGCTGGGAAAGGTTAAGACCGTGAAGTTCTAGGCTTTCAGCAACCAGGCCCTGAGATGCAGAGACTGGGGATTGGGATGCCACAGCATCCCGTCCTCTTGAGAAAGCAGATCGGAGCAGATCCTAACTCCAGAGGCGGAGATTGAGAGAGATGTAGGAGCAGAGAGTACCACATTTGCCGTGGCCAACATGGAGCTATGAGGATCATATGACCTCTGTCTCTCTGAAGCTTGAACAGGGTTTTAGGAATTAGGGGAATGGGTGGAAAGGCATACAGGAAGTTCTGACCCCAATGGAGGAGGAAAGCATCCCTGGCCTGACAACCTCGAGCCGGAATTCTGGAACAGAATCCGGGAAGTCTGGCATTCAGCGGCCTTGCAAAGAGGTCTATGTCTGGGGTTCCCCAAATTTGGAAGCTTTTGGCCACCTGGTCTGCATGGAGAGACCATTCGTGTGGAAGCAGAACTCGACTGAGTCTGTCTGCCTAAGAGTTTTGAATGCCTGGAAGATACACCGCAGGAGATGAATCTGATGCTCTCTGGCGAGGGCCCATAGTCACAAAGCTTCATTGCAGAGTGACAGAGAGCCTGTTCCGCCCTGCTTGTTCACATAGAACATGGCTACTTGATTGTCCGTTTGAACTAGGACTGTCTTGTAGCTGAGCTGGGTGTGAAATACTCGAAGGGCAAGGAAGATTGCTCTGAGCTCCAGGAGATTGATATGGAGATAGGCCTCCTGTGGAGTCCAGGTACCCTGGGCTTGCAGGTGGGCTCCCCAACCCACCTGTGAAGCATCTGTTGTTAGAGTGGCTTGGGGTGGGGGTTGCTGAAAAGGTTTTTTGGGTGACTGCCACCATTGGAGGGACAAAATAAGGCGATCTGAGTTTGCTATTTTGTCTGACAGGCAACCTGACGCCTGAGTCCACTGAGTGGATAAGGTCCACTGGGCTGCCCTCATATGGAGGTGAGCATAAGGAACCACATGCACGGTGGATGCCATGTGGCCTAGCAACTGTAACATTTCCCGAGCAGTGAGGTGAGGTTTTAGCACTGCTTGGGAAGCTAACTACATAATGCGAAGGCAGCGGGGCTGTGGAAGCAAGGCCCTTGTCTGTCTGGTATCCAGAAGAGCTCCTATAAACTCTAGGGATTGAGTGGGAGCAAGGTTGGACTTTGGGAAGTTTATGACAAGTCCCATATACTGAAGGATGCGCACTGTGTGAGAGAGAGCAACCCTGGCCTCTGACTCTGAGGGTGCTCAAATGAACCAGTCGTCTAAGTAAGGGAAGACGAAAATTCCCAGGGTGCAGAGAAATGCTGCCACCACAGCCATGCATTTTGTGAACACCCTTGGTGCAGAGGCCAGGCCAAAAGGAAGAACCCTGTATTGGTAGTGCTTCCCTTGAAACAGAAAGCGAAGGAACTTTCGGTGAGCTGGATGGATGAGAACATGAGTGTACGCATCCTTGAGATCTAGAGAACAAAGCCAATCCTGACTCTGAAGGTATGACAGCAGAGTTCCTAGAGAAATCATTTTGAACTTCTCTTTGAACAGGAATTTGTTCAATTTTCTGAAGTCTAAAATGGGTCTGTGTCCTCCTGTTTTCTTTGGAATAAGGAAATAGGGGTAGTAAAACCCTGTACCCCGTTGGGGAATGGGTACCTCTTCTATTGCCCCTTGAGCAAGGAGCACAGTGACCTCTTGACCTAACTGGTCATTGAGAGAGGTCTGAGAATTGAACTGTCTTACCATTGTAGGAGGGGGCATGCTGAGGAAATGAAGCTTGTACCCCTCTCTTACAATAGACAGAGTCCAATTTTCTGCTGTTATCTGCCCCCATCTGGGGACAAAATGACATAACCTTCCTGGGATGGTGGGGGGTTCTGGGCCGTTCAGGGCCAGGAAGGCAAAGTTCTCTAGATAGGAGTCAAAGCCCTTGTGGAGGCTGAGTCTGCTGAGCCGGTGGAGGCTGAGTCTGCTGAGCCGGTTGGGTTGAGGCTTAGCTGCTTTTGGCTTCCTTTGTTGCCTAGGTTGTTGCTGCTGTCCCTTTTTGGGCAGACTGATCTAAACGATGTCCCTGCTGGTGTAGGTAGGGTTCACCTACAAAGCATCCCTAATTGTCACCAATATTGTCTGGGCACATGGGAGCCGTACACCAGGAAAATAAAAACTCAGATCACAGTCACTTGTCAGCAAAACTCTTTTATTTGGTACAAGCAAAAAAAAGCTGCAAGCACAGATATACAAGTGTCTGTCTGAGGGATCTGAGTGCAGGCAACGTTCTTTGCTCCCACAACAGTGAGAGAGAAGGTTGCCCCCGAAGCTCTATAGTTGCTTTCTTATATACCTCTCTGTCCCAAAGTTCCAGAAAGTTCTGCATAAATTCTTATGTCATTTGCAGCTTTTTGCAAAGTTCTCCCTCTTGGACCCCTCCCCTGTTCATCAGGTCTTGCAGCTTGTGTTTCAAGGTCTGCTTATCTATGTTGCTGACCACAGCCCTCTCTGCTTCTTCCTGTGTTCCGTACGTGTTATTCCATTTCTTGGCACTGTTTGTAATCTTCAAGGCTTAGAGTATGTGTGTTCTTTGTTTCCAGCTTGGCCTATATTTTTCTTGCTGGACCCAAACTCTACACACTCCTGTCCAAAGTATGGTTACCCAGACTCTTTCATAGTAGGTCGCATATACTCTGTCTTGTAGCCCACATGCTTTTCTTCTGTGCCAGCCATATGTTGCAGTGTGCATTTCAAGCAGGCAAGGGTGCAGTCATATAAAGCATATAAAGCAGACCTGAGCTAATTATCCCTTCACTGGGTATAGGAGGGATAAAACCTTTTCTTCTTGCTGAAGAATGGTTTTTAGAGGATCTTTTCCTCGCAGGATCAGCTGTAGATTTAGACAATCTATCCAAAGTGATATTGTCAGCATCTATCTCATTAGCCTTTTCCTGCCAATTCTTGCCAAAGAGATTCTCTCCTGTGCAAGGTATATTCCCTAGTTTGTCCTGTACCCAAATTTCCAAGTCAGATGCCTGGAGCCAGGCAATCTTAGTGCACCTATGGCAATGGCAGAGGTTCTGCTTATGCATTCAAAGCAGTCAAAGACTGCACGATTCACAAACTTGGAAACATCCTGAGCATATTTGACAAAAGCGAGATAATCTTGCCTTTTATCAACAGGAAGGAGAGGGCTCATAAGCTCTAAATCTCTTGTGACCTCTTTAAGGAACATTCCCATATACAAGATATAGGAACTGATCCTAGCAGAAAGCATGGAAGCCTGGAAGGATCGACGTCCAAAGGCGTCAAGAGTCCTACACTCATGTCCTGGAGGATTAGATGCATGCCTTTTTGCACTCTTTAACCGTCTCATGGCTGATTCCACCACCATGGAATGGTGTGGTAATTGAGTCTTCTGAAACCCAGGACAAGGAGGAACTCGATACATGGTGTCGAGTCTTCGAGAGTGACGAGATGTGGTCAGAGGTGTTTCCCACATCCTTAACATAAGATCATGCAAGATCTCATGAATAGGTAAGGTAGCTGCCTCCTTGGGAACTTTAGGGTATTGTAGGATTTCTAATTCTTTTGTCCTAGGCTCTTTTTCAGGAGCCACTGTGATGGAAAGACCTCGGGCCACATCTCGAATAAAATCCTGAAAGGACATATCCTCTGGCGGAGACATCCTACACTGAGGAGAAGAGGAATCCTCAGGAAGAAGTACTCTGGTATCGGCAGAGCTTTCAGAGTCTTCAGACTCATCCGAGGATTCGAAGTATCTCTGATCCAGGTGATCGTGCAAGGCACGGTACCGGTACTGATCGAAGTCGGCATTGTAGTGGTCCGGTACCGACTTGTCGATGCCGGATAGAGTCGCATGACTTGGTCCCAGTAGAATACCTGCCGATGTCGATACAGTTGGTGCCGGTACCGGAGTCGGTGTTGGTACCAGTTGAATTGTCTGAAGCGGTTTCAGGGGCATCAAGGCTGTGAGAAGAGCCGCCAGACTGCGTTCAATAGCCAAGAAGCTCTGGTCTATCGACGCTTGGGTATCGGTGCCGGATGAAGCGGCCGGAACTTCAGAGCATGGCACCAGTAGTTCTGCCGAGGTTGAAGCCTCGAGAACATCCTGGAGCCCCGTTAGTGCTTTGGAAGCCGAAGCCTCCCACGGGGGCAATTTTGCCGGTGAAAGTCCCTCAAGGGAAACGGCAGAGGCATCTCGATATTTAGAAGGAGATCTACCCTTTGAGAACCGGCTAGATTTATGTTTAGTTACCTGAGATCCATGGGAGGAATATGAAGCCCTGGAAGACGTCGATGCCACGGAGGCTGCATCGGAGGGAAAAAGGGTGCTAAGTTTAGCAGCTCGGGTTTTTTTTTTTTGATTTTCAGTTAAATTACAATTAACCAAAGAAGAGGAAAATCCAAATACAGAATTAACTGCAGCAAAAAAAAAAAGACAAAAAATAAGGCAAAATTTCAAGTGATAAAGTCCACATCAAGAGATACAGGCAGAGATTAGCACAGGTGAAAATTATCCAGAATCTGAAAACAAGGCAATACAGCCTACATCTAAGGAGGTTCCTACTCATCCAGAATTATCCCCCAATACAGTGCCTTGACGATCTATAATAAATTTTTCCAAATGTGAAACATCAGCGAAAACATAAGAAGCCCCCTCATAATTAACACCACATTTACAAGGGAAACATAAAAAAAACCGTCGCCCCCAAAGCTAGAACCTGGGGCTTCAGCCGCAAAACATAGGACAAAAAACAAAAGGCCTTAACAGCCTACCCCAACACCAACTCTCCCCTCTTCATGTGATCTTCTTAGAAAGGGACTAGAAAAAGAAAGAAAGAGGCTTGCAAGGGCTATGGCACTATTAAAAGAACTGCCCTATATCGTGTGTAAACATGATTGATTAATTACCCCTTAATTTACAGCATACTGTGCTTTCGAAATATAACTATATAAGGGTTTCCATTTAAGCAAGGTAGAAGGCATAGGAGTTGTACCATAATGTGGCATCTGCTCATATTTACATATATAGACAACATAGACATAAACGATTCCACCAAGTGTGCCAACTGAGATCTGCCGTATGTTTCCAATTTAAAAATAAATGAAGAACACTCCACTTTAACTGTTGACTCCTATGAGGTACTGGCAATATATTTATAATACTGATCATACGTAGTCTCAGATCAAACTTGCGCTCATGATCACCTTGTTCAATGAAACATGGATAGCGCGTGATGACATCAATGACTACCAGGTCTAAATGAATCCGTTGAGTGGCAATTATGTAGATGAGTGGAATGCATCATCTGTATATAATGGGGCAGCAGCTTGCAACCCGCATGCGCGGCGTTGTTTGACAGAGAAAAGAAAATCAGAACACACATGGAGAGAAACGTGGGCAGCAATCATTAGCAAGTAAGAATATGATTTCACATCGGAGGGAGTGGTATAGGTTTAGGTTGAGCTTCAGATTAACCTTTCAAAGCAGTTTTGAAGTTACATCACATGTTGTTTCTCAATTGCATTTAGTTTCTTCAAGAGGAACTCCGGACAGGAGTAAAACACGAAGGCGCTGAAAGAGTGAGGCGTATGGAGAATTGTTATAATCTGAAAAAGCTGAGCAGAAGAGAACAAGCACAGTGGAAGCTAAGTTTGTTCTGCCTTGTAAGCTCGTATATATCAGTATTAAGTTGAATAGGACTCTGAGCACTGGCACATAGAAGAGTTAAAGTTTGAAGTGGGAAATTTTATTCACATATTAGTACGACGAAAAAATTCTGGTAGTCATTGATGTCATCACGCGCTATCCATGTTTCATTGAACAAGGTGATCATGAGCGCAAGTTTGATCTGAGACTACGTATGATCAGTATTATAAATATATTGCCAGTACCTCATAGGAGTCAACAGTTAAAGTGGAGTGTTCTTCATTTATTTTTACATTGTTTATACCACTCCGAGAGGACCACTATTTTTCTTGTATGTTTCCAATTGGCAATTACGAGATGCAGCGCCACTCCCATCAAAGTCAAATAGGAAATGACAATCCTTCTGTAATGATGAGATGCCAATTGTTGACCTGAAAACTATAATAGACCAAGAGAGAGTGGCCCTGAATCCCAATACCTCTTGGATTCGGTTCCAAATCGAAATCCAGTAGGACTGAATATTAGGGCAGCCATATACCACATGCCTTAGAGTGCCAACATCCCTCTGACAAGACCAACACACATTTCCAATTGACATCCCACCTGGAGACCTTTATTGGGGTAAAATGAGCTCTGAAGGAAAAAGGCTTAAGCTCGTTTACAATCTAGAGTGTGAAGATTCCTTTCTGCACTAGAGGCATGAGGCCTAGGGAAGAAGACAGGAAGGTAAACTGACTAGTTCAAATGAAAAGGCGAAACCACCTATGGCATAAAGTGAGGATGAGTCCTAAGGACTACTTTATCATGGTGGAACCTTGTGTAAGGAGGATCAGTCACTAAAGCTTGTAGCTCACTGATGTGTCTTGCAGAAGTGAGGACAATTAGGAAGATTACCTTCCAAGAAAGAAACTTTACGGATGTAGTGGCTAAGGGCTCGAAGGGCGATTTCATAAGCTGCCCAAGGACAAGATTTAAATCCCATGCCACGGGTGGTGGCTTAATGGGAGGCTTAGTTAAGAGTAGGCCTCTCATAAACCACGCTACAAGTGGCTGAGAAGAGACAGGTTGTCCATCAAAGGGCTTGTGGAAAGCCGCAAAGGCACTAAGGTGGACTCTTAATGAATTAGTCTTAAGTCCAGAGGATGAAAGGTGGACACTCCAGTAACGCCTCTACTGGAACTGAAAAATGATTAAGTTCTTTTTTTGAACACCAGATAGAGAACCTTCTCCACTTGAAAGCATAGGCACGCCTTGTGGAAGGTTTCCTTGAGGCCAAAAGGATATCTTTAATTTGTTGAGAGAGGTTGACATCTTGGAATTCTAAGCTCTCAGCAGCCAGGCCATCAGGTGTAAAGACTGAGTATTCGGGTGCAAAAGCGTCCTGTTCTCCTGGGATAGAAGATCTGGAGCACATCCCAACTCCAGACGCCTGGCTTGAGAGAGACGTAGAAGCAGTGGATACCATGTCTGTCGTGGCCAGCATGGGGCTATGAGGATCATATGGCCCCCCCCCCCCATCTCTCTGAAGTTTGAACAGAGTCTTGGGAATGAGGGGAATGGGCGGGTAGGCATATCGGAAGTCCTGACCCCAGTGGAGGTGGAAAGCATCCATTGCCTGTTCCGATCTGGAATTCTGGAACAGAATAGGGGAAGTTTGGCATTCTGAGGACCTGCAAATAGGTCTATATCTGGGGCTCCCCAGATTTGAAAGATTCGAGCAATTTGCTCTGGATGAAGAGACCACGCGTGTGGCAGCAGCACTCGACTGAGTTTGTCTGCCAGGAGATTGTGTGTGCTTGGGAGATATACTGCTAGTAGGTGAATCTGAAGGCCTCTTGCAAAGGACCAGAAACGTAGAGCTTCGTTGCACAATGCCTGAGAGCCTGTTCCACCCTGCTTGTTTACATAGAACATGACTACCTGATTGTCCATCTGGACAAGAACTGTCTTATAGCACAGATGGTCCTGAAATACTCGAAGAGCGTAGAAAATGGCTCCGAGTTCCAGTAGATTTATGTGAAGACAAGCCTCCTGCTGGGTCCAGAGACCTTGATGGAGAGATTGTCCCTATGAGTCCCCCAACCCGACTTGGACGCATCCATTGTCAAGGTAGCTTGGTGCAGTGGCTGCTGAAAAGGTGACCCTACAAGAAGGTTTTCTAGTGATTGCCACCACTGAAGGGATGAAATGAGCATGCAGTGTTTCTGATTTTGTTCCCAAGACGACCCAACGCCTGTGTCCATTGAGAGGCTAGGGTCCACTGGGCTGCTCGCATGTGTAGGCGAGCATAGGGGACCACATGAACAGTGGACGCCATATGCCCCAGCAACTGAAGCATTTCTTGAGCAGTCAAGGAAGTTTTCATAGCTGCTTGAGAAGCCAGTTGAGCTATTTGAGCACAGCAGAGCTGTGGCAGGAAAGCCCTTGACTGCCACATGTCTAGAAGAGCCCCTATGAACTCTAGAGACTGAGAAGGGGTGAGATGGGAGTTTTGGAGATTTATGACCAATCCCAGATATTGCAGGACTTGCATCATGCAGGAAAGAGCAGAGCTGGCTTCTGGAGCTGTTGCTGCTCGGATCAGCCAGTCGTCTAAGAAGGGGAAGGCAAATATCCCTAGAGTCCTTAGAAATGCTGCTACTACTGCCATGCATTTTGTGAAGACTCTTGGGGCGGAAGCTAGGCCAAAGGGTAGAACTCTGTACTGGTAATGTCTTCACTGAAAGAGGAAATCGAAGAAACCTCTTGTGTTCTGCATGAATAGGGATATGTGTATAGGCATCTTTTAGGTCTAGAGAACATAGCCAATCCTGACTCTGAATGTAAGGGAGAAGTGTTCCGAGAGAGATCATTTTGAATTTTTCTCTGAACAGATACTTGTTTAACTCCCTGAGGTCCAGTATGGGCCTGTAACCTCCTGTTTTCTTTGGTATAAGGAAGTAGAGGGAGTAAAAGGCCAGGGCTTGTTGAGAAAGAGGTATCTCCTCTATCGCACCCTGAGCAAGGAGTGAGGTGACCTCTTGGCACAAGAGAGTGGTGAGGGGGGGGGGGGGGCTGAGAACTGAACTCTCTTAGTAGAAAGAGGGGGCACACTGTGGAAGTAGAGTTTGTACCCCTCTGTCACTATGGAGAGAGTCCAATGCTCTGATGTTATCTGCTGCCACCTCTTGGCAAAGTAACACAGTCTGCCTGAAATGTTGAGATGCTCTGGTATTTTTTTAGAGGTAGGATGACTAGGTTCTCTAGGAAGGAGTCAAAGACCTTGCGGAGGCTGTGTCTACTGAGCTGGTTGAGCTCTTGGGACTTCAGCCTTTCTTTGTTGTTTCGGCTGCTGCTGCCCCTTCTGGGGAGCATGGATTGGGCAGTGGACAGTTTGGGTGTAAGAAGGATAGAATTTCTTTTTCTTGTTGAAAAAGGGTTTCATAACTGTCTTTTTCTTAGCTGGGTTGGCAGTGGTCCTGGATAGTCTATTCAAGGTAGTGTTCTCGGACTCAAGCTGAGAAGCTTTATCCTGCCAATCCTTGCCAAAGAGGTTTTCTCCTGTGCAAAGAATATTCCCCAGCTTGTCTTGCACCCCACTGCTCTAAATCAGATGCTTGTAACCAAGCAATCTGACGTGCACCGATAGAAATAGCAGAGGTCCTGCTAATGCATTCAAAACAATCAAAGGTTGCCCTGTTCATGAACTTAGAAACATTTTGGGCATGTTTAACAAGAGTAAGGAAATCGGCCCTCTTGTCTTCGGGGAGAAGAGGAGCCATGAGTTCCAAATCTTTAGTAACCTCTCGAAAAAACATACCCATGTAGAGTATGTATGAACTTATTCTGGCCAATAACAGAGGCCTGAAAACATTGACGACCCAAGGCATCGAGAGTTCTCGCCTCGCGGCCCTTGAGGATTAGAGGAATGTGTCTTGGCACTCTTGATTCAACGCATCGCCGATTCCACAACCATGGAATGGTGTCGTAACTGCATTTTTTGGAATCCGGGACACTGCGGTACCCGGTACATTGTATCGAGCCTTTGAGAGTGTGGAGACACCGCTAAGGGTGTTTCCCACATCCTAAGCATGAGGTCATGCAAAATCTGGTGTATGGGAAGGGTTGCGGCCTCCTTAGGGGTTGCCGGATACTGAAGAATTTCAAGTTCTTCTGCTCTTGGTTCCTTCTTGGGGGTCACGGTGATCGAGAGGCCCCGAGCCACATCCTGTATAAAGTCTTGAAAAGACATGTCCTCCGGAGGAGACATCCGATGTTGCAGCGAAGGAGAGGGATCCTCTGGAAGAACCACTCCGGTACCGATGGAGTCATCGGAAGACTCAAAGTATCAACGGGCCGGGTGCTCTCGTACTGCCTCTCGACGGTACCAATCGAAGTAAGCATTGGAATGCCTCGATACCAGACCCTCTATGCCGGACACCTATTCAAGGGCCGTCATGGGTGGTAGCATGGAGAGCGGTGCAATGGTAAATGCAGATACATCCGGTATCGGTACCGATGGCTGCGGAACCGATTGCAGTGGCTTTAGCGGTACGGAGGCTACTAACAAGGCTGCAAGACTGCACTCAATGGCTAGGATACGTTGATCCATGGAGCCTGCTGATATCTGGGTGTTGGTATCGGTAGAGCGGGCCACGACCCCAAAACATGGCACCAAGAGCTCTCTGGAGGTGGATGCCTTAGGAACATCTTGGGACCCCGCTAATGCTTTGGAGGTAAGGACCTCCCGCTGGGGTTGTTTGGCCGGTGTATTGTCCTCGAGGGCAAAGTTAGAAGCATCGCGATGCTTAGAAGGAGATCTACCCTTTGAGGACCGGCTGGTCTTTGAGGAAGACTTGGGCTTGGTTACCTGAGATCCATGGGAGGAAGATGAAGCCCTGGATGACGTAGATGCAGCAGACAATGCATCCGAGGCAAAAAGGGTGCAGAGTTTCGCAGCTCTATTCTGCAGGCCCCTCTTAGTCATCTTTCTGCAGAGGAGACACTCCGATGGTGAATGGTCTGGGCCCAAACATTTAAGACATCAGTCATGGGTGTCGGTAGCAGAAATGATACTGCCACATTTTGAACATTTTTTAAAACCACAAGTTGGTTTCTCCATTTTGAAAGAAAACAGGGCCTAGTGCCCAAAATGGCGTTGAGGCACCAAGAGGGGATAGACCCTCAAGAAAAAGCTTTTTTTTAGAAGAAGAAAGAAGAAGAAAACAAAGACACTGGTGGTACCGATGTAAGCGTAAACGGGAAGGCAGACGCGACCACAAAAAAGAAAACTTTTCTGCGGTGACAGGAGTTGCTGCATGTCGGCTCTGCGGAAAACGAAAAACTGAATAGGCAGAGTTGGGAAGGCAGCAGCACAAGCGCAGTGGGATGCTCCCAAAAGCTTTCCTATAGGATGCTGGGGAGTGTTCCCAAGCGGGCTCCATCAGTGCTGACGATACCCATATGTGAAAACTACATTCCTGCTTGTTCCTGGAGATAACTAAACAAGCCAGATTACTAGAGATCACTACACAGAAAACTCATGCCAGCAGAATACCTGGCCTTGGTCACGCACACAAAATACAGATAGACCCTCAACTAAATACAGAATAAGTGACCACAAAGTGAAACTAGAAATAGACAAACAAAAATTAAATAAATCCCAAGAAGCCAGAAACACCTGAGAAACAGAGATGCATTTCCTCCTGTTCTATGCAAAGCACAGACAGCAGATGTCAAAGTTGGTGCTAGAGGGGATGCAACCAGGGCAATTGCTGTGGGCCGCCATGCCTGCCTGCCTGAAGATGGAGGACGACACAATTTAATAGCAGGCTTTTGGGGTCCCCTCCCAAATTTTTGGTCTGGGCTGGGCCCCAGTCATATCTAACACCAGTCCTGGCATATATACATTTTAAAACCAGACATATTCCATTCATTAAATAGAAAATAAAATTCTTTTTACCTTTGGTCACTTCATTTTTCTGTGTTGGTTCCAGGCTCTGATTTCTGCTTTCCTCTGTTTTAACTCTGTTTCCAAGGTCTTCTGTATGCCTTTTCTTTTCTCTCCTCCAATCTTCACTTTCCTTCCATTGATCTTTTTCTTTCAGCTTTCTTCCATTTATTTTTTTGCTTTTCTATCCAGATTTCACTTCTCCTTTTTGTCACTTAGCAGTCAATCTTCCTCTTTTTAATGCACTGACCTACAGCTTTCCAATTCTCTTGCTTACCCATCCCTCCCATTCCCCGCCTCTCTCATTCACAAGCCTCTTTTTACTTAGTCTTTTATTAATTTTCCCCTTCCCTGTCCAATACTGCCCATCTGTTTTTGTCCTTAGTCCCCTCCCAATGTCCAGCATCTCCTCTGTCTATCTCATTAGCCGTTCCCTCCTAATGTCTAGCATCTCTTCTGTCTCCCTCCCTCCGATGTCCAGTATCTCCTTTCTCTGTCTCCCCAATTGTCCCTCCATGTCCAGCATCTCGAGTCTCCCCTCCTCAGTACCACCCCATGTCTAGCATCTCCTTCTATTATCTCACTTATTCCCTCCATCATGTCCAGCATTTCCCCTATCTCCCCTCCCCTAGTGTTCCAGCATCTCACCCTAATTCAGCATCACAGCTCCTCTACAGCCAATCACAGTGCATCCCCCTGATCCTAGACCTGCAGCGGCCAGCATTTACAGTTAAAAAGTGAAAACATGAGGCCTCAAGCATGCGCTTGCGCAGAATGTTCAGTTTCAGTCACACCCTGTCCTCGCACAGACTTCCTATTTCTGTGGGTGCAGGTCTGGAACTGGTGGATGTGGGTGGGGGGGGGGGGGGTAGGGTATGGAATGCATTGCAATTGGCCATGTCTTGCTAGCAACATAGGAGCGGAAGAGTGATGCCAGACTGTGAGGGGAAGTTGAAGGTAGTGGTGGCAAGTAAGTGGTGATGATCAGCAGAAAAGCAGCATCTACATTGGCCTGTTTTCTGTTCTGTCAGCCGCCTATCTCCCGTGAAGAAAACTGTCCAGGCTAGTATTAGCCGCTGGTCACAGGCAGTCTTCAGCAGGTGGAGAACTTCTGCTGGCTCCCCTTCTTGAACTGTCATGGGTCACAGGCTGTCTTCAGCCAGCGGAGGGATGGGAACCTCTGCTGACCTCTTCAATATTCTTTTACATGATTCTCCATGCAGATTTTTATACCCTTTCTACTGATAATCAGTCCATCATTGACAGTCCCAACTTCAATCTGCTCTTGATCAAGTGGCATCTTTCTATCCCAAGCACCTTTCACAAAAGCGCCACCATCGCTGGTATCATTATGGGCTGTTTGTACAAAAGACCCACCTACAACACGCTGAATGTCACTGGTATATGTGACATACTACAGGCTCTTTATCTGTCTTCAGCTATCACCACCGCCTATACAAAACCATGATCACCTGTGCAAAAAAGAAGTATTATTCCAAACTTACTGATTCCTCTTCTAATCATTCCAAGACAATTTACTTAGTCTTCTCTCAGTTGACATGCTCTCCTCATCCTGTACTTCCTGCTTCATTGCCCTCCGCTGATCAATTTGCTCAGTTCTTTCTTTACAAGATCGCTAAACTCTGTTCCACTTTCTCTCCCATTTTCCCTTCCACAGCCTCTGTGACCGAATCCTCAAGTTCTACGTCTTGCTTTCCTACTTTTGCTTGAAGGGCGGTATATCAAATTTTAACAAGCAAGCATACTCTATACATATCGGTTTATTTGTGCTTGTGCAAATAAACAACTATTTACAGATGGATGGACAAACAGACAGATGGAAGGACAGACTCTTGGCAACAGGCACTCACACTTTTGTGTGAAACATGCTTAAAAATCGAGAAGAAAAGAAACTGAAGAGGGCTAAAATAGTAATGAACACTATGTGATAAAGAAAGGAGAAAGAAGGCCAGAAGTGATGAGCTGCTTTGTTGTTTTGGTTGTTTGGTTCTTAATTCAAAGGTGAAATCATTCTAGTAAAAAAGTAGAAACGATACAAAAATCGCAACTGTGCTGATCTAAAGGTCATACTTTGTGTCTTAAAAACAAATAAACAAAAAAAAAAAGCCTGGCAAACATTATGAAATGGAAAATGGATAAATAATTGAAAAGAAATGATATTGCTGCTTCCACATCCATTCCCAGTGATGATGCCAAATCTGAGCGCAAAGTAAAAAATGATATCTAACAATACGGTGAGAATTTGTTCATCTTAAGAATCTTTTTTCAATGGTAAGTAATCCTGCCTTGTAATAAAATCTAATCAGTCCTGCACAATCTGTTATACTATTAATCTTAACTGTAAACCTGACTCCATAACCAACTCTTCAGTAACATGACATTTCAACTAATATCCCTCCCTATGGCTTATTAAAGGCAAATGGTTCCGTAATGTCGTAGCTATTACCAAGAATACCCTAGTGCTTGCAAATTGCAAATGAACCTCCTTTACAGTAGTCATGCTCAGCAATACTTCTTGTCCTGATTGAAGATTCAATTCTGGAACACACAAAACAGACCGCCCTTCTAAAGAGGGTGGAACCTACCAACATAGTAACTTAAAACATAATACTAACATTTTAAACTAACTTGTTGCTCTACTGAAAGCCAATGCAGCTGAAGAAATATAGATGTAATATGATCTCCAACAACTGTGCTAGCGTGTTCTGAGTATCGGTATATGCCACAGGCATTTCTTAGGTAAATTCACTTGTTATACATGTGCATAATTCAATCTAGTCAGGACCAACACCTGTACCACATTTTGCAACTTATCTGAATTTATGAATGGTCTCTGTTGTATTTTGTAAATATTTATAAAGTAGCATATGGAGTGTTTTATCAACAGCATATCATTAACAAAACCTGAGACATTTCATAAGTTCAGATAAGTTGTGAAATGTGGTACAGGTGTTAATCCTGACTAGATTGAATGAGAGAATCATCTTGGTGTGGCAGGAAGTGATCCTGTAGCTAGGACCTGTCCTCCAGGTAATGTAAAATCCTCTCACACCAAAGTGGTTTCTCCAGGGCCATGTGCCCTTGAGGGAAGAGTTAGGACAGCCATTATAGTTGACAACTTGATCATTAGGCATGTAGACAGCTGGGTGGCTGGTGGACGTGAGGATCGCCTGGGAACATGCTTGCCTGGTGAGAGAAGGTAGCAGACCTCACGCACCACCTAGACAAGGTTTTAAATAGTGCTGAAGAGCAGCCTGCTCTCTTGGTTCATGTTGGTATCAATAACATAGGAAAATATGGGAGGGAGGTTCTGTAGGCTAAATTTAGACATTTAGGTAGGAAGTTGAAATCCAGAACTTCCAGGGTAGTGTTCTCAGAAATGTTTCCCATTCCACGTGCAGGACCCAAAAGGCAGGCAGAGGGCTGAAATCTCAATGTGTAAATGAGACTATGGTGCAAGGAAGAGGGTTTTGGATTTGTGCAAGGAAGAGGGTTTTGGATTTATTAAAGAACTGGGCAACAAAGAACTGGGGGGGGGGGGGGGGTTCCAAAAGGATGGCTCCACTTTCACTAGGGTGCAACCATGATAAAATGAGGAAAATAGTTAAGAAAAAAACTAAAAAGGAGCAGTTGCAAAGGTTAAAGACTTACATCAAGCTTGGGTGTTGTTGAAAAATACTATCTTGGAAGCCCAGACCAGCTGTATTCCATGCTTTAAGAAAAGTTGAAGGAAGTCCAAAAAACTGCCAGCATGGTTTAAAGGTGAGGTCAGAGAGGCTGCTGTTGCCAAAAAAGCATCTTTCAGGAAATGGCAAAAAAGAGCCACATGACGAAAACTGGAAACAGCATAAGCACTGGCAAGTTAAATGCAAGGCATTGATAAAGCAGGCAACGGGAGAATTTGAGAAGAAGCTTGCTGCGGAAGCAAAAATGCGTAATAAAGACTTTTTCAAGTACATTCGTAGCAAAAAACCTGTGAGAGAGTCAGTTGGTCCATTAGATGATAGAGGGGTCAAAGGAGCACTAAGAGGCGACAAGGCGATAGCGGAAAGACTGAATGAATTCTTTTATTAGGTCTTTACTGAGGAAGATGTAGGGGATGTTACCCATGACTGAAGTGGTACTTAAAGTTGCAAAAGAACTGAAGGAAATATCGATACATCGGGAAGATGTATTACAACTATTTGCTAAGAGTAGCAAATCACCTGGACCGGATGATATACACCCAAGGGTGTTGAAAGAACTGAAATATGAGATTGCAGACTTGCTGTTAGTAATCTGTGAACTATCATTAAAATCATCTGTAATACCTGAAGATTGGAGGATGGTGAACGTAACACCAATTTTTAAAAAAGGTTCCAGGGGTGATCCGGGAAACTACAGACCGGTGAGCCTGATATCCGTACCGGGAAAAATGGTAGAAACCATCATAAAGAACAAAATTACTGAACATGTAGATAGTCATAGCTTAATGGGAGACAGCCAACATGGCTTTAGACAAGGCAGATCTTGTCTTACTAATTTGTTATGTTTTTTTGAAGGTGTGAATAAACAGGTAGACAAAGGTGAGTCAGTTGATATAGTGTATTTGGACTTTCAGAAAGATTTTGACAAGGTCTCTCATCAGAGACATTTGGCAAAATTAAAAAGTCATGGGATAGGTTGGCAGTGTATTATTGTGGATCAGGAACTGGTTAAAAGATAGAAAGCAGAGGGTAGGGTTAAATTGCCAATTTTCCCAATGGAGAAAGGTGAATAGTGGAGTACCCCAGGGATCTGTGCTGGGTCCGCTACTTTTTGACATATTCATAAATGACCTGGAAACGGGAATAATGAGTGAGGTTATCAAATTTGCAGATGACAAAACTATTTAAAGTTGTTAAAACCCATGAGGATTGGGAAAATTGCAAGAGGATCTTAATAAACTGGAAGACTGGGCATCAAAATGGCAGATGAAATTTAATGTGGACAAGTGCAAAGTTACGCACCTACGAAAGAACAAACTAAACTATGGTTACACAATGCAAGGTGCCACATTAGGAACCACCACCCAGGAAAACGATTTAGGCGTCATCGTGGATAACATGTTAAAACCCTCCACCCAGTGTGCAGCGGCGGCCCAGAGAGCAAATGGAATGCTAGGTATCATAAGGAAAGAAATGGAAAATAAAACAAAGGATATAATAATGCCTCTGTATCGTTCCATGGTGTGACTGCACCTTGAATATTGTGTGCAATTCTGGTCGCTGTATCTTAAAAAGGATATAGCGTTATTAGAAAAGGTACAGAGAAGAACCACCAAAATAGTAAAGGGGATGGAAGGATACCCCTATGAAGAGAGGCTAAAAAGGTTAGGGCTCTTCAACCTGGAAAAGAGATGACTGAGGGAAGATATGATAGAGGTCTATAAATTAATGAATGGAATGGAATGGAACAGGTAAACATAGATCGATTGTTTACGTCATTAGAATATAGAAAGACCAGGGGACATGCAATGAAGCTACAGGGTAAACTATTTAAGACTAATAAGAGAAAATATTTTTTCACTCAACGTGTAATCAAACTCTGGAATTTGTTACCGGAGGTCGTAGTAAAAGCTGTTAGTGTAGCTGGGTTTAAAAAAGGTTTGGACAAGTTCCTGGAGGAAAGGTCCATAAACCATTATTAAAAAGGACCCAGGATATCACTGTTTGACCCAATGCAAGCACTGTGGAACCTGTCTCTTTTGGGGAAACTGCTAGGTACTTATGACCTAGATTGGCCACTGTTGGAAACAGGATACTGGGGCTTGATGGACCTTGGTCTGACCCAGTATGGCATATCTTATGTTCTTATGGATGAAATAAATGACTACTTCTTGGAGCAGTTGGTTCATGAACCAACAAGAGGGAATGCTATTTTGGACCTAGTCCTTAGTGGAACACAGGATCTGGTGCAAGAGGTACAGTTAATAGTATTAGGGCTACTTGGCAATAGTGATCATAGCATGATCACATTTGATTTAATAAATGGAGCGAGGATGGCAAGGAAATCCACAGTACTACCTTTTATCTTTCAAAAGGGAGTCAATGATAAAATGAGGAAAATAGTTAAGAAAAAACTAAAAGGAACAGCTGCAAAGGTTAAAGGTTTACATCAAGCACGGGTGTTTAAAAATATTATCTTGGAAGCCCAGACTACATGTATTCCACATTTTAAGGTGGAAAGAAGGCCAAAAACTGCCAGCATGGTTAAAGGTGAGGCTGTTGTAGCCAAAAAAGCATCTTACAGGAAATGGAAAATGGAGCCAAATGATGAAAATGGGAAATAACATAAGCACTAGCAAGTTAGATGCAAGGCATTGATAAGGCAGGCAAAGAGAGTATTTGAAAAAATGTTTGCCATGCAAGCAAAAACGTACAATAAAAACATTTTCAAGTACATTTATAGCAAAAAACAAACAGTGAGAGCACCAGAAGAGTAAAAGGGGCGTTGAGGCCATAGCAGAGAGAGTGAATGAATTCTTTGCTTTGATCTTTACTGAAGATGATGTAGGGAAGTTACCCATCCCTGAAATGGTATTTAAAGGTGATGTATAAGAAGAATTGAAACAAATTTTGATAAACCGGGAAGATATATTACAACTATTTGATAAACTAAAAAGTAGCAAATCATCTGGACCAGATGGTATGCATTTGAGGGTGTTAAAAGAACTGAAAGATGCGATTCCAGACCTACTATTAGTCATCTGTGAACTAATCATTAAAGTCATCTGTAGTACCTGAAGATTTGAGAATGACCAACATAACACCAATTTTTAAAAAAGATTCCAGGGTGATTCGGGAATGACATCAGTACCAGGCAAAATGGTAGAAACCATTATAAAGAATAAAATTACCGAGCATGTAGATAGTCATAGTTTAACAGGAGAAAGCCAACATGGATTCAGCCAAGGAAGATCTTGTTTTACTAATCTGTAATTTTTTTTTGAAGATGTCAATAAACAGGTAGATAAAGGTGAGCCGGTTAACATAGTGTATTTGGATTTTCAGAAAGCCTTTGATAAGGTCCCTCATGACAGACCCTTGGTGAAATTAGAGTCATGGGATAGGAGGCAGTGTACTATTGTGGATCAGTAACTGGTTAAAAGATAGAAAGCAGAGATTAGGGCTAAATGGCCAGTTTTCTCAATAAAGAAAGGTGAATAGTAGAGTACCTCAGGGATCTGTGCTGGGCCCGCTGCTTTTTCAGATCTTCCTAAACGATCTGGAAATTAGAATAATGAGCGATGTGATCAAATTTGCAGATACCACAAAATTATTCAAATTTGTTAAAACACAAGAGGATTGTGAAAAATTGCAAAAGAACCTTGATAAATTGGAAGACTGGATGTCAAATAGCAGATGAAATTTAATGTGGACAAGTGAAAAGTTCTGCACTTAGGAAAGAACAACCCCAACTACGGTTACATGATGCAAGGTTCCACATTAGGAACCACCACTTAAGAAAAGGAATTAGGGGACATCATGAATAATAAGTTGAAACAGTCTGCCCAGTGTGGCAGCAGCCAAGAAAGCAAATAAAATGTTAGGAATCATAAGGAAAGTAATAGAGAATACAACCAAGGATATTATAATACCTCTGTATCGCACCTTGAACATTGTGTGCAATTCTGGTCACAATATCTTAAAAAGGATATAGTGAAATTAGAAAAGGTACAGAGGAGAGCCACCAAAATGGTAAAAGGATACCCCTATGAGGAAAGGCTTAAAAGGTTAGGGGCTCTTCAATATGGAAAAGAGATGGATGAGGGGAGATACAATAGTGGTCTATAAATTAATGAATGGAGTAGAATAGTTAAATGTTCATCAGTTTTTTACTCTATCAAAAAGTAGAAAGAGTAGGGGACATGTAATGAAGCTACAATGTAACCCATTTAAGACTAATAAGAGAAAATATTTTTTCACATGATGAGTAATCAAACTTTGGAATTCGCTACTGGAGGATGTAGTAAAAGCTATTATTGTAGTTTGGTTTAAAAAAGCTTGGCCAAGTTCCTGGAGCAAAGGTCCATAAGTCATTATTAAATAGGACCCGGGAAATCCACTACTTACCCTGGTGAATCAGTGTACCTTTTGGGAACCTGACAGGTTCTTGTGACCTGGCTTGGCAACTGTTGGTAACAGGATACTGTGCGTGATAGACCCAGTATGGCATTTCTTATGTTCTTATGTCAATTCTCATTCTAACCATACATAAAAATTATATACACATGCTTTAAAAGGAATTTATTTACCCTTACTCTGTACACATCAGCTTCCGCAAAAGCTGTTCCAAAAAAACAGAAGTCCCCCGATTTATTACCATTCAGTTTTAATCATGTAACCACAATGCCATTATATCCAATCCTTGATTGAGTTTAGGAAGATTCTCCTGCGACTGTTGATTTATCAGCAGGAAAATCTTGATATCATTTGCAAAAAGAAAATCATAGTCTCAAAACATCTTAAAAACAGACATAGTGGTCGTAAGAAAAGATTAAACAAGATTGGAGAGAGTACTAACTTTTATGGTACCAGCAAGCCATTCCTTTTCCTCTGATAATTTTCCTTGCCAAACTACTTGCTGTTTCCTTTGATAGAAAAATAATAAACCAATTCCAGTATTGGATCTCTTAAACCCATCTTCCTTGGGCATTCTATTAAAGCTCCATGATGTATTTTATCAAATCTAGAAAAACAATCACCAAACCAGCCCTATCCATCTTTAACGATGGTCAGAGCACTTCTTTAACTGTCCAGGAAATACTCCTTGGGTTAGGGAGACATTAACCATAGTTGCTAAATATTCAGCTAATCCTGCCCTTTCCAATTTTATCAAAGAAAGCTACTGAACATGGATCACCCAATTGGTAATTTTTTTTAAGTCATATTTTATTGACTTGTGTTCAACATTAACCAAATGGGAGACATTAACCATAGCATGGGAAATAAGATCTCTGAAGTTGAAGCTTTGGTGGGAGTGGCTGACTTAGATTTAGTGGCAGTTACAGAAACATGGTTCACAGAAAACCATGACTGGGATGTAACTATACCTGGCTATACTTTATTCAGAAAGGACAGGGTAGGAAGAAGGGGAGGAGGAGTAGCACTATATATAAAAACTACTATTAAAGCTTTGGAATTACAGAGCTTAAAAGGGAGAGAGGAGGCATTGTGGGTTAAACTAGAAAGAGGGAAAGAGAAATCTATTTGCATTGGTGTGATATACAGACCTCCCTCACAAGAGGAAGAGGTGGACAGAGAGTTAATTGAAGACATACGCAGCATTGCTAGGAAAGGGGAAGTGCTACTGCTAGGAGATTTCAATATGCCAGATGTTGATTGGCACTTTCCTGCTGCAGTATCATCTAGGAGTAAGGAGATCCTGGATTCTCTACAGGGAGAACTATTCAGGCAATTGGTAACAGACCCCACACGTGAAGGGGCCATACTGGACTTGGTGCTTACCAATGGTGAAAGTGTTTCTGATGTTGTAGTGGGAGATCATTTTACATCCAGTGATCACCAGATGGTGTGGTTCAGTATTAGGACTAGGGCTGTTAGAATCCATTCCAAGGTGAAGATCTTAGACTTTAGGAAGACTAACTTTGCGAAGATGGGCCAATACCTCAGGGAGTCGTTAGTGGGATGGGAACAGCTGGGGGATGTAGAACAACAGTGGGCAAAACTGAAAGGGGGTATTTTAAAGGCAACCAACCTTTTTGTTAAAATGGTAAATAAAGGCAAAAGGAACAGGAGACCGCTATGGTTTTCGAAGGAAGTAGCTGAAAAAGTGAAGAAAAAGAGGGAGGCCTTCATGAAATACAAGAGATCACAGAGAAAGGAAGACAGGCATCTGTATTTGGAAAAACTTAGAGAAGCTAGCAAAGTAGTCAAGAAGGCAAAGATTCAAAAGGAGGAGGAAATAGCCAATGCAATAAAATGGGGGGATAAGACATTTTTCAGATATATTAGTGAGAAGAGGAAGGGCAAAAGTGGTATTGTCAGACTCAAGGGTACAGGGGGGGAATATGTAGAAGCTGATAAGGATAAAGCGGAATTGCTTAACAAATATTTTTGTTCTGTAACCAGGAGCAGGACCTCAGAAAACACCCACAAATAAGAACAGAAGCGAGGGACATCTTGAACAATTTTCAGAAGACTGTGTTCGTGAGAAACTAGCTCAACTTAAAGTAGACAAAGCGATGGGACCGGATGGGATACACCCTAGAATACTGAGGGAACTTGGGGACGTTCTAGCAACTCCACTGACTGACCTTTTCAATGCCTCGTTGGAGTCGGGAGTGGTGCCAAAGGACTGGAGAGAGGCTCATGTGGTGCCTTTACACAAAAGCGGAAGTAAGGATGTGGTTGAAAACTACAGGCCGGTTAGTTTAACTTCGGTGGTGAGTAAATTAATGGAAACGCTGTTGAAAGAGAAAATAGTGAGGTTTCTGGAGTCCAGCGGATTACAGGATCCGAGGCAGCATGGATTCACCAGAGGCAGGTCTTGTCAGACAAATCTGATTGATTTCTTTGACTGGGTGACCAGGGAGTTGGACCGAGGGAGAGCTCTAGATGTGGTGTATTTAGATTTCAGTAAAGCCTTTGACACTGTTCCTCACAGGCGACTTATAAACAAACTGAGCACCCTAGGGATGGACCCTAAAGTTACTGCTTGGGTTAGAAATTGGTTGGGTGGGAGGCGACAAAGAGTACAAGTAAATGGAACTCACTCTGAGGAGAAGGATGTTACCAGTGGTGTGCCCCAGGGATCTGTCCTTGGTCCGATTCTTTTTAACATCTTTGTTAGTGATATAGCGGAAGGGCTGTCTGGTAAGGTTTGCCTCTTTGCGGATGATACCAAAATCTGCAATAAAGTAGACACCCAGGAAGGTGTAGATAACATGAGGAGGGATCTAGCTAAGCTTGAAGAATGGTCTAGAATTTGGCAGCTGGGATTTAATGTTAAAAAATGTAAGGTCATGCATTTGGGCTGCAGCAATCCAAGGGAGCAATACAGCATAGGAGGTGAAGTACTTTTGTCCACTAAAGAAGAGCGGGACCTAGGCGTAGTTGTGTCCGATGATCTTAAAGTAGCTAAACAGGTAGAAAAGGCGACGGCAAAAGCTAGAAGGATGCTTGGGTGCATACGGAGAGGAATGGCTAGCAGAAAAAAGGAGGTGATAATGCCTCTGTATAAGTCTTTGGTGCGACCTCATTTGGAGTATGGTGTGCAATTCTGGAGACCGCACCTTCAAAAGGATGTGAACAGGATGGAGTCGGTGCAGAGGGTTGCTACTAAGATGATTAGTAGTCTTCATTATAAAGCATATGAGGACAGACTTAAGGATCTTAATATGTACACCTTAGAGGAAAGGCGGGATAGAGGTGATATGATTGAGATGTTTAAATACCTCCGTGGCATAAATGTTCAGGGAGAGAGCCTCTTTCAATTGAAAGCAAGTTCTGCGACGAGGGGACATGGGATGAGGGTGAAGGGAGATAGATTCAGGAGTGATATGCGGAAATATTTCTTTACGGAAAGAGTAGTGGATCCGTGGAATAGTCTCCCAGTGGAGGTGGTAGAGATGAGGACAGTAACTGAATTCAAAAAAGCATGGGACCAACACAGAGGATCTCTAAAGGTAAAAAGTGGACTGTTGTAGTTGTTGTTATGGAAGGACAGACTAGATGGGCCTTGTGGTCTTTTTCTGTCATCATGTTTCTATGTTTCTATGTTTCTAAATAGTACAAAACCATATATCAAAAAATACAAATCTTCCATTTTAGAAGTGACAGTCAACCCCCTGCCATCTCCTTAAGCCCCCCTCCAGTACTCCCCCCACAGCAGCTAAACAATACAGACAAAACAGTGCATCACTGGGCACTAACCCACCCTTCAGTTTCTGATATTATCAGCAAGAATAAAGATAAAAGCACTGATAAACGTACATATAACAGAGATGACATTTCTCCCATTATTTCCGAGCAGGGCTATACGAGCAATGTGGTTGCACATTGATGGCATCAGTGGGCTTCGAGGAAACTCAAAAAAAGTGAGTTACTGAATATGACTGGGTGGAAGGGGGCGCCAGATTCATTAGTCGCACAGGGTGCATTTCTAGCTTAATACAGTCCTGATTCTGAGTCTGCAGCCATCTGACATTGGGAACCCACACCTTCTCAAAAATAAGCAGACTATAATGGTGAATTGCTGTGATTTTAGAGGAAAACCCCCCCACATCTCAAATGATAGCAATGAAAGCTATCTCTAGGCATGTGTTACTACTATACAGTAGATATAAAGTCCCTTCATGGATTCCTCAGTCTCATCAGGGAGACCATGCAGATGAGATAATCTCATCCCCAATTGTACTGGAATCTCAAAACACAATAGAGTGCCACCGTTCTACTTCTAACCAATAATCTCACACTACGTAACATTCCAACCTTATATAATGGAAAGAGCCCACATTATCATAACCCCTCCAGCACAATTCCAGCACATTTAAGTAAATTCTATGATGTCTCTCTGGCACCATGTACCATCTATACAATACTTTAGCACCGTTTTCTATCAAATTTGCTGATATGGATATTTTAGCATGTGTTCTATAAATCTTTTGCCAATCACTATCCTACAATGTAACTCTCATGTTCACCTCCCAAGCAGCATCCTCTCACTCCCTGACAGGTTGAGCAATGCACAGATCTTAGATATCAGACCATATCCATGGCCTGATTGAGCATACATCTGCTCAAACACTGTCTGTGGCCACAAGACCCTTAGTTTTCAACCAAGAGCAAATTTATAGGTAGGGGAAGAAGTCTGCCCAAGAGAAGTCCTCACGGGTCGTTGGTGCCTCAAAGCTAATTAACGGCTCTCCATCGACAAGCTGGCCCAAACTACAAAGCCCTCTCATCTCGATTTAAATGCGTCTCCCCCCCCCCCCTCAAAAATCCTGGTTCAAAAACAGTACTGTAGCTGGAGAGAACCTTACTATCTAGAAGTACTCCCCGGTGGTGCTGCCAGAACTGAAAAGTAACACACATAAAAGGATTCTCGAAATGTCCATGATATATGATAATGTGGGGGTCCCTCCTAACAAGTCTGCTCTATAATTACCCACTGCTTAGGCATTGGGGTCATCCACTCTATCACCGCCTGAAGTTGAGCCGTAATATAACAAAGTCTAATACTGGGAGCTGCCAGGCTCTCTGTCCCAAGTCACTTGCACCAAATACATCCAAAGATGTGCTGCTCCAGGTCTTCAACATCTGCAAGGAGATATGAAATGGTAATGTCTGAAACAATTATAACAGATGTAGTAAGAGAATCTTAATAGCCGCTATCCTACCCACGCAAAGATCAGACTGGTATCATCTCCCCAGCTCCTGCACATTAACCTTTTACCAGGGAAGTCATAGTTAATAGACCTCATCTGGGAGAAACTAGGGTGAAATATTAACCCCTAAATATCTTATTCTCACTTTGCCCAGTGAAAAAAGAAGTGGGACTCCAAACGGGTCACCATATCTGCTGGCAGATTCACATTTATCGCCTCCAACTTACTCATGTTAATCTTAAACCTCCAGAGGGTATCAAATTCCTCCAGCTCTTCATCAACACTAGCAAGGTTGTCAAGGCCTCTACAAACTCATAATCAGATCATCGGCAAAAAGAGCCAGCTTATATTCTGTCACTCTGATCTTTACTCCTTTAATATCCAAGTTAGCCTGAATCGTACAGGTTAGGTGCTCCGAATATAAGATGAACAATACTGGCAAACATGGACAACCCTGTCTAGTCCCAGGTGCCTGAGGAAAAAGATCAGAGAAACCACCAACCTTCATGCAAGCCAGGGAATGTAATCCCCCAACTCTCACTCAACACCATAAGCTCTAAAACCTTAAACAAGAATGACCAGCTCATCCTATCAAAGGCATTTTCAGTATTCAGGGTGAGAAGCATTGTAGGTTTTGCTGTCTTTTGCATGTGCTATATCAGATTCAGAATCTTGTGAACTTTATCTGCGGTCTGATGACCTCGGATAAATCCGGATTGGTCTGGATGCACCAACTGAGTGATCATTCCTTGAACGTGGCCAGCAAGAACTTTTGAGAAAATTTTTATATCGAGGTTGAGCAAAGAGTCTGGGCAATACGACCCACACACTGTTTTGTCTTTGTCCTCTTATGGTATCACTGAGATACAGACCCCACCTCATGGTTGGCAGTACTGCACCCTGCTCCACAAAATCATTAAATAATCTGGCCAAAAGAGAGGTGAAGTCCTCCTGGAAGACCTTCTAAAAATATGTGGTCAAGCCATCCATGCCTGGAGCCTTCCCAATAACCTAAATCTTTATTGCTTCCTCTACTTCCAAGGCATAAAGACTCTCCTGTTCCTCCTCTGGCAAGCAAGGCAAAGCTACCCCAGCTAAGTATGCCTCCAGCCTTTTCCCTGTTGGAGTGACATCATCACAGAATTGGGCAAAATCTCATCCCGATTTCAAGGGTGCTCATGAGAACAGTGCCTGCTGAATGCCCAGGACTTGGATGCAAAGCCTTTGCTCTTTCAATTTCCTAGCTTTATTACCCTCTTCAAAATAATCGCTGCCTTTACCAGACTCAATCTAATTCGATATCATCAATCTGCAAGGCTTTCAACATCTCATACATCTGCAACAATTCTTTAAGCACCACTTGCTCATTACTCTGCTTGGGTCAGGATTCCAGCACCATTAACTTCTCTTGCAACTTAGCCTCCTGCTCCAGCGTAACCTTCTTTTTCTTGGAGTTCTAAGCAATAAAGGCAGTCCTATAGCATTGCCAGATTCACCTTGCCACTGTCATCAGTGCTGAGATAAAAAGCTGTTTCCTCCCATACTTTTTCCACAACAGTGAGGTAATTTAACAGAGACTCATTAAGAATCCACTGCACCCTTCCCACTATATAGTCATGCCAGTGTGATTAGACCAGGTGGTAAAACCCACCTTGGCGTTCAAAATCCGCTCTCTGTCCCTCATCTCTGTAAAAAAAAAAAAAAAAAGTCTGTTCCAGAGTATGCACCATGCACATTGGAAAAAACTCAGAGGTTGAAAGCATCTTCCTTTCCTCCACTTGACCCAACCTAGCAACCCCCTTGGAATTATCTAACAGTGAAGAATGGCATTAAAATCTCCCCCCACCAGCACCAAATCTGGACCATACAGCCCTTCGACCCATGCTTGGGGTAAAGATGTTAACTAGAATCAAGAGGGAAGTATCCTCCAACTGTAAAGAAATCCCAATACACCTCCCTTCAGGGCTTTGTTTCACTTCCCGTACTGGCTATAAGTTTAGGAATATTTAGATTGCCTAACTCCTTGCTTAGCCTTTAAATCAGATATCTGAATGTGCCCTTGGTTCATATAAGGTCTACTGGCCAGGGACACTTAACTTCCCACCCACCCTACCCCTCACTCCACCTGCCCCTGGGTTGCATTGCCTATATAGTCATCATATACATTGACATCTGTCCTTTAATTAGGTGTTACACCCACCTTTTCTCCTCCTTCTAGGGCCGCTATACAACAGTATTAATCAGCACATTGTGTATTCAATGCAATAACTGTGGTGCTTTCATTCTAAGAAGAGTCATTTGGAACGTAAGAGTTTGCCCTATATGTCTCATCTGCTATACATAAAGAATTGACTCTAATAAGGGAAGAATTAGCTGCAATTAAATACACCTCTTCTAGGGTACAAACTGAACAAAATCCACCACCGCTCACACAAAGAATCAAACAGCCCAGGAACAAATAGATCACACTGGGCTCTGGCAGGTTGCAACTTATAACACAGAGATACCTTCTACATCAAGAGATATCCCTGCATAATTCCTTCTCTGCCTTGGATAATGAGGGTACAAATCCGTGGAAACTGAAGTGCCCTTAAATGAGAGTGTCAAAGCCCAATCTACTGATAATGCACCAAATACGAAGAAAAAAAAAATCACAAAACAGAAAACTACTACTACTTGGAGATTCCATCATCAGAAGCATCAACATGGGAACACACTTCAAAGGAGAGAAGGCGGCCAAATGTTGGTATAGTTAGTGCAGAAAGTGAACACTCCAAAATTGATGATGTCTTCCACTTGGGTACAAATGACCTGGCTAGAAACAGTGCCTCTGCAGTTCAAAGGGACTTCCAGACTCTGGGAGAGAAAGCGTAGTTACTCATCTGTAACAGGTGTTCTCCAGGGACAGCAGGAATCAGTCCTCACTTATGGGTGACATCGGCACTGATGGAGTCCACGCGGAGCAATTCCCCAGCTTTCAAAGAAAGCCTTTGGGATTGCTACCACGCATGCGTGGTCCTCTTCCCACCCAAGGGTGCCATCTTGCTCAGTCAGGTCCCTTAGCTCGAGCTCTACCAAGCAGATGGCAAGGGAAGGACAAAAATTCAGCAACTCATCAGGGAAGGTGGGAGGGTAGTGAGAAATGATTCCTGCTGTCCCTGGAGAACACCTGTTACAGGTGAGCAACTATGCTTTCTCCAGGAACAGGCAGGAAGTCAGTCCTCACTTATGGGACTCCCTAGTTACAGGCTACCGAACCTGTAAGCAAAAAACACCTCCACGAGGTCGTAAGCAGAAGCCGAAGCCTGAAGGAGCCCGAGTCCTCAGGTCCTCGGGGCGAAGCCCTCGGTAGCCGTGAAGAAGGGTCGGAGGGCAGGAGTTGCTTATACCCCGAACAGGTTATGGAGTACAGCCTGGCCGAAGGCGCTGGCCCTCTCTAGACAGTAGTGGACAGCAAAGGTATTCGTAGAAGACCAGGTTGCTGCCCGGCAGATGTCCATCATGGGCACAGAGCGTAGCAAGGCCACCGAGGCCACTTTGGCTCGGATCCCATGTGCAGTGACTCGACGATCCAGAAGGACGCCCACCTTCGCATGGGCGAATGCGATGCAGTCCGCCACCCAAACACAGAGGTTGTGCTTGGTGACTGCTTGTCCCTGCCTATTGGGATCGTAGATCACGAAGAGCCAGTCAGACTTGTGATGAGTCTGGGTACGCTGCAAGTAGAAGGTGAGGGTGTGGAGAGTTGCTGATGCCTGATCGGCGTGGGGCCTAGGGAAGAAGGTTGGGGGCACCATCTCCTGATTGAAATGAAAAGCCGACACGACCTTAGGCAAGAATTTAGGATGGGTCCGGAGGACCATCCTGTTCTGATAAAACCTGGTGTAAGGGGTGCCTGAAGCTCACTGACGCAGCGAACTGAGGTCAGTGCCACCAGAAAGGCCACCTTCCAGGACAAATGCGGGAGCGAACATGTCCCCATCAGCTCGAAAGGCGGAGTGAGCTGCATGAGCACCACGTTCAAGTCCCATTCCGCCGGAGGGAGATGGATGGGTGGCTTGAACAACAGAAGGCCCCGCATGAAGCGGGAGACTAGAGGTTGCCCCGAAAGAGGTTTTGCCTTGATAGGGAGGTGATTAGCCGATATAGCGCTTAGATGAACTCTAACAGTTTGACTTCAGCCCATCCCTTGAGAGGTGGAGAAGGTACTGGAGAACCCACCGGACCGGGCACAAGAAGGGATCGATCTGGTGCTCTGAGCACAAGACAGAGAAGCGTTTCCACATAAAGGCATAAGCTTGCCTAGTGGAGTCCTTCCTTGAGGCAAGGAGGATTTCCTCGACCTCCTCCTGGAGGGCCAGAGAGGCTAGAGAGACCCGTTCAGCCACCAGGCCATGAGGGATAGGGAGGGTAGATTTGGGTGTAGTACCCAACCCTCCTCCTGCATCAGCAGGTCCCTGGCAGAGCCCAGGGGGATCGGAGGCTCAGACGACAGCCGGAGCAGGATTGGAAACCAAGGCTGCCGAGGTCACGAGGGGGCCACGAGAATCAGCGATGCCCCGTCCCGTTGAGCTTTAAATAGAGTCCTCGCAAAGAGAGAGAAAGGAGGGAATGCATAGAGAAGACTGGAGGACCAATCCAGGAGAAGTGCATCGGGGCCCTCCCTGCTCGGGTGTGGCACTGGGCCGCAGAAGCGAGGGAGTTGAGTGTTCTGAGGGCTGGCGAAGAGGTCTGTTGCTGGAGTGCCCCAGCATAGAAACAACCAGCCTGCTACTCTGGGATCGAGGCGCCACTTGTGGGGGTGAAGGATTCTGCTGAGCCTGTCTGCCAGGCCATTCTCCTGACCCGGGAAGTACGTTGCCTTGAGAGACATCCTCCTCTGGGCGGCAAAAGAGCAGATGAGGGGACTGCTTCCCTGCAGAGGGAGAGCGACCCCGTGCCCCCTTCTTTGTTGATATAGAACTTCGCTACCCGGTTGTCGGTCTGCACCAGAACCGACTTCCTGATGAGGACATTCTCGAAGGCCTTCAGGGCCCACTGGATGGCCCGGAGCTCGAGCAGATTTATCTGCTGTTGAGCCTCCACCGGCGACCACTGCCCCTGCGTGCAGAGGGACCCGCAATGGGCTCCCCACCCTAACAGGGAAGCATCCGTGTTCAGTACCACATCGTGCTGTGGGGCCTGGGAGGGCGAACCCCGCAGGAGGTTGCGGGGGTTTTGCCACTAGTTCAGGGACAAACGAAGGTCGGGAAGAACCTTGACAGGGTCCCTGAGGTGCCCGAGGGATTGGCTCCATTGGGAGCTGAGGCACCACTGGGTCACCTGCATGTGCAGGCGGGAGTGAGGAACCACATGCATGGTCGAAGCCATGTGGCCCAAGAGACGTAGCATAGACCGAGCGGTGACCTGCTCTGGATGCACGCCACTAGAGCCCGGAGGCAGGTGGAGCGATCCACCGGCAAGAAGGCCATGGCCTGCTGAGTATCGAGGCGCGCCCCGATGAATTTGAGAGCCTGTGCTGGCTCGAGGTGAGATTTTGGGTAGTTGACCAAGAACTCCAAACTCTCCAGAAGGAGGACAGTACGCGACATTGCTTGCCAGGCCTCTTTGATGGAGAAGCCCATAACAAGCCAGTCATTGAGATAGGGAAACACCAACATGCCCCGGCACCAAAAGTGAGCGGTGGCCACAACGAGGCACTTCGTGAAGACCCATGGGGCAGATGCAAGGCCGAATGGGAGCACCCTGTACTGGAAGTGTTCCCCCTGTACCCTGAAACGCAGGTATTGCCTGTGTTGGGGATGGATCAGGATGTGGGCGTAAGCATCCTTTAGATCCAAGGAGCATAGCCAGTCGCCCTGCCGGAGGAAGGGCAGCAGCACACCAAGAGATAACATCTTGAATTTCTCCCGCACCAGAAACTTGTTCAGCTTGCGGAGGTCGAGGATGGGCTGCAGATCTCCCGTCTTTTTCGAGATGAGGAAGTACCGGGAATAAAAGCCCCGACTTCGAAGGTGGGGAGGGACCTTCTCGACTGCCCAATGGGCATGGAGGGAGTGTAATTCCTTCTGCAGCACGAGCTGGTGTGCAAGGAGTCGAGGAGGCTCCGCCAGGGAGAAAGAGGGTGGGAGCCTGTCGAAGTGAAGTTGCTTGCCCTCCCGGATGACCTGGAGGACCCAGGTGTCCGAGGTGATAAGCGCCCATGCTAGGGCGAAGCGGGAGAGGCGTCCCCCCACTGGTTGCTGCGCCACCGGAGGGCGAGGGACCATGCCACTGGCGTCAAAACCCCTGAGGAGGTTGCGGGGGAGCCAGCATCTGGGCCTTTGGGCCTTTTGGTTTGCGGTGACCCTGGCCAGACTTCCCCTGCGCTGGAGTGGTCGGCGTGGGAGTAGCTGGGTACGGCGGGTAACCGCGGTACTGGAGGCCTTTCCTGGGAAAGAAGGGCTTCTTGGTAGGCTGCTTCATCCGAGGCAGCGTCGAGGTCTTGCGAGAGAGACAGGTCATAGTGACGTATTCCGTCTCAATCTCCGCAGCCTTCTCCTCCATCGGCTTACCAAAAGGTTGTTTGCCGAGGCAGGGTACATCCAGGAGCTTCTCCTGCACCCACTACTCCAGATCCGAAGATGGTAGCCAAGCCTGGCGGCAGGCTATGATGCCCGCGGCCACCACCTGAGCCGATGTCTCGAAGCCGTCATAGGAGGCTCGAGAAATATATTTGGAGCAATCCGCCAATGATTTCAACAGGGTGCGGAACTTGCCGAGGGGCTTGCCCTCGAGACCCACAGAGAAGCCTCCAAGTTCTTTAGCCAAGTCGCGGAGGAACATACCCATATATAGTTGGCATGCCTGGATGCGACAGGAGAGCATGGAACCTTGATAGGCCTTGCGGCCCAAAGCATCAAGGGCATTGGGCTCCCGGCCTGGCGGGACCGAGGAGTGGGACTTCGGGCTTTTCTGCTTCCTCATGGCTGATTCCACTACCATCGAGGTGTGTAGAAGTTGAGTGTTTCGGAAGCCTGGCCCACGCTGCACCTTCTACATTGTGTCAAGGTGCTTGCTCACAATGGGGACTGAGGCCGGGGCCTCCCACATGCGGAGCAGCAGCCGGGAGAGGATTGGCGGCACCAGCATGGTGAGGGATTCCCTGGGCGGAGCCTCATACTGAAGAATATCGAGTTCTTCAGCACGGGGGTCTTCCTTAGTCTGGGTGACCAGGTTGAGGGCCTGAGTCATGTCCCGAATAAACACCAAAAAGGAGGTGTCCTCGGGCGGTGAACACTGCTGGAGGTCAGGCAGCGAGGGGTCCGACGGGAGATCCCGGTGAGTGCAGGTCTCCGGGGATGTGTCCCCATCGGATTCCCAGTCTAAGAAATCGGTCGAGGGATCCGAGCCAGGTGGTTCGCCCTGTCCGATGGCCGGCGGCCCTGGACGACTTCGGCCCCAAAGAACGGGAAAGCGAGCGAGACCGACATCGAGGACCCTCATGAGACCCGTAGCTCTCGGGGGTTTCCTGGACGGATTTGGGTGTCCCAGGCAAGGGACCCATGGTCTCCGGGTGAAAGTCAGCAAAGCTGGCCGTGAGCGTCTGCTGGGAAGCAATGAATGCAGAAGCGCTGCATTCTAGCACCAGCATATGGGACTCGCACGTGGGCATGGGGCCCTGGGATGCTGATACCGGCGTCACCGGATCGGGCATCGAGGAGGAGAGGGGGTCACTCACCGGGATGGACCTCAGGAGACTGGGAGCCATTGCCAGAGGCCTCTGTTTCTCTGCAAGGTACCTTGCGGGGCTGCTCCTTGTCCGACTCTCGGGAACGCCGACAGGGGCTAAGTGACTGGGCGCGGGAGCACTCACGCTTGTCGGGGGCCCCAGACAGCAACTTTGAGCCTTCTGCTTTTTGCGTCGCTCCACCTCGGGGAACCCCTGGTCTGAATGCCATCTGGAATGCGGTGCCGCAGGGGGAGAACACACTGGAGGGGAGACGACCGAGGGTGCCACCGGGGACTCTGAGGCAGCCTTTCAGAAAATGTCTTCAGACCTCTGCTTACGGCTCAGCAGGGCCTTAGAGGACATTTTCTTGCAGAGCGGATAGAGCTCTGGGTCATGGTCGGCTCCCAGACACCTTAGACAGCAGTCATGAGTGTCTGTAAGCGACATGTTCCTAGAGCATCTATCACATTTTTTAAACCAGTGGCCATGGGGGCAAAAATGGCCCCTGCGAGGATGAAGACCCAAGCAGTCAGCGGTTGGGAGAAAAAAGGGCGCAAAGCCCGGAAAGAAAAAATTTAGAAAAGGTATCCCCGCAAACTCCAAAAGAGAGCAAGAGGAGGATGGGTTGAGGACCGGTGCAACCGGAAAAAAGAGAAATAGCCTGTTAAAGCGAGGAAAATGAAAACTTTTTCCAAGGGACGAGGACATGCATCCGAAGGGCTCCGCGGAAAGAGGGAGACTGAGCAAGATGGCACCCTTGGGCGGGAAAAGGACCACACATGCGTGACAGAAATCCCAAAGGCTTTCTTTGAAAACTGGGACTTGTTCCGCGTGGGCTCCGTTGGTGCCGATGTCACCCATAAGTGAGGACTGACTTCCTGCTTGTTCCTGGAGAAAGAGGTGTTAAACCTGGGACTGTCATGGGACTTCTTCCCAGGGTTCCCATTCCAGTAGGCAGAACACAGGATTAAATATTTGGGGGGTCTATATTGGATGGAATCCAGGGGATCTCTTTAGACATAATTTTGCCCCTCTGACTGCACAGCTGAAGGAAACACTTCAGCGATGGATGGACTTTCATTTGAGCTGGCTGGGTTGAATAGCTGCACTGAAAATGATTATTATTTTGAAATTCACCTTTTTATTCTCCCAGCTGCCCATAATTCTCCTGGCTCCCTTTTTTAGTACCTGGGAAAGAAGGTTCCTGCGATTTGTTTGGGGGCAGTGGGCTGGAATAGGGGTTGACTGGCTGTTAAGGGAACAAGAGAGGGTTAAGTTCTCAATGCTGAGAGATTCTACTATAAGGCTGCAGTGCTGCAAGTGCTAAGGATGCACTTGCTCCGGCCGGCTGAGGCCCTCTAGGTCAACGTGGAACGGGGTTGGCATGCGCCTTGTTTGGTATTTAAGTGGGTCAGTATGGGGCTAGAGAAAGCCGTGAGGCTAAGTGAGGAAACAGTCATCCTTTTCTGGATCATTTGCGAAATCAGGTGAGTTTGTTTATGGCAGGAGTTGATATTATCCCTGTTATCTAAACAGTTCGAAGTGCAAGACTACCAACTCTTTTCTGGGCTGGAATTTGGAGAGTTACTCAGGATTTGGAAAGCATAGCAGTTTATTATGTTTCTGACTTCTAAGTGCAGGACACTGTCTAGCGTAACATGAATTAGAGAAGAAGTTAGGTCGGCGGATGCCATATTTCCAATATTTCCAGCTGAGGTTTTTTATGCGCATGGGTCTGGTGGAGCAATTAACTTGATGCCCAACATGAATGAAGGAGATCCTGTTTCTGGGGCAACGAATGAAGGCTTTGCTAACTAAACTATATGCGGGCTTCCTGCAGGCGGTGGACACCTTACACCCCCCCCCCCCCCCCCGTGGCAGTTCAAAAATGGCACACTTGGTTAGGCAAGGAGCTGGGTGAGGCGGACTGAGAAAGAATTTATATGGGAACATACAAAAAGACACTGGTGACATCATGGAGACAACACAGTAGCAAATTCTCCGTAGAACATACACCCTTGTGCAAATTAATTGAAACAAATCAGATTTTTAAAATCGTTCCAGCCTACAAATTGTATATGCATGTAATTTTGATCTTTTTTTAATCAACTAGCTTAAATCATCTTATATGATATGTTTCATCATTATTTGTGGGTTTATGGGTTAAATGACATAATAGATGATGTGATATGATGTAGGAATGACTTATTGTGTATGTGACTATAATATCAGCCAACATTGCATCAGATTTTCTTTCAAGTGTATTCTTAGTTGTTAAGCCAACCGTTGTGCATGATGGATGCGACAACCACAAAATGCACAAAGATCGCCACCCTGCACAAACACACAGGGAAGACCTACAGGGATACAGCAAGTATAATTGGTGTCAGTCTCACAACAGTCAGTCGTGTGATCAAATCTAAAAAGGAGACAGGATCCATCTTGCCTAAACGAAAGGGAAATTGTGGTTGTAAGAGGAAAACCACACCCAGAGACGACAACTATGTTCTCAGGAAAAGTAAGAAAGACCCTCGGAAGACAAGCAACGCATTAAAAAGAGATTTAGAAGAGAGAGGTATAACTGTCAGTTCTTCCACAATTTGCAGGCAACTTTTGGAAGTTGGTTGAAAAGCACGACAATCTCTGAAAGAACAACTTCTGACAAAGGTTATGAAACCCCCTGTTTTCTTTGGGATAAGAAAATAAGGGGAATAGAACCCTGTACCCTGCTGATGAATGGGTACTTCTTCTATTGCCCCTTGGGCAAGAAGGATGGTGACCTCCTGACGTAACAGGTTGATGAAAGAGGTCGGAGAATTGAACTGCTTTACCATTGTGTGAGGGGGCATGCTTGAAAAATGAAGCTTGTACCCCTCCTTTATGATGGAGAGTGTCCAATGCTCTGCTGTTATTTGCCCCCATCTGGGGGCAAAATGACATAACCTTCCTGGAATGGTGGAAGGCTCCAGTCCCTGGAGAGCCAGGAAGGCTAAGTTCTCTAGTTGAGAGTCAAAGGCCCTGTGGAGGCTGAGCAGTCTTTGGTTTTTTCTGTTTGGGTGGTTGCTGACCTTTCCTGGCAAGCTGACCTGCAGAACGTCCCTGCTGAACATAAGCAGGATAAAATCTTTTCTTTTTAGAAAAGAATGGTTTTTTGAACAGTTTCTTTCTAGCAGGATCAGCAGTGGACTTGGATAATCTATCCAAGGTGGAATTTTCAGCATCCATTTCATTGGCCTTTTCTTGCCAATCCTTACCAAACAAGTTCTCACCAGTACAAGGGATATTTCCCAATTTGTCTTGTACCTAGAGCTCTAGATCAGATGCCTGGAGCCAAGCAATTCTACGTGCACCTATGGCAATAGCCGAGGTTCTGCTTATGCACTCAAAGCAGTCAAAGGCTGCACGGTTGGAAAATTTAGAAACATCTTGGGCATGTTTGACCAAAGTGAGAAAATCCTGTCATCTATCCTCAGGAAGAATAGGACTTAAAGCTTCTAAATCATCTGTGACCTCCTTCAGGAACATTCCCATGTAGAGACTATAGGAACTGATCCTGGCAGAAAGCATGGAAACTTGGAAGACCCGACGTCCAAAAGCATCCAGGGTTCTGCACTCACATCCTGGAGGATTAGAGGCATGCCTCTTTGCACTCTTGATCCTTCTCATAGCTGATTCCACTACAATAGAGTGGTGAGGAAGCTGAGTCTTATGGAAACCAGGACAAGGAGGGACTCGATACATAGTATCCAGTCTGCGAGAATGAGGAGAGGTGGTAAGAGGTGTCTCCCACATCCTTAACATGAGATCATATAAAATCTCATGAATGGGTAAGGTAGCTGCCTCCTTAGGAGTTTTGGAATATTGTAGAATTTCCAACTCCTTGGCCCTTGGCTCTGTTTCAGGGGCCACAGTAATGGACAGGCCCCGAGCCACCTCCCTGATAAAATCCTGGAAGGAAATATCCTTTGGAGGAGACATCCTGCTTTTGAGGGAGGAGGGCTCCTCTGGGAGAAGCACCGCTGCATCGACAGAACTGTCAGAATCCTCAGATTCTTCTGAGGACTCGAAGTACCGTCTGTCCGGATGCTCTTGAAGAGCCCGATAGCCGTACCGACCAAAGTTGGTACCAGGAGTAACCGGTACCGGGGTATCGGTACGGGAGGTCATCGGATGACGGGGTACCGGCAAAGCAGACACCGATGCCGATGTCGATACTAGCGGTACAGGTACCGATGCCGGGGCCGGTGCCGATACCGGTGGAATTGTCTGTTGCGGTTCCGAGGGCGTCAATGCCGCAAGGAGAGCCGCCAGACTGCATTTGATAGCCATGACTCTCTGGTCTATCGACGCTGCCAATGCCTGGATGTCGGTACCGGAGGAGACCGCCAGTACCCCAGAGCATGGCACCAGTAGTCCTGTCGAGATGGAGGCCTCGAGAACATCCTGGAACCCCGATAATGCTTTGGAAGCCGAAGCCTCCCACCGGGGTAATTTTGCTGGTGCAGAATCCTCAAAGGCAATGCCAGAGTGGAAGCAATTAATTAGAAAAGATGAGTTACTTTGTGGGCTGAGTTGCAGAATATAGAGGGCTCGTGGGGAGGATTATTGCACAAAGAAAAAGAAAAGACAGCAAAAAAAGTGTGGGGACAGCTGATGTATGATATGAAAGCAGTTGATAGCTCCTTCAATTGGATAACTGAAGGGGTGGATGATATTTACCCTTTGGGAGATTGACTGGAAAAGGTAGAAAATAGTGCAATGATGTTATTCTATGATGTAGTGCTGGAAGAAGTGCTAGATCAAGTCCCTGAAGCAGTTTGGACTACAGAGGCAAACCCATAAGTTTGGTGAACTGGAAAAAGAGAATGGCAGGGCCCTACAAGAAGCAGTATCCTGTGTCAACTGAAGCTGCTGCAGGAATAAGAGAAGAAATTGACCTTTCGGTGAAGCAAGGTGCACTGTATGAAGTGAGTAGCCCATTCAGTACCCCAATTTACCCAGTGCGTAAGCCTAATGGTAAGAGGAGGCCAAGCAAAATTTAAGAGAATTGAATAAGCTGGTGACAGCTGAATTTCCAGTAGTTGCTGATCCGGCTAGGATCTGAGAGTCTGTGCAAGTCCATCCTTATTTGACACTCACAGATTTGGCAAATGCCTTTTATTGTATCAGATTGCATGGTCCAGACCAGGAAAAGTTTGCATTCACATACCAAGACAGGCAGTATACGTGGACACGTTTGCCCCAAGGCTATTGTGAGAGTCCTATCTTTCACAAAGTGTTGCACAAGACTTAAGTCAGAGCGTAGAGAGAACAAGGGAAAACCTTACAGCATTTTGCAATATGAGGTGTGACAAAAAAAAGAAATGAGACTATGGCAGCCATGCCCATGATTCAATGCCAATTGGTTAACCGCTTATGTCACTGTGTTGTGCAACATCTCGCCACTATTCTGCTATAATATTTTTCATCTCTCTCACACTTTTTCTTTTTTAAGTTCTTTTTGTAGCACAAGTCAGGACAGCCTTCCACGACAAAGGCGGCTGAGAACACTGACAGGGTGAATCAGCTGGTGTGGAGTGATCGCAGATTGATGGTGGGGATAATAGCTGAGGAGCTCAGCCTGAACAGGGGAGTCAGTGCGGACCATCTTGGTGCAGGAGCTGGGGATGCTGAAGGTGTGCGCCAAGATGGTGCCCAACCTTTAATCGGATGACCAGAAAGAGCACCGGGTCAATGTTTGTCTTGCTAGAGAAGATCGGAAAAGATCCAGAGTTCGTTGGCCGAGTCATCACAGGAGACGAGACTTGGGTATTCCAGTACAACCCTGAAAGCAAGAGACAGAGCCTGCGGTGGCAGACTCGACTATCACCCAGACCCAAGAAGGCGCGCATGTCCAAATCAAGGATCAAGATCATGTTGATCGCATCCTTCGACCAGAAGGGAGTGGTCCATCATGAGTTTGTGCCTGAGGGTCAGACAGTCAACCAGCACTTCTACCAGCAGGTCCTCAATCGCCTCCATGATCGGGTTCGGCGCAGCAGGTGGGCTCTGTGGAGAGACAAGTCATGGGTGCTCCACCACGACAATGCACCCACACACACCGCGCTCAGTGAGGCAGTTCTTGGCCAACAAACAGATCACAGTTCTTGACTACCCTCCTTTTTCCCCAGATCTCGCACTGTGTGACTTCTGGCTCTTCCCCTGGCTGAAGACTGTGCTCAAATGAACTAATTTTGCCTCTGTAGAAGAGATCAAGGCCACTGTTATGAGGGAGCTGAGGGACCTCAAGGAGGAGGACTTTACCAAGTGCTTCCATACGTGGCAGAAGCAAATGCAGAAGTGCATTAACTCTGTGGGGGGAGGGTGGATTACTTTGAAGGGGACAATGTGTAATTTCTCTGTAGATTTTGTAATAAAAAATTTATGGGACAGTCTCGTTTCTTTTTTTGTCACACCTCGTATGTAGATGACCAAAGCAACCGTTTCTCCAGGAGAGATGGTTGAGGTGCTTCATTCGGCTCAGGTGCTTCATTCAGCTCAGGTAAGTGCTACTGCAGAACGAGAGGAATGGGAACATGTTGGAGCATATTTCTCTAAAGGTTTGTGATATCACCCATCAGGAAAGAAATGTTTGTCAAATTTTGCTTTACATTTGCTGTTGCTGCCTATGGTACATCTGCCTGAGCACAAGTCACCCTGATGCATGATGGAAACTTCTAGGAGAACTGGTATGGAGTCCCAGATTGAAAGAAAATGTATGTAGTTTTGCTTCATGTTGTCAGGAGTGTGCCAAGAATAATCCTTTAGGAACTGTAGCTCACAAAGTTGGGGTGCTTCTGCCTAGACCAAGAGGCCCTTTTCTAGCTGTTCATATGGATTTTACAGCTATGCAAACACCAGTCCAAGGTAAACATTACCTGTTGGTGGCAGTATGTCCCATGACACTGTGGGTGGAAGCTTTGCCCACTAAACAGGAAACTGCCACAGCTGTAGTGAAATTTCTATGTTCAGAGATCATTTCCCGACATGGATGCTCCAGAATAATATATACAGACAATAGGTCACATTTTAGAAATTTGTTGATGCAGGACTTGGCAAAAGCTTTATTAGTGAAGGAGAAATTAGACCTTACCTGCTAATTGTCTTTCCTTGAGTACTCTCCAGGCCAGTCCAGGTACAGTTGGGTAGTCAATCCCTTCCAGCAGCTGAGGACTGAATGCTAAAACCTTTGCTGACAGCTCCCATAGCTCCCCCTGCTGTTAGGAAGCCAGTCACGTATTGTCAAAGCAGCGAAGTAAATACAGATACTACTCCAAACCAAAAAGAACAGGAACTTCCGAAAACAACAAGAACAAACCTAGAAAGTTATATCCTAAGCTCTCCCTTATGCATCTGTAAGAGGGTCTAAGCTTTCTGACCCCGAAACCCTGTCTGGTTTTTTTTATTTTTTTTTGTTAAGCTCCGTAGAGCCCCCAACTTAACGGGAAGACCCCCAATATCCTCTTCCAGGAAGTCCGACCGTCAGACGTAACTGCGGACCCGCTAAGCAACCGAGAAGACTCACTCCCAAAGCACCGAACTACTGAATGAACCGCTGCTCGCAGACCACTCGGGCGGGACCTGGACTGGCCTGGAGAGTACTCAAGGAAAGACAATTAGCAGGTAAGGTCTAATTTCTCCTTCCTCTTCATCTCTCCGGGCCAGTCCAGGTACACTTGGGCAGTACCAAAGCAGTACCTAAACTGGGGGGAACCTGCGAGCCACGCTACAATGGCCAAAGCTCCAACCCTGGCATCTGCCCGGGCATGCACATCCAACCTATAGTGCTTTGTGAAAGTATGTAAGGTGGACCAGGACGCCACCCGACAGATTTCTGCTGGCAGAATCAAGGCCAATTCAGCCCAAGACATTGCCTGAGCCCTTGTTGAATGTGCTCTGAGTTCCAGAGGAGGTGATCTGCCTTTCGCTTCATAAGCCCCTGCTATCGCTTGCTTCACCCAGCGAGCTATAGAAGCTTTGGTAGCCGCCCTACCTTTGCGCGGTCCTCCAAACAGAACGAACAACCGGTCTGACTTCCGAAACGGCATCGTCTTCCGCAAATACTTCCGAAATACACGACCCATATCCAACTTACGTAGCGCCCGATCCATTTCACTGCCCCCCTGCGACCGAAAGGTGGGAAGCGAAATGGACTGATTCATGTGAAACCCCGAAACCACCTTTGGCAAATACGAAGGCACGGGTCTTAGGACTACCTCTTCCTCCGAAAAATGCAGGTATGGCTCCCTACAGGAGAGAGCCTGCAAATCCGACACTCTCCTAGCAGAACACAAGGCTACTAGGAAGGCTGTTTTCCAAGACAATTCTCGCAAACCTTCAGACGAACCGGACTCAAAAGACGGACACATCAAGGCATCAAGCACCAAATTTAAACCTCACGGCGGGACCACGCGCTGAAGTGGTGGACGGATTTGCTGGACTGCTTTGAGGAATCTCTGTGCATCCGGATGAGCCAAGAGAGAATGCCCGCGCACCCTACCTCTAAAACACGCCAGCACCGCGAGATGTATCTTGAGAGTATTAAGGGCTAGACCCTTTTCAAGGCCACACTGAAGAAACGTCAGCAGGTCCGGTAAATCGGCGGACTCCGGCCGAACGCCTCTGTCTCCAGACCAGGCCTCAAAAATGCGCAAACGTGAACATACGCTAAGGATGTCGACCGTCTCCTAGATTTTAGCATAGTATCAATTACGAACCCGGAGTATCCTCTCCGCCGCAATCGTTGCCTTTCAAGAGCCAAGCTGTAAGCAAGAATCGATCCACCTGAGGCATCAAAACCGGACCTTGACTCAAGAGGTTGATCCGCTAGGGTAACCTCCAAGGAGGATCTACAAGAAGTCTCACCAGATCCGCATACCAGGGATGTCTGGGCCAATCCGGCGCAATGAGAATCACCTTGCCGCTGTACCTGGAAATTCTGCGAATGACCCTCCCTATCAAGGGCCACGGAGGGAACACATACAGAAGCTGGCCCCTCGGCCAGGGCTGAACCAGACCGTCGAGACCTTCCGACATGTGCTCCCCGCGCCTGCTGAAGAACCGAGACGCCTTGGCATTGGACTGAGTAGCCATGAGGTCCATGACCGGCTGACCCCAGCGAACCGTGAGCTCGTGAAACACCACCCAGTTTAGTTCCCATTCTCCGGGATCCAGGCAATTGCGACTGAGATAATCTGCCTGAACGTTGTCCTTCCCTGCCACATGAGCTGCCGAGAGCGCCTCGAGGTGCAGTTCCGCCCATTGTAGCAAGGCCTGACTCTCCTGCAGCAACATCAGACTGGATGTGCCTCCTTGCTTGTTGATGTAGGCCACTGTTACTAGGTTGTCGGAAAACACTCGCACCGTACGCCGCTCGAGGAGAGCAGAAAAAGCCAGAAGAGCGAAACAAACCGCTTGAAGCTCCAAGCGATTGATTGACCAAGCGCTCTCCTCTGACGTTCAGGTCCCTTGCGCCACCTGAGACAGACAATGAGCCCCCCAACCGGAAAGACTGGCATCCGTCGTGACCAAAACCCACTCCGGATCCCGCAGTAGAACTCCTGCCTGAAGGTGCGCCGGAATCTGCCACCACTGCAGACCGACCCAAACATCTTCCGGGCACTTCAGCTTCTGAGACATGGGATGAACCTGAGGCAACCATCTGGAGAGCAAGACTTGCTGCAGAGGACGCATGTGCGTTCTTGCCCAAGGAAACAGATCCAAGGCCGCGGCCATGGACCCCAACAACTGTAAATATCTCCAAGCTATTGGAGCCGACAGACGCTTGAAAGCCGTCACCTATGACACAATCTTCCGCACTCTGTCCGGTGGGAGCCACACCTCTCCGCTCTTCGTGTCGAACAATGCTCCAAGGTAAGTTAGCCTTTGCAAGGGCATAAGCTGGCTCTTCGCCAGGTAGATGACCCAACCTAGGTGCTCCAAAAACTGCACCACTCGAGCAGTTGCCGCCACCGACTCCTCTTGAGACCTGCACGAATCAGCCAATCGTCCAGATAGGGATGTACCCGGATTCCCTCTTTGCGCAGAGCCGCCGCTACTACCACCATCACCTTGGTGAAGGTCCGAGGCACGGAGGCCAGGCCGAATGGTAAAGCTCGAAACTGAAAATGCCCCATGGGGATCGCAAACCATAGAAACCACTGATGTTCCGAGTGGATCGGAATGTGCAGATAAGCCTCCGTCATATCTATGGAGGAAAGCCACTCTCCGGGCTTTACCGTCCGAATAACCGACCGTAGGGTTTCCATCCGAAAATGCGGAACCCTTAAGCCCCGGTTGACGTGCTTGAGATCCAGAATAGGCTGAAAAGAGCCCTCCTTTTTGGGCACCACAAAGTAAATCGAGTATCGACCTAAACCGCACTGGTCTAGAGGCACCGGCACCACAGCTCGCAGACACAGCAAGCGTTGCAGAGTGCGCGAGATAGCCTCCCTCTTCAACCGCGGTCCGCAGGGGGACAGCACAAAGGCGTCCGCCAGAGGAGCAGCGAACTCTAGCGCATATCCGTCGCGGATGATCTCTAGAACCCAGAGATCGGAAGTGATGGTGGTCCAGGCAGAGAGAAACCCCTGCAAACGTCCTCCTACCAGGAACTCCACCTGAACCAGCCTCGCATCATTGCGGCTTCTTAGAAGAGGTTTGCTGGGCGTTAAAGAACCCCCTGCCAAAGCCTCTGGCTCCACAAAAGGACTGACTCCTGGAAGGAAACCGACCCCTCTGGTAAGGAGTAAACCGAGACCCCTGGAACCGACGGACGTCCCTGCCGTGACCTCTCTGCATTGCTCCCGCCTTGGTCCCCCAAGGCCGATCTTCCGGCAGACGACCCCCTTTGGAGTCGCCTAAATCCTTAACAATTTTCTCCAACGCTTCCCCAAAAAGCAGTTTGCCCTTGTATGGGAGCTTACTGAGACGGGACTTCGACGAGGCATCTGCCGCCCAGCTTCGAAGCCAAAGGAATCGCCTAGCAGCAATAACCGAAGCCATAGACTTCGCTGAAATTCTAATCAAATCATAGAAGGAGTCAGCGAGGTAAGCCGCCGCTGACTCGAGTTTTGCACATTCCGGAGAAGCATCTTCATGTTTCACCGGACCCTGCTCACCTTGAATCCATCGGATAGAGGTCCTGGAGACATATGCCCCACAAACCGAAGCCTGTAATGCCAACGCACTAACGTCAAATGCTTGCTTTAAGAGAGCCTCTAATCTCCTATCTTGAAGATCCTTAAGGGCCGCATCCCCTTCCACTGGAATCGAGGTCTTTTTAGTGACCGCCGATACCAGCGCATCTACCTTAGGCATCTTCAGCAATTCCTTCTCCTCCTGAGGGACAGGGTAGAGGCGCGCAATGGTACGCCCCCCCCCTCAGGCTAGCCTCCGGGCATTCCCATTCCGACTCTATCATTTGTTTAATCACTCTGTGAACTGGGAAACAACGCTGCTTAGGTTTAAAACCCTGTAATAAAGGATGCAGGCAGCGCTATATTCAAGGCTGTGAGAGACTGCTCAATCAGAGCCCCTAATTCCTCTCCGAAACACCCGAAAAACATGTGGATCCTCCAACTCCATTGCCCAAGACTCTGGCGCTGCCTCAGATAAAATCTCCCCTTCTTCAGGGAGGAGGGAAGTAGAGAACTGGGCATTCAAAGGATCTGAATCCAAGACCCTACTCGGACACTGGGCTGAGGTCCCTTCTCCAGGATCTGAGAGCAGAGAGTCCTTCAAGAGCAAAGGTTCCTGTGCCACAGTCGCCTGGCTCTTCAATGGCTGAGAAAGCTTTAAGGTATAAGCCTTATGCAACGCTAAAATAAATTCAGGGGAAAAAAGAGAAGCCAATGTTCCCTGCGCTACAGGAGCAGAAGAATGGCCTGTGTCCTCTACAGACTGCGATTTCTGGGACTTAGACTTCCTCTTTCCCGAGCGCTGTAAAAGCGCGGGAGAAGAAGAAGTCTCAGAGGACAGTATGGCTGCCGTTCCCGCCTTAATTACTGGCCCCTGAGGCCTTTCCCCAGACAGATCCACGGAGCTTGAGCCTTCCATCAGTAAAGAAACCCAAAAAATCCAAAACACATAAAAGCAAAAAACAGAAGAAAAAAAAATTTGGAGGTCAAAACCCCGCCGAAAAAAACGGGAAACGCGCGAATCAAGCCCGCGGCTTCAAACAAGTGCACCCACTAACACCGCCGGCCCAAAAACCACAAAAAAACCCAGAAATTGAACCCGGAACCGGCAGAACTCAGTAGGGAAAAGCCCGATTCACGAATCTGGCACAATCACGAAGCGCACAAGCCACTCTCCTACCTGCAACGTCGGCGGTGCAGCTCCCGACTCCGGGCACTCGCTGCTAGCGGGCCGCAGAGCCAAATGAACAGCGTCGGGGAGAGGATACTGGGACTCCCAGATCCTAACTATTCCCCCCGGTACACCACCGATCCTCGTGAAGGCCGGCTCTGCCTCCAAAACAGCCCAAAAACAGTGAAAACAGGCTGAGGATCGCTGTACCTTTTTTTTTTTTTTTCTCAACAAAGAAGGGAGCACTTCTTGCTATAGTGCCCTGCTAGGGCCAGTGAGCAAGGCCTGTTTGTTCTTCTGGTTTTTTTTTTTCCCAAATTTAGATATATTCTCCCAATATGACACTGCTTAGATCCAGATTCGTTTCTCCTGGGAGCCTGCCAGAGATACGTCCTACACAGCTGCTGAGGACTGAAGACTGGCTTCCTAACAGCAGGGGGAGCTATGGGAGCTGTCAGCAAAAGTTTTAGCATTCAGTCCTCAGCTGCTGGAAGGGATTGACTACCCAACTGTACCTGGACTGGCCCGGAGAGACGAAGAGGAAACAACACTTTGTCTCTGTGTATAGGCCGCAAGCTAATGGCCTGGTAGAAAGAATGAATGGTCTTTTAAAATCTGTTCTGAGAAAAGTGTGTGCTGAAACTTCACTGAATTGGGAGCAGATTTTGCCCCTGGCTCTTTTTTCTTTAAGAAACTCACCACTGAAGAAAAATTCACTAACCCCATTTCAGTTGCTTACAGGAAGGAGATGAGAAGATGAAGATTGCAATTGATTAATCCAGAAGATGGCAAGGTTCCAGATGACTTCAACACTTATCTTACAGCGTTGCATACCTCCTTGCAGTTAATTGATTAAATTGTCAGTACACCAGACTAGAGGACAACATTGCATGTTCCACCTATAGTAAAGTACAAAGCAGGAAATTTGGTGTATAAGAAGGTTAAAACTCAGACTGGTTGGACACAGCCCTGTTTTGAAGGACCATTTTGAGAACACGCATCTACCCCCACTGCGGTGCAGATATCTGAGGGGGGAGTATGGATCCATATTTCAGATGTCTGGCCTGCTCCATGTGTCTACTCGGACTCATTTGTTTTTGGGAGTCCTTTACACTGATTTTTTCAAGTCATGATACTTCTTTAACAGACTAACGATTCTCTGAATGTTGTTCCACCAAATTTACTGCTAACAAATGTGTGGCATTCTTTGATGAGCCAAACAGCAGCCTCTTTGGGTACTAAGGATTGTATGATGTGTTCAATTTCTTCTCCTTCAACGATGAACCTGTTGATTATGCCAGTTGTCATGATCTTTGTCTTCTTTACATTAAGGTGCAGGCCCATTTTGAGACTATGTTCTTTGATTGTGAGAAACAAATGTTTCAGATCATCTTCACTTTCAGCCAGTAATGTGGTATCATCAGCATAGCGAAGGTTGTTGATGAGTCTTCCACCAATCTTCACACCTCTGTTGTCTTCATACAATCCTGCTTCTCTGATGATTTGTTCTGCATATAAATTAAAGAGGTAGGGGGAAAGTATGCAGCCTTGTCTTACATCTTTGCTTATTTTAAACCATTCTGTTTCTACGCCTAGTTAAATAAATAATTTCTATTGACAAAGGCAGAGCCTTTTGTAAAATAGTGGGGGACTGTGCATGTCCTGACCTGACTTTCTCAGTTCCCATCTCAACATTCTATGTAAAATTGGCCTTCAACGACACGGTAATGCTTATTTTTTATATGGTCATTTCCTATGATATTATCTAAAAGCATGTTTGTGCTCATAAAATTCTAAAGCTCTGCTAGGTATCATCCAATAAGAGTTTATTATTTTTGCCCCAATTTCAACTTAATTCCTTCTTTTGGCAACTTACATGGTCATTTTAAAACAGGCTACCTAATTTTTGTGGTAGGTATGCAATATTTTCCCCTTTGAAAATGGTGCCTGCTATTTAGTATGTACATATTTCTCAGCTTATTTTCTGTGCATACAAATGCATTTTATAAAGTATATGTAGGAACACTAAACACACCCAAATGCCTTTGCTCAGACTGCATAAACTCATGTACACAAATTTACACACACACAACTTGGGGAAGTTTCTGTGTGTAACGCACTATTTTACTCTCTGAAATGCATTTTAATATTACCCCCATAGCACTATTTGTCTTACAAGAAGGGCAGATGGGAAGCAGTTTTAGAAACTCAATCTATTCAAGCTGCCACAAGGTTGGCCAGCAAGAATTACAGTACTTTGCCTAGTGCCTGATCACAACCTTCCACACTGCATCTCACAGCTCAAACACATCACCATGGCAACCTGGTAAAACTGAACAGAACTGATTAAGAGTCGAGTACATATCTCCATTCTAAGTCTTTAACCTTAGCACATTTAAAAATAATCAATTGTAACTTTAGGATTTCAATGAATGATGGATTAGCTACATATTTATTTAAACTGAACTAGCAACTTTTTATAGAAATAGAGTAAAGATAACCACTGATTGCATTTACAGACAAGGAAAAAATACCAAAATATAAAAGACCAAGAAAAGAACTCTATTGTTTTTTTTTATAAGGATGCTGCAAAACTAAACTAAGGCCAACAGAATGCTGGTTTACTTTGGTACAGATAGAACTGCAGCTATGAGTGATATGGGCATTATATGTATATATATATATATATATATATATATATATATATATATATATATACGTTGCTAGGATAAACTAGGCCAATATGAAATAAACAGACAAGAATTGACCAGCACAAAATACAGGTAAGTATCCGTATTTATGCAAAGTAATAGGCATGTAAGAGTAACTAAGAACTAGAAAAGCCGGGATTCAAATCCTTGAGACCTGCACAAGTCACTTGACCTTCCGCTGCCTCAAATACAAACTTAGGTTATAAGCCCCTTGGAGACAGGGACCTTATCTAACGTAGCTGAATGTAACTCACCTTGAGCTTCTACTGAAAAGACATGAACTAAATTCAAATAAATAAATACAACAAAAACAGATCACATCTGAGCATTAAAAATCTATCACAACTGTAATCAGTATCAGCCTAAGAAATTTAATTACTACTACTACTGAGGATTTGTACAGCACTATAAGACATACGCAGCGCTGCAAGACATGTAAGAGACAGTCCCTGCTCATCAGAGCTTACAATCTAATCAAGACAGACAGCACAAGGGGAACACAAGGAGATTAGGTGAGTCAAGATCTGAAAGCAGCAGCGAAGAGGAGAGTTTTCAGCCTGGATTTGAAAAGGATCAGAAAAAGCGCCTGACGTACAGACTCAGGTAGTTTGTTCCAGGCATAAGGTGCAGCAAGGTGAAAGGAGCAAAGTCTGGAGTTAGCAATAGAAGAGAAGGGCACAGATAGAAGCGATTTGCAAGAAGAGTGGAATTCCCGAGGAGGAGTGTAGGGAGAGATAAGAGGAAAGGTAGTGAGGAGCTGCAGAGTGAATGCTCTTATAGGTCAGCAGGAGAAGTTTGAATGGATGCAGAAACGGACAGGAAGACAATGAAGTGACTTGAGAAGAGGGGTAATATGAGCATGTCGGGTGCAGGGGTCGGCCATCCCCACACACTACCAACACTATAGCTCCCCAATCGGGGTAAGCACCCAAGTGGGAAAGCTAACCCCTCCCGTTCGGAAGCTCTAGCCCAATTGGGGCTGTGGGAAGAGAAGGAAGCGGCACATTTAAAGCCGCGCTGCTGTTGGTGCAACCGTGCCGAGCAGGCCCGCGATGGAGGGCCTCCCCAAAGGGCCCTTTGGCATGGCCCATCGGCAGAGCACAGAGGCGGACTCACGAACACCCTCACCAACAAACAAGAGGACCAAAACCTCATCAACAGACCACACCAACCCTCCATCTAAACAAGCGAGCACTAGTGAGCCGATTCTTGGAACAAGAAAACCCCAGCAGCCGAAAGACAGCAACCTAAAAACCCACTAAAGGTAATTCCCATCATGGCGACTGCCCCCTACCTTCCAATAATCCTACTCACACAACTCCTCCCTCACCACGCAACCACCCACTACATACCCACCAACACCCTGTGATCCCCTCCACCGCCACACAATCCATACACTTCCTTCCACAACACCCTACAACACCCACACAAGCACCACAAACAGTATGGATGCAAAAAGGCCAAACATAACACCAGCTCACACAAAGCACAAAGAGCACCCAAGGAACCTCCACCAATCTCCACTGAACTCATCAACACCAGATCGATAAGAAACAAAACCAATACCTTAGCAGATCACATAGAAGCCCAGCAGCCGGATATTCTATGCATCACCGAAACATGGCTCACCCCCACCGACAATGTACTCCTCAACCAGCTAGTGCCCCCTACCCACACAGCCTTCAACTGCACTCGACAATACAGGAAAGGAGGAGTACTGATCATCGCAAGGAACAACCTAAAGCTCAAATGCTGAGCCACCACAGATACACGTCAATGCAATACAATCGTCGTTGAGAACAGGCTGCTAGCCCTATGCCTCACATACAGAGCTCCAAACACTCCCCCAGATGAACTATCATCTATACTGGAATCGGTTTGTGCAGTCAACAACCTCCACAAACCTCTGGTGCTTGGGGACTTTAACCTTAAATCCGCAACATCCAAAGATACAGAAGCCTTTCTGTCAGCTATGGACTCCCTTCAATACTCCCAAATCATTACCGCTCCCACACACAAGCACGGATCATCCCCCGACCTCATCTTCGCCCCCAACAACCTCATTGAAAAAGACATCATTACAAGACCATCGATCACACCAGTGCCCTGGTCAGACAACCAAAATAAAAATCAACTTAAAGTTGACAGATCACAACGTTCACCAAGACAAGCCAGTCACACAGGAGAGATTTAAAAGCTTCGACAAGGATACTTTTCTTCAAGACACTATACCCCACCTGCTCACAAATACAGAGGACATAAACAAACAAATTGAAAACTGGAACAATACCAACACATCTGCTGCCAGAGCCACTGATTCCAGTACTCACAAAAAACACGACACGAAAACCAGGTACACCCCTGGTACTCAAAGGAAATCCGATATGCAAAAAGAGAACTAAGACAGATAGAACATCACTGGAGAAGCACCAAATCCCCTACAACACAGGACTTATACCAGTCAAAGCAAAGAGAATACAACAATCTCATCAATCAAAAGAAAATGGAATACCACACCAATCTAATTATCAAATCCACCAATAAACCCAGAGAACTACGGTATTTGAAATTGTAAAAACCCTCACCAACGAGCCTAATCCTGATAAGGCTGATCAAATAGATCCATAGACATTTGCAGACTACCTACAGGCCAAGTTCACCACCTTCCCCCAGATGACAATGGACATCACCTACGAACCTCCACTAACCGACCATATTTGGGAAAAGTTCAGCATCCCCTCGACCCATCAGATATCACACATCATTAACATTACATCGCTCAACACCAGCACTGCCCCCACAGACCCGTGCCCCGTGATCTGTATAAAAGCAGCGAAAGAGAAGTTCATCCAATTCATTCGCAACATGGTACACAACTCCCTAACACAAGGTATCATGCCTAGCACTCTAAAGCTAGCAAAAATATGCACAAGCCCTAAAAAATCCACGCTAAGTAAAACCAATCCAGCCGCCTACAGACCCATCTCAAGCCTTCCCCTCCTGTCGAAGATCATCAAAAAGGTGGTTCAACAACAACTCCAAGACCACATCGACAGCCTTGCCCCTCTGGACCCCAATCAACATGGCTTCCGCCCAAACCATGGCATTGAAACCCTACTGATTTACCTCTTCGACAACCTGATCCAGGTTATCGACAATATCAAGAAGGGCATCATCATGATCTTTATAGACATCTCCTCAGCGTTCGACACCGTCAACCACAGTACTCTGCAGTCAAGACTTCAGGGAATTGGTCTACATGGCACCACTTTGAATTGGTTCACATCTTACCTCACAGACAGACACCTCCAGGTCATATGCGGCTCAACCACCTCCTGACCTCTGAGAGTCACCCAGGATGTTCCACAAGGCTCCGCCCTCTCAGCCTTGCTCCATCATCAAAAACAACGGAATCCAATACACCATCTACGCAGACGACATTATGATATACACCCCTATCAGCCTTAACAGCCCAGACTACTTCAGCATAGACAACTGTCTACAACAGATGATAAGCTGGCTTCCGGCAAACAACTTAACCTTAAATTACACCAAGACAGAAGCGCTACTCATCACCAGGAACTCTGTCTTCACCCCTCATCCTGTCATCACGCTAAACGACATCACAATACCAATAAAAACAGAAATTAAATATCTCGGTGGGACTCTCGACAAAGAATTGAACCTTCAATCTCACATCGCCAAAACTACCAGGAACGCATACCTCAAAATGAGAACCATAAGACGCCTCAAGCCAATCCTCTCACAGGATCACTTCTGCACCGTCTGTCAAGCTCTCATCACTCCCATCTTAGACTACTGCAACCCCATTTACCTCGGACTCTCAAAACAAGCAACCTGGCCACTACAGATGGCGCAGAACACTGCCGCCCGAATAATAACTGGTGCTTCAAGGCATAATCACATCACCCCCATCCTCAACAAACTTCACTGTCTCTCAATCATCTCCCGCATCCGTTATAAGGTGCTACTAAACATTTTCAAAATCAAACAGAACCTCAGCAGACACCTGACACTTGCACCAGACCCAAGAGGAGAGACACCTCAGACATCAACAAAACACCCAAAGCATTTACTAAAACAAGACAGGATACCTCAAGAAGAGCATTATCCCTGGCCGCGCCAGCACTCTGGAACTCACTCCCCAACAACCTGAGATGAAATACAGACCTCAAGGACTTTGTGAAGATGCTCAAAACGACTCTCTTCACAGAACACTATAAGGACATCACCTGACCTGACTGACGACCCTCTCTTCACCCTACCTCGCCTCCTATCCAAGCTGCCTCCCACCTCCCCCTCCCTGCAATATGTATATAGTTCCTGTACATAGATCTCATTGTATATAGCTCACCTGTACATACGTAGATCTCATTGTATATAGCTCACCCCGCAATCATCTTTTACACTGTCAATTCTAACTGCATGCCCGCACCCACGCACTTTTTGATTTGCTTGATGTGTAAACCGCTTTGATTTCAGGATAAAGTAGTATATAAATCCTTTTAAATAAATAAATGATGGGGGCGGTGGAAAATTAGCCACGCAGCAGAGTGTTGAACAGATTGAAGGGGAGAGAGATGATTTAGCGGGAGACCAGCAAGGAGTAAGAGTAGTTACTCACGTGTAACAGGTGTTCTCCAGGAGCAGCAGGAATCAGTCCTCACATATGGGTGACATCGATGCCGATGGAGCCCCCTGCAGAGCATTTCCCCAGCTTTCTAAGGAAGCCTTTGGGAATGCAGGCACGCATGCGCGGTCCCCTTCCCACCTAAAGGTGCCATCTTTGCCAGTCAAATGACATAGCTAATAACAGCACTTAAAATGCAAAACAATAAACTATGTACAACTGCAACTCCAAGGGGAGGAGGGAGGGTTGTGAGGACTGATTCCTGCTGCACCTGGAGAACACCTGTTACAGGTGAGTAACTACTCTTTCTCCAGGACCAAGCAGGAAGTCAGTCCTCGCATATGGGACTCCCCAGCTTCAGGATACCGGGGACGCCAGAGCTGAAAAATGAGTTCTCTCTAGCCACAGCATCAGAGAAAGGATTTCACTGGACTACACCTCCACCAGTAGCCCAACCAGAGGGCTGGAGGGTTGGAGTTGCCTAAACCTCGAAGAGATTCCGGAGCACTGCCTGACCGAAAGCACTGTCCCTACGGGACTCCCTCTCCAGACAGTAATGAGCTGCAAAAGTCTGGCATGAGGACCAAGTTGCAGCCCTGCAGATGTCTGCCAACGGTACAGAGCGGAGATGAGCTACTGAGGCAGCCATAGCCCTGACACGGTGGGCTGTGACCCGATCCTGCAAGGGAAGGTCTGCTGCCCTGTAAGCCCAGGTGATACAGTCAGCCACCCAGATGGACAAGGTACGCTTGGACACAAGCACCCCCAAGTTACTGGGGTCAAAAGATACGAAGAGCTGAGTAGCTCTTCTATGCCCCTGCGTACACTCAAGGTAGAAGGACAAGGCCCTTCTACAGTCCAGGGTATGCAGGACTGTCTCAGCCCGGCTAGCATGGGGCTTAGGGAAGAATGTTGGAAGAACCACCTCCTGGTTGAGATGGAAGGAGGAGACAACCTTAGGGAGGAACTTAGGATGAGTCCTAAGGACTACCCTGTTCCTATAGAGGCGAGTGTAAGGCCTATCACAGACCAAGGCCTGAAGTTCACTTACTCGCCTGGCCGAGGTTAAGGCCACTAGAAAGAGAGTCTTCCAAGAAAGGAAGCGAAGATGGCATGTAGCCATCGGTTCAAAAGGTGGGCGAGTTAACTGCTGCAAGACCATATTCAACTCCCACTCAGGGGCTGGTGGACGGATAGGAGGCTTGAGCAGAAGCAAGCCTCTAAGGAACCGGGACACCAATGGGTGAACCGACAAGGAGTGTCCCTCTACCAGTGAGTGGTGAGCTGCTAGAGCAGAGAGGTGTACCCGAACAGAATTAGACTTAAGGCCCTGATTGGACAAATGCAAGAGATATTGAAGCATCACTGGTACAGTGCAGGAGAAGAGATCAGCCTGGTGTTCTCGACACCATAAGGAGACTCTTCTCCATTTCAGGGCATAGGTTTTCCTGGTGGATTGCTTTCTAGAGGCTAATACCACCTCCTCCACTTCCTGAGGCAGGCCCCAGGGAGCTAACACTACCCTTTCAGCCTCCAGGCCATCAAATTGAGAGATTTGAGATTGGGGTGTAGAAGGAAACCCTGATATTGAGATAGGAGATCGGGCTGTAACCCCAGAGGCAGTGGCGTGTCCACTGCCAGTTGAAGCAGAAGTGGGAACCAGGGTTGCCTCGGCCATCTGTGAGCTACCAGAAGCACCGAGGCCTTGTCCCTCACAATCTTGAACAAAGTTCGGGCCACCAAGGGCGTGGGAGGAAACGCATAGAGAAGGCCCTGGTTCCAGGAAATGAGAAAAGCATCCACTGCTACTCTTAGGGGATGCGGTTTCCTGGAACAGAACCTGGGTAACCGGTGGTTCAGGGGACTGGCAAAGAGATCTATGGATGGAAGTCCCCATTTCAGAAAAATTTGTTGAACCACTAATGGGTGCAGCTGCCACTCGTGGGGCTGCAGAATCCTGCTCAACCTGTCTGCTAGAAAGTTCTCTTGACCTGGCAGGTAGACCGCCTTCAGCACCATGCTGTGTTTGAGCGCAAAAGAGCAAAGGGCCTGTGCTTCCTGACACAGGAGTCTGGACCCAGTGCCCCCTTGTTTGTTCACATAAAACATGGCCACCTGATTGTCTGTCTGTACCAGAACAGACTGGTGAGCCAGGGTGTGAGAGAAGGCCTTGAGGGCTAAGCAAATGGCTCGAAGCTCTAAGAGGTTGATCTGCTGAGTGGTCTCCATAGGAGACCACAGACCCTGGGTGCACTTGTCTGCACAATGAGCACCCCAGCCCTGCAGAGAGGCATCCGTGGTCAACACCACAGTGGGGACAGAAACTTGAAAGGACACCCGCTGTAGTAAGTTGGGGGGATGTAGCCACCACCGAAGGGAGTCCAGGAATGGCTTGGACACTCGCACTCTGTCCGTGAGGTGTCCTGTGGCCTGCTGCCACTGAGTCCTGAGGCACCACTGGGCCGGCCGCATATAAAGACGAGCATTGGGGGTCACATGCACCGTTGATGCCATGTGGCCCAGAAGCTGTAGGCAAAGCTTAGCAGACACCCTTGGCACAGTGAGAAGTTGGTGTGCTAAGGTGATGAGCCTCTGTGCTCGGTCCTCTGGCAAGAAGGCCTTCGCCTCCTTGGAGTCCAGCCTTGCTCCTATGAACTCTAGATTCTGGGAGGGGAGCAAAGTGGACTTTGCGAAGTTTATGACAAAGCCGAGGTGTTGCAGAAGGGACACCACTCTGGAGGTGGCCTGTCTGGCTTTCTGGTAAGTCTGACCCCTGATAAGCCAGTCGTCCAGGTAGGGGAAGACAAATACCCCCTGATTTCTGAGGTAGGCCGCTACTACAGCCAGGCACTTTGTGAAGACTCTTGGTGCGGAGGTGAGGCCAAAGGGCAGTACCCTGTACTGGTAATGGTTTCCTCCCACAATGAACCTGAGATACTTTCTGTGGTCTGGATGAATGAGGATGTGAGTGTATGCATCCTTTAGATCCAAAGAGCATAGCCAATCTGCCTGCTGGAGGTAGGGCAGAAGTGTTCCAAGAGTAAGCATCTTGAACTTTTCTTTCACTAAGAACTTGTTGAGGTTCCTGAGGTCGAGAATTGGCCGGAGGCCCCCTGTTTTCTTTGGTACCAGAAAGTACCTGGAGTAGAACCCTTGCCCTTTCAGGTGTGGAGGGACAGGCTCCACCGCCTTGTCCAGAAGCAGGCCTTGAAGCTCCTGAAGGAGAAGGTCTGTGTGTAAGAGAGGCCTTGGAGGCTCCCCTGGGAAGTAAGCAGGAGGGAACTGATGGAAATGGAGCATATAGCCCTTGTGGACTATGCTCAGAACCCATGCATCTCCTGTTACTGGTGGCCACCTGTGGGCAAACAGGGCCAGACGACCTCCTGTGCAGAGAGGGGACAGCAAAGGAGGAAAGGCTATGCTGAGGGAGTCAAAAGCCCCCTCCCTGTTGTGTAGGAGCAGGAGCCGGAGGCTTGGGGGTTGGCTGCCTACGGGGCCCACACGTCCCTGCCCCTTGGCCTGCTGCCCCTGCTGGGGAGCTGGGGATGCCTGGTAATGAGGGAAAGGTTTGTAGGCAGCCACCTTCCTCAGGTAAAAGGACTTCTTACCCGAGCCCTTCTTTTTCTGAGAAGGGGCAGAGGTCTTTCTGGACAGTCTGCTCCGAGTAAGGTGTTCAGTCTCGAGCTCAGCAGCCTTCTCGGCCATGGGTTTGCCAAAAAGGTTTTCACCTCGGCAAGGGACATCGACCAACTTGTCCTGAATCCAAGGCTCGAGGTCCGATGACTGCAGCCATGCCTGGCGTCGGGCGGCGATGCCGGCTGCCCCTGCTCGGGCCGAAGCCTCGAAGCCATCGTAGGCCGCTCGGGACATGAACTTAGAGCAGTCCTGGATACCTGTAGACAATGACTGGAACCTCTGCAAAGGTTCCCCGGAGAGGCCAGCCGCGAACCCGGACATTTCCTTGGCCAGGTCCCGAAGGTACATGCCCATGTACAGCTGGTAAGACTGGACACGGCAAGCAAGCATCGAGCCCTGGAAGCACTTTCTGCCGAAAGCATCCAGGTTCTGGGCCTCCCTGTCGGGAGGCACCGCAGAGTGCATCTCCTGGCTTTTCAGACGATGCATGGCTGATTCCACCACCATGGAATGGTGCGGCAGCTGTGCCTTCTGGAATCCAGGGCTCTTCCTGAGTCGATAGATGGAATTGACTCTCTTGATCAAAACCGGCGCCTCCCACATCCTGAAGAGGAGCCATTCCAGCATCGGAGGAACCGGCACAGTAAAAGCCTCCTTCGGAGGAGAGTCATACTGGAGGGCCTCGAGCTCTTCGGCTCAGGGCTCCTCATCGGGATCTGCGGGAATGGCCAAGGCCTTAGCCATATCCCTGACGAACTCCGAGAACCGGGTATTCTCCGGAGGGGACCTACTCCAGGGTTCGGACTGCAGTGAGTCCGATGGGACGCACCGAGTCCGGAAGGTATCGGGGGACTCCTCGTCCTCCGTCTCCCAAGCAGACTCGTCCGAGGAGGAGTCGGGGGACTCCGACCACATGGGTCTCGGTGGCACCCGCCCCGACGCCGAAGGCACTGGTGTCGACGCCCTCGGTTCCGAACGAGAGGTCGAGGGTGACCGCGACTGAGGACGACCTCGAGTCTTCATGGTCTCGAGTATCGGCTCGGTCTCCAGGGTCGACTTCGACGTCCCGCTGGTCGGGGCAGATGCACCAGCGAGGCTGGTCATCAGTACCCGCTGCTGCTCCATGAAGGCAGACAATCTGCACTCCAAGGCTGTCAGCCTGAGTCCCAGCTCAGGAGATGCAGCAGCCCCCGACTTGGGCCCCGGCGGCGCCGGGCCCAACATTGGCTCCCTCGGAGGAGAGTCCACGAGGACTACAGGACTTACGTGTCCGACGGACTCTGGCTCCACACGAGGCATTTTGGTCGACTTCTCCGGCTCCAAAGGCCCGGGGCGGCGGTCAGGGGTCTGAGACCTGGCCCTCAATGAGCCAGGGACCTCTTCCGATGCCGCCCTCGTGAACCACTTCCTCTTGCGTTCCCGGTCGGGGTACCCCCTGTCCGAGGAACCCCGGCGATGCTCGGGATCCGACTCCCGAGACGTCGAGGCCTCAGACGAGGTCTGGGCCCGGCCGGAGGCAGAGTCCGAAAAAATCCTTTCCTTTTGATGCTGTCGGCTGTGTAGTGCCTTGGTAGACATTTTACCACATGGGCCACAGGGACTGAGGATCATGGTCCGGGCCCAGGCACCGAAGGCAGCAGTCGTGTGTGTCGGTGAGAGACATGAGTTTCTTACACCGATCACACTTTTTGAAACCACTGGAAGCCATCGGGGAAAAAAGGGCCCCCACGAGGTCAAAGGACTGGCTATCCAGGGAAAACAGAGAAAAAAGGCGCGAATGCCAGCCACGAAGGGCAAAAACCGAAAAATAGAAAAACGGGCTCGAAACCAGTGTACCGAACCCGGCGGGAAGGGGAACCTGCGTCGAACTGGGGAAAAAATGAAGAATCGCTGAAGAAGAAAGTCAACTTTTCCAGGCAACTAGGACAAGCGTCCGAAGGGCTCCACAGAAAAAGAGAGACTGGCAAAGATGGCACCTTTAGGCAGGAAGGGGACCGCGCATGCGTGCCTGCATTCCCAAAGGCTTTCTTAGAAAGCTGGGGAAATGCTCCGCAGGGGACTCCATCGGCATCGATGTCACCCATATGTGAGGACTGACTTCCTGCTTGGTCCTGGAAAAGGTTATAATAGCCAAGACGGGAGGTGATTAAGGAGTGCATAAGTGTCTTAGTAGTGTGTTCAGAAAGGAATGGGCAGATTTTGTTGATGTTATAGAGAAAGAAATGGCAGGTCTTAGCTATCAGATGGATGTGTGTGGAGAAGGAGAGATAGGAGTGGAGTAGAGAGCTAGCTATAGAGACTGAGAAAGGAGGAAGAGGAGAAGACATTTTAGGGGGAAAATAAGAAGCTTGGTTTATGTCCATGTTTAATTTTAAGTGGCGGTGAGACATCCAAGCAGCAATGTCAGAAAGGCAGGCAGAGATCTGGGTCTGGATTGCTGGAGAGATTTCAGGTGTGAAGAGGTAGATCTGAGAGTCATCAGCATAAAGATGGTACTGAAAGCCATGGGAAGAGATGAGCGCACCAAGGGACTGGGTATTAGAGAGAGAAAAGGAGTGGACCCAAGACAGATCCTTGGGGTACACCAACTTAGAGTGGGATAGCAGCAGAGGAGGATCCACCAGAACAAACACTGAAAGAGCGATAGGAGAAATAAGAGGAGAACCAGGATAGCACAGAACCCTTAAAAACCAAGTGAGGACAGGGTATCAAGAAGAAGGTTGTGGTCAACAGTATCAAAAGCAGCAGAGAGGTCAAGAAGTTTGAGGACTGAGTAAAGGCTCTTGGATGTTGCCAAGAATAAGTCACTGGAGACTTTGGCAAGAGCCATTTCAGTAGAATGTAAAGTATGAAAGCCAGAATTGTAAAGGATTCTGGAGGGCTTGAGAGGAGAGAAAGTTGATTCTTAATTCAGTTAAGGCGAAATAGCAAAAACTGTTAAGGCAGATTTGGGGAAAGACACTGCTTTTTCCTGCAGGTGAGTAACAATTTTTGGCTTGTTTTAAAACCCTGTGGATGCTTACCCTCGGAGTGTAATGCTCTAGCTGGATGTCCACTTGGATTTTATCATCCAACTAGACAGAGCATTACACTCCCAGGGTCAGGCTTTGTTAAGATCTCTACCACTGTGGGTGGCCTCGCTTGCAGGACTCATTAATCGGGCTCTGTCTTGTGCTAATCCAAAACTCTGGAATTCATTACTTGTGGCACTTTGCTCCTTGACCGATATGTTTATTAGGCTTGATGTCTTGTTATACGTTTAAATATATGTTAATTTAATCTATTATATCAATTATTTCTAATCCACAGAGGATTGTGGATCTGTGGGATCTAAATGTCGATAACGCATAGTTACTCACTTGTAACAGGTGTTCTCCCGGGACAGCAGGAATCAGTCCTCACATATGGGTGATGTCAGCGCCAACTGAGCCCTAGCGGAAGCATCTCCCCTGCTTTCAAATAAAGTCTTTGGGAGATGCCACCATGCATGCGTGGTCCCCTTCCTGCCCAAGAGTGCCACCTTGCCTCAGTCAGATGCCATAGCTTAAGATGGCAAAAAGGATAGAAAGCAACTCCATGGGGAGAAGGGAGGGTTGTGAGGACTGAACCCTGCTGTCCCTGGAGAACACCTGTTACAGGTGAATAACTATGGAAAGAAGCAGGAAGTCAGTCCTCACAAATGGGACTCCCTAGCTATAGGCTACCGAAAGCCCATAGAAAACCACGGATGCCCCCAAGGGGAGCAGTGATCAGCAGCAATTGAGTCCAAGGACACAGACTCCAGAAAGGTCGGATGGTAGGAAGTGCCTAAAACCCACGAATAGGTTACAGAATATGGCCTGGCTGAAGGCACTGTCCTGTTGGGACTCCGTCTTCAGGCAGTGCGAAGGTATGAACTGGTGGCAGTCCAGCAGACGTCAGTCATCGGGACGGAGCGCAGGATTGCTACAGAGGTCACCATGGCCCTGACATTGTGTGCCGTGACCCGGTGCTCCAGCAAGAGCCCAGCCTGTTCATAGGCGAGGGCAATGCAATCCGTCACCCAGGTGGACAGAGTCCCATTGGTCACCACCTCCCCCAGCTGACTGCGGTCATAGGAAATGAAAAGCTGTGAAGCTTTGCAGTGGCCCTGGGTACATTAAATGTAGAAAGACAGGATCCTCTTACAATCCAGAGTATGGAGTACGACCTCCACCCTGCTGATGTGAGGCCATGGAAAGAAGGTGGGGATCACCACCTCCTGACTGAGGTGGAATTGGGACACCACCTTCGGGAGGAATTTGTGGAACCCGGTGTAGGGCATCTCTGGAACCAAGGCTTGGAGCACGCTGACCCTGCGAGCGGATGTGAGCGCCACTAAGAAGATGACTTTAGATGAAAGATACATTAAATGGTAGGTAGACAGGGGCTCGAATGGTGGTCCAGTGAGCCGTGCTAGCACCACATTGAGGTCCAACTCCACCGCTGGTGGCTGGATGGGGGGCTTAGGAGATCCCACGGGAAGCAGGTAACCGAAGGGGGCTTGCCCTCAATATTCTTTATTGGCAACATTTGATATACCGCCCATTACTGGAGTATTAAAGCGGTGTACAACAGAAAATTTGGGCTGCAGGAAAGTACAAAAGGAAAAGAAACGCCATTAAATTGATAGGAAAGTGATAGAAAAGAAAGGGAGAAAGATAGTCAAGGACAGATAACAATCAAACGAAAACGCTGAGGGAAGAAACACAGGGGAGGGAATGGGTGAGCGGGGGGGGGGGGGGAGGGATTATAATGGATGAGGAGAACCCGTAGTGTTGAGTAATTGGTGGCAGAGAGCATAGTGAACAGATTATGAATTGCTGGAGGGAGTGGGAAGGTCGAAGGCCTGGCAGAAGAGATATGTTTTGAGAAGAGCCTTAAACTGAGGAAAAGATGCTTCAGTGCGAAGAGAATGCGGGAGAGAATTCCAAAGGGCGGGACTTGCAAAGAAGAAGGCAGCGTACCGGGTGGATTTGAGGTGGGCCTGGGTGGGAGATAGCAAGAAGAGGACAGTTGCCATGTGCCGAGCGGAGCAGACGGGGGGTGGGTTGAAGATAGATAAGATCGGCTAAGTACTGGGGAGTGTTAGTATGGAGGACCTTATGAGAGATAGTGAGTAACTTATACACAAATCGGACCTTAATAGGAAGCCAGTGGAGGAAGAGAAGGCGGGGGGGGTGATGTGATCCCGATGTGAGGAGAAAGTAAGGAGACGTGTGGCTGTGTTTTGGATTAGTTGTAATCTTCGGAGTTGATATTGGGGGAGACCTGCAAATAGTGAGTTACAATAGTCAAGGCGTGTAATCACCAAAGAGAGAACAAGAGTGGTAAGGGACGCAGGTGGAAGAAGAGAACGAACAGACCTAATCCTGCGAAGATGGAAGAAGGAACTACGCACCACTCCCGAGATGTGCTGATGGAATGAGAGGGGTGGTGGTATACAGCAAGAGCACTCAGATGTACCCTGACAGCATGGATTTGAGCATGGATTGCAGCACCAACTGCACCGAGCAGGAGAAAGAGTAGTTACTCACCTGTAACAGGTGTTCTCCAGGAGCAGCAGGAATCAGTCCTCACTTATGGGTGTCATCGACCCCGATGAAGCCCTAGCGGAGCATTTCCCCAGCTTTCCATGAAAGCCTTTGGGAATGCTGGCACGCATGCGCGGTTACCTTCCCGCCTAAAGGTGCCATCTTACCTCAGTCAAATGACATAGCTAAGAACAGCACACAAAAATGTAAAAATTAAACTATGTACAACTGCAACTCCAAGGGGAGGAGGGAGGGTAGTGAGGACTGATTCCTGCTGCTCCTGGAGAACACCTGTTACAGGTGAGTAACTACTCTTTCTCCAGGACCAAGCAGGAAGTCAGTCCTCACTTATGGGTGACTCCCCAGCTCTGGGCTACCAGGAACCCAGGCTGAACAAGAGAACTCCCTCTAGTCTCAGCAGCAAGGAAAGGCTTTTCAAGGACACAACCTCCACAGGTAGCCCAACCAGAGGGCAGGAGTTGCCTAGACCTCAAAGAGATTCTGGAGTACTGCTTGGCCAAAAGCACTGTCCCTACGGGACTCCCTCTCCAGACAGTAGTGGGCTGCAAAAGTCTGGCTTGAAGACCAAGTAGCAGCCCTGCAGATGTCTTGCAATGGAACAGAGCGGAGATGAGCCACTGATGCAGCCATGGCCCGCACACGGTGGGCCGTGACCCTACCCTGCAAAGGAAGGTCAGCTGCCTTGTAAGCCCAGGTGATAGTCAGCCACCCAGATGGACAAGGTACGCTTGGACACAGGCCTCCCCAAGTTATTGGGGTCAAAAGAAAGGAAGAGCTGAGCAGCTTTCCTGTGACCTTGCGTACGTTCAAGGTAGAAGGATAAGGCCCTCCTACAGTCCAAGGTATGGAGAACTGTTTCAGCCTGACTTGCATGAGGCCTAGGGAAGAAAGTAGGAAGAACCACCTCCTGGTTGAGGTGGAAAGAGGAGACAACCTTAGGAAGGAACTTAGGGTGAGTCCTGAGGACCACCCTGTTTTTATAGAACCTGGTGCAAGGCCTATCACAGACCAAGGCCTGAAGCTCACTCACTCTTCTAGCCGAAGTAAGGGCTATCAGAAAGAGAGTCTTCCAGGAAAGGAAGCGTAGAGGGCAAGTAGCCATAGGCTCAAAAGGTGGGCGAGTCAGTTGCTGCAAGACCACATTGAACTCCCACTCAGGAGCAGGAGGACGTATGGGAGGCTTGAGCAGGAGCAAGCCTCTGAGAAACCTAGACACCAAAGGGTGCACAGACGAGGAATGGCCCTCACCTAGGGAGTGGTGAGCAGCCAACGCAGAGAGGTGGACCCGAACAGAGTTGGACTTGAGACCCTGATTGGACAAGTGCAGTAGGTACTGAAGCACTACTGACACAGTACAGGAGAAAGGATCCTCAGCATGTAGCTGACACCATACAGAGAACCTTTTCCACTTGAGAGCACTGTTCCCTCTAAGCTGTGCACGTGTGCGCGCGCACACACCTCGCCGAGCGAGCGCACATACTTTATAACAGAGCGCACAAAAATTACGGTTCTGATTCTGATAGAAAACAACACAGATGTCTTAAAATTTAAAAGTTGTTGTGTATTTATGGTTTTCACAAGTTCTACAATATTTTCTAGTGCAATCAATGTGGTGTACATACTGTATTCTGACGTGTAGTCAAATTTTAAAGTATATAACGCAGAGTGTCGTTATGTGGCGCACAAAAATTTAACCTTCCTTCAAAAGCTGCACAGCTGATATTTTATGCGCACACAGCCTACAGAAAATTAGAGGGAACATTGCTTGAGAGCATAGGTCTTTCTAGTGGATTGTTTCCTGGAGGCCAGGAGAACTTCCTCCACCTCGGGAGGCAGGCCCCAGGGAGCCAACACTACCCTTGCAGCCTCCATGCAATCAGATTGAGAGCTTTGAGATTGGGATGTAGCAAGGAGCCCTGATCCTGAGAGAGAAGGTCGGGTTGCAATCCCAGAGGCAGAGACAGATCCACCGCCAGTTGAAGCAGGAGGGGGAACCAAGGCTTCCTTGGCCACCTGGGAGCTACCAGGAGGACAGAGGCCCTGTCTTGGAGAATCTTGAACAGTGTTCGGGCCACCAGAGGGGTGGGAGGAAACGCATAGAGTAGGCCCTGAGTCCAGGGAATCAGAAAAGCATCTGCTGCTACTCTCAGAGGATGCGGTTGCCTGGAGCAGAACCTTGGCAGCTGGTTGTTCAGTGGACTGGCAAACAGGTCTATGGAGGGAAGCCCCCATCTCAAAAAATCTTTTGAACCACTAAAGGTTGCAGCTGCCACTCATGTGGTTGCAGAATCCTGCTCAATCGGTCGGCCAGGGAATTCTCCTGGCCTGGAAGACAGACTGCTTTGAGGAGCATGTTGTGTTTCAGGGCAAAGGAACAGAGGTCCTGGGCCTCCTGGCAAAGGGGCTGGGAACCAGTCCCGCCCTGTTTGTTTACATAGAACATTGTTACCTGGTTGTCTGTCTGGATCAAGACAGACTGCTGTGCCAGGGAAGCAGTAAAGGCCCTGAGGGCCAAGCGGATAGCTCTGAGTTCCAGTAGATTGATCTGCTGGAACGCCTTCCAATGAGACCACAGGCCCTGGGTGCACATGTCCAGGCAATGTGCTCCCCAACCCTGCAGAGAGGCATCGGTGGTCAGTACCACTGAATGAGGTGGAAACTGAAAGGGCACCCCCACCAGCAGATTGGGGGGATGTAACCACCAGTTGAGGGAGGCCAGGAAACGGTGGGACACTCTGATCCTGTCTTTGAGACTGCCTGAGGCTTGGGACCACTGAGTCCGAAGGCACCACTGGGCAGGTCTCATATGGAGCCTGGCATTGGAGGTCACCTGTACTGTCGATGCCATGTGGCCCAGAAGCCTGAGACAGAGTCTGGCGGAGACCAGGGACCTGTGCAGAAACTTGCTGGCGAGATCCATGAGTCTTTGTGCTCGGTCCACTGGTAAGAATGCTCTTGCCAGCTGAGAATCCAACCTTGCTCCTATGAACGCCAAGTTCTGGGAGGGGAGCAAAGTGGACTTTGCGAAGTTGATGACAAAGCCCACCTTTTGGAGCAAGTCTATGGTCCGGCTGGTGGCCTGTTGAACCTCTAGGGAAGTCTGGCCCCTGATGAGCCAGTCGTCCAGGTAAGGAAACACAAAGATGCCCTGATTTCTCAGGTAGGCGGCCACCACTGCCAGGCACTTTGTAAAGACCCTGGGAGCGGAGGTCAGTTCAAAAGGCAGTACCCTGTACTGATAGTGGTTTCCTCCCACAATGAACCTGAGGTACTTTCTGTGGTCTGGATGAATGAGGATGTGAGTGTAAGCATCCTTTAGATCTAAAGAGCAAAGCCAATCTCCCTGCTGGAGGTAGGGCAGAAGTGTTCCAAGAGTAAGCATCTTGAACTTTTCTCGCACTAGAAACTTGTTTAGGTTTCTGAGATCCAAAATGGGTCGAAGACCACCGGTTCTTTTTGGCACCAGGAAATACCTGGGGTAAAACCCGTGACCTTGGACGTGGGGAGGCACAGGCTCCACCGCCTTGTCCAGCAACAGACCCTTTAGCTCCTGGAGGAGAAGGGCTGTATGCAGGGGAGGCCGAAAAGGTTCCCCTGGGAAGTGTGGCGGAGGCAGTTGATGAAAATGCAGTGCATAGCCTCGATGGACTATGTCCAGCATCTAACTGTCTTGGGTTATCAAGGGCCACTGGTGAGCGAACAAGGCGAGGCGGCCTCCTGTGCAGGGCTGGGTCTGCAAGGGAGGAATGGCTACACTCAAGGAGTCAAAAAACCCCAACCTGCTGAGTGGGAGCAGGGGCCGGAGGCTTGGGGGTACTCTGCCTACGGGGCCCATTACCCCGTCCCCTGGCTTGCTGACCCTGGGGGGCAGCTGGGGCAGCCTGATACTGGGGGTATTGTTTGTAGGCAGCGCCCTTCCTTGGGTAAAAGGGCTTCTTACCCGGGACCTTCCTCTTAGAGGAAGGAGCAGAGGTCTTCCTCGACAGCCTTGTCCTCGTGAGGTGCTCTGTCTCGAGCTGAGCGGCCTTCTCAGCCACAGGCTTGCCAAAACGGTTTTCACCTCGGCAAGGGACATCGACCAACTTGTCCTGAACCCATGGCTCGAGATCCGATGACTGCAGCCACGCCTGGCGTCGAGCCGCGATGCCGGCAGCCGCCACTCAAGCCGAAGCCTCGAAGCCATCGTAGGCGGTGCGGGACATGAACTTAGAGCATTCCCGGATCCTCGAAGACAAGGACTTAAAACTCTGCAAGGGTTCCCCGGAGAGACCAGCAGAGAATCCGGCCAACTCCTTGGCCAGGTCTCGTAAATACATGCCCATGTAGAGCTGGTAAGTTTGGACACGGCAAGCAAGCATCGAGCCCTGAAAACACTTTCTACCGACGCCATCAAGGTTCCGGGCCTCCCGACCAGGAGGCACCGCGGAGTGCATCTTCTGACTCTTCAGACGATGCATGGCCGATTCCACAACCATGGAATGGTGTGGCAGCTGTGCTTTCTGGAAGCCAGGACTCTTACGGAGTCGATAGATGGAATCGACCCGCTTGCTCAAGACCGGCGCCGAGGCCAGGGCCTCCAACATCTGGAAGAGGAGCCGTTCCAGCATCAGAGGAACCAGGACAGTAAAGGCCTCCTTTGGAGGAGAGTCATACTGCAGAGCATCGAGCTCCTCAGCTCGAGGCTCTTCCTCGGGGTCAGCCGAGATAGCCAGAGCAGCGGCTATATCGCGGACAAACTCTGAGAACCTAGTGTCCTCCGGAGGGTATCTACTCCGGGGCTCAGACTCAGGTGAGTCCGAAGGGACACACTGAGTCTTGAAGGTGTCAGGAGACTCCTCATCTTCGGTCTCCCAAGCAGACTCGTCCGATGTCGAGTCGAGCTCGGACCCCGCGGGGCCTCTAGGCACCCGCCCTGACGCCGGGGGCACCGGCGTCGAGACCCTCGGTCCCGAACGGGAGGTCGAGGGAGACCTCGACCGAGGACGACCTCGAGCCGTAAGGGACTCGAGTATCGGCTCGGTCTCCGGGGTCGACTTCGAAGTCGATGTCCCGGTGGTCGGGGCAGATGCGCCAGACAGGCTGGCCATCAGTGCCCGCTGCTGGTCCATGAAGGCAGACATTCTGCTTTCCAAGGCTGTCAACCTGAGACTCAGCTCGGGTGACGCAGCAGCCCCCGACTCGGGCCCCGGCGGCGCCGGACCCGACGTCGGTACTCTGGGAGGCGAGTCCACGAGGACAACAGGACTTACGTGTCCAGCAGACTCCGGCTCCATACGAGGAACTTTAGCGGGCTTCTCCTGGTCCACGGGCCCGGGATGACGTAGACCTGGCCCTCGAGGGCTCAGGGACCTCCTCCGACGCCGCCCTCGCGAGCCGCTTCTTCCTCTTACGTTCCCGGTCGGGGAACCCCCTGTCCGAGGAGCTCTGACGCCTCTCGGGATCGGAATCCCGAGATTTCGAGGCCTCAGACGAGGTCCGGGCCCGGGCAGAGGCCGAGTCCGAGAAAAGCCGTTCACTTTGCTGCTGACGACTTCGGAATGCCTTGGAAGACATTTTTCCACATGGCCCGCACGTTTTAGAATCGTGGTCTGGGCCAAGGCACTGAAGGCAGCAGTCATGTGTGTCGGTGAGAGACATAATTTTCTTACACCGATCACACTTTTTAAAACAGCTGGAAGTCATCAGGGAAAAAAGGGTCCCCGCGAGGTCAAAGGACCGGCCTTCCAGGGAAAAGAAAAAAGATTCGGCGCGAATGCCTAGCCACTAAGGGCAAAACCCGAAAAGAAAAGAAGGGGATTCGATACCGGCGTACCGAACCCGGCGGGAGGGGAACCGACGTCGAATCCAAGGAAAAAAGCGAATAACGCCTAGAAAAAAGTAACTCTTTTCCGGGAAAAACAGGACACACGTCCGATGGGCTTCATGGAAAAAAAGAGACTGAGGTAAGATGGCACCTTTAGGCGGGAAGGGATCCGCGCATGCGTGCCAGCATTCCCAAAGGCTTTCATGGAAAGCTGGGGAAATGCTCTGCTAGGGCTTCATCGGCGTCGATGACACCCATAAGTGAGGACTGACTTTCTGCTTGGTCCTGGAGAACGGGTTCGCCCGTTGCTCCACCCACCACACCCAAAACCTGCACCACTTGAAGGTATAGGCTCATCTGGTTGTCGTCTTACGGGAGGCCAAAAGGACCTCTTCCACCTCCCACGAGAGGTTATAAGACCATAAGATATGCCATACTGGGTCAGACCAAGGTCCATCAAGCCCAGGATCCTGTCTCCAACAGAGGCCAATCCAGGTTACAAGTACCTAGCAATTACCCTAAAAGACACAGGTTCCACAATGCTGGTACTGGGTCAAGCAGTGATATACCGAGTCCCTTTTAAAAATGGTTTATGGACCTGTCCTCCAGGAACTTGCCCAAACCTTTTTTTAAACCCAGCAACCCTAAAAGCTTTTACTACATCCTCTGGTAACAAATTCCAGAGTTTGATTACACGTTGAGTGAAAAAATATTTTCTCTTATACTTGATAGCTAGCCCGTGCTATAGCAGTGAATACAGTGAATACAAACACCCCAAGTGAATACAAACACCCCAAGTGAATACAAGCACACACGCAAGGACACAACAGACAGAGCACTATCCATGGCTGCTCCAACAATATGGAACAAACTACCGGACGACTTGAGGGCAACCACAGACCTCAAAGACTTTAGAAAACAGCTGAAAACCATGCTGTTCATAGAACACTATGGACACATCACATAACCTAATTGACTGTATAGCAGCACATGTTAACCGCCTAACACTGTATGTATATAAATGTCTTTAGCACCACTGTATATAGCCCACATTGTACATAGCTCAAACCAATCCAGCACACAATACAACACACACTAAACAAAATCCTCACCCTCACTGCATGTATAACACACTCACACTACCAGATTGTTTGCTGTGATACCACCTTGATTATTATGATAAGGCGGTTTAGAAATACTGTTAAATAAACAAAATAAATAAATAAAAAGGTATCTGCCTGGAAAATTAGTTTTTCTTTCTTGCCTTGCTTTCTGTTGTTCGCTCCTTACCAGGTATCATCTGGACTGGACCGAGACCCCGCTAGATGCTCGTCCCACGACAATGGCTAAAAACGCAATCAAAACTAAGACTCAGTGGGAGCATAAGAGGACCAAATCAGTGTATGTGTGCAATATAAAACTGAATTTGGAACAGTAAAAATTATCGTATTCTAAAAAACACAATCAAACCTAGAGTTCTAAGTGGTCATGGGAACATATGAAGCCTTGTAAAATAAAATGAAATAAAATCCCACATAAAAACGAAAGTTATTAAACTTAAAACTCCATGCCATCATGACGTTGTTCTTTAACCAAAAAAAGAAAGAAGGATAATGTCTTTATGCCGTCAAAAATGTTTAACAATGGCCCATATAAATAAAGCTGCATTATCTAAATAAAATATTTAAATTGCAAAACACACTTCGGCAAGCCTTAATGTGTTGGAAGAACGGAGAAAAACGGAAGACAGGCCCGGTCTTGGTTAATCCGATCACAAAAAGCAAAACAAAAAAAACCTTTAAATTGATCATACAGCTTTACTAATAAAAATGCACTTGACACGCTTTCAAACAACAGTGGGACCGTAAATATTGCACCGCTCACGTAAGAACTCACCACTACAAAACCGTAGCTGGTTGAGTCATCCAGTGACGAATGGAAGTTGTGCACTGATGCCCATTGCCGTATTAAGGACCTTTTCCCGCCATGGAAACGTCAAAGGTCATCGTGAGTCCCGGAGCATTCATAGACCATAAAGATTGTACTTAACCATTATCTGCTGTCTACCTCATACTTTTGGATTTTGTTTTTTACCCAGCCTTTTGGTTAAATCCTGTGCTCAAGCCAATCTGCAATGGATTTTGTTTTTTTAATATCCTTTTTGGATGGTTTGTCTGGTGGTGTCTCAATCTGATAGTTTCACTTTCTCTGATGATACCTTTTTGAAGTATCCCCCTTTTTTAGTAATGAGGCTGCCATAAATGATTAGGAACTTCATTATAAGTTCCCTTTACATGTATGATAACAGCAGCTCTCTATCTCTCCCATTGTGCCGTTCCCTTATTACTGATATTTATTTATTTATCTTCCTTCCAGTGCATTAACCTTACATACAGTCTGGACCTTTGAAGGTATTTTATATGTCGTCCTTATCTCCTTTTATCACTCTTTTTTTATTCTTTTTTATTCCATATTCTCATTTAATAATTCACTTTTGGACTATATCAATGTTTTAATCTTTTATATATAATTTTTTATATGTCTTTTGAATTTGTATGTGAGATTATTATGATATGTAAGTGTGTTATTTATTGCTCTATTGCACAATCAAGTAGATGCCTTTGTGCATTGTGTCTCTATATGTCATCCTTGCACTTTTAATGTTTTTAGTAATTTACATATGTTCATTTCTCATAAGGTTTTTATGAGTTTGAGTTTTGAATTTGAATTTTATTGTTTATTAATTATATGTGTTTTATGATTTTATATTTATAAGATATTGTATTTATATGATATTATGTGTTTTCATTCGTACATTGTATTTATTAGGCTTGTTTTGCAAACCCCTGAAGAAGGCCCGGGCCGAAACGCATTGGGGACAATAAAGGAAGAGTTCAACACCTGAATAGTCGCCAGTCTTTGGTACCAGCTCCTTTGTCTATAGAGACAGGGACCCAGACTGGGATGCAGGAGAGAGCCCTCCTCCTGAGACAATAACCCCGGGGCACTCCCCAGGGGGACGAGGGCCTTCGCCACCAAGCGGAGAAGCAGAGGGAACCACAGTTCCCTGGGCCTTTATGGAGCCACCAGCATCAGCAGATGCCCTGATGTGAAGGATGCTGAAGAAAGTTTTGGCAATCAATGGTGTGGGCGGGAAGGTGTACAGAAGGCCCTCTGACCACAGGATGAGGAAGGCATCTGCAGCCATCTGAGACGGGTGGGGCTGCTGCGAGCAGAAATGGGACAACTGGGAGTTGTCCAGCTAGCAAAGAGATTCACAAGAGGGGTCCCCCAGAGTCAGAAGAGCCAATTGGCCACTCTGAGGTCCAGCCACCACTCGTGTGGCTGGAGGACCCTGCTCAGTCTGTCCACCATGGTGTTGTCCTGTCCCGGCAGGTACATCGCCTGTAGGAGTATCCCTTGGCAGATTGCATAGGAGCAAAGAACCACCGCTTCGTGGCAGAGGATGCAGAGCCCCACGCTCTCTTGTTTGTTCACATAGAACATTGTCACTTGATTGTTCATTAGGACCAGCACTGACCAGTGCTGCAGATGGTGGCGGAAGGCCTGGAGAGCCAAGTGTATGGCCCGGAGCTCTAGGAGGTTGATCTGCTGTTGAATTTCTGCCTCGTACAACTGCCTTAAGTGCAGAGTTCCTCGCTATGTGCTCCCCAGCTCAGCATGTAGGCGTCCATAGTGAGGACCCTCTTGGGGGTGGGGGTCTGAAAGGGCATCCCTGCTCGAAGGTGCTGTTTGTTCTGCCACTAGTTCAGGGACTCCACCAGTTGGCAGGTCACTGACACTCTGTCTCGCAGTCAGCCTATGGCCTGTGTCCACTGGGTGCAAAGACACCACTGGGTCACCCTCATATGAAGATGGGTGTATGGGGTGACAGAGCATGGAGGCCATAAGGCTGAGTAGACTCAGCAGGAGGTGAGCAGACATCAAAGGTTGGTGCTGAACGTCTGTGGCCAGTGCCCTGAGATGGTAAGTCCTGTCCAGGGGGAGAAAAGCTCTGGCCTGAACTGTGTCCAGCCTTGGCCTGATGAACTCCAGACACTGTGTTGGGAGGAGGTGAGACTTGGGGTGGTTTATCACAAACCCAAGATGTTGCAGTACATAGCTGGTGCGGGGCCGTGGCCTGCTGCACTTTGGCGGCCATGTCTCCCTTTAGGAGCCAGTCATCCAGGTAGGGAAAGACGGAGGTAGGCAGTGCCTACAGCCAGGCATTTGGTGAAGACTGTGGGAATGGAAAGCAGGCCGAAAGGTAGTACCCTGTTATGATAGCGGCTGTCCCCCACATGAATCTGAGATACTGCCTGTGGCTGGATAAATGAGGATGTGGGTATAGCATCCTTCAGATCCAAGGAGAAAAACAGTCTCCTTACTGGAGGTAAGGCAGCAATGTTCCAAGGGAGAGCATCTTGAACTTCTCCCTCACCAGGAACCTGTTCAGGTCCTGCAGGTCTAGGATGGGCCTTAAACCCCCTGTTCCTTTTGGCATGAAGTAGCACCTGGAGTAGAACCCTTTGCCCCAGAGGTGCTGGGGCACCGGTTCCAGGTTCCACCGCCCTGTCCTTGAGGAGACCTGCGGGTTCCTGCAGTAGTAGATGCCTGTGGAGGGGAGTCCTGGGGTGCTCTTCTGGGAAGAAAGGGGGAGACATCTATGTCAGGTGGAGGGGGTAACCTTCCTTGACCACTTGCAGTGTCAAGTGTCGGTGGTAACGGCTGGCCATCGATGCACAAAGTGGATCAGACGTCCCCGTGTGGGCTGCTGACCTCCTGGGGGTGGAGAGGCTATGCCCAAGGAGTCAAAAGCTCCTGCCAAGCTGGGCCAGAGCCTGTGCCTGGGGCTTGGGAGCCTCTGACTTACAAGGGCCATACCATAAGAACATAACATAAGAACATAAGATATGCCATACTGGGTCAGACCAAGGTCCATCAAGCCCAGTATTCTGTTTCCAACAGTGGCCTATCTAGGTCATACGTACCCAGCAGTTTCCCCATATACCTATATACCTTGGCCAGCTGACCCTGCTGGGGAGGCCTGATACTGTAGGTAGTTTCTGTAGGCAGCTCCCTTCCTTGAGTAAAGTGGCTTTTTATTTGAGCACTTCTGTTGGGGGAGGGTTTTGTTCTTTTTGGAAAGCCTGGTCATCGTCATGAACTCGGTCTCCAACTCGGCAGCCTTATTGGTTATGGGTTTGCCAAGGAGGTTCTCTCCCAGGCAGGGGACATCGACCAATTTGTCCTGAGCTCATTGCTCCAGGTCAGAAGGCTGTAGCCAAGCCCAGCATTAGGCACCGATGCATGCCGCGGCTGCTCTAGCCGCTGACTCGAAGCCATCATAGGCTGCTTGAATCATAAACTTGGAGCATTCATGGACGGCTTTGGCCAGGCTCTGGAACCACTTTAGGGGCTCCTCAGGAATACCAGCTGAGAATCTGGCAAATTCCTTTACCAGGGTCCCTCAGGTACATGCCAATGTACAGCTGGTATGCTCTGGATCCGACCGATGAGCATTGAGCCCTGGTAGCACTTCCTGCCAAGGGCATCCAGGGTGTGGGCCTCCCTACCCAGGGGCACCGAGGAGTGTGTCTTCTGGCTCTTGAGCCGATGCATGGCAGACTCCACCACCATGGAGTTATGTGGCAGCAGTGCTTTCTGGAAGCCTGGGCTCTTGTGGACTCGATACATTGAGTCGAGCCGTCAGCTCACAATGGGCACCGATGCCAGTGTTTCCCACATGAGGAGAAGCAGCCATTCCAGGATGGATGGGATGGGCACTATCAGTGCTTCCCTTGGCACGGCCTCATACTGGAGGATCTCAAGCTCCTCCATGAGAGAGTCCTCCTCAGACCCAGTGGCGAATGCAAACGCCTTCAACATGTTCTTTATGAAGTTGAGGAACACCATATCTGCAGCCGGGGATTGTTGTCTAGTCTGAGGGGGACGGGTTCAAATGTACATCACGGTGGTGACAGATGTTCAGGGACTCCTCATCCTTGGTCCTCCAGTTCAAGTAAGCAGTGGAGGAATCGAGGGAGAGCCAGGCTGGATGAGCCCTGTCAGGTTCCTTCAGAGGCTCCACGGCTGAAACCTTGGGCACTTCCTGGGGAGGACTTCGGTCCCGTGGAACGGGACCAGGATCAAGACAACTGTGAAGGATCGATTTGAGGCTGCATGCTTTCGAGGATCAGCTCGACATCTGGGGATATCCTCGATGTTGAGGGCCCAGTGGTCTGGGCAGATAACTTATTGGAGCTGGGCATCAGAGCCCACTTCTGAGTGAAGGCCGACAAGCTGTGCTCCAAGGCCGCCATTTGGGTCTCCAGTCCAGAAGGCTCCGCAGCCATCGACACAGGCACTGAGGGACTCGGGCCCAGTGCCAGTTCCCCTGCAAGGGAGTGTTCAACGAGGATGGCCTCAGGGGTCCGAGGCCGATCACTGGTTTCAGCCGTGGAGCCTCTGAAGGAACTTGACAGAGCTCATCCAGCCAGACTCTCCCTCGATCACTGGAGGATTCTTTTTAAGAGACCTTGGTAGGCTGCTCCCGCTGCTCGCCATAGGATGAGTGGCCTGGACTGCGGGATCTGGCTCTGGACTTACCTGCCTTCCCAGATCCGTCAACGGACGTGGCCCTAGGAGGTTTCTGTTTCTTCTTGTGTTCCCAGACTGGGAAGCCTTGCTCAAGACCTATGGAGTCACCACGGGAGTCCGAGGTCTCAAAGGGGGTCTGGGAGCATGGTGGCACCGGAGACTCTGGGAAAAACTTGTCATGCTGCTGCTGCGGTTCTTAAGGGCCTTGAATGATATTTTTTTGCATAGGCCACAGTCCGCCAGGTCGTGTTCCAGACCAAGGCAATGGAGGCAGCAGTTGTGCGTGTCGGTGAGGGACATGACTCTCGAGCCCTGATCACACTTCTTGAAACCACTGGAGGCCATGGGGGAAAAGGGCCCCAGCTAGGTTGAAGACCCGAGACTCTGCCAGTGGTAAAAAAATAATGCACGAACCGTACAGAGGAAAAATAAAAATTCTAAATAGACCTGAGACACAATGCCGAGGTAGCGCTCTTGGGGATGGGAAGAGTACCGGTGCAAGACTGGAGAAATAGAGTAAAAAACTAAAAAAACTGATACATTTTACAGGGGAAACAGACAGACCTCTGGTGGGCTCCACAGAAAAAAGGAGACTGAGGCAATATGGTACCCTTGGGCAAGAAGGGGACCATGCATGAATGGTGGCATCCCCAAAGGTTTTCTTTGAAAGCTGGGGAGATGCTTCCGCAAGGGCTCTGTGAAGAGCCAACGTCACCCATATGCGAGGACTGACTTCTTGCTTGTTCCCGGAGAAATAAATAAGCTATTTTTTTAGAATCCTGCCAGGTACTCGTGACCTGGATTGGCCACTACTGGAAAAAGAATACTCTGCTTAATGGACCTCTGGTCTGGCCCAGTATGGCAATAATATAGAAAATATTGGAACCTTGTTATTTATTTATTTTTGAAAACTTTTTTATATCGCTACTATATCCAACATTCTAAGCAGTGAATCCACCAACCCACTTATTCCTCCACTCTGCAGCTGCTTAACCAGGAAACAAAAAGGTCTTCAACATGCAATCTATTTTTCTTTTATTGTCTCCATTTCCTATTTTCTAATATCTGTGTAACAAAAGTGCTTTTGGAATTGCTTCCCGTGTTTCCTCTGAATCACTGTTTTAGTTCCTTTGCATTGCTTGTTGGAAGTGTGTTTAATCAAAAGTAATATATCACAGTGTTGTGCAGTATTCTGGATACACTTACTCATATAATCTACAAATTCTAGTTATAAAATTATGATGACACTGTACTGTCCCTTTGAAAATACCACATTTAAATTATCACTGTCACTTAACAGAAGACAATATTACTTTCTGCCAATCTCACAGCAAAATGTTATTAGAAACACAAGAGGTTGTACAGTATATAAGTGCTAGAATTAGAAAATCTTACTGATGAACCCTGCATAACTCAGGCTGCAGAAGACATAGCATTCAGATTCTGGAGAAAGGCATCTTGGGATACATTTTTTCTAAAAGGCATCCAGATGCAAGAATGCAGAAACTAAGGCTTAAAAACCAAGTAGCATAAAAAATGAGCAGCAGAAAATGCCGTTTGAAATTTCCCCTAAGTTGAGAACTGCAAGATATAAACTGTGCAGATGGAATATCCTCATTAATGAAGGAAAAAAATCAGAAAATAGATATTGTCAACTGGTAAAATTGTACTTAAGTCTGTAATTCAACTTAGATGAGAAGGCAGATTGCACACTCCACAAAAATAGCAGTATATTTCTTTGCAGTACAAAGACAACAAATGCAAAGTGTTGGAATTTATCCAAGCTCATTTCATACAAAATTCATAGTAAACATAACTGCAGGATCACAGGGTAAAGATACTTTAGTAACTTTAGATATTGTGCCAACAGCTAGCTTCCAGAAGAAAACAATCTATTCTAAAGCCAAGTCTGCAGATATAGTCATCCCATTTGGAGGAGAACGCATAACTTAATTATGTGAATAGGTTGCTCAAAAGTAAGTACAAATACTTTCTAAACTATTACACAAAAATCATTATGGGCTTGACTCATCCAAAAATTAAGCTGAAATGTGCATATATATTAGTGTTATCCTTATTCGAGAACTGTAGGAAATAAGATATGCCATACTGGGTCAGATCATACACCCATCAAGCCCAGTATCCTGTTTCCAACAATAACTAATCCAGAACACAAGTCCCTGTCAGGTTCCCAAAAAGTAGGCAGATTCCATGCTGCTTCTGCTAGGGGGCAAGCAGAAGATTTCCCAGCCCTCTTTAATAATGATTTATGGCGTTTTCCCCCAGGAACTTGTCCAAACCTCTTTTAAACCCAACTACACTAACAGATTTTACTGCATCCTTTGGCAATTAATTCCAGAGTTTGATTACGTGCTGAGTAAAAAAATATTTTCTCTAATTAGTCTTAAATGTGCTACATTGCAGCTTCATGGCGTGTCCCCTGGTCTTTCTACTTCTTGAAGGAGTAAATAACTGATTGATGTTTATCCTAGCCACTCTATCATACCTCCCTTCAGCCGTTTCTTTTCCAAGCTGAAGAGCAAGGTGTGGCTCAAGGCAATCTGCTGCCTGAGGCGAAGGATGAGATGGCGCCTCCTCCCCCCAGAGGGGTGATGGCTTTCTCAAAACTCCAGTCAAGGACTGAACCAAACCAAAAAGTCAATTAGATAATGTGAAGGAAATGCACAATGTTTGCACACCAAGGAACTTAAAAAAAGCGAGAACCACAGCACAGTTTATAAAACCAAATTATAACTCATTTTTATTTTGTTATAAACTGCGTTATGTTTCTTGCATTTTATTTTTGAACATATGTTTCGCATTCACAGAACCCCCTCCCTCAACAATGGGTGCAAAGCAGAACTAGGACATTCACCCATAGAACTCAATATCTTAAAAAAAAAAAAATCTGATTCTGATCATCTCACTAACAACAAATATTCTCCCGGGACACCTGCGGCAGTGTACCTTCCCGCTAGAACTGGAGCAGCTCGGTCACACATAATCATATAGTTGAGCTGTGCTGGCTTTGAAGGGAGAGAGTGCTGCTTTGTTTCGGGACCCACGACATCTTATCTGGACGGCATAGAGAGGTGCAGGGGAGATTGACGATGCCAGAGGTGCTCAGGGGGAGTTGCACTTGGTTGGCAACTACCACAGTGGGACAAATTATGCAACTGGGAGCATTTACAAACAGTTGGGTAGGTCTGCCTTTCCTGCAAGTTCGGGCGCTAAGTACGGAGTGACTCTGATCACACTGTATATTGTGAACTAATACAAAACCCTACAAAGTCACTGAGGATCTATGGAGCAAATGTACCATACCATACCATACCGGCCCCAACTTCCAAAACTCACATAAGGAGCCCGTCCAAAAAAAGCATCACTGTAAATACTGCAGTGGGCCCTGAAACATCTAACACCTATTTGAAAAGCCGAACAATTGAGATTATTACAGTTCAGATCCATACATACAAACTCCATGTTAACAGAACACCTGGCTTTGGTCACACATTAAGAACACAGACCCTCACCAAGTACAGAATAAGTGACCAAAACCTAAAATTCCATAAACTCATTTCCACTTCCAATAAGACTTTCTGCTCCCTTGACCCCATCCCATCCTCGTGGCTTCTTGAACCCTCTCTCTCGTCCCTTCCCTATATTCTTTCCATCCTAAACAACAGTCTATCCTCGGGTGTCTTCCCCCATCCCTGGAAACATGCCCTAATCCGTCCAATTCTTAAGAAATCTTTATTTTATTTTATTTATTTATTTATTTAACTATTTCTTTTATACCGCCCCTTCCAGAGATCAAGGGCGGTTTACATATAACAGATTAACAGTCTTGTACACAATTTGTATACATTTTACATAGAACAATAGAAATTAACTATTTACATTGAACAGTAAATATAAACTTTGTAGGTATTAAAGCAAGAACTTTGTAGGTATTAAAGTAAACATATCAAACTTTATACAAAAGTACATTTACAGCGTGTGGTGTGTGTGGTGTATGGGGCAGATATTGGTGTAGGTGCTGGAATTTAGTTCCTTTTTTGTCGTCTTTGGGGCGTGTGTGGGGGGGGGGACAGGCTTGTGGTTACATTGTTGGGATTAAGGGAGTTTGTGCATGTGTGATCACGTTTGTTGGGGGAGTAGGGGATTTCGAAGTGTTCAGTGAACAGGTAGGTCTTTAATTCTTTTCTGAATTGGATGAGGTCTCTTATGGTGCGAAGTTCAATAGGGAGGTCGTTCCAGAGTGTAGGAGCAGTGAATGAGAATGCTCTGGAGCTAGTGGTATTCTTAGTTTTACGGATGGCTTTTGGTATGATGAGGGAGTGGGCTGCGTTTTGTCTGAGGGTCCTTGTCGATGTTGGAGATTGCAGTAATGTGGATAAGTGTGAGGGGGTTATGTCGTTTATGAGTTTATAGGTTGTTAGGATAATTTTATATTTGATTCGGCTGTTTATAGGGAGCCAGTGGAGTTCCAGCAGTATTGGGGTTACGTGGTCTGTTAGGCGAGCTTTAGCAATTACTTTTGCACAGATGTTTTGTGCTCTTTGTAGAAGGTATGTGCTTTTTTGAGGGAGGCCTATTAGGAGACTATTGCAATAGTCGAAGTGAGGGGTGATCAGTGTACTTACTACGGATCTAAAGTCTTGTGTTTCGAGGAGTGGCCTTAGGTGCTGAATAGTTGACCCTTGACCCTCTCGACCCACTAAACTATCGGCCCGTTTCACACCTTCCATTTCTCTCTAAGCTTCTAGAAAAGATTGTATTCGCACAGCTCTCCCACCATCTAGACTCTACCAACTATCTTCACCCCCGCCAATCAGGTTTCCGGCCAGGTCACAGCGTCGAAACTATCCTTCTTGCCTTCACTAACTCTTTCCATGTAGCACACGATCGGGGTGATATCTCGGTTGCGGTGGCACTTGATCTTTCTGCGGCTTTCGATCTGGTTGATCACTCTCTTCTTCTTCTAGCCCGTCTCAGTCAAGCCGGTGTTCACGGCACTGTATTTAAATGGTTTCACTCTTTTCTTCACGCCCGGTCTGCATCTGTACTAGCCACGTCACCCTCTTCTCTACCTTCAGCCCCCTTCCCTTTACCATGTGGGGTTCCCCAGGGCTCTGTCCTAGCCCCCCTTCTCTTTAATCTTTTCCTGGTACCCCTTACACTTATCATTCAACAATTTGGGATCTCTGCTTTCTACTACGCCGACGACATCCTTCTTCATCACACTTCCCCACTTTCTCCTGATCTGACTCCCCTTAACAACTGCCTCACTGCTGTCACCCACTGGTTAACCCAAAACTGCCTTCACCTAAATCTGGCCAAAACCACTGCTATTTGGTTTCCCCACAACCACCCTTCCCCCTCGCTAGCTCCTGCCTTGGCTAACACTCCCATATCCTTAGTCACTACCTTCCGCTATCTTGGTGTTCTCTTTGACTCAGATCTTTCCTTTCACGCCCATATCTCACACATTACTAAAACTTCCTTTTATTTTCTCCGTCAAATTCGTGCTGTCCGTCCTTTTCTTTCTCCTTCTGCCCTATCTACCCTTCTTCTTTCTCTAGTCATGTCCAGGGTTGATTTTGCTAACTCTATCCTTATTGGCCTGCCTTCTTCTCATTTACACCGTCTTCAAAGAATCCAGCATACCGCAGCCCGTCTTCTCTCACTCTCTTCTCATTCGCATCATATAACTCCTCTTCTTATCCAATTACACTGGTTGCCTGTTCCCTTCCGCTCTCAATACAAACTACTTACTCTGGTTCACAAGGCCCTCCACACCAATTCCCCACAATACCTAGCCGATTTAATTCACTTCCACACTCCCAGATATACCCCCCGTTCATTTCACCTAAACCGGCTTACCCTTCCCCCCCTTCTGCCACCCACTTGCAATCCACCCGCTCTTCAGCTTTTTTCTTTATAGGCCCCGCACTATGGAACTTCCTCCCCTCTTCCATCCGATTAGAACCCTCCCACTCAGCATTTAAACAGCAGCTAAAAACCTATCTCTTCTCCCTAGCCTTTAACCTCCCTACTTCTCCCCCCTCTCTATAATCTCACTCCTTCCCTCCCACTTTCTCCTGCCCTTTCTGTTCTTCCTCTTTCTTTTTACGAAATGTAACTTCTTTTTCTTTTACTGGCCTTGCGCCCTATTTTAATGGTTTTTATATGTTGTAAACCGCTCTGATTTTATTGTGAAGGGCGGTCAATCAAGTTTTATTAAACATAAACATAAATTAAACCATATGTAGATAAAAATTAAACTGCAATCCCAAGAAGTTAGATTCTGCATTCAATGCAGTAGAAAGAGATGCATTTTAATGTACTGTATAAAATATAAAGATAGCACCAAGTCCAATCATTAAATTGAAAATAAACTTCTCTTCTACCATTGTTGTCTTGACCATCTTATTCTCTGATCATGCTGGTCTCAATCTGAGGTTTCTGCTTTCCTCCACCTCCCTGTGCCCCCCCCCATCTACTCCCCCTGCCAGGGGCGGCATGAGGGTGATGCAGGGCTATGTGTGGAGATTTACTGTAGCATCATTTGCATAAATTTAGTATACTTTATTTTAAAATGTATATGCCATCCATCTAAAATCCTAGGTGGCTTCCAAACACACATGCAATTTAGTAAATAGATATTATAAGAAAACATACATAATAAAACACTAAATTTGATTAATGAAAAGCCACTTACACAGCCACACACTGCCCCCCCCCCCCCCCATCAAATCAAACCATTATAAGTATCTGCACATCAGATTTATTTTGCTATGGACCAGAATACTGATGAGGAGGGCAGATATAAAATGAGATAAACTAATCCTGGTAGCCATGAATTCAAAAGCTGGATTGGATTGGGCTAGAGCTGGAAAGGTCTGGTACTCAGCAGCTGTGAAGCTATCAGGCTACTAAACAAAATTAAACTGAGATATTCCCTTAAAATTTTAAATTTCCTTGAATCTGAGCCGACAAAATATTTTAAATTTCAGTCTTTAAAGAACACAAAATTGCAAATCTCAAAGACAATACATATTGCAGTATCTACCCCCCAACCAACACACTACAGTTGACCACATCAAGAACCCAGAGTACGAGGTCCATAGAGTAAACCTACTTTTCCTTAACACCACCTAATTCCAAAACTCACACAACATGGAGTGTACCCAGGAGAGGGCAGCACCATAAATATTGCAGTGGGCTCTAGAACATCCATATTCCTATTCAGAAAACTGAAGAAGCTGGATTACTAAAGATCCCTACATAGAAACTCATTGCTAACAGAACATATAGCCTCAGTCACACATATTCAGAACAGAGATAGATCTTCACCAAGTAGGGAATATATCAGTACAAACTAAAAACAGACATATGTAGACAAAAAATGTTTTTACCCATTACTCTTAGGTTTATGAGATTTCTTTCCCAAAATTATACTTTACTCCAGAGTGAGGTGAGAGAAAGAACTCTCACAAGCAGGCAACTGCATTGTTGGCAGAAACTAACATAATGGCTCAGCGCAAGTGTGGGTGCAACTAATGCTGCCTTAGTTGCACCAACAGTCGTTTTGCCACGTTGAAATGTGGTAATTGCAGGGGGATTTAACTGCCTCCCTGCAGTTAGCCTACGGCCCCGCATAAACTCTAGAATTAGTTAACAGAGGATGTAGTAAAAGCTGTTAGTGTAACTGGGTTTAAAAAAAGGTTTGGACAAGTCCCTGGAGGAAAAATTTATAAACCATTATTAAAGAGGACCTGGGAAATCTATTGCTTGCCCTGGGACAAGCATTATGGAACCGGTTTGCCTTTTGGGAACCTGCCAGGTACTTGTATCTGGATTGGCCACTGCTGGAAACAGGATGTTGATGGACCTTGGTCTGACCCAGTATGGCATTTCTTATGTTACCAGTGCAGAGCCTAGGAAACATGCTGCTAAATAAGCTAAACAAAAGGGGCTCAACAGCACCCATGAAGCACCTCCCACTTCCACAAAAACCAAGAGCGACTTGGCGCCCCAACACAGCACTTTCCACCCTCTGAAGAAAAAAAGAGAGGCTCAGTGGCCCCTACACAGTACTTCCCACCCTTTGAAAAACAAGAGGGACTTTGTGACCAACACAACACCTTCCTCTCCAACATAAACACCAAGAAGGGCTTGGCAATTCCAACATAACTCCTGAAACTGCGCACTGGACCAGCACTGTGTTAATGTACATATGCATTCCATAAAAGGAAATGCAAGATACTTGCACACCAAGGAGCTAAAAGAAAAAGAGAACTACAGCACAGTTTATAACACCAAATTATAACTCATTTTAGTTTGTTATAAATTGCATTATGGTTTTCACTTTTTCTTTTTTAATTTATATTCTGCATCCACAGAAACCTCTCCCTCAACAATGGGTGTAGAGTAGAAGTAGGGACATTCACACACAGAATTCAATATATTAAAAAAAAATCTGATTCTGGTCATCTCACTAACAAACATTCTCCAGTATCAGGCATACTGCAAACTAATATAAAACCCTACTAAAGTCACCAAAGATCTACAAGGCCAAATCTACTATACCATATTAGCATAAATGTCCAAAACTCATACAAGGGGCCTATCCAGAAAAAAGCAGCACTATAAATACTGCAATGGTCCCTAGAATATCCATACATCTATTTGAAAAGCTGAACAAATCAAATTACTACAGGTACAGATCCCTACATACGAACTCCATGTTAACAGAACGCCTGGCCTAGTTCACACACACAGAACACAGACCCTCACCAAGTACAGAATAGGTGACCACAACCTAAAGTAAAAATAAAAATATGTAGACAAAAATTAAACAAACCTAAAAAGCCAAACTCTGCATGCCGTGCAAAACCAGAGAAATAAGAAATGCAGTTCCCCATACTGTGCAAAATATAAAAATAGCACAAAGTCCAATCACTAAATTGAAAATAAAATTACTTTTTTCTACCTTTTGTTGTCTGACCATTTTATTCTCTGATCATGCTGGTCCCAATCTGAGGCTTCTTCTTTCCTTTGTCTTCTCTTAGTTTTCTTTCTACAATCTCTAGTCAATCTGCCATTTTTTTGCCTCTTCTTTTGTATTCTTCACTTTCTTCCATCTTGGATATTAATTTTCCTTTCAGCTTTCTTCCATTTATTTCTCTCTCTGTCAACCCAGATTTCACTACTCCTTACTATCCAGTTATCATCTCCCTCTTTTTTACGCTATCTACCTACCGCTTTTCAACCTTCACCCTATCACTTTTCAACCTTCCTTAGCTCTTCATCCCTGGTCCATTATTCCCCAGTCTTTTGCTCATTCTTCCTCCCCCCCCCCCATCCATGTCTTACAGCTCTCCCCCCCATCATCCAGTGTGTCTCTCTCTGGCTCTCTTTCCCTCCATCCAGTACCTCCACTCTTTCCTTCCATGTCTGACCTCTCCCTTCCTATCCCCTGCAATCAGCATCTACACCATCTCCATACCATCCCCTCTCTATCACTCCCATGTCTAGCATCTCTCCATCTCTTTCTCAACCTATTTACCGCGTGCAGATCTTCTCCCCCTCTCATCCCCATATCCTTCATCTCCTTCTCCCTTTATTACCCCATACCCAGTATCTCCCCTCTGTCCTCCCTCCCGAAGTGCAGCATTTTCCCATAGTCTCCCTATAACCCCCTGGCCAACATCACCATTCCATCTCCCCTTCTTGCTTCTCCCTTTGCCCCTTTCCATTTCCAGTATTTCCCTTTATCCCCCTAGCCACCTCACCTCAATCTTATCCTTGCTGCCTCCCTATTCCTCCCCCTGCACCCAGCATCTCCCTTCTGACTCACTGTGTCCATCCATGTCCACCTCCCAGTGCACCTTCATGTCCACCTCTTGTATGTGCAAGGGGCAGAGCCTGCCTGTGGAGCAGCTTGTCCCATGGACAGGTGCTGTACACGCAGTGATCCCAGCCCAGAGAGGCAGGGTAGAATTGGCCTTGACTGCCCCTGCCTGCAGGACATGCTTCTCCCGCAGACGAGTTCTAATATCTGGGCTTCAATCGCTGCCTCCCACGCCTTTCTGTGGAAGCCGTGACTGCGACCCTGAGAAACAGAGCCTGCCTGCAGGAGCTGACATCAAGAGGGTGCCATCGTTGTCCGCCCGCTCCAACTCCCCAGTAGGGATGACCCGCAGAGCGCCAGCAGCCTAGTGGAGAGAGCCTGCCTGCAGGAAGAAGGCCATGAGTAGCAATTTCAGCCTCTCACAGCCTTCTGCCCGCAGGAGCAGCGTTTCCTGCAGGCAGGCTCTCCACTAAACCACTGGCACTCTGCATGCCACCCTGAATGGGGAGTGGGGGGCGGGCGGGCGGCTAGTGACGGCACTCTTCTAACGTCGGTGTGTCCCTGCTGTGCTTACTTGGCTTACTGGATAGCGCCGGTTCTGGTCCAGCATTTGCCTTCTTACTCCCCCCCCCCCTATTGTCCAGCATTGGTCTTCCTTCTCCTCCCTCTCCATTGTCAGCATTTGTCCTCCTGCCTCCCCGTAGTCCAGCATTTGTCCTCCAGCCCCCCTCCCCTGTTGTCCAGAATTTGTCCTCCTGCTTCCCCCTATTGTCCAGCATTTGTCCTCCTGCCCCCTCTTGTCCTTCTGTCCCCTGCCCCTCATTGTCCAGCATTTATCCTCCTGCCCCCCTGCTGTCCAGCATGTCTTCCTGGCCCTCTCCCCTGTAGTCCAGCATTTGTCCTCCAGCCCTCCCATTGTCCAGCATATCTTCCTGCCCTCCTGTCCCCTCTCCTGCTGGCCAACAAGTCTTCCTGCCTCCACTCCACTGATGTCCAGCAAGTCTTCCTGACTTCCACTGTTGTCCAGCATGTCTTCCTGGCCCTCTCCCCTGCTGTCCAGCATTTGTCCTCCTGTCCCCACCCATTGTCCAGCATGTCCTCCTGCCCCCCTCCCCTGTTGGCCAGCATTTGTCTGCCTGCCCCCCCCCCTGTTGTCCAGCATGTCCTCCTGCCCCCTCCCCTGTTGGCCAGCATTTCTCTTCCTACCTCTCCCCTTCATGCCTCCGCTGATGCTTCTTGGTGGCAGTAATACAAAATCATGGGATTTCAAACCTCCATCAGCTTATAGGCCCCTGCTGGGGCCCCCTCCCCCCCAATGCGAAAAGCATCATCAGAGAGGGCGGGACCCATCAGGGCTTTATAAGCATGCTGGTGACACAAGATCCTGCAATTTTGCTTTCCAGGTTTGTTTGTTTTTAAATTTCAAAGTTGAAGAAAAAAAAAAAATGTGGAAAGCAAAATCGCAGGCTTTTGTGTCACCGGCATGCTTGTAAAGCCCCGATGGGTCCCACCCCCTCTGGTGCTGCTTTTCGCATCAGAGGGGGGCGGAACCAGCAGGGAATTACAAGCTAATGGAGGCTTGAAAATTCCATGCTTTGGAGGTACTTTTTTTTTTTTTGCAACTTCGATAACTCTCTGCCACTTCCCTAGTGTCCTTGGATCTGGGGCAGCGGCGGGGGGAGCAAATTCTTCCTCTGCCAAGAAGTGGCAGCAGCTGGCCACTCAAAATTTTTTTTAAACATTTGAAGGCAGAGTGAGGAGACTGTTTTGGGGGCAGTTGTTGTCACCCCAAAAACTTTGCCACCTGAGGCGGCCACTTCACTCCACCTCATTATAGAGCTCTCCTGTGAAGCACCCTAATATTGTAAGTCTTTCCTCACAGGGGTATCTTTCCATTCCCTTTTTCATCTTGGCTGCTCTTTTCTGTACTTTTTCTAATTCTGCTTTTTAAGAAATGGCAACCAGAATTGCACACAGTATTCGGGTAAAGTTCGCACCATGGAGTGATACAAAGGCATTATACAGTATTCCTTTAGTTTTATTTTCCATTTCTTTCCTTATGATTCCTAGCATTTTATTTGCTGTCCTGGCCATCGCTGCACACTGGGTATAGGGTTTCAACTTTGGTGGTGATTCCTAATGTGGAGTCTTGCACTGTGTAACTATAGTTTGGGTTGTTCTTCCCTAAGTGCATAATTTTGATATTGTCCATATTAGATTCCATCTGCCATCTGGATACGCAGTCTCCCAATTTTTCTATGTCCTTTTGCAATTTTTCACAATCCTCTTGTGCTTTAACAACTTTGAATAATTTTGTGTCATCTGCAAATTTGATCACTTTACTCACTGGTTCCCATTTCCAGGTCATCTATGAATATCTTAAAAAGCAGCAGGACCAGCACAGATCCCTGGTGTACTCCACTGTTTAACTTTCTCCACTGAGAAAATTGGCCATTTAGCCCTACTCTCTTTTCTCCATCTTGTAATCAGTTTCCAATCCACAATAATTCATTGTCTCCTATCCCATGACTTTTTAATTTCCTCAAGAGTTTCTCATGAGGGACCTTGTCAAAGGCTTTCTGAAAATCCAGATACACTATATCAACCAGCTCACCTTAATCTTCCTGTTTATTCACAGCTTCAAAAAATATATAACAGTTTAGTGAGACAAGACTTTCCTTGGCTAAATCCATGTTTGCTTTGTCCCATTACATCATGGCTATCTATATGTTCAATAATTTTGATCTTTATAATGATTTCTACCATTTTGCCCAGTACTGATGCTAGGCTCACTGGTCTGTAGTTTCCCAGATCACCCCTGGAACCCTTTTTAAAAACTGGCGTTATGCTGGCCATTCTGCAAACCTCAGGTACTACACATGATTTTAACCCTTTCGCATCCACATAATTATTTTGTAACTGAAATTTTTTTTTGTTTTTTTAAAATTAAGATTTGAACTAAATGATGCAGAATATAAAGTTTCTTTGAAAAAATGTTATTTCTAAGAAACAATATTTACTGTTGCCATATGGCAACTACGGTCCTGAATGGCTGAAAATTAAAAACAGTCTTGGCATCAGTTTCATTTACTGCTGCGTGTGATTAGTTTAAATAACAGTTTTTTTCAGTGTGTGGACTTTTTGGAAATATAGAATCCGGTGAAAAATTTTGGGGAAATTTGAAGGTTGCCATATGGCAACAACAGCCATGAAAGGGTTAATGATAGTTCACAGATTACTAACTGGAGATCTGCAATCTCTTTTTTGAGATCTTTCAGTATGCTGGGATGTACTGTAAACCATCCAGTCCTAGTGATTTGCTACTTTTTAGTTTGTCAAACTGCCGTATTACATCTTCCCAGTTTATTGCGATTTGTTTCAATTCCTCTGAAATATCACCTTTAAATATCATTTCTGGCATAAGTAACTTTCCTATGCTTCTTCGGTAAAGACCAAAGCAAATTCAGTCTTTCTGCTATGGTCTTGTCCTCACTTACTGCCCCCTTTTACCCCTTTAATGGTCCAACTGAGTCTCAGGTTTTTTGCTATGAATATACTTGAAAACATTTTTATTATGAGTTTACACTTCCATGGTGAGCTTCCTTTCAGATTCTCTCTTAGCCTGCCTTATCAATGTCTGTCATCTAACTTGCCAGGGCTTATGTTGTTTCTTGTTTTTGTCATTTGGCTCTTTTTTCCATTTTCTGAAAGATGCTTTTTTGGCTAAAACTGTTTCTCTGACCTTATCTTTAAACCATGCCAGCAATTGTATGGCCTTCCTTCCACCTCCGCCCTCATGCAAACAGGAAGTCTATGTCGGAGGGAGAGGAAGTAGTAGTTCAAAGTGAGCACCAACAGCAGCTTTAGGTAAGCACTGTGTTGCTGTTTTAATGGCATTGCCACCACTGCTCATTCTGAAGAGGGATGCCAGCAACAGCAATAGGCCGCCCTAAAGTGTTGGCACTCTGAACTATTGCCTACTTCACCTAATAAATCACGCCAGCTCTCATTTAAGAAATGCATTTCAAAGATATTCCGATATTCCGTTTTTGTAAAATTTTGGTCATATAATTACACTTCTCAGCGGCAATATTTTCATAATTTTGTATCAAACTGTTCCACCAAAAACTGACATCCAAAAAACAGTATTATCCTTCCAATTATTTATAACTAACATTTTAAATGTTACCACAAGCAAAAAATCTAATAAAGAATCATCAGTACTTGAAATATCTGAATCAGTACCCAGTGGCTTCCACATCAGGGTTTTAATTACCATGCCCTCTGTTACCCCAAAACAGCTGTGTTTTCTTCTAGCCCCCCCCCCCCAAACAAGTGGGATTTTGGACAAAAGAATATCAAATGTGGGAGTGCTTCTATATCCTTTTTGTAGGACTGGCATATATTATTAACTCCTGCCTAGCACTTTGCTGCTTTAACTAGAGTTCCCCGGTTTGTGGGAGAAAGAATATATTCACCCATAGAATCCTTATGTTCTGCATACAATGCTAACCAGTTGTCCAAATCCTTAAAGAGCAGCTCCAACAGAGTTGGCATTGGATATGTAAGTGGAAGAAGCTGAATATCCAGATCTTTTGCCTATCTCCAGGCAGGCAATATTTTCAGGCGTGGTCAAGGGAAGATAGATGAAAAGGTTCAGGGGGAAATAAAGGCACTTTTTTTGCTAGTACAAGAGAGTAGGCATAGAGTATCGCATTACTATAGACGCCTCCAGCAAGACAGTCCAGTGAAGGACCTCTCAGCACCAGCAACCAAGTGGAGTATGGAGACAGAGGAGCAGATAGGGGAGACCACTTGAAACAACTGATCAAAGTGCCTTCCTTTACAGGTTTAGTGATGTTGCAGGAGCAGCAATACAAATTTCCATTGAGAGCATTTGTTTCTTTTAAGCAAGCAGTAAAATCTGGAACAACTATGACAGGAGATATATGAAGTGTGGAAAAGAGTCTACTATAGGTCATATGATTTTGACACGGAGAGCAAATCCAGCACTTCTGGGGTGATATGAATGCCTGTCTAGAAGATATTTTAGAGAAAGCTCTGCTGCTCAAGCCGGTAGTGCTGCTATTCAATGACTTTAAATGCCTTAAGGGTTCTGGCAAGGAAAGTTGCAGCTTTTGGGGAAAGTCTCATTATTGGCCTGAAAGTGTATATTAATCAACTAGAAATGTCCTCACAATCATACTTTGGAAGAATATAATGTATGATATGTTGAGGATGGAGAGTATGAAAGCTGGCAGGCAGGTAGTGCTCCTGTCGATGGTCTGCTTTTCAAAAAATCTGGGAACCACTTGGGAGTCGCTTGCCTCACAGAGCCTGAATCTATTACTAAATAGTTGATATTAGAAAGGTCAAAATAAGTGTGGCAATAGATTCAGATTCTATCGGGGAAGGGTAGTTAAGGTGGGGACAGTGAAGAGCAACTCAATCTCCACTTGGGAGAGATGTCAATATTGGATCATCGTGGGGGAGGCTGGAAGGTGATAAGGTGGAGTTAAAATAAAGTGATTATTGGCTTGTACACAATGCTGTAGTGAAAGTATCACGTATAATATTTTTGTTATGTATGATGTCCCACTTCTTGTTGAAAAATTGAGAAGATAAAAAAAGGCCTGCAAAGTTGCCATCAAAACTGGCCATAGCCTATACTCATGTTAAAAAGACATGCCAGACAAAATTGTAATCAGAAGGCAATAAGAGAAGATCTATTGCACCATAAAAACCTCACCAAAATGTGCTCAATACTCATATAATGCTTTAAGAAAGATGATAGGAAGCATACTAAAATAAGACTTAATTTGAACTATAAGCATTTTTATGGCATCCAAACTACACCATTATGAGAGATGTAATAAGGACCAGTGAAATATTAAATCTTTTAACTACAAAAATTAAATAATCTCTATTTTTTGCCACCAAATCTTTCAGGGTATTCCCAAACCAGATCCCTAGATGCTTGACACACTCATTTCTAACCTGAAATGGATATATTGATATACACACTTTACACATATTCTTATTTAGCAGAAGACATTCTATTTCAATTGATCTTACAACCTGAAATAACAGAAAGTTTATCTATAATTTCCAGGAAGACTAGCACTGAAACTGTCAAAACAAATGTTATTAGCATATATTGATAACTTATACTCCAAGGCTGCACTTCAGACCTCTTGAATTTCCAAACCACTACCGAATGGCTAATACCAGAAGCTTTAGAGCAATATTAAATAAAAAAGGAGACAGAGGACAACCCCGTCTGGTACCTTTTTGAATGGGAATTATTGGAGAGTACAGATTATTCACACACTCTAGGAGAGAGTTGAGAATACAGTACTCTGATCGTCTGAACAAAACAGGGAACCATTTCAACACCTGAAATAAATGAGGCCATTCAACATTCAATACAATCAAAAACCTTTTTGGCATTTAATGCTAAACCTTGCATGGGCTCGCCCTGGGTACGCGCACAATCCAATACATTGCACATCAGTCTCACGTCATGTGATTTTATCTATTGTAAATCCATGCTGATCATAGTGAAGGTGCATAATGTTACCAAACAGCACCCTCAATCTCTGATCTAACACCTTGGCATAAACTTTGCTTTCAAATTAATATGCGATATTGACTTATAATTAGTTAGTTGTGCAGGGTCCCTACCTGGCTTATAGACATCTATTATCTTTGCTTCTGCAAAGGAGCTCTTAGCTGTCCATTGTTAAAAAAAAAAATTACATTCCTCAGATTTGGGATACAGTTCATCCAAAAAAGCTCTATAATATTCCACTGTAAAGTTATCTAGCCATGGTGACTTATTAAGTGGCACAGCCTTAACGGTTGATGTAATTTTCTCCCCTGTAATATCAGCATCGGAGTGGAGGAGTAGCCTAGTGGTAGAGCAACTGCCTAGTACCCAGAAGATCAAGGGTTCGATTCCCACTGCCATTCCTTGTGACCTTGGGCAAGTCACTTTACCCTCCATTGCCTCGGAAGAAAAGGCTGGCAATCTACTTCCGGTGATACAATGCCAAGAAAACCCAGAGGTAGCTGGGTCACTATGAGTCAACACTGACTTGATGGCATTAAAAAAAATATATATATAGCAGTATCAGGTATCTATTTCTGTGGTGCACTTAAACCTGGATGTCTTACAACAGAATAAAGGGGAGGAAATAAGTGCATCAGAAGAACACAATTTCTCAAAAGATTCCTGAACCTGATCTAAAATTTCTGGATCTGAAACCACCTTCACACCCTGATCCATTATCAAATAATGTATTTTCAAACAACCCTTTTTTTCCCTTTAAGATACCGTGCCAAATGCCCACTTTTATTGTTCTCTGCACATCTCGCTCTTTGCAAAGACAGCATAATACCTTTTCGTCTATTAAGGAGCAAATCATATCTATATTTCAGTCACTGAAGCAACTGTAAACAAATTCTAAATCCTTTATTTCACCTTCTAAAATTAGGAATTCCTGCTTTTGCTTTTTAAGCACAATAAACGAAAACCTTTTTATTTCTCCCCTATTTGAATTCTTAAGGGCATTTCACCAAACAGCTATTGGTGAATCCCAAATTTTTATTAAATAGGAATCCAGGGACTTTTGCTTTAAATCCTTCTTCATTTAGAAAGCCAGCACTGAACTCCCAGGAAGCATTTGAGCAGATCTTTTGCTGAGAATTTAACATCAGAGTGACAGCAGCATGATCTAAAATAGTCATGACCACTGTCGTATTAGACAGTTCTGACACCAATGAACAGCAAAGAAAAAAATTGTCATTTCTTGACTGTATCTAACAAGGTAGAGAATAAAATGTTAAGTCAATCTTCATAGGATGTTGACGAAACTAAACAAAAAAAACCAAGATTCTGTATACTTTGAATAAGAATTAGTCTGGCCTTTGACAATAAAAGTTTGCTCTTTGACCTATGATCTAAGTCTAAGATCTAATCTAAAGGGAGACCGAAATTGCCAACAGTAAGTAATGGTGCACCTCTCATTTGAGGAACCTCTTTAAAGGTTTTAGGGGAATCAACATTGATAGCAAATAAATTAACCAATGTCAATTTCCTATCAACAATAAGCAATTCCAATTTAACCCATCTTCCCTCACCATCTAATGACTGAGACTCCACTGAAAACTTCAGCTCTCTCGGTTAATGTTACAACCACACTTCTTTAGCTATAGCAAGGGAAAATGCAACCAGCTCACAACATTTATTATGGAGCTTTAATGTTTCCTTGTATTTCAGATGCGTCTCTTATAGAAGAATATCTGGTTGGCCTAAATATACCCACAGTTTATGTATTTTTATTGGATTATTAAGGTTCTTCAGTGACATGAAAGCACTGTTATTTTTCATACCCATTACTATATAAGGATGAAAAGAAAATCACAGCCAAATACCTCTTGGGTATTTAAATTACCTTTTGACAGGCCCTCAGTTAGCAACCATCACATTATGGGGCATGTTTACTGAAGTGTGCTAATATTTACAGTGTGCTAAAGCACACACTAAACAGTTAGCAAGTGACTGCAGTAACCATTACTGTACACTAAAGCAGCCAGCACAGTATAAATCTCATGATAACTGCTTAGCACGCGATGGGGTGGGGACTAGATGGGTTAGGGGTGAAAAGTGAGCGTTGACTGCACACTGCAGTTAGCATGGGGTGAACAGCACAAGCTGTCACTGCTGCAGTTAATGTAGGTACACTTAGCACCACCCCAGTGGGTAGTGTTAAGGGCACTTGCATTAATTGTGACTGCAGTTTTAGCATGGTGCAGTACTCACCTCATTAAATGCAGAGGAACATGCCAGGTACACGTCCTTAGTGCAGGTCCCTTTTACTTCCTGCAATAATCTTTGCCTCTCAGTGCACTTTAGTAAACATGCTCCTACATACAGCATGAGAGAGAACAATTTGCAAATGCACAACACACAAAGTTGACTGCAACATAAGACAGCAGCCCTGAACCCAGTTAAAAGTATTCTATTTATTGCCAACTAATACAGACCCTGTATTAATGCTTCAGAAATAGAACAATTATCCCCAGCATTCTACAGATATATAAGCTGCATCTAAGCCTAACACACACACACAATCTCCATACTTTCCTATGCCTCCAAATTAAACAACAGAAGCACTCTAAACACTCACTCTACCTACTAAAAATTGTGAAAAAACAAGATTAAATGCTTACAGAATCAGGCAGGTCCAGTGTAAGAATATTGGACGCACTAGGTGAACCTTCAGCCTTATACCCCCCTCCTCAGGCATCCAGGGGATGGAGGGTAGGAGTTGAACTAAAAAGATGTGCTATGGACAGCTGGACCAAACAGGACGCCTAGATAGGAGACCCTGTGTAGATAATATCTAGTAGTAAATATTGAACTGCAATACACCAATATGGACCTCACCTGGTGTTATGGTAAAACGTTTATGGAGGTTCATATGGATCTGCTTATATGAACCAGCAGAATATCCTCAAGGAGTACCTCAATGTAGAGCAGAGGTAAATAACTGTGCAAAAGACAGGTTGAGGTCAGAACCTTTAGGGCGAGAAAAGGTCCCAGCGGAAACTGGGGTAGTTCAATGAGGCAGGACTTTTGCGGGAAACGCGGAAGTCCCTATTAGATAAGCCTGAAGCTCTTTTGACCTTAAAGAGACATAGTTCTTATAGGAGAAGAGGGGGATTGAAGACCCCTATATCCGATGACAAAGAAGGACAGAAGTATGAGGCATTGTAGACTCCTATTTTCTGAAGATTCAGAATGTCCTTCCTAATTGAAGTCACTTAGGAAAAAAGATGGTACATGGAGGACTTCAGATGTACCTAACCTGAAGGTTATGGTGAAAAAACCTTTTAACTACCACAGAGAAGTGGTTGTTTATGTAGAACCCTAAGCATGCTGGAGCAGCATTTATAGGGATAATGACTATCTGTTGGAGCCCTATGGGAAATATATATATATATATATATATGAACCGTATCTTAAAAAGGATATAGCGATTTTAGAAAAGGTTCAGAGAAGAGCCACCAAAATGGTAAAGGGGATGGAAGGATACTCCTATGAAGAAAGGCTAAAAAGGTTAGGGCTCTTTAACCTGGAAAAGAGACGGCTGAGGGGAGATATGATAGAAGTCTATAAATTAATGAACGGAGTGGAACAGGTAAACGTAGATCAATTGTTTATCTTATCAGAATATAGAAAGACTAGGGGACATGCAATGAAGCTACAGGGTAAACTATTTAAGACTAATAAAAGAAAATATTTTTTCACTCAACGTGTAATCAAACTCTGAAATTTGTTACCGGAGGATGTAGTAAAGGCTGCTAGTGTAGCTGGGTTTAAAAAAGGTTTGGACAAGTTCCTGGAGGAAAGGTCCATAAACCATTATTAAGAAGGGACCCAGGATATCAATGCTTGAACCAATACAAGCATTGTGGAACCTGTGTCCCTTGGGGAAACTGCTAGGTACATATGACCTAGACTGGCCACTGTTGGAAACAGAATACTGGGCTTGATGGACCTTGGTCTGACCCAGTATGGCATATCTTATGTTCTTATCTTAACCTAGGCAGACAGATAGAAAAATTATATAGATACATATCCACCTACTATCATATATTCCAATATATATATAGGTAGTACAGATATATCTATATATCTATCTATCTATATATATCTATATCTCTCTCTCTCTCTCTATATATATATATAGGCACAGATATGCATATATCTATATAGAGGGAGGAGTAGCCTAGTGGTTGGGGCAAGGTACTTCAGGCCGGAAGTTCAAATCCCACTAGAGGACAGCAACCTTGGGCCGGAAGGACTGGGGTTTCTAGTCCCACAGATGCTCCTTGTGGTCTTGGGCAAGCCACTTAACCCTCCATTGCCCATGTTCCCTGTAAGTATTAGTGTATGTGTCTCATAACCCCGCGTGTTAAATGTATCCCCCACTTGTGTTGTGACCGCTTTGATTGAAGGATAAGACGGTATACAAAACTGTCTAAATAAATAAATATACATGTATATAGCATAGTTACTCACCTGTAAAAGGTGATCTCCAGGAACAGCAGGAATTTAGTCCTCACATATGGGTATCGTCGGTACCAACGGAGCCTGCGCGGGAACGCTACCCAGCGTCCAATCAGAAAGCTTTTGGGGGCATCCCACAGCACCTGCGTGCTGCCTTCCCGCCTTTCCCAGCTGCCTCTCTCCAGTTGAGTTTTAAAGTTGAGACAAAGAGAAAGAGAGGGAAAGGAAAGAGATAGATAGAGAGATACAACTACTAGGGGAGGTGGGTGGGTTGTGAGGACTAAATTCCTGCTGTTCCCGGAGATCACCTGTTACAGGTGAGTAACTATGCTATCTCCAGGAACAAGCAGGAATCTAGTCATCACATATGGGGACTCCCTAGCTTTGGGTGCCAGGGAGAGACCCCAGAAGTTGTGTGTCCCTGAGAAGGGCTCCACTTCCCCCCATGGATCTCTGGCATCCTATCAGGGATGGTGGGTAGGAGTTGATTAAGTATGGAACAGGTGTTTGAGAACAGCCTGACCAAACAAGGCATCCCGGTGGGAGTCCTTGTCCAAGCAGTAATGGGCTGTGAAGGTATGAACAGAAGCCCAAGTGGCTGCTCGACAGATGTCGTCAATAGACACAGAGTTCAGATGAGCCATTGAGGCTGCCATGGCTCTCACATTGTGAGCTGTGACATGGCCCTTCAGAGAAAGGTTCTTACTCTGATAGGCGAAAGAAATACACTGAGCAATCCAGTTAGACAGTGTTCTCTTGGAGACTGGCAGTCCCAAATGAGAAGGGTCAAAAGCAACAAAGAGTTGAGAGGACTTTCTATGTTGCTGTGTCCTTTGTAAGTAAAAAGCCAGAGCTCTTTTACAGTCCAGGGTATGAAGATTCCTCTCTGCACCTGATGCATGAGGTCCTGGAAAAAAGACAAGTATGTAGACCTCCTGGTTGAGGTGAAAAGGCGAGACCACCTTAGGCATAAAGTGTAGATGAGTCCTAAGGACTACCTTGTCATGATGAAACCTTGTATAAGGTGGATTAGCTACTAGTGCTTGCAATTCACTAATGCGGCATGCTGATGTGATTGCAATGAGAAAGATAACCTTCCAAGAAAGAAATTTCAAGGAGGTGGTAGCTAAGGGTTCGAAAGGTGGCTTCATGAGCTGCCCAAGAACCAGATTCAAGTCCCATGCCACCGGAGGTGGTCTAATGGGAGGCTTAGTTAGAAGGAGGCCTCTCATGAATCTTACTATAAGAGGATGAGAGGAAATGGGTTGTCCATTTAGAGGTTTAAGAGAAGCTGCAATAGCACTCAAATGGACTCTTACTGAATTTATCTTAAGGCCTGCATTAGACAAATGGAGGAGATACTCCAGTAAAGATTCTAGAGGTATGGCAAGGGGGTTAAGACCTTTTTCTGAACACCAAACAGTGAACCTTTTCCACTTGAAAGCATAAGAACGTCTAGTGGAAGGTTTTCTAGAAGCATAAAGAACATCTTTCACTTGCTGACAAAGATGAAGATCTTGGAGATCTAGGCCTTCAGCAACCAAGCCCTGAGATGCAGGGACTGGGGATTGGGATGCCATAGCATCCCGTTCTCCTGAGATAAGGAGATCTGGAGCAGACCCTAACTGCAGGGAGGGAGCTTGAGAGAGATGTAGAAGCAGAGGGTACCACACTTGCCGTGGCAAATGTGGTGCTATGAGAATCATGTGGCTTCTGTCTCTCTGAAGCTTGAAAAGGGTTTTGGGAATTAGGGGAATGGGTGGAAAGGCATACAGGAAGTCTTGACCCCAGTGAAGGAGGAAAGCATCCTTTGCCTGAGCTCCCTGAGCCGGAGTTCTGGAACAGAACCGGGGAAGTTTGGCATTCCACAGACTTGCAAAGAGGTCTATGTCCGGGGTTCCCCAAAGTTGAAAACTTTTGGCCACCTGGTCTGCATGCAGAGACCACTCGTGTGGAAGGAGAACTTGACTGAATCTGTCTGCCCAAGAGTTTTGAACGCCTGGAAGATACACTGCCAGAAGATGAATGTGATGCTCTCTGGCGAGGGCCCACAGTTGCAGAGCTTCATTGCAAAGCGACAGAGAGCCTGTTCCCCCCTGCTTGTTCACACAGAAATGGCTACTTGATTGTCCGTATGAATAAGGACTGTTTTGTAGCTGAGCAGGGTGTGGAACACTTGCAGAGCAGGGAAGATTGTTCTGAGCTCCAAGAGATTGATATGTAGACAACTCTCTTGTGGAGTCCAGGTGCCTTGGGTGGAGAGGTCTTGCAGATGAGCTCCCCAACCCTCTGGAGAAGCATCTGTTGTAAGAGTTGCTTGGGGCAGGGGTTGCTGAAAGGGGGACCCCCAACAACAGGTTTTGAGTGGACTTCCACCACTGGAGAGACAAAATGAGACGACTTGTGTTTGCTATTCAGTCTGACGGGCAACCTGATGCCTGGGTCCATTGGGTGGATAAAGTCCACTGAGCTGCCCTCATGTGAAGGCGAGCATATGGTACCACATGCACGGTGGATGCCATGTGGCCTAGTAACTGCAACATTTCTCGAGCAGTTAGAAAGGGCTTTAGGATTGCTTGAGAAGCTAATTGCACCAAGCGAAGGCAACGGGCTTGGGGAAAGTAGGCCCTTGCCTTTGTGGTATCCAGCAGGGCTCCTATGAACTCTAGAGACTGAGTAGGAGTTAGAGTGGATTTTGGGATGTTTATGACCAGCCCTAAATACTGAAGGATACGCATTGTGCAGGATAGAGAAGTCCTGGCCTCTGACTGTGTTGGAGCTCGAATGAGCCAGTCGTCCAAGTAAGGGAAGACAAATATTCCCAGAGTGAAATGCTGCTACCACAGCCATGCATTTCGTGAACACCCTTGGTGCAGAGGCCAGACCAAAAGGAAACACCCTGTATTGGTAGTGCTTTCCTTGAAACAGGAACCGAAGAAACCTTCTCTGGGTTGGATGGATGACAACATGGGTGTACGCATCCTTGAGATCTAGAGAACAAAGCCAATCCTGACTCTGAAGGTATGGAAGCAGAGCTCCGAGAGAGATCATTTTGAATTTCTCCTTGACAAGGAATTTGTTCAATTCTCTGAGATCTAAGATAGGTCTGTATCCCCCTGTTTTCTTTGGGATAAGAAAATAAGGGGAATAGAACCTTGTGCCCTGTTGATGAAGAGGCACTTCTTCTATTGCCCCTTGGGCAAGAAGGATGGTAACCTCCTGACCTAACAGGTCGATGAGGGAGGTTGGAGAATTGAACTGCCTCGCTATTGTGGGAGGGGGCATGCTTGAAAAATGAAGTTTGTACCCCTCTCTTATGATGGAGAGTGTCCAATGCTCTGCTGTTATTTGCTCCCATCTGGGAGCAAAATGGCATAACCTTCCTGGAATGGTGGATGGTTCTGGTCCCTCCAGAGCCAAAAAGGCTAACTTCTCTAGCTGAAAGTCAAAGGCCCCGAGGAGGCTGAGGCTGCTGGGCCAGTTGAGGCCTAGCAGCCTTTGCTTTCTTGTTTGGGTGGTTGCTGACGTTTGGTTGAAAACTGAACTGCAGAAGATGCCTGCTGACCATAAGCAGGATACAATTTTTTCTTTCTAGAAAAAGGTGTTTTCTTGAACAACTTTTTCCTAACAGGATCAGCAGTAGACTTGGATAGTCTATCCAAAGTAGAATTTTCAGCATCCATTTCATTGGCTTTTTCTTGCCAATCTTTACCAAACAGGTTCTCACCAGTACAAGGGATATTTCCCAATTTATCTTGTACCCAGAGCTCTAAATCAGATGCTTGGAGCCAAGCAATTCTACGTGCACTGTGATAAGGAAGCTTATCATAGCTCAGGTAGGAGCTATAGAAAAGATGATGTGACTCTGAACAAGCAACCTGTCAGTTTTGGTAGAAGTAAGAAAACAGTTTTCACATAAAAGACTACCAGTCCCAGAATGCACCAGGTTTCCAGCAGCCATGAGAGGGGCTGAAGTGAGAAAATGTGTGTGCAATCAAGAGAGCTATGAGGTAATCCCTAAGCACTCATCTCAAAGGGCAGGGCCTGATTCAACACAGCTGCGCTGTGTTAGGGAGGAGCACACATTAGGAAAGAATAAGAATAGAGCTTATTCTTCAGATAACAGCTTCAAGAACAGCTACAGAGAGAGTTTCAAGAACAGCTACAGAAAAAGCTTCGGACACAGATGCAGCAACGGCTACAAGCTCAAGCACCAGTATCACCTGGAGAAACAGAAGCCAAGCCAAGCGGATAGAGAAAGAAGGAAACTCTCTGGAAGGAAGAGAAGAAAGCCCATTGGATGGTCTGGGAGAGTCCAAGGCAGTACCCATACTGGGAGGTATTCCAAATGCCAGCAGAGTCCATTGGACTGGATTCAGCCAGAGGAATGGAGTGGCAGAGATAGGAATCACCAGTGGCTACCTGGAAGAGAGAAGACTGCACGTGGAAAGGACTTTCAGACCAAGGCCAGAAGGTATGTGAGAGGAAATCCAGTGTCCAGGGATCAAGATTGGAAGGCTGGACATCAGAATTGGATTACATACTGGCCAGGCTATACAGAGAGGAATTATGATGGCAGGAGAGGCTCAGGTATGAACACTGATCCAGACCCTATCTATAATAGAGAATGGCAGCAAGGGAATAAGCATTCTCATGATAGTGCCTTAATGAAAGACTCGTCTGTGCCAATGTATGATAGTGACCCTATGCTGATTGATGAAGGGGGAGATACAGCAGATGAAAGTATTACTTACATGGACTGTTCTCTATCTAAATGCTATTGCTAGCTTTCTGTGAGCAAACACATCAGCCATCACAAAGAAACCTAACTTTGTTCTTTATTTCCACTGCAAACAGCTCTTAAAGCAGGATTTGGGTTCACACAGTAGCAGCCAGCCAGCTAAAGGCTTCCAGCTGGTCAATTGATAGTAATTAAACCTGCACCTGATTGTGTGTGTGAGCAAAGGAAAATCACTGCTGGATCTGAGTGAAAAATAAGCAGAAGTTAACCTAACCAGCAAAGTTTATTCTTTTCTTTGTGCCTTTGTATTTGGTAATTATTTGCTAAGAAAACATTAGCTAATTGCCTGACAAGCTGAAGGTTGTTTTTCTGGTTTGCTTTCTAACTTTTTGTTATCCATTTAAACACTGCAAGCAAGTAACCTCATTTATATTGCTATCAAGCATACATGTGCTGGGTGAATTAAACCCCATCAATAAAAGAAGTATTTTATTGGCCTTACCACTTGGTTTCACAACTCAATTATTGTCATCAGCTGTGTTTGGGAGTGAATGAACTACAATACCCACAATACATTGCAAGAATCATATGAATATATGCATCATCAAGATTGTGTAAGTTCTCACCCTAGGCAATAGCCGAGGTCCTGCTTATACATTCAAAGCAGTCGAAGGCTGCACGGTTGGAGAATTTAGAGACATCTTGGGTATTGTGGTAAGGAGAGTGCAGCCCAGCCTGGAGAAACAAAGGGAAAAGGGACTTTTTCCTCTTTGCGGGGGATGGGTGCACCTGAACACATATACCAAACTAAAGGCAGTGAGAGAAACCACAGCTGTAGAGCTAGGCTAAAGCCCCACCCAGACTCCATAGCAACCCTAGGTAAGGATAGGAGTTACATGGGGGTGGAGTCAGAGGGGGAGGTGCCCTGCTCAGCGTTTAAGTTTGAGAAAACAGGCAAGACAAGCAGGCAAGGCAAACCAGGCAAGCCACGCAAGCAAGGCAAGGAAGCCAAGGAGGCCACGGAGAGCCAGGACAAGAACAAAAGGTAGCCAGCGCTGCAGCCAAGAGAGCAGCAGACAACACTCCCAGGAGAGGACCAAACACAGTGGCAAGAGGGAGAGAGACAGAAGGTTGGTGTTGGAGAAGCCAAGGCAAGAGAGCTCAGACTCCTCTGAAGAAAGGCGTGTCTTCAGGCAGAGGAAACCTCGGGTAGCTGAGAGGAATTCCTGCAATGATTCCTTGACTAGCTCTGAGGCAGAGATAGCTACAGCCATGAAACTCCAGCCGTGAAACTCCCACAGTAAAACTCCAAGGTAGGAGAAAGAAACCAGAGAGAGAGAATGTTTGTATCTCTTGCTCAGACTCTGAGGAGAGGGTTATATCTGGAAAAACCCAGAACAGAAGGAAGGGGTTTTTAAAGAAAGCTGAACAAGGAAAGCCTGCTAGGGTTCTGCCAAAGGAAGGGAAGGCAGTACAGTGGGATAGGCTGTTTAAGCTTTTAAAAGACATTAACCAAAAAGTACCTGAACAGTTCCAAGATTCCCCAGCAGCCAGCTTTGAATAAAGCATGGAAGTGGATGACAGGGAGAGTGACCAGGGATCCACATGCTCTGAGATGGAGTGTGCTGTATGCATTGGTGCTAATTGAAGGAAACCAAAATAGGGGGAAGAGTTAAGGAAGCTGTTATCAGTTTGGCATAGCTGAAAGCAAGAAAGAAAAGGGAGAAAGAATCCTATGTTGAAGCAATAAGATTCTTCCTACAGAAAAGTGGATAGTGCAATCAAGTCTGTGCTAGACAGCTGAAACTGTTTAATTGCAAGCAACAAAGAGGGAGCTGGCAGCACTGCTGATCTTGATTGTCTGTTGTATCTACATGTACCTGTATTAACCCCAAAGCAAGAAGCCTCTTTAAGGAAAAAGGGGAAAAGAAGCTATTGTAAATAATTCCACTGAACTGAAATGGCCACCGAACGATAATAGACACTATAAAAATCCACAAATATCGTCCACCGATAATAATTCCACTGAAACATTGTTTTCAAGTTCTTTATTTTGGAGAAGTTTATCCTTGTTTCTTTTTGCTGAGAGTAAAAGTTTCTTTAAGGACTGTTACCAAGTTGACTTAAACGGAACCCAATAAAATTCCTGTGCGCTTTAAACATCCACTTGGTTTTACTTTGAGTTCACAACTACACCTTTGGAACAAGGGAATACAAGATGGACGCCCGTCCCTACTAGGCGACCGCCTAGGAGGGGCGTGAGCGCCACAGTATGTTTGAGCCAAGTGAGAAACTCCTGCCTTTTATCGTCAGAGATGAAAGGACTTAAAGTCTGTAGATGATCAGTAACTTCCTTTAGGAACATTCCCATGTAGAGACTATAGGAACTGATTCTTGCAGCAGGCATGGAAGCTTGAAAGACTCTACATCCAAAAGCATCCAGAGTTCTGCATTCACGTCCCGGAGGATTAGAGGCATGGCTTTTGCACTTCTAATCCTTCTCATAGCAGATTCCACCACAATAGAGTGGTGAGGAAGCTGAGGTTTATGGAAACCAGGACAAGGAGGGACACGATACATAGTATCTAACCTACGAGAATGAGGAGAGGTGGTAAGAGGTGTTTCCCACATCCTCAACATGAGATCATATAGAATCTCATGAATGCGTAGGGTGGCTGCCTCCTTAGGAGTTTTAGGATATTGTAAAATATCCAACTCCTTGGCCCTTGGCTCTGTCTCAGGGGCCACAGTGATGGAGAGGCCCCGAGCCACCTCGCGGATGAAATCTTGGAACGACATGTCCTCTGGAGGAGACATCCTGCGTTTAGGGGAGGAGGACTCCTGTGGAAGCATCATCGCTGCATCGACGGAACTTTCAGAATCCTCAGATTCTTCTGAGGAATCGAAGTAGCGCCTGTCTGGATGCTCCTGCAGAGCCCGATACCCGTACCGAGCAAAATCGGTATCGGGAATAACCAGTACCGGGGAATCGGTACCGGCAGGCATCAAAAGACAGGGTACCGGCACAGCAGGCATCGATGCCGATGTCGATGCTATCGGTACCGGTTGCGATACCGATACCGATGCCGGTGGAGTTGTCTGTTGTGGTACTAAGGGCGTCGATGTCACAAGGAAAGCCGCTAGACTGCGTTCTATGGACAGAATTCTCTGGTCCATAGACGCTGCCAATGCCTGGAAATCGGTACCAGTGGGAACTGCCAGTACCCCAGAGCATGGCACCAGGAGATCTGTCGAGGCCGAGCCATTGAGAACATCCTGGAACCCCGATGATGGTGCTTTGGAAGCGGAAGCCTCCCGCCGGGGTAATTTTGCTGGTGCAGAATCCTCGAGGGCAACGCCAGAGGCATCTCGATGCTTAGAAGGAGATCTACCCTTTGAGAACTGGCTAGACTTATGTTTAGTTACCTGAGATCCACGGGAAGAAGCAGCAGCCCTGGAAGACGTCGATGCCACCGAAGCCGCATCAGAGGGAAACAGGGTACTGAGCTGAGCACCTTGGTTCTGTCGATCCCTTTTAGACATCATAGCACAGGACTCACAATCTGTGATGGAGTGGTCAGGACCTAAACATTTTAAACACCATTCATGGGTGTCGGTGACGGAAATAGTACCGCCACATTTTGTGCACTTCTTAAAACCTGAAGCAGGTTTTTCCATGTTAAAGAAATTTTTGGGGCCTAAGGCCCAAAAAAGACAGGTGCACCTGAAGAAAGGAAAAGAAAGGATAAATGAATTTTTTTTTTTAAAGAAAAGAAATACCGGCGGTACCGGTAGAGCGTCACGGAAGGCAGACGCGACCACAAAAAGAAATAAAGAAATAAGAAATAAGGAAATTCTTCTGCGGTGACAGGAACACGACCTGTTGGCTCCATGGAAAAAGAAGAACTGGAGAGAGGCAGTTGGGAAAGGCGGGAAGGCAGCACGCAGGTGCTGTGGGATGCTCCCAAAAGCTTTCTGATTGGACGCTGGGGAGCGTTCCCGTGCAGGTTCCGTCGGTACCGACGATACCCATATGTGATGACTAGATTCCTGCTTGTTCCTGGAGATATATATATATATACCCATGTCCCCACATAGGGATATGTGGAGAAAGAAAGATTCATCTAATAACAAGAAGGGAAATACCTGCTTGAGGAGATGTTTAGAGAATCCATTCTCCCTGGAGAGCTAAGGGAGAATGGATTCTCCCTGGAGAGCTAAGGGAGTGCTCTCACTGACAAGGAGAAGTCTAGAGTCCTCTAAGAATTCTAGCCCTTGAATAACCAGGAATGGAGGCCTACGTGAAAAAGTGCAGAGGATGTTTTTAATCCGCAGGCAGTAAGTCTGGATCCTTCCATAACTGCAGTATGGCAGCTGGAGAAGAAGATGCAATGAAATGAGATACCATATTTACCCTTCAATGAGGGCAAAATGAGTATCATGCCATTCTTGCGCTCAATATGAATTACCCCATGAAGAATTGAGGGTGGAAGGAAAATACAAGACAAGGACTGGCTGTTACGAAAAGAAAACCATCCCTGGTGAAGGGGTCCACTGGAGATGTGAACCAACCCAGGGAACTGAGTAATTCTTTAGGTCTTCACGTAATTAAAGGCCTGTGTCCTTTATTGTAGAAGGAGACTTTAATGGAAAAGGTAAGGGTAGGGAATAACCCAGTAGTCATGACTAGGTAAAGCCCTTCCTAACCATCTGGATTATTTGCTCTCTAGCAAGGGCCCATAGTGCACAGCTGCTCTGTAGAGATGCAGAGAGCATGTTGCAGGTTGGTTAGAAGAAAAAACTGGCTGTTTAAGAGCCAGTATGTAACCTGAACTACTCCACCAAAGTCCAAGGATTGGAGAAGGCTAAGGAGAGAAGGTATGCTGATGTGTCTGCAACAATAAAGCCAGATAAGGTTCTTAGCCTGTCTGGGACCTAGTACTAAGGCCAGAAAGGATTGATATTGGAGATCAACCCCTGGCTTCTTGGTCAGCAAGTCAGCGGTCTAACCACTAAGAGCCCCTGCACTTCTAGCTATTGTTAGGGCAGCAGAACAAATTTTAGGTCCCAAGATTGGAAAAAGGACCTACAGACATAAGTAGGAGTGGTAAGACTTCGTCATTGTCTGAGAAGCTGCCACAAAACAAGATTGCAAGGGGGAGACAACTCTGAAATGAAAACCCTTACTGGAATAGGTAGAAAACTCAAGGGCTTAGGGATAAGTCCTCCAGTTAAGTGGTATCACTCTTACAGACCAAAATGTCTTAGTAAGAGGGACAGAGTTGAAAAAAGACTTACGATGGAGTAAATCTCTGAAAAAGTAATATGAGACATGCTGATGCAGGAGAAACTGCCAAAGGTAAAGGCATAGCAACCTTATTGACAGTTGTTACTCCTCTGTCTACTTAGGAGGAAGAGGAGTAACTTTACTACCTGTAAAGCATAATCATCCTAAGAAGCTCCATGAGCTAAAAGGAAGGATGTCTCTTTAAAAGAGAGACATGTGTAAAATTTAGGATGGAGCCGATGTAGATGCTTGTAATGAGAAGAAGCAGACTACAGGTTCTAAACCTCAAAACAGGAAAGAAGGATTCAGTGAAGTATCCATCAGCAACCCTGCGGCTGCTGGGTCTGCTGAAGCGGTTGAGGTTGTGGTTTCTTTAGCCTGGTTTGATGTTTCCCTTGTTTGGAAACAGCTGTATGAAATAAATAAAACTTTTTCCCCTTGGGGGAATAAAGTTTGGTAGAAGATTTCCTACCACCTGGGATAGAGGAAGGTGTTGACAATCCTTTGAAAGCAATAGTGTCAGTGGTTAACTGAGCAGCTTGGCGTAAAGTCTCTTTGTTAAAGAGATTCTCCCCAGTACAAGGAGTATTTCCCAGGCTTTCTTGTACCCATTTGTCCAAGTCCAAAGCTTGGAGCCAGGCCATGCGTCGTGCCCCTATGGCTATAGCAGAAGTTTTGCTAACAGACTCAAAACAGTCCAGGGTAGCACGAGTAAGGAACCTAGAAATATTTTGAACATGACTAACCAGTAAAGAGTAGTCTGCTCTTTTGAGATCTTGAAGAAAAGGAGTCAAAAACAGCAAACTGTTGGTGACCTCTTCAAGAGATAATCCCATATAGAAAATATATGAGAGAATTCTTGTTGAAAACATGGATGCCTGGAAGCTTTTACGTCCAAAGACATCTAAAGTTCTAGACTCACGACCTGGCGGATAAGAAGAGTGCCTTTTAGCACTCTTAACACGTCTCATTGCTGATTCCACAACAATAGAATGATGAGGAAGTTAAGTCTTTTGAAAACCTGGAGAAGGGGGCACCTTGTACAGGGAGTCAGTGGCCCTTGAAGGTGGGGATACCTTTAAGGGAGTTTCCCACATTCTAAGTAAAAGATCCTGTAAGGTTTGATGCAAAGGAAGCATGATGACCTCCTTTGGATTCTCAGGGATATGCAGAAGTTCTGAATCCCCTGGTGCAGGATCTTGATCAGGTATAGAAATGGCAAGTAACCTTGCCATATCAAGCAGGAATGCTTGAAAATAAATTTCCCCAGAAGGGGATCCTCTATGATGAGGAGTAAAGGTTAGATCTGTTGAAGATCTAGTCTTGGCACTAATGGATTGATCCATTGGAGTACAAGACCCGAAAGGGTGGAGCATCGGATTGTCCTGAAAGGATAGTCGTCGGTACCGCTCGAGGCCGGTGCCGCGACAAATCGGTGGAATACTATCCATGCCAGGGATGGATTCCAAACTCGGTACCGAAGGAAGTGAGCTTGTGGAAGTAAGCATGGAAGGCACCGATACCGATGCAAACGTAGAAAGCAGTACCAGCAGTGGTATCGCAGCCGGTACCGATATCAGAAGATCAGTCTGAGGTGACTCTAACAGTACCAAAGGTACCGAGAGCACCAGACTTTGATCCCCGGGACAATGTCTTCGGCACCGTCCGAGGTCGGTACCGAGACGAGTCGGTACCCAATCATCCAGGCTAGAGATCGATTCTAGACTCGGCATCGAAAGCAGCAAGTCTATCGAAGCACACCTGGAGGGTACTGATGTGGATACCAGAACCGGTACCGGGATCGATACCGATGCTGGAAGATCGGTCTGTAGCGACTCTAACAGCACCGAAGATACCGAGAGCGCTAGACTGCGATCATCGGTGTGGAATGTTTCATCCAACACCATTGCCGATGCCGGGGTACCGGCACCGCTCAAAGCGGATACCACCACCAAGCATGGGTCAGGTATGTTCGTAGAGGTAAAAACCCCGAGAACAACCTGAAACCCCGTTAATGCTTTGGAGGCCCAAGACTCCCGCCGGGGTTTTAAAGCCAATTTGTCCTCGGGGGCAAGGCCAGAGGCATCTCGATGCTGAACATGAGATCTACCACCCGAGGACTGGCTAGTCTTTACAGACTTTTGTTTGGTTACCTGATCCTGTGAAAAAGAAGTTGTAGTTGGTACCCTCAGGACTGATGGGGACCGCGTATCGAGTTGAGCTCGATGCTGAAGACTTCTTCTGGAAATACTACTGCAGGAGGGACACTCCAGCGGATAGTGGTCAGGACCCAAACATGGGAGGCACCAGTTATGGGTGTCTAAAACTAATTTGGTACCGCCACAGTTGAAACATGTTTTAGGGATGGTGGCTGGCATTTCCATGAAGGAAAGAGAAGAGGCCTAGCAGGCCGAAAAAACCGTCAGGCACTAAACAGGGAAAAATTCCCTACAAAGGAAAAAATTTGTAGGAGAAAGAAAGAAGAAAACACCGGCGGTACCGGTGTGTCGAGGGAAGACAGACGTGACCACAAGAAAAAAACAAAAATAAAGGAAGAATTTTCTGCGGTGACAGGAGTACGTCCTGCCGGCTCCGCAGAAAAACGAAAAACTGAGGAGAGGCAGTTGGGAAAGGCGGGAAGGCAGCACGCAGGCGTGGTGGGATGCTCCCAAAAGCGTTCTAATTGGATGCTGGGGAGCGTTCCCGCCCAGACTCCGTCGGTACCGACGTACCCATATGTGAAGACTCATTCCTGCTTGTTCCTGGAGATATTGATAATTTAACTTAACAATCATGATCACCCCGACATCACTCCTCTCACAACAATCCTGTAGAGAGAAAGGCAAATCAAAGAACTAACACCGTCAAAGCTGTTACCTTTCTCCCACCTTTATTTATGATTATGGCTAAACAAAAGGAAGCTTCACCTGTTAGCTCAGGAGAGATTTACCAGTTTTCAATCCTCCCCTTCTCTGTGAAGTGGAGTCCTGCTTGGGTTCAAGCCAAAGAGACACAGGAGGGCAGCGGTCTGACTGGCTCCCCAACTTAGGGATCAGCTCTCAGCCCTGATGTTTTGCTGGTGGCCAAGATTCAGCATCAACTATTTCCTGCTGTGCTGCCACTGAATAATATTTCAATATTGAAAGATAGTAAACAATATCTAGTCAATCCTCTTGCTTTTCTGAGCCATTTGGCTCAGATGAAGAATTTTTGTAATCATTAGAGGAAATGGAAAGACCTTCTGAACATTCATTGCTTTCTTCTCTCTAGAGCAGTGGTTTCTCAACCTTTTTTGTACCACGACCCCTTTTACCATTGGTCAACTTGTGACGGACCCCCAATGATAAAATCAAATGCGTCTCTCTTCCTTTACCATGAACACATTGTCGCTGTAATCATTTGTTGAATTATTAATATATTATAGGCCTTTGCAATATGTTTTTATTTATAAAATTTACTTATTTAAACCACAATTAATCACAATAACAAGTAACAATATTTGATTTCAAAATTATGATGATTTTGTAGTCAAATCACTAATATGAAATAAAATTATTTTTTCTACCTTTGTTATCTGACCAATTTATTCTCTGATCATGCTGGTCCCGATCTGAGGCTTCTGCTTTCCTGCCTTCTCTTAGCTCTCTTTCTGTGGTCTATGGTCCATCTGCCATTTCTTATCTCTTCTTTTGTTTTCTTCACTTCTTTCCATCAGCCTATTTCCAGTTCCCTTCTAGTCCAAATACCATGGCGGCCCCTCTCAGCATCCACTCCCTTCCAGTCCCATTCTCCCATCTCCTCGCATCAGCCCATTTGTAGCCCTAGCCCCCAGTTTTCTTCCAAGGCCAGCAGCTCTATCCTCCCCTCCCCACCATCAGCCCATTTCCAGTTGAAGCCTCCACAATCAGCTCACTTCCAGTGCTAGTCCCCCTCAACCCCATTACCAGTGCTAGGCTCCCCTAATCAGCCCATTACTAGTCCTACCCCCCCATCAGTCCATTACCAGTCCCAACCCCCCCATTGATCAGTCCATTCCCAGTCCTAGCCTTCCCTAAACAACCCATTACCAGTCCTAGCCCCCCCCCCGATCTACCCATTACCAGTGCTAGCCCCCCCAAAATCTGGTCTTCTACGAATACCTTTGTCGCCCACTACTGACTAGAGAGGGAGTCCCGTCGGGACAGCACCTTCGACCAGGCTGTACTCCGTAATCTGTTCGGGGTATAAGCAACTCCTGCCCTCCGACCCTTCTTCACGGCTACTGAGGGCTTCGCCCCAAGGACCCGAGGGCTTGGGCTCCTTCGTGCTTCGGCTTCTGCTTACAGCTGTTATCCAAGTTGATTGCTCCTGTTCATTGTAATGACCTGACTCTAGTTTATTGTCGGATACTGTTTGTTTTTATGTAAACCGCGCTGATCGCAAATAGTGCGGTATATAAGAAATGTAAATAAATAAAATAAATAAATAAATAAATAAATAACCCGCACTGTCTCTCCCTCTGTCCAGCATGTCCCCCTTTCTCTCCCCTTTGTCCATGTCAGTCCTCCCTCCATCCATCCCTCCATGTCAGCCCCCTCCCTCCCCCATGTCAGCCTGGTTGCAGGTTCCCTGCCCCCTCCTCCCCTCTCCCTATGTCTGCCTGCTACTGCCCTGTTCTTCTGCAGCCATGGTTCCCTGCCTCTTAGGGAACCGTGGTTGTGCCTGTGAAGCCATTGCAGAGCCTTTCTGTCTCTCGACAGGCTCCGCGCAGCATTGTCCCGCCTCCAAAGGAAGTTGTTTACCACTTCCTTTGGAGGCGGGACAATGCTGCACAGAGCCAGTCGAGAGATAGGAAGGCTCTGCAACATTTTCACAGGCACAGCCCAAGTTCCCTAAGAGTCAGGGAGCCGCGGCTACAGAAGATTGGAGGCGGTGAGTTTGCCGCTGCCGAGAAGTGGACTCGGCAGCGGCAGCAACTTGCGTGATTTTTTTCTTTTTCTTTTTTTTTTAATGGCGGAGTGAGGCGACCCCTGCTAAATCCTGTGGCGACCCCCGTGTGGGGCGCGACCCACAGGTTGAGAACCACTGCTCTAGAGTTTGAGCACTGCTGCATTTCAGCGACATGAAAAAGTAGTTACTCACCTGTAACACGTGTTCTCCAAGGACAACAGGAATCAGTCCTCACAAATGGGTGACGTTGACGCCAATGGAACCCTCATGGAAGCATCTCCCCAGCATTTAAAGAAAGCCTTTGGGAGATGCTACCACTCATGTGTGGTCCCCTTCCCGCCGAAGGGTGCCATCTTGGTCAGTCAGATGATATAGCTAGAGCTGACAAAAGGGATGGCCAAAATTACAGCAACTCCATGGGGAGGAGTGAAGGTTGTGAGGACTGATTCCTGCTGTCCCTGGAGAACACCTGTTACAGGTCAGTAACTATGCTTTCTCCAGGAACAAGCAGGAAATCAGTCCTCACATATGGGACTCCCTAGTAACAGGCTACTGATGACCTGTAGAAAAATGCACGGCCCAGCCATGAGCAGCCACAAGTGAATCTGAGGATCTCAGATCTGAGGATCTGAATCTCCCAGTGTCCAGGGAGAACCATGGCTCTGGTAGCCTGATCAAGAAGGGTCAGAAGGCAGAAGTTGCCTAAACCCCAAAGAGATTATGGAGTATGGCCTGGCCGAAGGCACTGTCCTGTCGGGACTCCCACTCCAGGCAGTAGTGAGATGCAAAAGTGTGGACTGAAGACCAGGTGGCAGCCCGACAGAGGTCTGCCATGGGAACAGAGCGAAGGCTCGCAGCTGAGGTTGCGATAGCCCTGACATTATGTGACGTGACCTGGAGCTCCAGCGGCAGCCCAGCCTGGTTGTGGGCGAAGGTGATGCAGTCCGTCACACAGATGCACAGGGACCGCTTGGTGACAGCCTCCCCCAGATGACTGGGGTCATATGAGACAAAAAGCTGTGAGGCTTGTAAACGGGGGCGCTGGGCGTGAATGTCCACAGTCTTGGCAAAGGCAAAATACTATTATGACTTGCAAAGGATTGTGGGGGATATAGTCCATTCATACCAGAATCAGCCATTCACAAAATAATGAGTTGTGTTGCTCGAGTGTAAGCAAAGAAAAATATATTTTATTCATGGGGTTAATTCTCCCAACACAGATTTACTTGGTAACACAAAAGGATACTTGCTTTCAGTATTGTACTCAGGAAAAACAAATCATGATATAAGGCAACTGAACTTCTTAAGCAATCAAACAATAAAGACCTTGATGGGAAACAGAAAAGGTCTTTTTGAGGGCTCCTGCTAATAACTTTTAGCAGTGCTCCAAAAGCAAAAAAACAAAACCCAAAAGTAACCAAAAACTGTTCTTTTTCAAGGATAACTTTCTTCTATTTTCACACACAAACAGAAGTTTCCTTTCAGAGCTCACGTGCAATTGTGAATGGCTCAATTACCAATAATTAGCCAGCTGCAAACCCCTTTGCTGGTTCACTCTCTCTATGTGGCTCAAATCCTATCCTAAAGCTTTCTTGCAGACTTTTCTGGGTAGATAAAAGAACAAATTATAGTTCCTTTTGGTGGTTTTTTTGTATTATTGAGAAAGTATTTTACCACAGTAGCCTAGACAGAGAGCAATCCATGTATTCATTCTGATCATTTAAAATATCTCCTTCTTCTTCAAAAATCATAGAATCAATATCATGGTCTGGCTCAGAGGAATTCCTTAATGGATCACTCTCAGGATAATATTTGTTTCCCTCCTGTCTTCCAGGTGAAGAGCTAGGGCATAGATCAGAGTTCATACCTGAGCTTCCTTTACCGTTAGGTTTCCTCTCCAGATATCCTGGCCAGTAAGTAGTCCAGCTTTTATGTCCAGCCTTCCAATCAAGATCCCTGGACACTGGGTCTCTCTTCACATACCTTCTTGCACTGGTCTTAGGGCCCCTTCCAAATGCAGCCGTCTCCTTCAAAGGTGCCGTCTGGGAATTCCTGGCTCTGTAACCCCACTCCTCTGGCTTCCTCCAGTCCAATGGAGTATGCTTGCCTCTGGAATGACTCCCAACACAAGTACTGCTGTGGGCTCCTTCTTTAGACCTCCAAGATGTCTTTCTCTTCTTTATTCCACGATGCTGCTGCTTCTGTCTCTCCTTGCTCTCTCTGTCCTTGAGCTCTGAGTTCCTGTTTCTGATCTTGATCTGATTCTGTGTAGAATATGTTTTTCTTTTAACTTGCTTAGAGGGATACTCCACCCCAGCACAGGGCAGCTCTGCTGAATCAAGCCCTGCCCTTGGAGATGAGTGATTGGGGATTACCTCATAGCTCTCCTGATTGAACACACGTTTCCCCACTTCAGCTCCTCTAGAGGCTGTTTGAAACCTGGTGCATTCTGGGACTGGTAGTCTTTTATGAAAACATTCTGTTTTAGTATTTCTACCAGCTAAGACAGGTTGCTTGTTCAGTGCCAATTCACCTCTATTATAGCTCCCTCTTGAACTATGATAAGCTTCCTTATCACAGGCTCTGTGGTGGCCCTGAGAATGCTATAGATAAAAGGACAGGGTCCTTTTGCAGTCCAGAATATGGAGAACAGCCGACACCTTGTCGGTGTGGGGCCATGGGAAGAAGGTAGGGAGTACGACCTCCTGGTTGAGGTGGAAATCAGACGCCACCTTTGGAAGAAACTTCAGATGAGTGCAGAGCATGATCCTGTCCTTGTAGAACCTGTTGTAGAGTGGTTCGGACACCAGGACCTGGAGCTCGCTGACTCAGTTTGCGTAGGTGACTGCCACCAGGAAGGACACCTTCCAGGACAGGTATCTAAGTTGGCAGGTTGCCATAGATTTGAAAGGTGGCTTGGTAAGCTGTGCCAGGACCACATTGAGATCCCATTCTGCCGGGGGGGGGGGAGACGGTTGGGAGGCTTCAAGAGCAGTAAGCCTGCATGAATCAGGTAATGAGTGGCTGTACGGAAAGAGGCTTGCCCTCTATGGAGTGGCGGTCCACAGAGAGTGCACTCAGGTGCACTCTGATGGAGTTGGACAAGTCCAGACTGTGAAAGGTGGTGCAAGAACTACAGCACCACATGCACCGGGCAGGAGAACAGGTTCACCCTTTGCTCCATGCACCATAAGGAGGACCTGTGCCACTTGAAGGCATATGCCCGTCTCATGGAGTCTTTGCAAGAGGCCAGGAGACCTCTTCCACCTCCTTGGGGAGGTTGAGGGTTGCTAAAGCAACCTGTTCAGTAGCCATGCTGTGAGGGACAAGGATCCCAGGTTGGGGTGGAGGATCGAGCCCTCCTCCTGGGTCAAACGTCCCAGCGAGCTCCCGAGAGGGACCAGGGACTCCATCGAGAGATGAAGCAGTAGAGGAAACCAAGGCTGCCTGGGCCACCTCAGGGTCACTAGAATCAGGGAAGCCTTGTCTGGCTAGAATTGAAGAGAGTCTATGCTATCAGAGATGTAGGAGGGAAGGCATACAGCAGACTCTCTGACCACGAGATGAGGAATGCATCCGCCGCTACCCAGGCCGGGTGTGGCTCTGGGCAGTAGAAATGTGGTAGTGGAGCATTGGTCGGACTGGCAAAGAGACCGAGGTTCGGGGTGCCCCATAACCTGAAGAGCCGCTGTGCCACCCTGGGGTACAGGCGCCATTCGTGTGGTTGGAGGACCCTGCTCAACCTGTCCGCCAAGGAGATGTCCTGACCCAGGAGGTATACCGCCCTGAGGAGAATACCCTTGTCTGGTCGTCTACAAGCCAAGAGCTACTGTCTGCTGACAGAGGTGGTAGGAGCCTGTGCCTCCTTGCTTGTTTAGGCAGAACATTGTGACCCGATTGTCCGTCTGGATGAGTACTGACTGATGTTGCAGACGGTGTTGGAAAGCCTTGACGCAATAAAGATGGCCCTGAGCTCCAGCAGGTTCATCTGCTGCTGGCTCTCCTCAAAGGACCAGACACCCTGGGTGCACAATTTCTTGCAATGGGCACCCCAGCCCAGCAGAGAAGCATCTGTCGTGAGGATCCTCTGGGGGTTCAGGGGTTGGAAGGGCATGCCCTTCAGCAGGTTTTGCAGATCCTGCCCGTGGCTTGAGTCCACTGTGAGCGGCGACACTACTGAGCTGCCTACATGTGGAGGAGGGCACTGGGGCCCATATGGACCGTGGAGGTCATGTGGCCGAGGAGGCGAAGCATGGACCGCACCAACACAGTGTGCTGGCATTGCACTTCGGTTGCCAGGGCCGTGAGGCGATGTGCCCTGTCTTGGGGGAGGAAAGCCACAGCTTGGAGGGTGTCCAGACGAGCCCCTATGATCTCCAAGTCTTGCGATGTGGTGAGGTGGGATTTTGGGTAATTTATCACGCATTCCAGGAAGTTCCAGAACCTTGATGGTGCAGCCTATGGCCTGCAGTATCTCTAAGGCTGTGCCTCCTTTTACGAGCCAGTCGTCCAGGTAAGGGAAGACAAAGGCCCCTTGGAAATGAAGATAGGCAGCCACCACTGCCAGGCATTTTGGTGAAGACCCTTGGTGCAGAGGCAAGGCCGAAGGGAAGCACCATGTACTGGTAATGGTCACCCTCGACCTTGAATCTTAGGTACTGCCTGTGACTGGGATGGATAAGGATGTGGGTATAAGCATCCTTCAGGTGCAAGGAGCATAGCCAATCTCCCTGCTGGAGGCATGGCAGCAGCATTCCAAAGGAGAGCATCTTGAACTTCTCCCACTACAGGAATTTGTTCAGGTTTCTCAGGTCCAGAATGGGCTTTAGTACTTCTGTTCTTTTTGGGACCAGAAAGTACCTGGAGTAAAACCCCTTTCCTTTCAGGTGGTGTGGTACGGGCTCCACAGTCCTGTCCCTGAGGAGGCCTGCGAGTTCTTGCATTAGCACAGCATGGTGCAGGGGAGACCGAGGAGGCTCACCAAGAAAGAAGGGTGGAGGTAAGCCTCCCTGACCACCTGAAGTGGCCATGAGTCAGTAGTGATGGAAGCACATCTGTGGGCAAAATGGACCAGCCCCCCCTCTCCGCTTGGCAGCTGATCCTCCAGAGGAAGAGAGGCTATGCTGGGGGCAACAAAACCCCGACCTAGGCTGGGCTGGGGCCGAAGGTTGGGGCTTGAGGCCCTTGGGCTTGGGTAGGCCCTGGCCTGCTCACTTGCCCTGGTGATCCTGCAGAGGTGGCTGAGTATGGAGGATAGCCTCGATAGGGTTGGCCCTTCCTAGTCTTCCTCTAGAGCTGAGTCCGAGTCACATATTTGGTCTCGATCTCAGCAGCTTTGTCCTCCATGAGCTTACCGAAGAGCTGCTCCCCGAGGCATCGGACGTCAAGGAGTTTCTCCTGCACCCACTGCTCGAGGTCAGAGGTCTGGAGCCAGGCCTGGCATTGGGTGCTGATGCCGACAACAGCCACCCTTGCGCTGGACTCAAAGCCTTCATAGGCAGCTCAATATAAATACTTGGAGCACTCCCGGATGGACTTTGTTAGTGTCTGGAAGCGCCAGAGGTGGTCTCCATTGAGGCCAGCCATGAAGCCTCCGAGCTCCTTCGCCAGATCTCGGAGGAACATGCTGATGTAAAGTTGGTAAGTTTGGAGGCGGCATGCTAGCATCCAGCACTGGTAGCATTTCCACCAGAGGGCGTTGAGGGCACGTGACTCCCTGCCTGGGGGCACCAATGAGTATGTCTTCGGGTTCTTCTGCCGGCACATGGCCGACTCCACCACCATGGAGGTGTGAGGGAATTGGATCTTCACACTGGACCTGGTACATGGTATCCAGGTGACGGCAAACACTTGGCACCAATGCTGGGGCTCCCACATCTGGAAAAGGAGCCAGTTGAGGATGGAAGGGACCAGGACCATCAAGGTCTCTTTAGGTGGTGCCTCATACTAGAGGTTGTCAAGCTCCTTCATACAGGGGTCCTCCTCCGACTCTGTACTGAAGGAGAGAGCCCTCACTATGTTTCGGATGAACTCATGGAACGAGGTGCCCTTGGGTGGAGATCAGCGCCTAGCCATCGGTGAAGACGGATCTGAGGGGAGGTCTGGATGAGCCTGAGACTCCAGAGACATCTCAACATCAGACACCGAAGCCAAGTAGTCCGAGGAAGCCGCGAAGCACCTAACAGCAACAATTCTACGATCCTCAACACACTTTCCCCCTACCCAACAGCTTGATCTTACACTTTCATACATATGATGACATCATGTACTCCACCTCCATTATAACTAGCCTTTTCGCCAATACCCCCAAATTGTAAATAATTTTATATGTTAAAAATGTTCTGCTGTTAATGTTATACTGTTAAACCTCATGTTATATGTAAAAATTTCCACATTTTTTTCCATGTGAACCGCTTCGGCTGGCAGATGAAGCGGTATAAAAAACTTGCTAAGCAAGTAAATATTAAACTTTACCTCATGCATTATGTGTATGCCAACTCTCCTGCGGGTAAAAATATGCTGATGGCTTTTTGAGTTTGTGTCGCTGTCAGGATCTATTGTTTGGCTTTGTTGTTGCTATTCTTTGTGGCTCCTCAAAAGCTGCTGCCCTAGATAACCACCTAATCTTGCATAATGGTTGAGTCAGCCCTAGCAATGTAGTTATTTATGCCCAAATTAGGATTTCCAAATTTTCATATACTAATGCACAAGAACAATATTCAAATTCCACTAGACAAAACAACTAGTCTCACAGATGTTCAGATTTAAAAGATACACAGTAACTAAAAGGATGCCATCTAATTCTGATTAAGCCATTCTAGACTGTGCCATAATTGACTGGAGTGTCAAAAGCAGAACTTGCTGCACACATACCTCCTTAAGCTCAGTGCTTAAGCACTTCATATCTCTGCGACACATTAGTCTTCGAAGAATGCAAGGCCGCAGGATCACTAAACGACTGGGTAGTGCTATTTATGGCTACCCTCATCCTGGCAAGGAAAAAAAAAAAGACTATACATTGGCATTTATATCCTTTGGAGGTGTACAACCCAAAAATTGCTTGTATTGGGTTAAAGTAACTTTATTCAAGTTCAACACCATTAAGATAGTATATCTTTCATAATGGTGAAAGCAAGTTGATAATGTAGGGCTTTTAACCATGACTGGCTGTGGACATTTTGCACTCGTTAAACTATAAGATGGGGCATGTTCACTCTTTCTAACTCAAAGAGTATACCAAAATTAATATCCAGAAAACAAGGTAAAAGGTCTTCCAGAAACTTGAGAGCATCAGACCTCTTGCCATACTCTCTAGCAGGCCCAATATCCTTAAGTTATTCCTGTGATAGTGATTATTTAGATCTCCATAGTTTCTTTCCAGCACATGTACTGCTTTTATTGAGTTCTGCGTGGCTGAGCGCTGCTCCATCATGTGCACTAATCCATGTCTCAAGTTTCTTTGCCTTTACCGATATCACTAAATAGACTCTAACCCTTCACTCTAATCTACATCCACACCCTACCTATTGAGTGAACCTAAAGTGACCGATACTTCTCTATATTTTTACTTGTTCTATTTTTTGTCGGAAGTTTTCGCCATGAGAGATTACTCCCTCCCGAAGCGTAACTTCCCTTTTAATCACTTTTATGGTAATCTAACCACCGTATAAAATGCTGTGAGGTAATCGCATTCAATTATAATGCTATATCACAGTCACAATCTCAACCCTATTTAAAGTTCCACACTGCAGATCTTAACGAACACAGCACTGCGTTTAGAGCCACACTCTCTTTTCCGGCCCTGTCTCAACGCTTAAAAATCTGCTATCTCTTGTACTCATCTGATTAGTGTATCCAGCCTTTGGAGTTTCAGCTTCCTGCCTTTTCTCCAAACTTGTCTTGTTCTTCCGGTTCTTTATCGAGAGAAATAATGCAGTTCACCTCCCATTTAGACTGGACACTCCCGTTGTTTCAGTCGCACTTGCTGATCAAATTCAAAAGGAACAGTGAAAAGTTCTTAAATCCTCTATCAACCCACTACTGTGACATCATAATAAGCTCATCCAATCCAGTTCTAAATTCAGCCCCTTCGGTTCTAGGGAGCCAATCCGAAAAATCCAACTCTGTTCCAGCCATTGAAGACGTTGCTCTCTATCCCCTCCTCTAGGATTTTCAGGAACATGATCTATGATTCGCCATTGAAAGTCTGAAAATGAATGATTAAAGTCCATACAATGTTGAACTACAGGGGCCGAACTTACTGCATTTCGTATTCGTGAGGCATGCTCCTGTAAACGAAGTTTTACTTTTCGAATAGTCCGTCCAACATATACCTTTATACAGGGGCAAATCAATATATAAACTGCATAAGTTGTAGAATAGGTAGTTAACCATTTAGACGTCTGCTTTATGGTAGAATTAGGAATGGACCATTCCATACCTTCTATGGTCCGCTGGCAGAGGTCACAAGATAAACCCTTAGAGCAAGCAAAATGATCTCTTGGGGAATCCTCTGAAACTCGTACTGATCCAACCTGTGCATTACTTATCAGGTTACCAATATTCAAGCTCCTAGAATAGGCTATCCGGTAATGGCTTCTGAAAACAAGAATGAAGAGCCAGAACATGCCAATGCTTTTTAAGAATGGTTCTAATTTTAGGAATATTAGACATATAAGGTAATATGCCTGTTATGTAATCGACTTCAACCTGTTTATTACCAGAATCTCTTTACCACTCTCTATGTGTATAACGTGCCCTTGTCAGGGCTTGTTTCACTATGGCTACAGGATAACCTCTATGTATTAACCTTAACTTCAGATCTTGAGCATGATGTTCAAATTCTTGAATAGAACTGCAAATACGCCATAGATGTAAAAACTGCCCATAGGGCAGACCTCTCTTTAGGGCTGGAGGATGAAAGCTAGAATAATCTAAAAGAGTATTTCTTTGCACTGGTTTTCTATAAAGTGTTGAACCCAAGCGAGAGCCTTGTTTAAAACTACCCAACCAGCGATCTTCAAAACCTGCCATATAGAAATTTGCTATCGAAGGGGCACAGGTAGCTCCCATGGCCACCCCCGATATTTGTTTAAACAATTGACCCTCAAAAGAGAAATAATATTCATATATGGCCAGTTGTGCTACATTCATGAGAAATTCAATCATTTGTTCAGAGAGGTCTCCCCTAGTGGATAGCGTGGTTCTAACTACTTCCAAGGCTGCTGCTTGAGGGATATTGGTATAGAGAGAGACTATATCCATGGTAACCAATAACACATCAGCTATATCTGCCCAGCTATCCAAATCTTGTAAAATACATAAAAAATTAGTAGCATCTCTTAGATATGCTGGAATCTCACATAATAACGGTCTTAAAAATGAATCCAAAAAGGTGGATAGGGGCTCAAGCATACTTCCCCTAGTTGCAACTATAGGCCTGCCCGGTGGTCGGGCCAAATCTTTATGTATTTTTGGCACGAGGTAAAGTATAGCTACCGAAGGGGAATTTACATTAAGGTAGTCAAATTCCTTCTTAGAGATCAACCTATGTGATAGAGCTAATGTTGTTACTTCTTTTATCCGGGCCTGTAAAAGTGGCCCCCGGATCTACCAATAACCGCTCATAGGTGGTAACATCACTCAATTGTTGCCACGCTTCATTTAAATAATCCTCCCGTTTCAAAACTACCCCCACTACTGCAAGCCAGAGATATGGGTGGTGGTGGTGCAAGCTCACATTTTTTTTTATTTGTTTCATAGGAATAAGGAGTGTGAGGGAAGGAATTATATTTATCTTCAAAAAGGACTGGGGTGCAGTGGAAGTGACATCAGCAGGCTAACAGCAGCTTGAAGGGAGAGCTCCTGAGTCCCGATGGCGTTATTTGCTAACCCATGGCACCCTTAGTAGCATGGAAGCCATTTTTAGTACGGAATTAGGTGGCTGACAATCTTCCCTCAAGCTCATGCATAAAGTGCATGGTAATGAAGAAGAAAGTTCCATTATTGCAAGAATTCACATATTCCAGTGGAGGCCAGGCATGCCATGAGCAAAAGCAAGATGGCGCCAGCAGGGCAGAGTGGAGTTAAGCAGGTCGAGAAAGTGGCAAAAGCCTTGATGAGAGTCAGAAGGAAGTGGATATGGATGATATCTGCAGAAAATATAAAGATGGTTGCTAGACATTAAAAATGAAATAGCAGGGGTGTGAGTGGAGTGACAGTGACCTCAGGGGAGAGCTGCGCGAGCTAGGTCAGCGAACTGAAGAGATGGAACAGCATGCTGATGTACCTGAGGAGACTGGAGATCCTGAAAAAAGGGCATGACAGAACTCAGTTGGCAAGAATGTGAGTTAGCTGATAAAACAGAAGATTTAGAGAATTGCAATCGGAATATAATTTGCAGTTCTAAAGCATTCCAGAAGGCCTGGATTATCTGGACTTTGAAGAGTTGTACAAAAGATCTACGTGGCTCTATTCAATGGATTGGAATCGAAAGCTGAAAGCAGCAAGATTAAGATTGAAAGGGCCCACAGGGTGCTGAGCAACATCCTAACCAGCCGAAGGATATTATTGCATGCTTCCACTCCTTTTAAGAACAAAGAACATGCAGAGAACACACACAGGAATGGATCGATCAAATGGGTGATCTGGAGGTCTACGTGTATCAGGATTTATCTGTTGGTACACTGCAAAAGAGGAGAGAGCTGTGGCCTTTAACAACTAGCTTCGGAGTGCAACTATAAAAGACATGCCTATAGGGTAAGATCGAGAGAAGAGGCCTCAAACCTCACAAAGGCACTAGTGGGTATGGAGGATGTTGCCACAGTTGCCTCCCCTCAGCTGAGGGAACAATGCTGAGTAACGTTTGGCACTCAGAAGTGGCAGCCTGTCTCAAGTGACAGGAGAAGGCTCAAATGGCAATCAATTGATTACCCTGTTTAATGGGGAAGCGAGTGTTTTGGTATTGGTATGACTAACTGGAGGGAGATTTGAGTGCAGGGGAGAGTATAACTGTGGATGGTGGTGGGGGTGTGAATGTGGGAGCTCTGTGGGGATGGACGAGGTGGGGGTTTTGTGCATTACTTGGACTGGGTGGTGGGAAAGTATGAGGGTCCTTTAGAATAAGGGGTTTCATGTAAGTGAGCAATGAAGTGTATGGAGGGCGGAAAGGAAGGGCTTATGGTTGTTTGTTGCATGGATGGGTGAGGAGTTGTAACTGTGAGGACAGTATGGGTGGAAGAGCGGTGGGGGTTTTCTCAGTGGTTCAAGGAGGTAAGGGGGTGATGGTCTGCTGACAGCTTTCTAAAAGGGAGGGAATGGTAGGCTTTGAGAATGATGGGCAGGGGAGTAACAAGGTAGGTACAGAAGGTTAGGAGTCTAAAAGGGGAGGCAGGGGGAGGTATAACCTGGCTTGGGACAAGAGGTGGTTTTCGGTTGGAGAGGGGCTTAGAGGGGATCTGGTAAAAGATGGGGAGTTTTATGGTTAAGGTAATATCCATGTATGTTAGGGGATGGAATTCTCCCTTTAAGATGCAGCCTTTGTTGAAAGATGTTCAGAAACTGGAAGGTGCCATTTGTCTGATTCAAGAAATACATTTGTTGAAGGAGGATGAGCATCTTGTCGGCAGGGTCATGGGTGAGGAAGCAATTTTTGCATCTAATATTCTGGGTACGAAAAAAGAGGGAGTGGGGATTTATATAGCAAAAACTCTGAATGCAGAGGTTAGGTGGGTGGTGAGACATAAAAGGGGGTAGGTATTGTGGTGAGGAGAGCTCCCAGGAAGAGATGGAAGTGGAGGAAAACCCTGTTTTTCCCTTTAAAACAGGTGACAGTTCACTTGTGCACAGAGCTTGCAAGAAAAAAACTCAGCTCTCTGCTAAGGCCAGGCCACGTCCTAGTTCAGACAGGGAGCCAAGCTTGCTCAGTGATTGGTCACACCTGTGCAAAGGCAAGGGAGTGCCCGGCAGCAAACGGCTTTTAAAAGCACATTCAGAGCAGAGAGGGAGAAAAGCACAGGAGAGAGAGGCACTTGGAAGAGAAGCACATGGACACGAGAGAAGGGAGACACACACACAGGAGACACAGCAGAGAGAGCCAGAAGGAGAAACTCTGAAAGATCCTGGAAAGAGAGAAAGGTTCCAAGGAAACTTTCAAGAGAGTGACTATCTGGGAAGCAGTGGAGAAAGACACCAGAAGGCTGAGTTCCATAGCCTGAAAGATATCAGGAGGAAAGGAATCAGTAGTTGTCTGAGAGACCTGCCCCAAGGTAAAGCCAGCACTTGCAGAGCTAAACAGCTTGCAGGAAAACAGTTTGCTACAGCTAGTGTCCAGGAGCCTGACCTAACGTCTTCATCTGCTAAGAGGTGGGTGGATAGTTTTATGCATGGAGAAAACAGAAACCCAGATAAGAGCAGTGAGACTGAGCTTTTAACACTAGAAGCATTAAGAAAGCTGTTTGCAGAGAGAAAGCTTTACCCTCCCAGTACCAGTGTGCCTTCTCAGGGTGATGTGCTGTGGAAACAGTTCCAAGAGTTTTTAGAAGACAGGAAGTCTGGGAAAGTTTATAAAACTGGTGAAAGAGAACAATACCCAGTATCCATAGAAGATATGCAGGTGGATTCTTGTATGCCGGACTCTGACTCAGAAATATCACCAATGGATTGCTCTTTTTGTCTCAAGGAGAATTAAGCATTGTTAAACAGGGTTGAAAGACTGTGAAACAATATAGCTTCTAATTCTTATGACTGCAAAGAGTTGAGAAAAGCCAAGAATGTGTTTTGCTAAGTATATGAGCTTCTGAAGCCTAGGAGCTGTCGTCAGTAAAACTTTGGTTGGGAAAAGAAAACAGCAGCTGTGAAACACTTACCTTGTTATGTTGAATGACTACCAGGAGCTGTGCTCTCGGGAAGTTATTTGGATGAAAGCTGCTGCCTAGTGAAAGAAGCCTTTTTGTTGCATTTTTTTCCTGTTATCCTGATTTACTCTTATGTTGGAGAAGCATCCTTTTTTGCATTTGTGTTTTGAGCTTTAATGCCTTGGGAATCCTACAAAAAATAAATTTCTTGCTGCCTTAAACCACCGGACTCACAACTACATTTGTCCTTATATAAGTAAGCCAACTACAAGTCCCAGAATCCCTGGGGACAAACAAGGGAAGCTTTATTTAAAAAGGACATTATAAGGCTGTTCTATGCTTGTAAGCCCTCGGGCCCAAGCTAGGGCATCGCAGTATTTAGTGGTGAAAGCAGAGTGGGGTGGGTGGTTTACAATTGGGTCAGTGCGTATGCTCCAAATGCGCAAAAGAAGGAGTTCTATTGAGAGCTGAAGAGGATGTGCTTGGGGATGGAGGATAGAATTGGGTGGTGGGAGGGGATTTTAATGTCACATGGGCTCCGAGGCTGGACTCCACACAGATGGCAACTCAGAGGGAGGATCGGCAGTGTTTCGGGGTTTATTGAATGTATTGGATTATATGATGCATGGAAGCAACTGCACTCTGGGAATTGGGAATATACTTTTTTCTCACAGGTGTTCTCTACTTCCTCTAGAATTGATTATATTTTTATGGATAAGGGTTGTAGTGGTAAGCTGAGGGGAGACGGGAATTGAGGGAATAGTCTGGTCTGATCATTCTCCAATTTAGGAAGAATGGGAGCAAGGACAAGAGGGTCTTGGGGTTAGGCTTTGTAATTTGAGTGAGAGCATGTTGGAAGATGTGGGAGTGATTAAGGAGGTGGAGGAGGCCATAAGAGATTACCTTGTGTTTAACAGTGGGGGGGGGGGGGGGGAGATATATGGGAGGTGGTGAGCTTGAATGCCTTTAAGGCAGTTATTCAGGTTGTGCTGCTGAAGTGTGCAAGCGAAATTTAAAGGGAAAGAGAGAGTTGGTTAGAGCAAGCACTGGCTGAAATTAAACTGCTAGAAGGGAGTGTGTGAGAGGGCAGGAAGAAGGATGATGTTATTAGGCTGAAAGAGGCCAGGGAGCAGATTAAGAGTATATGGGCTGATAAAGTAGCTTATGATCTTAATCGAGTGCATCAGAGATATTTTGAAGGAGGGAATAAGACAGGGAAGGCGCTTGCTAGACAGCTGAAAGCAAAGGGGCAGCAGTGTTATATAGTTTTCACTATGAAAGCAGGGCAGGCGTGCATGTGTTAGAAAGGATGAGATAAGGGAAGAATTTGTGGAGTTTTATAGGGACTTACGTATATAAGTCAGAGAGGGGAGTTCTTTACACTTTGCAAGGGCGAGGGTGCATGTGAATGTGGGGCACTCAAGGGCTTTTTCGCTCTATCAAGGCACTAGGCAGGGCTGCCCACTCTCAACTTGGCTCTTTGCCAAGTGTTGGAATCTTTTGCTGTGAGTATCAGGGCAAATGCAGATATTAAGTGTGGAGTGGAGGAGTGGCCTAGTGGTTGGGGCAAGGTACTTCAGGCCGGAAGGTCGGGGTTTCAAATCCCACTAGAGGACAGCAACCTTGGGCTGGAAGGACTGGGGTTTCTAGTCCCACAGGTGCTCCTTGTGGTCTTGGGCAAGCCACTTAACCCTCCATAGCCCATGTTTCCTGTAAAATAGTTATTTCCAAGTTATAATGCCCTGTTCAATGTAATTTCGGTTTGTTCAATGTAAACCGCACTGATGCAGAATAGCGCGGTATATAAGAGAATGTAAATAAATAAATAAATTAATTAAAGAGATTGAGGTGGGAGGGGAAGTTTTTAAGGTGTCTGTTTGAAGATGACATTTTAATGACAGTCTCCCAACCAATGCTAGCTTTGGGAGTGACTGTGGCAGACATGAGGCTTTATGTGGGAGTATCAGGTCTCTAGATTGACAAGAACTGGAAAGCCAGGTTGTCTGGGTCAAGCAGGTGCTATGAGAATCATGATGACTTGGTTGCTATCAAGGAATGGGCAGATATGCATGCAGAAGACCCTCCCACAATGAGGGAGGAAAGTGTCTGAGGCTAGTTTACCATCCAAACCTACCTGGGAGCAAAACTGCGAGACTTGCTTTTTTTGGGGGCATTATGAGAAGAAACTGAGAGCAGTGATAGCCAAGCACTGTAATATTAATTGTTGGAAAATTTGTCTTCAGGAAATCTCCTCTTGTGACAACTCTTCCTTTTTACTCAAATAAAGGTTTACTTAAAATTAAACAGTGAACCTATGTTAAAGATATGCAAAAACACAACTATGTGCCTTAAACAAACTTAATTCAAGAATTGTGTGAAAAGACATCTCTGTGCAAATCAGTAAACTTAGTAAACTTATCTGAAGTGACTCCAAATGTTCTTGATCCATTCATTGAGCAGAGCGTAGATTCTCCAAAACTACAATGCTCAACTGCAATCCTTTGCAAAATATAATGCGGTAAAAATGTAATGTGTGCCTTCGAGTCAGTCCTGACTCCTGGCGACCCAGAAGCTCCTGGGTTTTCTTGGCAGTGTCACCGGAAGTAGATTGCCAGGCCTTTCTTCCGAGGCAATGGAGGGTTAAATGACTTGCCCAAGGCCACAAGGAGTGCTAATGGGAATTGAACCCTGGTTACTTGGTTACCAAGCCAGTGTTCTAACCACTAGGCTACTCCTCCACTTCTATAATGCAGTATAACTGCAAAAATATAATACAGTATAACGCGGACACAGTGGTTGGTGTTTGATTTTGAGGTTTTTTTGGGGCATTCCAAAAATAATCCATGTCATCTCCTTGTCCAGAGTCCATTCATGAGGACGAAGGACTTGACTTGGCTCGTCGCCAATGAGAGATGGCAAAGATCCACAATCTGACAGTCTCCCAGGACAGGAGATATGAGCCTGTCCCTCCCAGCTTGTTGATACAGAACATGGCAACTTGTCTGTTTGAATCATGACAATTTAGTTGGTCAACTGATATTTGAAAGCCCTTAGAGTTGAAATAGCTCTCAGTTCCAGGAAACTGACCTCATGGTGACTCTCCTGGGTGGAATATAAACCATGGGTGTGAAATCCATCGAAATGAGCTTCTCAGTCCAGTATGGATGCATCTGTCATCAACAGCTTTTGTTAAGGTGGTTCCTGAAAGGGAGAGCCCTTGGCCAGATTGAAGGGAAGCATCTACCAGGAGAGAGACTACCAAAGAGACTTGGTGACAGAGGTGATGTTGATAAGCCTGTGAGTGGACTGCGTTCATTGTGTACTCAGGGTCCACTGATACTGCCTCAAATGGAGATGTGCCATGAGAGTGAATGAACTGTGGAAGCCATGTGGCTCAACATCATTCTCGCTGATACCTGCTATTTGAACTTCTACCTGTTGCACCATGTGGGTGAGTCAGTCATGGAAAAGGAAGGTTTTCACCAAAGTTGCATCTAGCAGGGTGCCAATGAAGTCCAATCGATGTCAGGAGGTTTATTTAGCCAGATTTGTATACCACCGTATCCTTCAATCAAAGTGGTAGGGGGGACGAGGTAGTACATTTAACATCGGGGACAAACATACATATAATCTGGGGAGTTTTGCCCCAGGAGGGGCGATGGTGCTAGATGCATCTTATTGGCAGGGTGGGAGTTGAGGTTCTTGTTCAAAGGAGGCCACGAACAGAGGAGGTTCAATTTGACTTCAGATGTCGACAGTCTGTAGTAGCTCTAGCACCCAAATAATAAAGTATACGGATTCTTGAACTCCTTCTTGAGTGGTGCTCTTGACGAGTCAATCATCTAAGTAGGGAAACACATGCACCCCCAATCTGCAAAGATACACTATAATAACCTGACGATCAATTACAATAAAACTGAGGCTATGTTCATCACCAGGGACCCCACCTTCATTCCACCACAAACTATCAGCATTCTAGACAAACTAATAGCAGTCAAAGATGAAGTTAAGTACCTGGGCATCACAATAGACAGAGCTCTGAACCTGAAATCTCACATCACCAAAACCACAAACAAGGCCTATCAACGTTTGAGGACCATCAGAAAGCTCAAGCCAATACTCCGCCAGGACCACTTCCGCACAGTGTGCCAAGCACTCATCACACCTCTGCTTGATTACGGAAACTCACTATATCAAGGCCTCCCTCAGCAAACCTTACACCCACTCCAAATGGTACAAAACACTGCAGCACGCATCATTATGAACACTCCAAGAACTGAGCACATCACCCCCGTCTTACAGCAACTTGCACTGCTTCCCAATGATGGCCAGAGCAAAATTCAAAACAGTCCTGATCATCTTTAAAATCATTCACCATCTCTCGGCAGATGCACTCCAAGATATCAAAACAAGGGATATCAGCAATAGACCAAGAAGCTCCAATAATGACTACATGATCGGCATACCTGCAGGATATCACAAGACTAAACAATCAACCTCAAGAAGAGCTCCTTCGCTACTGGCATCCACACTTTGGAACTCCCTCCCAACGAGCCTGAGGGCCTTGAATGACATCACAGACTTCTGCAAAGCCCTTAAAACCCTGCTCTTTACAGAAACATATGAGCAGACAGACAACAGTCTCCACCCGAACAGTAATGCAACTACCTCCACCAACTCGATACCCACTCATCCCAACTAGACATACGAGTTCATTGTATAATGTTGTTAAGTACCCTCATGTTAAATGTAACCCTCCAATTGGATGTGACCACTTTGATTGTAGGATAAGGTGGTATACAAATTTGTCGAAATAAATAAATAAATAATGACTGCAAAGTACTGGGTGGAGACCCAAGTAGCAGATGCAAGGTCAAAGAGCAGAACATGGTACTGGAAGCGGTGGTTCCCCAAGATGAATTTAAGATGCTTCCTATGATTGGGAGGCATCTGAATGTGGGTGTAGGCATCCTGTAGGTCCTGAGAACATAGCCAAACTCCTTTTTTGCAGGAAAGGGAGCAAGGTACTGAGAGAAAGCATTTTTAACTTTTCTGTATAAGAAATATGTTCAGATCTCTCAGATCTAGGAAAGGATGGAACCCCCCTGTTTTTTTTGGGACAGGAAGTACTTTGAGTAAAATCCCACCCTTCCTGCTCAAATGGCACGCGTTCAATGGCCTTTGTCATGTGAAGAGCAGAGATTTCCTGTAGAAGTAGTTACTGCTGCTGCTATGAGACTTGGAAATGTCATCTCAGGGGACAATTTGGAGGAGTTCAAATAGATGTAAGATAGTCAAAGAGGACAACTTTCAGTATCCAGCTGCTGGGAGCAGAACTGCAAGACTTCTGGAGGAAGAAAACGTTTCAAATTCCTCTAGACTGCGCATAGCATTCCGCAAGTGCATGCCCATGAAGCTCAGAAACATAGAAAATGACTGCAGATAAAGACTATATAACCTATCCATAAAAACTATTAAGCTTCACAATCTCTTCCTCTCTTGCAGCAGTACTCTGTATTTTTCCCATTTTTTAAAAAAATTGGATACAGTTCTCGTCTCCATGACCTCCACTGGGAGGTTGTTCCACACTTCCCTCACTTTTTCCGTAAAGAAATATTTCCTCAGATTACTCCTGAATCTAATCTCCTTTGATCTTTACCTTAAGACCCCTCATTCCAGAGCTTCCTTTCAAATGGAAGAGGGCCACATCCTGTGCATTTAGTCCAGGGAGGTATTTAAATGTTTCTATTATATCACTCTCTCCCAAAGAATATATATTCAGATCTTTAGGTCTATCCCTATATGCCTTACTATGAAAATCACCGACTATTTTTAGAAGCTGCCTTTTGGATCAACTCCCTACTATTTATATCCTCTGAAGGTACAGTACTCCATATGAGGTCTCACTAGAGACTTGTACAAAAGCACTATTAACTCCTTTTTCATCCTGGCCATTCCTCTCCCTATGAGCCCAAGCATCCCCCTGGCTTTTGCTGTTGCCTTTCCTACCCATTTGGCCACTTTAAGATCATCCAGGTCCTGCTATTCTCTCACACATTGAAATACTTCACTCCATATGTTGTACTACTCCCTTGAGTTTTTGCAGCCCAAATACATGACCTTTGGGAGAGAGGGGTGATATGATAGAGACATTAAATTTTAGCTGCCAAATTCTAGACTATTCTTCAAACTTGGCTAGATCTCTCCTCACATTATCCTCACCCTTCCAGGTGTCTACCCTGTTACAGATTTTGGTATCGTCTGCAAAGAGGCATATCTTTCCCAACAGACCTTCGCAGCATCACTTACAAAAATGTTAAAAAGAACAGGATCAAGGACCGATCCCTGAAGACTTAAGTAAGACACCATGAGGGACACAAGCATGGCACTGTGATAAAATTTTCTTCTAACAGGAGACACTGAAGAGTGCGGCCTTTTTGAAAGCGGATTTGACAAAAACCTGATTAAAGAAAACTAATGGATAGAAGAAATAATTTGCGACAGGCAGGGAAGAGAATACTACATACACAATATAAGGCACTTTTAAAGAACAATGGAGGACCCACAATATCCCCTGCTATGGAGAATATATATTCACGATGCATGCTGGTTGATGGGTAGGACAGGAAATGTTGGCCATCCCTGGCCAGGTCGGGCCAGACTGCAGGGCTTATGTACCCACTATGCCACGGGATCTATGGTCATGGACCTATCACCGAAATTCTAGCTAAAGTCTCAATTGTGACAGACTGTTTTCTGATGCTTTTCACAGTAGATAAGGCATCTGTCACCAAAAGGTTTCTTATTCTGAGGATCACAGGGACATGTACAAAAAGGGGGGCAGGGGTGGAGTGGTAGCTGAGAGAGTGGTTGCTCATACTTCCAATACTGCTTGCTGATGCGCCTTCTTCTTTCCCCTGCTGTATCACCACCACCTTTGCCTCTGGTGCTCCCTTTCTTTCATTAAAATCGCCATCTACTCCTTCCAGTAAGTCAGTGTGTTGAACTGCAGAGCAATATTTCCTTTCACCTATGAGTTTGCAAAATTTGCAAAAGAATGGACACTTCTGAGGGAGTGGACAACATGAGAAAAGATCTAAAACACTGGAAGAATGGTTGAATGCTTGGCAGTTACGATTTAATGCGAAGAAGTGCAGAGCCATGCATTTGGGATGCAGAAATCCAAAGAAAATGTATGTAATGGGGACAGAGGTTGGTGTGCATAGACCAGGAGAGGGACCTTGGTGTGCTAATGTCTGATTATCTCAAGGTGGTGAAACAATTCGACAAGGCGGTAGCCAAAGCCAGAAGGATGCTGGGCTGCATACAGAGAGGAAAAAACAGCACAAATGAGGATGTATTAATGCCCCTGTACAAGTCGTTGGTGAGGTCTCACTGGAGTATTGTGTTCAGTTTTGAAGACCATATCTCACAAAGGACATAAAAAGACTTGAAACGGTTCAGAGGAAGGCGATCAGAATGATGCGGAGCTTGTGCCAAAAGAGGTATGAGAAGCGACTTGAAGACCTAAATATGGATAGAGGAGAGGAGAGACAGGGGAGATATGATATAGACATTTAAATACTTAAGGGGTATCAATGAACAAACCTTTTCAAAGAAGAGGAAGCTGTAAGACTAGAGGACATACGATGAAGCTGCAAGGTGGTAAACTGAAAAGCAACATCAGGAAATACTTTTTCATTGAAAGGATGATGGATACATGGAATACCCTCCCGATGGAGATGGTGGGGGCAAATATGACAGAGTTCAAAATGGAATGAGACAGACAGAGTGGATCCCTTTATAGCAAGAAGAAGAAATCAAAGCAAACAAATATCTTCTAACAGAGGGGGCTGACCTGCACAAGAGCAGAAGGTACAACCCTAAACACAGGCATAGAGGGGTAGGGGTGTGGGGGGGGGGGTTGATCTGAATGGAGCTGCAGTTACAACCATTCTAGACACCTTACTGGGCAGACTGGATAGACTGTACTGATCTTTATCTGCCATCATATACTATGTTACCATGAGTCACAAAGAGTAGTTTGCATATAAGCATCCTCCTTCATGAGGGGTTTCAATCTTTATTCCATTTGAACATGCAGGAAGTCCAAAGGCACCAAAGGTTTTACTGTGAATCCCTGTCACAGCAGAAAACCTAACTTCTCATGTAGAATATTCACTATTTGGATGACTTCTAGAACTCAGTTCCTCTGTAGCATTGTTGAAGGTCTTCAAGATATGATAGAGGTCTATAAATTAATGAATGGAGTGGCATGGGTAAACATAGATTGGTTATTTACACCAAAAAAAGTAGAAAGACTAGGGGACACAAAAAGCGTAGTTACTCACCTGTAACAGGTGTTCTCCAGGGACAGCAGGAATCAGTCCTCACTTATGGGTGACGTCGGCACTGACGGAGCCCGCACGGAGCAATTCCCCAGCTTTCAAAGAAAGCCTTTGGGATTGCTACCACGCATGCGTGGTCCTCTTTCTGCCCAAGGGTGCCATCTTGCTCAGTCAGGTCCCTTAGCTCGAGCCCTACCAAGCAGATGGCAAGGGAAGGACAAAAATTCAGCAACTCATCAGGGGAGGTGGGAGGGTAGTGAGGACTGATTCCTTTTGTCCCTGGAGAACACCTGCTACAGGTGAGTAAGTACGCTTTCTCCAGGAACAAGCAGGAAGTCAGTCCTCACTTATGAGACTCCCTAGCTACAGGCTACCGAACCTGTAACCACAAGAAAAAATATGACTCTGCGAGGCTGTAAGCAGAAGCCGAAGCACGAAGGAGCCCAAGCCCTCGGGTCCTTGGGGCGAAGCCCTCAGTAGCCGTGAAGAAGGGTTGGAGGGCAGGAGTTGCTTATACCCCGAACAGATTACGGAGTACAGCCTGGTCGAAGGTGCTGTCCCGACGGGACTCCCTCTCTAGTCAGTAGTGGGCGACAAAGGTATTCGTAGAAGACCAGATTGTCGCCCGGCAGATGTCCATCATGGGCATGGAGCGTAGCGAGGCCACCGAGGCCGCTTTGGCTCGGACCCCATGCGCAGTGACTTGACAATCCAGAGGATGCAGTCCGCCACCCAAATAGAGAGGGTGCGCTTGGTGACTGCTTGGTGGGGCTAGCGAAGAGGTCCATCTCCGGAGTTCCCCAGTGCAGGAACAGCCAGCCTGCCACTCTGGGATCCAGGCGTCACTCGTGAGGGCGAAGAAGTCTTCTGAGCCTGTCCACCAGGCCATTCTCCTGACCCAGGAGGTACGTCACCTTGAGGGACATCCTCCGCCGGGTGGCAAAAGAGCAGATTAGGACTGCTTCCCTGCACAGGGAGTGCGACTCTGTGCCCCCCTCTTTGTTGATGTAAAGCATTGTTACTCACCTGTAACAGGTGATCTCCGGGATCAGCAGGAATAAGTCTTCACATATGGGTAAAGGTCGGTACCGACGGAGCCCGCGCGGGAACGCTCCCCAGCTTCCCAAAAAGAAAGCCTTTGGGAGCATGCCCACATGCATGCACACTGCCTTCCCGCCTATTCACTTCCCTCACACCAGTTGAGTTTGTAGCTGAGATCGAAGGAGGGAAGTAGACAAATTAGAAAGAGAGAGAAAGAGAACAACTCCTAGGGGAGGTGGGTGGGTTGTGAAGACTTATTCCTGCTGTTCCCGGAGATCACCTGTTACAGGTGAGTAACTATGCTATCTCCAGGAACAAGCAGGAATGAGTCTTCACATATGGGGACTGCCAAGCTAAAAGATGCCTGGAGGAGGCCCCAGCATGTTGCAATCTAATGGATGGGCCATGCTTTCTCCATAGAACCTCAGGCATCCAAAGGGATGGAGGGTAGGAGTTGAACTAAAAAGGGTGCTGAGGAACAGCTTGACTAAACAAGGTATCCGGGGAGGGGCCTTGTGTAGACAAAAACTGTTAGTAAGTGAATGCCAAGTCCCAATTCCTGAGTGGATCTTACCCAAAGGAATTGCGAAGGCATTCATTGAGGCTGATATCGGTCTGTTATAAAGAGCTACCATATCATCCTCACAAGGAATTTGTTTACTGGGATAAGTACAGGAAATAAAATTTGCAATACAGGTAGATATAAGAAACCTTAATGGCTAGAATCAACCCCAGAAAAAACTGGGTTAGTTTTATATGAGGTTGGGACTTTGGAGAAAAGCTAAAGCTTCTATAAGTCCAGAATCTAAAAGAAACTTTCTTTCCTTGGAGCAGGATAGTGCCCTAGGAAAGAAAAAATTAAGCTAAAACTGACTGGTGTGGAGGAAAAAGCAAAATTGTCTTTTACAGACAAAGAGGATGGGTTTTTAGACCCCCTCTATCCAGATGAAAAAATATTGTATTAGGCGGTTTCGCCCCAATTTCTGAAGATAACTAATGAGTCTTTCATAAGTGATCGCACTTAAGAACATAAGATATGCCATACTGGGTCAGACCAAGGTCCATCAAGCCCAGTATTCTGTTTCCAACAGTGGCCAATCTAGGTCATATGTACCTAGCAGATTCCCCATGAGACACAAGTTCCACAATGCTTGTACTGGGTCAAGCATTGATATCTTCGGTCACTTCTTAATAATGGTTTATGGACCTTTCCTCCAGGAACTTGTCCAAACCTTTTTTAAACCCAGCTACACTAACAGCCTTTACTACATCCTCCGGTAACAAATTCCAGAGTTTGATTACACGTTGAGTGAAAAAATATTTTCTTTTATTAGTCTTAAATAGTTTACCCTGTAGCTTCATTGCATGTCCCTTAGTCTTTCTATATTCTGATAAGGTAAACAATCGATCTACGTTTACCCGTTCCACTCCGCTCATTAATTTATAGACTTCTATCATATCTCCCCTCAGCCGTCTCTTTTCCAGGTTAAAGAGCCCTAACCTTTTTAGCCTTTCTTCATAGGAGTATCCTTCCATCCCCTTTACCATTTTGGTGGCTCTTCTCTGTACCTTTTCTAAAATCGCTATATCCTTTTTAAGATACGGCGACCAGAATTGCACACAATATTCAAGGTGCGGTCTCACCATGGAACGATATAGAGGCATTATAATATCTTTTGTTTTATTTTCCATTCCTTTCCTTATCATACCTAGCATTCTATTTGCTCTCTTGGTCGCCGCTGCACACTGGGCCGAGGGTTTTAACATGGTATCCACAATGACGCCTAAATCTTTTTCCTGGGTGGTGGTTCCTAATGTGGAACCTTGCATCGTGTACCATAGTTTGGTTTGTTCTTCCCTAGGTGCATAACCTTGCACTTGTCCACATTAAATTTCATCTGCCATTTTGATGCCCAGTCTTCCAATTTATCAAGATTCTCTTGCAATTTTTCACAATCCTCTTGGGTTTTAACAACTTTAAATAGTTTTGTGTCATCTGCAAATTTGATAACCTCACTCGTTATTCCACTTTCCAGGTCATTTATGAATATGTCAAAAAGCAGCGGACCCAGCACAGATCCCTGAGGTACACCACTATTCACCTTTCTCCATTGGGAAAATTGGCCATTTAGCCCTACCCTCTGCTTTCTATCTTTTAACCAGTTCCTGATCCACAATAGTACACTGCCTCCTATCCCATGACTCTTTAGTTTTGCCAAAAGTCTCTGATGAGGGACCTTGTCAAAGGCTTTCTGAAAGTCCAAATACACAGTATCAACCGACTCACCTTTGTCCACCTGTTTATTCACTCCTTCAAAAAAACATAACAGATTAGTAAGACAAAATCTTCTTTGTCTAAAGCCATGTTGGCAGTCTCCCATTAGGTTGTGACTATCTACATGCTGAGTAATTTTATTCTTTATGATGGTTTCTACCATTTTTCCCGGTACTGACGTTAGGCTCACTGGTCTGTAGTTTCCCGGATCACCCCTGGAACCCTTTTTAAAAATTGGTGTTACATTGGCGATCCTCCAATCTTCAGGTATTAGAGATGATTTTAATGATAGTTCACAGATTACTGATAGCAGTTCTGCAATCTCATATTTCAGTTCTTTCAACACCCTTGGATGTATACCATCCATCCCAGGTGATTTGCTACTCTTCAGTTTATCTAATAGTTGTAAGACATCTTCCCGATGTATCGATATTTCCTTCAATTCTTCCGCACCTTTAAATACCACTTCAGTCATGGGTAACATCCCTACATCTTCCTCAGTAAAGACCGAAGCAAAGAATTCATTCAGTCTCTCCGCTATCGCCTTGTCGCCTCTTAGTGCTCCTTTAACCCCCTTTATCATCTAATGGACCAACTGACTCTCTCACAGGTTTTTTGCTACGAATGTACTTGAAAAGGTCTTTATTTCGCGTTTTTGCTTCCGCAGCAAGCTTCTTCTCAAATTCTCTCTTTGCCTGCCTTATCAATGCCTTGCATTTGACTTGCCAGTGCTTGTGCTGTTTCCAGGTTTCATCATTTGGCTCTTTTTTACATTTCCTGAAAGATGCTTTTTTGGCAACAACAGCCTCTCTGACCTCACCTTTAAACCATGCTGGCAGTTTTTTGGACTTCCTTCCACTTTTCTTAAAGCGTGGAATACAGCTGGTCTGGGCTTCCAAGATAGTATTTTTCAACAACACCCAAGCTTGATGTACGTCTTTAACCTTCGCAACTGCTCCTTTTAGTTTTTTCTTAACTGTTTTCCTCATTTTATCATAGTCTCCCTTTCGAAAGTTAAAAGGTAGTACTGTGGATTTCCTTACTATCCCTCCTCCACTAATTAAATCAAAGGCGATCATGCTATGATCACTATTGCCAAGTGGCCCCAACACCCTTTTCTCTTGCACTAGATCTGGTGTTCCACTAAGGACTAGGTCTAATATGCCTTCCCCTCTGGTCGGTTCATGAACCAGCTGCTCCAAGAAGCAGTCATTTATTTCATCTAGGAACTTTATCTCCCTAGCATGTCCTGATGTGACACTGACCCAGTCGATACCGGGGTAATTGAAATCACCCATTATTATTACTGTGCTGTAACGTTTGTTAGCTTCCTTGATTTCTTTGAGCATTTCACATCCATTTGGTCATTCTGACCAGGTGCTCGATAGTACACCCCCACTGCCATCGCCTTCCCCCTTTTATATGGAATTTCAATCCATATAGATTCTACAGCAGATTTTGTTTCCTGCAAAACTTTAATCCTTTCTGAGTCAATGCCCTCTCTAACATAGAGCGCAACCCCTCCACCTATTTGATCAGCTCTATCATTACGATATAGTTTGTACCCAGGTATCACAGTGTCCCACTGGTTGTCCTCCTTCCACCATGTCTCTGATATTCCAATCATATCTAACCTTTCATTTAGTGCTATATATTCTAACTCTCCCATCTTATTCTTTAGACTTCTAGCATTTGCATACAAGCATTTTAGAGAATGTATTTTATTCATGTTAATTTGGCTATTGTTAGACATGGGTAAATTGGGATCTTTAAGCTCTGTCTGCTCCATACTTGAGGGCATTTGGGCTACTTTACTCTTTTGTGGAACCTCTCTGCTTTTGGTAGTATCCCCTTCAAGGATACATTCTTCCGAACCATCCGCTCTTGGGCGACTGTCGGCTTTCTCCTAATATCTAGTTTAAAAGCTGCTCTATCTCCTTTTTAAAGGTTAATGCCAGCAGCCTGGTTCCATCCCGGTTAAGGTGAAGCCCATCCCTTCGGAAGAGTCCCTCCTTTCCCCAGAATGTTCCCCAGTTCCTAACAAATCCAAAACCCTCATCTCTGCACCATTGTCTCATCCACGCATTGAGACTCCGGAGCTCTGCCTGCCTTTTGGGTCCTGCGCGTGGAACAGGAAGCATTTCGGAGAATGCTACCCTGAAAGTTCTGGATTTCAACTTCCTACCTAAAAGCCTAAATTTTGCCTCCAGAACCTCCCTACCACATTTTCCTATGTCATTGGTACCGACATGTACCAAGACAGCAGACTCCTCCCCAGCACTATCTAAGACCTTATCTAGGTGGCGCGTGAGGTCCGCTACCTTCGTACCAGGCAGGCATGTTACCAGGCGATCCTCACGTCCACCAGCCACCCAGCTATCTACATGCCTAATGATCGAATCACCAACTATAACGGCTGTCCTAACCCTTCCCTCATGGGCGCATGGCCCTGGAGAAACTTCCTCGGTGCGAAAGGGTTTTACATCACCTGGAGGACAGGTCCTAGTTACAGGATCACTTCCTGCCACACCAGGGTGATGCTCTCCTGTCATGTGACCTCTCTCCTCCATGGCAACAGGGGTGCTGCCAGACTGGAGGTGGGACTTCAGGACTATATCCCTGTAGGTCTCGTCTATGTACCTCTCTGTCTGTCTTATGTTTTCCAAGTCTGCTACTTTAGCCTCTAGAGAACGGACTTGTTCCCAGAGAGAAAAGAGCTCCTTGCACCTAGTGCACACGTAAGACCTCTCACCAACTGGAAGAAAATCATACATGTGACACTTAGGATAAGGACTTACATTGAGAGCTTCAGATGTAACATAACCAGATTATGACAGTAGATGTTAAAAGTGATTACAGTAATGAAGGTCTTTCTCTATTTTACCAGAGAAGTTGGTTGTCCATTTAAAAATTGATGGTATGCTTTAACAACATTAACCTGGACAGTAAACAATATTTCAGAGTCAGATTTTGTAAGAGATTCATGTGATAACAAGAAGGGTTAGACCTTCTTGAGAATACTCATTGAAAATCATTTATTAGTAAAAGTGTAAGAATGATATGTAAGGTTTCATGGAAACCAGTAGAATATTCTTACTTGAAGGAAAGGTCTAGGTTTTAAAGTCTAGTCCTTGAAAAACCGGGTCTTAAGACGTACGTGAAGGAGTGCAGAGGAGATCCCTAATCTTATGTTAGAGGATCTGGGTCCTTCTATAACTTCAGTGTGGTAGCTGTAAAGAAAGACGCAATGTAGGGGATACCATATTTGCCTCTCTATGAGGGCAGTATGAGTATCATGCGCTCTTTGTTCATTATCAGCTTCAATTATCAGATAAGGACCAACTGCAGTGATCAGGAATGCATCCCTGTTGTAAGAGTTCCACTGAGAAGTGGAACAACCTAGGGAGTTGTGCAATTCCCTAGGCTTTCACGTCGTCTAGGCCCTGGTTCCCCTCCCTTAAAAGGAAATTTAAGGAAGATGGAAAGGATAGGAGAACCAGTCATGTAGAAACATGACTGGGTAGAGCCCATCTGTTGAAGCTTTTCTAACCACCTGGAAGCTACCTACCAGGGGTGAATTCTGACGCTTTCTGGCAAAGGCCCATAGCTGCAGAGAGGATGTTGTAGGTTGCTTAGGTGAGACCTGGCTGTTTTATTGCCAGTGTGCAACCGAATGTATTCTGTTAAAGCTGAAATAGAATTGAAGACATATGTGAGCTGTATGTTGAAGCGAGCTGGCATAACCCACATGGTGGGTTTTTTCGCTTTTCTTAATATAGGGTTTCCTAAGCCTTTTGAGCTGACTGTGCTCTGATGAACAGAATAACCTTGGTAGGGATTCCCAGAATGCTATTGTGCATTTGGTAACCACCGTAGTCAAAAAGAACCCCAAGGAGAAAAACTCTGTATTGGAGAGACTTACTGGAGTAGGAATGGAAAAAATTCCTATTGCTTTAGTGGAAAAGCTCTCCAGTTGAATAATGTTCCCTTGGAGACTAAATGTCCCAAATGAAAGGGATAGAAAACAATACAGAGTTGAGAGGACCTACAATTTGGTAAGTCCTTGTAGATGAATAGTTAGAGTTCTTTTGCAGTTTAAACTATGAGACATCCTCTTACAGGTAACTGTAAAAAGGTGAAGGATATAGTTCACCTTGTTGCTAAGTTTCCTGCCCCTCTCCCCCCCCCCTTTTTTTTTTTTTTTTTTAAACAGGGGGAGCAGAAACTTGTGACCTTTAGAGCATGATTATTCTCAATAGCTCTTGGAGCTAGGAGAGTGGATTTCCCCTATAATAAGAGATTCATGTCCAGAGGTAAAGAGTTGACTCAGTGTGTCACTGCTGTCTCAGTCTGGATGAATCTAATTCAAATGCCTGTTTTGATAAAAAGGCAGGTTTATAGGTTCTGAATTTCATACAGAAAGAAGAAAAGACTAAGCAAATAAAATATCTGAAACCCTGCAGTTACTGGGTCTGCTGAACCTGTTGAGGTTTTGGTTTTCTTAGTCTGGTTTGATGTTGCCCTGTTCGGGAAACATCTGCGTGATGGGTAGAAGATGGATAAAACCTTTTCCCCCTAGGGGAATAAAGTCTTTTAGAAGATCTTTTAATAGCTGAGATAGAGGAATTTTTTGACAGTCCTCTGACAGTAGGCTTATCAGTGTCTAACTGACTTGCTTGAAATAGACAATCCTTGTTGAAGAGATTCTCTCCAGTACAAGGACTATTTCCCAGCTTTACTTGTACCCATTTATCCAAGTTTGAAGCTTGGAGCCAGGCAATACGTTGTGCTCCTATGGCTATAGCAGAAGTTCTGCTAATAGACTCAAAGCAGTCCAAGGAAGCACGATTAAGGAATTTAGAGATATTTTGAGCATGTTTGACTAATAACACAGGTACACTAAAAAAAATTTTTTTTAAACTGCCTCTAATGTTTCGATTGATTTTTACGTTTTTTGGTGCGCTGAATCCAAATCTGGTAACCAATTTGCTCCATCACGTACAGATTTTTTGCTACATTGGGTTAGCAGTTTGAGGTGAACGTTTCAGATTGAGTGCGATCGAGATAAAAGTTTCTTGGATGAAATCTTTATACTAATTGTTTAGTAGTTATTCAAATAAGAATAAAGAAAATTGTAACAAGGCAGCACATAAGAATAGAGTAATGTCAACAAAACACACTGTGATGGTAGCAAAATTGTCTGCACTTAAAACAGCCACATACATGTGCACAAACATTGAGCATATAAGAGCGAGGTTAGACACAAAGCAAAGCAAAGAAATGTGCAAAAACTGTTGTACAGGTATGTATGTAAGAATAGAAAACACAAACCGCACCATTGCAATACATGAAGACAAACACCCGATGGTGTGAAAATAAAATTCTAATAAATGAGATCCGACACTGTGGTAATAACTAGCAAATTTTTATTTCAAAGTTTAGTAAAAACACGATATTTGTCAACACAGTTTAGATTTTAAAGTCATTCTTGGGTCAATCAATCTCCTGGTGGGCCCGTTTCTTCTTCCCCCGAATGCTTCTCTTGGTGCGCTGCTTGGCGTATTTTTCATCTGGGGTTTCCCGCAGCAGCAACCAGCAGAAATCAGCCATCATAGTGGTGTTCCATCTTCCTTGGTACCTTCTCTCTGCGTCCTTGATGTCCTGGTGAAACCTTTCACCTTGTTCTTCACTGTACGCCCCCAAGTTTTCGGGAAAGTAGTTCACATGGGAGTGCAAGAAATGGACTTTCAGGCTCATGTTACAGCCTTGTTCTTTGAAGGCATTGAGCATCCTGGCAACAATATCCTTATAGTTCTCATCCCGCCTGTTCCCCAAGAATTTGAGAACAACATCCTTGAAGGAATCCCAGGCTTCTTTTTCCTTCTCAGACATCGTTTCAGCGAATGCTCCATCTGAAATGAGTTTCCTTATATCAGGGCCAACAAACACTCCTTCCTTTAGCTTTGCTTCAGAAAGTCGGGGGAACTTTGAGCAAAGGTACCGAAAGCACTCACCATCTTTTGGAAGGGACTTGATGAATTGCTTAATGAGACCCAACTTAATGTGGAGAGGTGGTAATAGAATTTTATCACGAGGTACCAAGCTCTCATGAAAAACATTTTTCTCACCGGGTCTCAAATACTCCCGAATTGGCCAGTCTTTTTTCCCCCAGTGTAGGTCGCGGGCCCAGCTATCCCACAAGCAAAGGAAGCAGGGATATTTGGTGAAACCGGATTGCTGCCCTAATAGCATGGATAGAATTTTAAAGTCTCCACAAATCATCCACTTATGCTCATCATAACGAATCTTCTGAAGAATCAGGGTCAAATTCTCGTATTTTTCTTGGAGAATAACAGAGTGAGCAATAGGAACTGAAGCGAATGTGTTGCCATTATGAAGAAGAACACCTTTTATGCTGTCTTTTGACGAATCAATGAACAGCCGCCATTCAGCAGGATCATACTTGAGTTTAAACTTTTCCATCACTCCGTATATATCGTTGCAAAATACCAAATCTTCCTCTTTGCTGAAATACTTCAAAAATTGTGTCTCGCGGTTGCGGTACCAATAAAAAGTTGTTCCTGGTGACAATAGATTTTTCTGTTTAAGCCGAGAACCTAGCAGTTGGGCAGCATCTTTTGGGAGTCCTAAATCCCGGACTAAATCATTCAAATCAGCTTGAGAGAAAAGTTCAGGTTTCGGATCTGGTTCAGTTTCAAACTCGGAAGTACTGGACTCATCGGGAAAAGCCATCTGATGAGTCTCATCATGATCAGAACCGTCCACACAAATATGATCCAAAGATTTTGGTGGTTCAGGCACAGGTACTTCGTTGCTATGAAGCATAGGCCTAACTGCTGAGGGAAGGTTGGGGTAACTTATTACGTTCTTATTTTTTAAGTTGTATCCCTTCACAATGCAAGAGCAAAAATAGCAGTCACTGCTGTGGTCTCTTTGTTCACGCCACATCATAGGTATTCTGAAACGAAATGCTTGTTTTTTACCTTTCATCCATAAGCGTAGATCTTCCTCACATGTCTTGCACACTTTGTGAGGAGCCCACGGTTTGTCTTGATCGCCTAACTTCAAACCGAAATAGGCGAAATATACTTTTTTAATAAATGCAGAAATGTTCCTCTGCCGCTTTTTCACGGTATATTCCCCACAAATAAAACAAAAACTGTCCGGAGAGTTGACGCAACCTCTGGCTCTGTGAGCCATCACAAATACACAGCACTGCAAACTACAACTGTAGTGAACCACTTCGGAATAAAGCTGGATTACGACTGAGCAAACAAAAGGTAATAATGAACTTGCAAGAAACTGAAATTTGACAGGAACGTTCATGTCGCAAACACCGTGTTTGAGCGAGCGAACGAGGTGAGGCGAACAGGAAAGAACATGCGCCAGCGCGAGTACTGGATTTAGCCCCCCGCCTCCCAATTGTCCTGTTAATGTATAAAATGAATACAAAACACTCTAAAATATCATGAGGGAGTGTTTCTAGTTAGTTAACCATTACAACCTCTATTTTGGGCCAAGAAAATAAACTGCAGTCGGCTAAAAAGAAATTATGTGAACATTCCTTATATGGATAAGAAATCTAATTTTGCAAGAAAACGTGATGTGATGGAACATTTTGGCTATTTTTCCTGGATTCAGCACCCCAAAATCTATAGGAATCAGTTGCAAAACTGGAGGCAGTTTTTTGGTAGTGTACCTGTGTAATAAATAGTCTGCTCTTTTATGTTCTTGAAGAAAAGGGTCCAAAAGCTTTAAGTTCTTGTATCCTCTTCAAGAGAGAATCCCATATAGAAAATATGTGAGATAATTCTTGCTGAAAGCATGGATGCTTGGAAGCATCGACGCCCAAAAGCATCTAAGGTTCTAGACTCACGACCTGGCGGGTAAGAAGAATGCTTTTTTTGCACTCTTAATGCGCCTCATTGCTGATTCTACTACTATAGAATGATGAGGAAGTTGAGTCTTTTGAAAACCTGGAGAAGGTGGCACTTTATACATAGTGTCAAGTCTTTGAGAATGTGGGGATACCGTTAAGGGGGTTTCCCACATTCTTAATAATAGATCCTGTAAGATCTGATGTACAGGAAGCATAAACATCTCCTTTGAAGCCCAAGGGTATTGCAGAGTTCCTGAATCCCTTGGTATAGACTCTTTCTGAGGTATGGAAATGGCAAGTAGCTTTGCCATATCAAGCACAAAAGCTTGAAAGGAAATCTTTTCTGAGGGGTACCCTCCAAATTGAGGGGTAAAGCTGGAACTGGTGAAAGTTCAGCTGTGGTACCCATGGACTCATCCCAGTCATCGGAATCGGAAAACTTGAAAGGATGAAGCACTGGATTTTCTTTAAAAAGATGTCTTCGGTATCGCTCGAGGTCGGTACCGAGCCGAGTCAGTACCGAATCCTCTATGCTTGAGAGCGATTCCAGGCTCGGCATCGGGAGGAAGCCAGCCCATCAAAGGAGACATGGACGGTACCGGTAGCGGTGCCAATGTCGATACCGGCACGTGCACCGATGCCGATGGCAATGCCAGCACCGGTAGCGATGCCCATACCAGCATCAACACAGACACTGGCACCGATGCAGACACCGGCACCGGCACTGATGCCGACACCGGCATTCGGGGAACGGTCTGCAGCGACTCTAGCAGTACCAAAGTAGCTGACAGATTCGCTAGACCAAGTTCGATGGCGAGGAGTCTTTCATCCATCACCATAGCCGATGCCGGGGTATCAGTACCGCTCGAAGCGGCCAGATCCACCGAGCATGGCACAGGTATGTCCATGGAGGTAAAAACCTCGGGAACAACCTGAAGCCACGATAATGCTTTGGAGCCCGAAGACTCCCGCCGGAACTGTATTGCCATAATGTCCTCGAGGGCAACGCCAGAGGCATCTCGATGCTTAGAAGGAGATCTACCTCTCAAGGACTGGCTAGTCTTAACAGACTTGTTTGGTTACCTGACCCTGGGAGGAAGAAGAAATTTTGGCTGGTGACATCAGGCCTGATGTGAACCCGGTATCGAGTTGTACTCGATCTTGAAAAGTTCTTCTAGTTAAACTCCTGCAGGCGAAACACTCCATCGAGTAATGGTCAAGACCTAAACACTTTAGACACCAGTTATGAGTGTCTACTAATTTAGTTGTACCGCCACACTTTGAGCATTTCTTAAGGATAGTGGCTGGCTTTTCCATGAGGAAAGGATAGAAGCCTAATGGCCAAAATACTTCAGCACTAAGTAGGAACGAAAATATTCTTTAGTGAAAAAGGAACATTTTCAGTAAAAAAGAAAAGCCACCGGCGGTACCGGTGGGCGTCGAACGAAGGCAGGCATGACCATAAAAAATAAAAATAAAGAGGTCACGTGATGCGGTGAGCACAGCAGACGGAATCTGCTTGAGCTCCGGTCTCCTCCGGCCAATAACGGGTCATTAGTGCCGTTCTGAGAACCACTTCTGGGTTGAAATTACTCCCTATTGTGCCGGGTAGAGCAGAGAGAGTGCCCTTGCTGTTGGGAAAGCGCGGGTGAGATGGCAGCGACTGTTAAAGCCGCGCGGAAAGAAAAAGAACGAGGAGCTCCGACGCCTAAAATGGCGGACGCGCTTGCCATGCCGAAATCGCCAGCCTCCCCGGCTTTCTTGGAAGAGGTTTCGGCAGCAGTAGCAGATGCTCTGGCTCTGCAATTTACGACTTTGCAAGAAAAAATGGACAGTCTGCATTTCTCTTTTGGGGCCTTGGGCAGTCGTCTCCACGAGGCCGAGGAACGCATTGGGAAGACAGAAGACAGCTTGGAATCCCTGACCCATGAGCTGACGACTCTGAAAGCCCAGGTTAATACCCAGGAAGCGAAAATCGATGACCTGGAAAATCGCTCACGGCGTAATAATTTGCGGCTGATGGGTATTCCAGACTCGGTCTCTGACGCAGAATTGAAGCCCTATCTGGAGAAAATGCTCCCCGAGGTGTTTGAAGGCATTGCGAAGGGGGGGGGGGGAAGTTGTATATCGAGAGAGCACACCGTGTGGGGAGCAAACAGCCCCGCGATCAACGGCCGTGAATAGTGCTCGTTAAATTCTTGCACTTCCCCCAAAAAGAAGCTATCTTACGAGCGGCACAGCAGAGGGGTGAACTAAGCTATGAGAACCTGAAGCTGAGAGTGGCCCAAGACTATTCTGTGGCATTGAGCCAACGGCGGAGGACCTATGCCCACCTTTGTCAGCAATTGATCTCCGCTAAAATAAAATTCACTATACAATATCCTGCGAGGCTGCATGTCTTCCACGAAGGAACCCGCCGGACCTTTGAGTCTGCTGCAGAGGCCAGACCCTACATTGCGACGCTTATGGGAGAGGATCGGGCGCCCCAGGCACCTCTTCAGAACTCCTGAGAGCCTTCCAGCGACACTTCCCCCGATGCGGGGACTGACTGTGTTACGGGACAGCCTCCGATTGCTGGACAGTGCAGTGGACGTTGTACTCCCTTCCTCAGGCAGTGGAGACTCTGTTCTTTTAATGTGTGAGTTTCACCCCTCAGGGGTGGAAAGGATGAGGAGTAGGATGCTCTGGAGTAGCTGACCTAGGCCACGGCTAGCGATAACTCTTCACCACCCCCCCTTTAGTAAGGCCCGGGAGGTGGGGGCTAACGATGAATGTAGGTGCTGGGGGGAGAAGGGGGGTTGAAGGATTGAGTGCGGATGTATATGGGGAGTGCGGGGTGGGATTCCAGGGTTGGATGCTCGGGGATGGTTTTGGGGTGCGGGGGGGGGGGGGGTGGTGGAGTGCTTGGGCCTGGGCTGGAGCGCCATACCATTACCCTCCCTCGCTCTAAGCGGTCCGAGAGCGGGGCGATCCTGATATCGGTCTGCATTGGGGGGGTAGGGGGGGATGTCTGGTTGTGTGGGCAGTATGGATGGGATTGGGTGGGGGATTTGAGGTTGGATGCTTTGGGGTTCGCCAGTGTGTTAGAGAGAGTGTGCCCCTTGTATGAATGAGTGGGCCTTATAGGGGTCGGCTGCATTCAGGCCGGATAGGCCTCTGCTCTGGATTGCGTCCCTCTGGGCCTCCTGCGGCTACATCCCCTTATCTGGAGGCTACGGTGGGTGCTGGTTTGATGCCGGTAGACAGCTGGGTACTGGGACCTTAAGAAAAGTGCGCTGCAATCTTTTTGTTTTATGTGTTGGTGTGTGATATGAAGATGGACTGAGGGGAAGGGGGAGAGTGAAAGGCGTGATAACTCTGTTGGTCCCAGAGAGGTGTTCGGCCCATACCCTAGAGCCTTTCTGGTTACGGGGGCAGGACGGGTGACCCGCGTGGTAAGCGATACCCTCAGGTAGTCTAATGTTCATTGAAGTAGATGCTATTGTGTTTGCTCTCTCCCCTCATATTGTGGATGTATAGTAACTGTATTAGGGGATGTTTTCTCAATGGGCTGAATGGAAGGTGCAGGGGTGGTCCACTACGTTCTAGGAGTCCGGAGGAGACCACACGCATCACAGATTGGTCTCTATCCAAGGAGGAAGGTAGTGGATGGAGAGACAAATTGAGAGGGGGGGTGGGGGGATGGGGAGGGGTGGGGAGCAGGGATGGGGGTGGGAATATAGTCACATCCAACCAGTAGGCGCTGGGTATTGTGTGCATCATCTGAAGACTGCGGGGAGGGGACCCCAGGCTGGGGGGGTTCTTTCCGGGTTATCGCTTTGTATCTTTTTGGGAGTTTGGCAAGATGTCTTACCCCCCTGAAGTTAATTTCCTGGAATGTTTGCGGTCTGGGAAGCCCCATTAAGAGGACCAAAATCTTGCAGACCCTGGCTAGGCAAAGGGCCGACATCGCCCTGCTTCAAGAAACCCACCAGACAGCCGAGGAGCATGCTAAATTGCATAGAGATTGGGTGGGACAGATACGGGGGGCCCCGGTCATGAATAAGAAGGGTGGTGTGGCTATACTGATCCACAAGCGACTACGCTTTGAGATCGAAAGGGAAGTAGTGAATTCCACTGGGTGGTTTCTTTTGTTGCAGGGGTGCCTTGAGGGGAGACCAGTTATTCTTGGTAATATATATTGCCCTAATGTGTTGGACCCTGATTTGTATTACCGCTTAGCATCCCAAGTGGAGCAGCTCCCGGAGCTACCACTAATATTGGGAGGAGATTTTAATGGTGTGATGGATGTGGAGCTTGATACGTCTAGAGGGGAAGGACCAAGGGGGAAAGCTCAGACAGCTCGACTGCTTACCCGCCTGCGGACGCGACTGGGACTGGTGGACCCGTGGCGATTGCTGCACCCCACTGAAAAGGATTACACTCATCAGTCTCAGGCTCATAGTTCTAGTGCACGAACAGATTACCTGCTGACCTCTCAGGGGTTGTTTGGTAACGTAGATGATGCGCAGATAGGTCCCGCGGACATTTCCGATCACGTCCTTATTTGGGTGCAGCTACGCTGGGATAACTCTAGACCTGGGACAAGGCTCTGGCGGTTCCCCTTGGAATTATATAAGGATTCGCAGTTACGTCAGTTTTTGAGGAGGCGTTGGCAGGAGTTTGAATCGGACCACCGGGGTCACCACGATGATCCCGAGTTGGTTTGGGAGACAGCGAAAGTCGTCCTGCGGGGGGATATTATCGGCTTCATGGGCGCCTCCTTGCCGGCAACGGAGTTACAGACAGACCGCTCGGCGCAGATTTTAGAATTTTTTGACTTGGGTGGAGAGACCCCGCCGTCCATTCGGGTGTTGAAGTCCCGCTTAGTTCTGTACCGACCCTCTCCGGATTACTGTCCGGTGGAGCTGGCGTGGGCTGGGGAGATGGGGAGGGAGATCCCTCCAGGTACCCTTCTTGCAGCCTTGCGAAGAGTGCGGGAGCTGGCGGAGGGAGCACGCTGGAGAGAAATGCAATTTAAATGTCTCACTAGGGTTCATTTTTCCCCCCAACGGGCTCTCCGTTCGCATCTAACTTTGGATGGCCGGTGCCCGAGGTGCTGGGAACCTTTAGCGACTTTATTGCATATGTGGTGGGGGTGTCGGTTAATTCGCCCCTATTGGGCAAAAATTAGCTCCTTTATAGGGGGGTTGCTGGGGCAACGGGTGGGTTGGGATGTCTCCTTAGTTATACTGGATCAGTTGCGTCCCACGCAGCCCAAAGGTAAATGGGCGCGGCTGTTGCTGCGTAAGGCTTGTCTGGTGGGTAAAGGCCCCCTACTGCGCAGATGGCGGGAGCGGAGTCCGTCCTCTTTTTGGGAGTGGCGTAATGCCTTTCATCAGTTGATGCTTTGGGAGGCCCGGGGTGCCAGGGGGAGCGTCAGGCGATGGCAGCTGTTTCAGCTACTATGGGATCCCTATATACAGAATTTGACCCCCCGCAGTCGGAATGAAGTGCTACAATTGGGTGCCTAGGCCTGGGTGCGGTACTAGTAGCTTGGTGACTGTATTAGTGTGAGGTTCTTGGGGTGTTCCTGTACGGGATTGGATGTGACAATAGGGAGGGGGTGGGGGGTTGGGGGAGTGGGGGAGGGGGGATAAACTATACTGGGTTAAAATGCACCTGTAAATGTGGTTGCACTCCTGGTTGGGGATAAGAATCCACCCCATTAGGAGTTTGTTTACTGTTTTGTTGGCTGTTGTTGATGGTGTGTATTAAATAAAGTATATATAAAAAAATAAATAAATAAAAATAAAAAAGAAGAATTTTCCGTGGTGACAAGGACACGTCCTGTCGGCTCCGCGGAAAACAAAGAACTGATGTGAGGGAAGTGAATAGGCAGGAAGGCAGCGCGCATGCGTGTGGGCATGCTCCCAAAGGCTTTCTTTTTGGGAAGCTGGGGAGCGTTTCCGCGTGGGCTCCGTCGGTACCGACGTTTACCCATATGTGAAGACTCATTCCTGCTTGTTCCTGGAGATAAATCACTACTCGGCTGTCAATCTGCACCAGGACCGACTTCCCGTGGAGGACTTCCTCGAAGGCCTTCAAGGCCCATCTGATGGCCTGGAGCTCGAGCAGGTTTATTTGCTGTTGAGCCTCCACAGGTGACCACTGCCCCTGCACGCAGAGAGAGCTTCAATGGGCTCCCCACTCGAGCAGGGAGGCATCTGTGATCAGAACCACATCGTGCTGTGGGGCCTGGAAGAGCGATCCCCGCAGGAGGTTGCTGGGGTTCTGCCACCAGTTCAGGGACAAACGGAAGTCGGAAAGAACCCTGAGTCCCTGAGGTGTCCGAGGGATTGGCTCCATTGAGAGCTGAGACACCGCTGGGCTGTCCACAGGTGCAGGCGGGAGTGAGGAACCACATGCACAGTCAAGGCCATGTGGCCAAAGAGACATAGCATGGACTGAGCGGTGACCTGCCGGGTGCTTTGGTCGCGAGCGACCAGAGCCCAGAGGCGGGTGGAGCGATCCGCCGGTGAGAAGGCCATGGCCTGCCAAGTATCGAGGCACGCCCCGATAAACCCGAGAGTCTGTGCCGGCTCAAGGTGAAACTTTGGGTAGTTGACCAAGAACCCCAAGCTCATGAAGAGGAGGACAGTGTGCAATATCGCCTGCCGGGCCTCCTCAATAGAGGAGCCCATAACAAGCCAGTCGTCGAGGTAAGGGAACACTGGTACGCCCTGACGCTGAATGTGAGCGGCGGCCACAACGAGGCACTTCGTGAAGACCCGAGGGGCAGATCCGAGACCGAAGGGGATCACCCTGTACTGGAAATGCTCTCCCTGCACCCTAAAATGCAGGTACTGCCTATGTTGGGGGTGTATCAACATATGGGCGTAAGCGTCCTTTAGATCCAAGGAGCACAGCTAGTCGCCCTGCCAGAGATAACATCTTGAATTTCTCCCACACCAGGAACTTGTTTAGTCTGTGGAGGTTGAGAATGGGCTGCAGACCCCTCCATCTTTTTTGGGACGAGGAAGTACTGGGAATAAAAGTCTCGACCTCGAAGGTGGGGAGGGACCTTCTCGACTGCCCGTTGGGCAAGGAGGGAGTGCAATTCCCGCTTCAGCAGAATCTGGTGCGTGGGGAGTCGAGGAGGTTCCGCCGGGGAGAAAGGGTGTGGAAGCCTGTCGAAGAGGAGGCGATAGCCCTCCCGGATGACCTGGAGGATCCAGGTGTCCGAGGTGATCAGCACCCACGATGGGTCGAAGCAGGACAGGCGTCCCCCATGCGCTGCCGTATCGCCGGAGGGCGAGGGGCTATGCTGCTGGCGTCAAAACCCCTGATAGGGTTGCAGGGGGGCCGGTGTCTGGGCCTTCGGGCCCTTCGGTTTACGATGACTTTGGCTGGGCTTTCCCTGCGCAGGAGTGGTCGGTGTAGGTGTAGCCGGATACGGCGGGTAGCTGCGATACTGGAGACCTTTCCTGAGGAAGAAGGGCTTCTTGGTGGGCAGCTTCTTCCGAAGCAGGGTACGTATCTTGTGGGAGATACGAGTCCTCGCGACATACTCTGTCTCGATTTCCGCCACCTTCTCCTCCATCGGCTTACCAAAAAGTTGTTCGCAGAGGCAGGGCACATCCAGGAGCTTCTCCAGTACCCACTGCTCCAAATCCGAAGATTGGACCCAAGGTTGGCAGCAGGCTCCGATGCCCGAAGTCACCACCCGAGCTGATGTCTCGAAGCCATCATAGGAGGTTCGATAGATATACTTAGAGCAATCGGCCACTGATTTCAAGAGGGTGCGGAACCTGTCGAGGGGCTTACCCTCGAGGCCCGCAGAGAAACCTCCCAGTTCTTTTGTTAAGTCGCGGAGGAACATACCGATATATAGTTGGTATGCCTGGATGCGACAAGAGAGCATGGAACCTTGGTAGGCCTTGCGGCCCAGGGCATCGAGGGCTCTCGATTCACAGCCTGGCGGGACCAATGAATGGGACTTCGGGCTCTTCTGCTTCCTCATGGCCGATGCCACCACTATCTAAGTGTGTGGAAGTTCGGTCTTTCGGAAGCCTGGCCCTTGCTGCACCTTGTACATTGTGTCAAGGCACTTGCTCACAATGGGAACCGAGGCCGGGACCTCCCACATGTGGAGCAATAGCCGGGAGAAGATCGGTGGCACCGGGACGGTGAGGGATTCCCTGGGCAGGGCCTCGTACTGAAGAATATCAAGTTCTTCAGCACGAGGGTCCTACTCGGCCTGGCTGACCAGGTTGAGGGCCCGAGCCATGTCCCAAATAAACATCAAAAAGGAGGTGTCCTCGGGTGGAGAGGGGTCTGACAGAAGATGCTGGTGGGTGCAGGTCTCCGGGGATGTGACCCCATTGGATTCCCAATCCGAGAAATCGGTCGAGGGATCCGAGCCAGGCGGTTTACCCTGTCCGATGGCCGGCGGCCTGGAGTCAGAGGCCTGGACGATCTTGCCCCCAAACAACGGGAGAGCGAGTGAGACCAACATCGATGACCTTCACGAGGCCCGTGGCTCTCAAGGGTTTCCTGGACAGATCTGGGGGTCCCACGCGAGGGACCCTTGGTCTCCGGGCACAGGTCAGTGAAGCTGGCCGTGAGAGCCTGCTGGGAAGCAATGAACACAGAAACGCTGCGTTCCAGCACCAGCATACGGGTCTCCCACGTGGCCATGGGGCCTTCGGACGCCGACACCGGGGTCACCGGATCGGGCGTCGAGGAGGAGAAGAGGTCCTCACCAGGACAGTCCTCAGGAGACTGGGCACCTTCGCTAGAGGCCTCCGTTTCTCTGTGAGGTACCTTGCGGGGCCACTCCTTGTCCAACTCTCGAACGCCGAAGGGGGCTAAGTGATCAGGCGTGGGAGTGCTTGCGCTTGTCGGGAGCCCCAGACAGCGACTTCGAGGCCTCCTTCTTTTTGCGTCATTCCACCTTGGGGGACCACTGGTCCGAGTGTCGTCTTGAACGCGGTGCCCCATGGGGAGAACCCACCAGAGAGGAAACGACTGAGGGCACCACCGGAGACTCCGAGGTGGCCTTTCGAAAAATGTCTTCGGACTTCTGCTTGCGACTGAGCAGGGCCTTAGAGGACATTTTCTTGCAGAGCAAATAGAGCTCTGGGTCATGGTCGGCTCCCAGACACCATAGACAGCAGTCATGAGTGTCCGTATGCGACATGTTCCTAGAGCATCTATCGCATTTTTTAAACCCAGAGGCCATCGAGGCAAAAACGGCCCCTGCGAGGTCAAAGACCCACGCGGACAGCAGTTGGGAAGAAAAAAGGGCGCAAAGCATGGGAAAAATATTTGTAGAAAAGGTATCCCTGCAAGCTCCAAAAGAGAGCAAGGGCAAGACGGGTAGAAGACCGGTGCAACTGAAAAAAAGAAATACAAGCCTGTTAGGGCGAGGAAAATCAAACGTTTTCCAAGGGACAAGGACATTTGTCCGAAGGGCTCTGCAGAAAAAGGGAGACTGAGCAAGATGGCACCCTTGGGCAGGAAGAGGACCACGCATGCGTGGTAGCAATCTCAAAGGCTTGCTTTGAAAGCTGGGGTATTGCTCCGCGCGGGATCCGTCAGTGCCGACGTCACCCATAAGTGAGGACCGACTTCCTGCTTGTTCCTGGAGCATTAAGCTATAATGTAATCCATTTAAGACTAATAAGAGAAAATATTTTTGCACTCAACACGTAATCAAACTCTGGAATTCGTTGCTGGAGGATGTGGTAAAAGCTGTTAGTGTAGCTGGGTTTAAAAAAGGTTTAGACAAGTTCCTGAAGGAAAGGTCCATAAACCATTATTAAAAGGGAGCCCAGGAAATCCACTGCCTACCCCTGTGCAAGCTTTGTGGAGCCTGTGTACCTTTTCGGGAACCTGCCAAGTACTTGTAACCTGGATTGGCCACTGTTGGAAACAGGATACTGGGCTTGATGGACCTTGGTCTGAATGAGTATAGCATTTCTTATGTTCAATAAGTGGGCAGCAGCAATATTAAGCCACTGCCTGGTTATCGCTAAGCAGCGAAAGACAGGCGCGGTAAAGGCTGGCTGAACATTTGCTGCTGAAGCTAACCAGCCAGTGGCTGAATATTGCTGCAGCCTTATTAGCTTCTTGGCTATCCAGATATTCAATGCTGGAGCCAGGATATGGCCCTGGCATTGAATATCTGGGTTGAAAGTTCAGCGGCACTAGTTGCCACTGCTGAATATCGGACCCTATGTTTCTTGATCTTAATAAGCAGATGTTTTAGATTGTCTTCACTTTCAGTTAGTAAAGCATAGTCGCTTACCTGTAACACGTGTTCTCCAAGGACAGCAGGAATCAGTCCTCACATATGGGTGACATCGACGGCCGACTGAGCCCACGCGGAAGCATTTCCTCAACTTTCAAAGAAAGCCTTTGGGATATGCTACCATACATGCGTGATCCCCTTCCCGCCCAAGGGTGCCATCTTGCTCAGTCAGATGACATAACTAGGATGGTAATAATAAAACCTAAGACAAGGTAGAGAGGCAACTCCCAGGGAAAGAGGGAGGGTTGTGAGGACTGATTCCTACTGTCCCTGGAGAACACCTGTTACAAGTAACTATGCTTTCTCCAAGAACAAGCAGGAAGCCAGTCCTCATATATAGGACTCCCTAGCTCCAGGCTGCCGAGGACCGAACCACAATAGCACCAACGATAGCTAAGTCGGATAGCTGTGAGCTGCAGAAGATGAGTCCCCAACTGAGAGACTCTGTAGACCCTAGCATCCAGTGTAACCATCATTCTGGTAGCCTGAACATAGAAGGGTCAGAGGACAGGAGTTGTCTACACCCCGAAAAGATTGCGGAGTACCGCCTGGCCAAAAGCACTGTCCCAATGGGACTCGCTCTCCAGGCAGTAGTGAGCTGCGAACGTGTGACCTGAAGATCATGTGGCGGCCTTGCAGATCTCTGCACCGGCACTGAGCAGAGGTTCGCCACAGATGTGGCAATTGCGCTCACGCGGTGTGCTGTGATCCAGTTTTTCCAGGGAGAGCTCAAAGGCGAGGACAATACAGTCCGCCACCCAAGTGGACAGAGTTTGCTTAATCACAGGAAGCCCCAATCTGCTGGGATCATAAGAAACGAAAAGCTGGGGAGCTTTTTAATGGCCCCGAGTCTGCTGTAGGTAGAAAGACAGGGCCCGTTTGCAATCCAGTGTATGGAGTACAATTTCTTCCCAACCTGCATGAGGCCGAGGGAAGAACCACCTCCTAATTGAGGTGGAAAGGAGATACCATGTTTTGGAGGAATTTGGGGTGGGTGCGAAGCACCACTCTGTTCTCGTAAAATCTTGTATATGGTGGTTCCGCCACTAGGGCCTGATGTTCGCTTGCTCTTCGAGCGGATGTGAAGGCCACCATAGAAGACATACGAAGCACTGCCAGGAAGTGCTACTGATAGGGGATTTCAATATGCAAGATGTTGACTGGCACATCCCTGCTGAGATGTCATCTAGAAGCAAGGAGATCCTGGATTCTTTACAGGAAGAAGCATTCAGGCAACTGGTAACAGAACCCACATGTGAAGTGGCCATACTGGACTTGGTGCTTACCAATGGGGAAAGTGTTTCTGATGTTATAGTGGGAGATCATCTCACGTTCAGTGATCACCAGATGGTGTGGTTCAGTATCAGGACTAGGGCTGATAAAATCCATTCAAAAGCGAGGGTCTTAGACTTTATGAAAACTAACTTTGCCAAGATGGGCCAATACCTCAAGGAGTCGTTAGCAGGATGGGAACAGCTGGGGAATGTAGAAAAACAGTGGGCAAAACTAAAAGGGGATATCTTAAGGATAACTAATCTTTTTGTCAGAATGGTAAGTAAAAGGAAAAGGAAAAGAAGGCTGCTATAGTTCTCAAAAGAGGTAGCTGAAAAGGTGAAGAAAAAGAGAGAGGCCTTCATGAAATAGAAGAGATCACTAAGAGAGGAAGACAGGCATCGATATTTGGAAAAACTTAGAGAGGCTGGCAAAATTGTCAGGAAAACAAAGGTACAAAAAGAAGAAGAAATAGCCAATGCAATAAAATGGGAGGATAAGACATTTTTCAAATATGTTAGTGAGAGGAGGAAGGGCAAAAGTGGTATTGTCAGACAAGGGTGAAGGGGAGGAATATGTAGAAGCTGATGAGGATAGTGTGGAATTGCTTAACAAATATTTCTGTTCTGTGTTCACAGATGAAGGGCCTGGAAGACAACATCCACAAACAGGAACAAAAGCGAGGGGCATCTCAATTGATTTTCAGAGGACTGTGTTCATGAGGATCTAGCTAAACTATAAGTGGAAAAAGTGAAGGGACCAGATGGGATACATCCAAGAATACTGAGGGAACTTGAGGATGTTCTAAGCAGCTCCACCAACTAACCTTTTCAATACCTCTATGGAGTCGGGGTGGGGGGGCCAGAGAATTGGAGAGAGGCACATATGGTCTCTTTATATAAAAGCTGAAGTAAGGATGTGGTTAAAAACTACAGGCTGGTTAGTTTAACCTTGGTGGCGAGTATACTGAAAACGCTGCTGAAAGAGAAAATAGTGAGGTTTCTAGAGTCCAACAGATTGCAGGATCTGAGGCAGCATGGACTCACCAGGGGCAGGTCTTGTCAGACAGATCTGATTGATTTCTTTGACTGGGTGACCAGGGAATTGGACCGAGGGAGAGCCCTAGATGTGGTGTATTTAGATTTCAGTAAAGCATTTGATACTGTTCCGCACAGACGGCTTATAAGCAAACTAAGCACCCTTGGGATGGACCCTAAAATTACTGCTTGGGTTAGAAATTGGTCGAGTGGGAGGCAACAAAGGATACAGGTAAAGAGAGTTCATTTTGAGGAGAAGGTTACCAGTGGAGTGTTGCAGGGATCTGTCCTTGGTCTTATTCTTTTTAAAATCTTTGTTAGTGATATTGCAGAACAGTTGTCGGGTAAGGTTGTCTCTTTGCAGATGATACCAAAATCTGCAACAGAATAGACACCCTGGAAGGTATATATAATATGAGGAAGGATCCAGCTAAGCTTGAAGAATGGTCTAGAATTTGGCAGCTGAGATTTAATGCTAAAAAATGTAGGGTCATGCATTTGGGCTGTAATAATCCAAGGGAGCAGTAAATATAGGGGGTGACGTACTTCTGTCCACGAAAGAAGAACAGGACCTAGGCATGATTGTGTCTAACGATCTCAAAGTAGCTAAACAGGTAGAAAAGGCGATGATGAAAACTAGGAGGCGGCTTGGGTGCATAGGGAGAGGAACGGCCAGCAGAAGAAAGGAGGTGATAGTGCCTCTGTATAAGTCCTTGGTGCAACTTCATTTGGAGTATTGTGTGCCATTTTGGAGACTACACCTTCAAAAGGATATAAATAGGCTGGAGTTGGTGCAGAGGGTGGCTAATAAAATGGTTAATGGTCTTCGCTATAAAGTATACTTTAGAGGAAAGGCGGGACAGAGGTGATATGATTGAGATGTTTAAATACCTCCGTGGCATAACACACAGGAAGAGAGCCTCTTTCGATTGAAAGCAAGCTCTGCTACAAGGGGACATATGATGAGGGTGAAAGGGGATAGACTCAGGAGTAATATGCGAAAATATTTCTTTATGGAAAGAGTGGTAGATATGTGGAATAGTCTCCCAGTGGAAGTGGTAGAGATGAGGACAGTCTAAATTCAAAAAAGCATGGGACAAACACAGAAGCTCTCTAAAGGCAAAAAGGGGACTCTTGTAATGGGTGGATATGGAAGGGCAGACTAGATAGGCCATGTGGTCTTTTTCTGCTGTCATGTTTCTATGTTTCCATGAAAGATACCGCAGATGGAAAGTGGCTAGTGGCTCGAATGGTGGTCTAGTAAGCTGTGAGAGCACCATGTTGAGGTCCCACTCTGCCGCCGGTCGATAGTACACCCCCACTGCCATCGCCTTCCCCTTTTTACATGGAATTTCAATTCATAGAGATTCTACAGCAAATTTTGTTTCCTGCAAAACTTTAATCCTTTCTGACTCAATGCCCTCTCTAATATAGAGCGCAACCCCTCCATCAATTTGATCAGCTCTATCATTACAATATAGTTTGTACCCCGGTATCACAGTGTCCCACTGGTTGTCCTCCTTCCACCATGTCTCTGATATTCCAATCATATCTAACCTCTCATTTAGTGCTATATATTCTAACTTTCCCATCTTATTTTTTAGACTTCTTGCATTTGCATACAAGCATTTTAGAGACTGTATTTTATTCATATTAATTTGGCTATTGGTAGACATGGGTAATTTGGGATCTTTAAGCTCTGTCTGCTCCATACTCGAGGGCATTTGGGCTACTTTACTCTTTTTTGGAACCTCTCTGCTTTTGGTAGTATCCTTCAAGGATACATTCTTCCGAACCATCCGCTCTTGGGTGACTGTCGGCCTTCCCCTATTATCTAGTTTAAAAGCTGCTCTATCTCCTTTTTGAAGGTTAATGCCAGCAGCCTGGTTCCATACTGGTTAAGGTGAAGCCCATCCCTTCGGAAGAGCCCCTCCTTTCCCCAGAATATTCCCCAGTTCCTAACAAATCCAAAACCCTCATCTCTGCACCATTGTCTCATCCACGCATTGAGACTCTGGAGCTCTGCCTGCCTTTTGGATCCTGCACGTGGAACGGGAAGCATTTCGGAGAACGCTACCCTGGAAGTTCTGGATTTCAACTTCCTACCTAAAAGCCTAAATTTAGCCTCCAGAACCTCCCTACCATCTTTTCCTATTTCATTGGTACTGACATGTACCAAGACAGCAGACTCCTCCCCAGCACTATCTAAGACCTTAACTAGGTGGCGCGTGAAGTCCGCTACCTTCACACCAGGCAGGCATGTTACCAGGCGATCCTCACGTCCACCAGCCACTCAGCTATCTACACGCTTAATGATCGAATCACCAACTATAACGGCTGTCCTAACCCTTCCCTCATGGGCACATGGCCCTGAAGAAACTTCCTCAGTGTGAGAGGGTTTTACATCACCTGAAGGACAGGTCCTAGTTACAGGATCACTTCCTGCCACACCAGGGTGATGCTCTTCTGTCACGTGACCTCTCTCCTCCATGGCAACAGGGATGCTGCCAGACTGGAGGTGGGACTTCAGGACTATATCTCTGTAGGTCTTGTCTATGTACCTCTCTGTCTGTCTTATGTTCTCCAAGTCTGCTACTCTAGCCTCTAGAGAACGGACTTGTTCCCTTAGAACAAAGAGCTCCTTGCACCTAGTGCACATGTAAGACCTCTCACCAACTGGGAGAAAATCATACATGTGACACTCAGTGTAAAAGACTGGAAAGCCCCCATCTCGCTGCTGGACTGCTGTCTGCATCTTAGTTTTAAGTTTTTGTTTAGATCTTTAAGCTCTTTACTTAATAAGGGTGGTTATAGATATTTGTACCAATAAAACTGTACCTAATACGTTTAATATACCTTGTTCACCTGAAGCTTAATTAATCTCAGGTCCTTAGTGTATGACTGATTTCGGTAACGAGCTTCACCTGAGAGCACCTCCTGTCTTTAAGATGTGTAAGTACCTATAAAGCTATGATTATCCCAGGGGTGGGTGGGTGTGGGGAGGGAGGGAGGGAAATAACACTTATTAAAAGAGGGCTGCTACACAGTACCCTGTCCTGTGCTGCTGAGGTAAGCTATATTTTTATTTGATTTAAATTATAGCTCTTTGTTACTGCTAGGCTCTAACGTATTATGAAATTTAAACTACAAGCTCTCTGCTGGGTTCTAAATTTAACCAGAAAGCTCTCTTCTGTGTTTTAAATTTAAAACTAAAAGTACTTTGCTGGGTTCCTGTTTGAGGAGGGCATCCAGGGGAAGTTTGGTGGGAAACTCTCCTCTGAAGTGGTGAGGAGGAAGTTCTCAAAAATTTAGCTGGTAACCTCTCTAAATTATGGAGGGAGTCCATTGCTCTGTGGTGATTGAATGCCACCATTGAGCAAAGTGAAAGAGTCTTCTTGGGATTGTGGTGGGTTCTTCTCTGTGCAGGAGAAGACTGGCTGTGCTCCCTATGTGGGAGTCAAAAGCTAGGTGTAGCTGATGTTTGTGTGGCTGGCTGTGGCTTGGCCAGTCTGAGTTTCTTAGCCTGCTTAGGACCCTGCTGTTTTTGTTGGGTCTGATAGGCTGCTTGGGAGTATGAGGGATAGAATCTTCTTTTCTAACGGTAGAAGGGTTTTTTAGCTGCTGTCTTCTTTCTGGAAGGATCAGCAGTTTTTCTGGAGAGCCTTTTAAGCGTTGTGTCATCTGTTTCTAGCTCTCTCGCCTTCTCCCACCAGTTCTACCCAAAAGGATTTTCCCTGATGCAGGAGATGTTGCTCAACTTATCTTGGCTCCATTGTTCCAAGTCTGAAGCCTGGAACCAAGCCAGATGCCTTACACCTATGGCACTAGAAGAAGCCCTGCTAGATGACCTAAAGGCATCAAATGCTGCCCTATTTACAAATTTAGAGACATTCTGGCCGTGTGCTACAACAGCTTGGAAGGCTGGTCATTTCTCCTCAGGAAGGAATGGGAGGAATCCTTCCCAGTGTTTATTAAGTTCCTTCAGGAACATCCCCATGTAGAGGATGTACCATTTATTCTGTTGGATAGCATGGATGCCTGAAAAGAGCGACAGGCGAAGGAATCAAGATTTCTTGATTCCCTGCCTGGAGGAATCGAGACATGGTTCTTGCCACATTTTATGCGTCGCATTGTGGATTCCTCCAGCATAGAATGGTGTGGAAGTTGTGGCTTCTGGAAGCCAGGACATTCAGGAACCCTATACATCACGTCTAACCGACGACTGATAGGAGAAATGTTAAAGGGGTCTCCCATATTCAGAGCATTAGGTTATGCAGAATTTGGTGTACCGGAAGGACTTTGGCCTCTTTCGAGTCTCTGGGATACTGGAGGATCTCCAGCTCCTCCACTCTCGGTTCCCGTTCTGACACCGCTGGAATGGATAGGCCAGACGCCATGTCTCGGATAAACTCCTGAAAAGACATGCCTTCAGAGGGGATTTATGCAGAGTACTGATGGATGGTGGCAAGGGTTCCAAGGTGATGTCATGGAAGGCATCGGAATTGAAGGATCGGTAATTGGAATCAGAGGAGTCCGGATCCGATACTGGTGAGTCTTGATGATGCCGATGATGGCATGAGTGTAGTTGATGCTCCTTGGTGTCCTTGGGGGCTAAGCCCGGCATAGACCATGGATTATCTGCAGCCGATGTTGATACCTGGGTCGGTACCGATACCTCAGTTCTCGGTGCATCGGTGCTGAAGGCAAAACTGATGTCGAAGCCTGCACCGGAGTGGATGGAGTCATCAAAATCAATGCTCCCAGCTGCATTCCTGGGGCTGTCTGTGTTAAAGGAACTGCAGCTGCTAGGACAGCCGCTATAGTCCTCTTCAAGGACAGCATCCGCTGATCCAGGGAGGTAGCTTGCATCTGGTCCAATGAAAGAACGGGTTGGGTGCCACCATACCAGAGCAAGGCATTGGGGGCACTCTGGAGGCCGAGGCCTCGGGTGCTTCCCAATTCCCTATCAAGGTTTTGGAGGACAAGATCTCCCGCCGGGGATGCCTGGACCGATGCCCAGATTCGGAAGAAATCCTGGACGATTCCTGGTGAGGGAAACAGGACCTTTCTCTCAATTCAAGACTTCCCCAAGGAATCCTTGGTTCCTTCAGCTTTTCAGAGGAGTCTCAGAATTTTACCTTGTCTTTTGGAGGTTTAAAAGGAGACGTGGTTTTCTTAGTCTTCTGCTCCGAGTGCCTCGACTCTCTGGAGTGCTTTGAACCGTGAGAGCATGACGATGCTATCGAGGAAGTAGAAGCCAATGACATTGAATCCAAAGGGAAGAGTTCCCCAAACATTTTAGCTCGGTTTCCTAGGCCCCACTTTGTCATCTGTTTGCAGAGAGAGCAGTCTTGGGGAATATGATCAGGACCAAGGCCCTTCAGACACCAATCATGTTTGTCTGTCATCGAAATGGTGCTGGAGCACTTAGTCCATGTTTTGAAACCGCTGGAGGGTTTCTCCATCTTAAGATGGTGGGCAAGGCCCGATGGGCATAAGGGCCCTGAAATAAAAGGAAAATATATATATTTTTTTTAGAAAAATGAAAAGATACAGACAAAATTACAAAGAGAAAAAAAAATGAAGCAGTATCGAGATGATACCGGTGCAGTTAGGCAGAGCGGTAATTAGAAAAGTTTAAGGTTCTTTTCTGCGGTGAGAGGGTTATAACCCGTTGGCTCCGTGGAAAAGGAATAACTGAGGAGAGAGAGTTGAGAGAGCAGGAAGGCAGCAGCACAAGTGCAGTGGAGTGCTCCCAAAGGCTTTCCTATTGGTAGCTGGGGAGCTTCCCATGCGGGTTCCGTCGGTACCAGATGTCACCCATATGTGAAGACTACATTCCTGCTTGCTCCTGGAGATAGGGAGAGAGTCCGGGGAGGAAAATGGAGGTTGGAGAGGGACAGCAAGAGAGGGGTTGGAGTGCTGGTGAGGAGGGAAGACTACAAGTGATTTAGTAGGTACGCACCCCCATCTCAGCAACACACAAACGCAGGCACCCCACCTCTGCAAAATACACACATATGCAGGTACCCTACCTCTGCAAAATACACACATACGCAGGTACCCTACACCTCCACACCACACATGCAGATGTAGCTTAAAGAAACAGTGGGAGTGGTGGAAGAGGGAGGAAGAGAAGGAGTGGAGCCTGATTTATTAAGCTTTTTCCCATAGAAAATAGGACAACAGTCTTAGTAAATTGGACCCTAAAAAAGTAACTGCAATACAACTTTTTGAGTGGGCAGGGGCGTGCACTGTGATCTAGGTTCAGTGGCCGGCCCCTAGATTTTTAGGCTGACTTCTAGATTCCACAAAACTTTGTGAGGGCTTGAACTAAGAGATGCAGCAGCCTCTTAAACCCCACATTCTCAACCATCTGCAAGGGCTGGTCATCCAGGGCAATCATTTCTCCAATGCAGTGTCATCACCTTCGATGCTACTTGCCCCAAAATATAGCTGCTGAACACTACCCCATCCTCTCCATGACTTGTTTTGATTCATATTGGGTCTGCTGGAATGGCACCTCCTTTGGAGAAGAGCCTGGGAGCTTTACCCAGGAAATGGATTTCCTTTTTCCTGCAGCTTTCCTGCCCTTCTTTCCACTACCGGATCAAGTCTGCAGCCTAGGATTAGTGCCCTCTCTTGTACAGAGCTTCAAATTGTACCATTTATGCAAATGATGTTTAATGCCACTGTTGGTAAGATGGCCCATCAGCTTTCCACAACTAAGGCCTTTCTATAGTAACTGTATTCTGCGTATCGTGGATCCTCAAGCACTTTAGAATGTCTCCACACCAGAGGTTTTACAAAACTTCCTCTCTACTTCCTTTAGGAGAACAGTTGCTATTGCTTATTAAGTTGATTCCCTGTGCTGGTATGTGTTAGCTAGGACACTTCAGTCTAACTAGCAGAATTTGCTCAAATCCCTATGCTACTGATCTTGCAAAAAGCGCAACTACTCTCTATCATGGGCCCTAAAGCTATGAAATGAGCTCTTGCTAATGGTGAGGTAGGAGCTGAAGTTTCTTCCATAACTGGTTAAGGCAAATCTTTTTGATGAAGGCTTTTAATAGAAGAATTAGAGATCTCTTCCTGTTTTGACACTGAATTCTGATGACATACGTTTGTTGATTTTATGTAACAATTTAATTTTTATTTTTAATTGTGAACTATTCAGACTCTGAAACACAATGTATTTTTAAAGGAACTCTCCTTCCTCTTATAGGGACCGATGTAATTGAGCCAGTTCTACCAGAAGAAAAAGAACGAGGACTTCCCTAATCCCAAAATAACTAGAGCTGAATTAACACCATTCATACAAAGATTAGTCAATCCATCATTATCCCAAGGAATCTTGCCAAAAGAAATGACTACTGCTCCATCCTAAAACACCATTCACTCAACAAGCACTGCCTAGGCTCTTATAGAATGATATAGAGTCTTCCATTTATATCCAAGATAATTGAAAAATCAGTCCAGAGGCAATTGCAAGATCATCTTGATACATATGCACCACTCGATACACACTAATATGGATTCCGATTGCACCATGGTGTAGAAACACTCCTTATCTCCCTGTTCGATAAAATAATCCAAGGAATCAAACACACAAAACATTCCTACTACTTATTTTCCTAAATATAGCATCAGCATTCGACTCCATCAGACATGACACCCTAATCACTCGACCAACAACTGGGCATTGGAGGCACTATAATCCAGTGGTTTATATCACACCTATCAAATCGCACACAACAGGTCAAAATTGATCATTCACTCTCAGGACCATTCAATAAGACCTAAGGAATATCCTAAGGCTCAGCTTTATCCACATTACTCCAACATCTACCTTCAACCCATCTGCGACATAATCAGAGCACACAACATTGATTACAGAATATACATAGATGACAATGATTTTCACGACATTCAAAACATTAGAACCAAACTACCAACAAATTATCGAATGCTTCAAGATGTCATACTGGCTTAACTCCGTCAACCTCACAATAAATCTAAAAAAGACAGAAGTACTTATGATTCCCAGGTACAAATAATTCTTACCACCTCAGATACTACAAGTAAATGGGGCCTCACTAAAGGTGAAAAAGGAAATTAAATACCTGGGAACTTTATTGGACCAGAAACTCAACCTAAGAAAACAAGAACGATGCAAAACCTAAGACCTCTCCTCTCAATTGATAACTTCTGCTCAGTTATCCAAGCTATGGTATGCTCCCACTTTGATTTTGCCAACAGTATCCTCCAGGGCCTCCCCAAACAAACCTTGAGCATCTTACAGATGGCACAAAACACTGTTGCATGCACCATCATGAATGAAGCCAGGACAGAACACATAACACCCATCCTACACTGGCTACCGTCAGACAGAGGATCAAATACAAAACGCTAATGACCACCTTCAAAGACAATCAAGAACATGGCACCAACGTACATCAATTCATTAATACAAATGCACCTGGAAACAAGAAAAAGAAGGGAATGTACACAAAAATCACTGACAATCCCTAAGGAATTCAGGAAAGCAAATCAAGCAACAGAGCATTTCTTTCTACTCCCCAACCAACTGGAACACACTCACAGCCAGCTTAAGAGAAATAAATGACCTGACCATATTCAGAAAGAGACTCAAGACACATCTATTTACTATTAACAGAACAGAGGTGAAGACCCGAAACTGTACCCCACATAAATCCTAATTCTACTGCATTCGTATACCTCTTCCCACAGGTATAAGATAATTAAAACATTTATCACCCATAATGATAAAATTCATAACACTGTATGAACCATGACATGGATATAGGTTCCTTCTCCTCACTCTGCTGCACCCTGCCCCTGCTTCCCCTCCCTTTTTGTCCTGTTGTTTTTGCTGTCTCTATTAAAACTAGAAGCCCCAAAAGGAATTTTACCTAGAAACCCCAAAGTGCGTCAATTGACGCACTATCATGACGAATGCGTTTAGCATGAAATGTAGATGTGAATTAATGTGAAGTTACTTATTTGTTAAATACGTGCGGTATGTGACGTCATCGTGTGTTTATTGTTTGTAATGTCGGAGTAAAACTGTAAACAGTGACTGAGATCCGCCACCTAGTGGGAACATGAATTTATACCTGGGAATGTGAATTTATACCTAGAAGCCCCAAAGTACGTCAATTGATGCATGTAAGACAATTGAGTGCGTCAACTGACGTACTTTGGGGCTTCTAGGTATAAATTCATTTTCCCGCTAGGTGGTGCATCTATCATTAATTTTCGATGCACATATTTGAACATCTTGACCTTGCTAACAAAGTCATGGAACATGACTGACATGGTTCCAGCAGTGGTGCTGGTATACAACTTCGAAGATGCATTTGCGTCGACGCACTTTAGGGCTTCTAGTGTTAATGGCTTAATGCAGACACCATTGTAGGAAGCATGCATTGGCTCCCATAGTTATCAGTCCTTGCCTTGTTTCATTTATGAATTCCTGTGGCTTTTGTCCTTCCTCATATTCTCTCTCTTCTTTTTTCACTTTGGCCAATAGGCTTCTTCAGATTATTGTATACACTGAATATACATATTATTTTATAACACATATTGAGGTTTCAAATTGGTGAAGGTTTCATCCTATGCGACACTGTTGGTCACATTAGTATAGGTTGACGTCCATCCTGTAACCACATTTCCACTTTCTGCTTTTAAGTACATACTTTTAACCATTTGCTTTGACGTCCATCCTGTAACCACATTTCCACTTTCTGCTTTTAAGTACATACTTTTAACCATTTGCTTCTATTCATATTTGCACTTATTAGATTTTTAATTATTTCAGTATTTTTTTTATACTGCCCTTCCCAAGATCAAGGCGATTTACAATAAACAATTTACATAGAACAATGTCATAAGTGGAACATTAAACACAACTAGTTACATATGGAACTATTTACAGGTTTTTCAGTTTTACAAACTTTTACATTTGTGATTAAGTTTGGTTTTAGATGCTAGACCTTATGCGCTTTAAGAGGTTTTATACATATGCACTTATTTTTTCTTATTTATTCATTCATTTACTTATTTATTTATTTTTATGACTATATACTGTCCTCTTATGTTTGTTTTTATATTTTAGCCATGTCCTTTTTAAAGTAGTTTTTACATATGTTTATGTTGATTGTTACTGGGCTCCATTGTTTATTTATTAAGTGTGTCATGTTGTTATATTTAGTGTCTCTTTGATGACGTTTTATTGCCCCTGAAGAAGGCACATGCCAAAACGGGTTGGGTGAACTTTAAAAAATGTTGGATCTACTGCCTATAGACGCTCTGCTCTTTTTGGTTGTTACAGAACTGGAGAATGTACACGATTATATGCAAATAGCTCTGCCTATCCTCTCGGGATACAAAAGACCTGTTTGAAATTTTGACATGTTGAATTTAAGATGTTCACTGTAATTCTTCTTGGAGTTAAAGATGTTCACTGTAATATTTTTTCGAGTTCCATGTAAACTGCATTGTGCGGCAATAGTTCATTGAGTTCCCTGTAAACTGCCTTGATTCCATGGATAAAGTGATATATAAAACCTAAAAATAAATGAATAAAATAGAAAACAGGAGGACTCTGTCCCATCAAAGATCTGAAGGCTCTGAACAATTCTTTTTTTTTTTTTTTTTTTTAAAGACAAGACAAGACAAGGGAGGTGCCTCAGATCTTCTCAGAAAAAACTGTATCAGCTGAACGTCCTAGAGCTATGGGGCGTATGTGATGTTTTAAATATTTTCTAATATTGGTTGTCTAAAAACGTTATCCTAGTGCAGAAAGACATTCAGATAGCAGTATCTCATATATATGAATGATCAGGGAGGATAAGAATCATACTACTTAAGATAGGGAACTGGACAACATCCTGGCAGACAAACTGAGCTGAATCCTACAACCTTGCACGTGTTTCTTAAACAGAAAGATAGAAAATAAGATATTTCATGAATGATGAATTCCTGTAGTAAATGTAATTGTTTTCTTTGAACAGGAACATTCCTCAGTTCTGTTCAAGAATAGAGATTCACTGTAAACTAAATTTAGATGCCTTCCTTCTAGACTGGGGGGAAGAGGGGAGGGGGCATTGCATGTCCTCCATTTCCTATAGAGGCAAAGACATTTCTAAAATTGATGCTTATCCCTATATGGCTGAAGCAGATCTAGTTTCCACTCTTGAGGGAGTTATTCTTCAGGGAAAGCATAGTTACTCACCTGTAACAGGTGATCTCCGGGAACAGCAGGAATTTAGTCTTCACATATGGGTATCATCGGTACCGACGGAGCCTGTGCGGGAACGCTCCCAGCGTCCAATTAGAAAGCTTTTGGGAGCATCCCACAGCGCCTGCGTGCTGCCTTACCGCCTTTCCCAACTGCCTCTCTCCAGTTGAGTTTAAAGCTGAGACAAAGAGAGAGAGAGAGGGAAAGAGAAAGAGATAGATAGAGAGATAGAACTCCTAGGGGAGTTGGGTGGGTTGTGAAGACTAAATTCTTGCTGTTCCCAGAGATCACCTGTTACAGGTGAGTAACTATGCTATCTCCAGGAACAAGCAGGAATGTAGTCTTCACATATGGGGACTCCCTAGCTTTAGATGCCAGGGAGAGACCCCAGAAGTTGTGTGTCCCTGTGAAAGGGCTCCACTTCCCCCCATGGATCTCTGGCATCCAACCAGGGATGGCGGGTAGGAGTTGATTAGGTATGGAACAGGTGTTGGAGAACAGCCTGACCAAACAAGGCATCCCGGCGGGAGTCCTGGTCTAAGCAGTAATGGGCTGTGAAGGTATGAACCGAGGCCAATGGGCTGTGAAGGTATGAACAGAGGCCCAAGTAGCTGCTCGACAGATGTCGTCGATAGACACAGAGTGCAGGTGAGCCATTGAAGCTTCCATGGCTCTCAAATTGTGAGCTGTGACATGGCCCTCCAGAGGAAGGTTCTTACTCTGATAGGCAAATGAAATGAACTGTGCAAGCCAGTTGGACAGCGTTCTCTTGGAGATTGGAAGTCCCAAATGAGAAGGATCAAAAGGAACAGAGTTGAGAGGACTTTCTATGTTGCTGTGTTCTTTGCAAGTAAAAGGCTAAAGCTCTTTTACAGTCCAAAGTATGAAGATTCCTTTCTGCATTTGATGCATGAGGCCTTGGAAAAAACACAGGCAGGTAGACCGCTTGGTTAAGATGAAAAGGCGAGACCACCTTTGGCAAAAAGTGTGGATGAGTCCTAAGGACTACCTTGTCATGATGGAACCTTGTATAAGGTGGATCAGCCACTACTGCCTGCAACTCACTGATGCGATGTGCTGATGTGATTGCAATGAGAAAGATAACCTTCCAGGAAAGGAATTTCAATGAAGTAGTAGCTAAAGGTTCGAAAGGTGGCTTCATGAGTTGGCCAAGAACCAGGTTTAAGTCCCATGCCACCGGTGGTGGCTTAATGGGAGGCTTAGTTAGAAGAAGGCCTTTCATAAACCTTGCTATAAGAGGATGGGAGGAAATAGGTTGTCCATTTAAAGGCTTGAAAGAAGCTGCAATAGCACTCAAATGGACTCTTAGTGAGTTAGTTTTAAGTCCTGCATTGGATAAATGAAGGAGATACTGATCCTAGCTGACAGCATGGAAGCTTGAGAGCATCGACGACCAAAGGCATCGAGAGTCCTAAGTCCTACATGCACGACCTGGAGGATTGGATACATGTCTCTTTGCACTTTTGATCCTTCTCATGGCTGATTCCACCACCATTGAACGGTGTGGTAATTGAGGTTTTTGAAAGCCAGGACAAGGTGGAACTCGATACATGGTATTGAGTCTTCGAGAATGAGGAGATGTGGTTAAAGGTGTTTCCCACATCCTTAGCATAAGATCATGTAAGATTTCATGAATAGGCAGACTAGCTGCCTCTTTGGAGGATTTCCATCTCCTTTGCCCTAGGCTCTTTTTCAGGAGCTACTGTGATGGAAAGGCCTCAGGCCACATCACGGATAAAGTCCTGAAAGGACATATCCTCTGGCGGAGACATTCTGCGCTGAGGAGAAGAGGAATCCTCGGGGAGAAGTACTCTGGTATCGGCAGAGTCTTCGGAGTCTTCAGACTCATTCGAGGATTCCAAATATCTCCGATCCCGGTGATCGTGCAAAGTACAGTACCGGTATCGATCGAAGTCAGCATCGGGTTGTTCCAGTACCGATCTGTCGATGCCGGAGACAGACGCATGACTCGGTACGGGTGGCATACCCAATTTCGATGCAGTCGGTACCGGTATCGGTTGAAGTGTTTGAAGCGGTTTCAACGGTACCGAAGTTGTGAGAAGAACCGCTAGACTGCGTTCAAAAGCAAGGAATCTCTGGTCTATCGACGCTGCCGATGCTTGGGTGTCGGTACCAGTAGAAGCGGCCAGAACCCCAGAGCATGGCGCCAGCAGTTCTGCCGAGGTTGAGGCCTCGAGAACATCCTGGAGCCCCGTTAATGCTTTGGAAGCCAAAGCCTCCCACTGGGGAAGTTTTGCCGGTGAAAATTCCTCAAGGGAAACGACAAGGGCATCTCAATACTTAGGAGATCTACCCTTTGAGGACCGGCTAGATTTATGTTTAGTTACCTGAGATCCATGGGAGGAAGATGAAGCCCTGGAGGACGTCGATGTAACAGACGCCGCGTCTGAGGGAAAAAGGGTGCTAAGTTTAGCAGCTTGATTCTGCCGGCCCCTTTTTGACATCATTACACAGGAGAGGCACTCTGAAATAGAGTGGTCAGAACCTAACATTTGAGACACCAATCATGGGTGTCGGTGACGGCAATGGTACCGCCACATTTGGAACATTTCTTAAAACCCAAAGTAGGTTTTTCCATTTTAAAGGAAAAATGGGACCTAGTGCCCAAAATGGCGCCTAGCACCAAGGAAAAAAAGTTCCTTAAGTAAACCACTTCAAAAACTATAGATTTTTTTTAAAAAAATTTTTAAGAAGAAGAAAGAACCGGCGGTACAGGTATAGCGTAGTGGGGAGGCAGACGTGACCACAAAAACAAAGATTAAAGGCAAAATTTTCTGTGGTGACAGGGTATGCGACATGTCGGCTCCGCAGAAAACGAAGAACTGGAGAGGGACAGTTGGAAAGGCGGGAAGGCAGCACGCAGGCGCTCTGGGATGCTCCCAAAGGCTTTCATATTGGACGCTGGGGAGCATTCCCACGCGGGCTCCATCGGTATCGACGATACCTATATGTGAAGACTACATTCCTGCTTGTTCCTGGAGATAGTAAGAATGTTTTCTTGTGTAGTAAGGATCCCTGACTTTCCTTTCCTCTGCTTTATTGCAATCTTATAATAGATAAACCACCCCTCTCTCAAAACTAACAAACAAGAATATTTGTTAGTCCCTATTTGAAAACATTTTAGCGAAATATGTTGTTCTTAGTGCCACGCAACAGCTATGAAAACTAGAGTATTTGGGAAATGAAGGGCCATATTTGTTAGATGATAGCAAAGGTTTTACAGATATTTGCTCACTGTCATGGAAATAGTCTCTTCAGATGACAATGTATATTTTTTTGTATTTTATAGCATTTGACCATTAATAATATGAATACACTTGAAAGAGTTTATTTTACACTCTATGGGGTTATTTTGGAAGCCTTATGTGTGATTTCCATATGGCAAATCAGGTGGAAATGATATCCAAGTGTAAATGGTGATTTTAGAAAGGGCTCAATTTACACATGAATGTCCTTACTACGTAGAAATTGCAAGGCAGTGTATGGTGCTGTGGTTTGGGCATGACTACCCAAGAAAATCTTTGAAGCTCCCACACAACTGAAGATATATAAGAAAAGAGAGCCAAAATGATCCAAATATAATTAAATAAATATCAATTAAAAAGATAAGAGATCCCAAAACATCTCTTGAGATATACGAGGGGGTACCCAAAAAAAACAGGAATTATTTTTTAAAAGCTATTTATTTCAAATTCTTTACAAAACCACCTTATCCCCTTCAAAATACTCTCCATTACAACTGATACATTTGTCCCACCGGTGCTTCCACTGTTCGAAACATTTTTTGTAGTCATCTTTAGAAACGGCTGACAGCTCCTCCCTCCTTTTTTTCTTGACTTCTTCAATGTTGTCAAATCGGTGTCCTTTCATGCCCCTTTTCATGCGTGGAAATAAGAAAAAATCGCACGGAGCCAGGTCAGGCAAGTAAGGTGCGTGGGGCAGTGGAACCATGCCATTTTAAGCCAAAAACTGTCTAACAGAGATGGCTGTGGTTGCAGGTGCGTTGTCGTGGTGGAAGAACCAGTCTCCTGTCTGCAACAAATCGGGTCTTTTTTGACGAACACTGTTGCGCAATCTTCTTAAAACTTTCAAATAAAAGGTTTGATTGACGGTCTGACCTGGGGGAACAAACTCTGAATGAACTACCCCCTTGGCATCAAAAAAGCAAATCAGCATTGTTTTGATGTTTGATTTGACTTGACGACATTTTTTTGGACGGGGTGACGATGACGTCTTCCATTGGCTTGACTGTTGCTTTGTTTCTGGGTCGTAACCATAGCACCATGACTCATCACCTGTAATGACCTTTGACAGAAAATCTGGATCAGTTTCAAGCTGTTGTTTCAAAACACGACATGTTTCAACTCGATGTTCCTTTTGATTGTCAGTCAGAACCCGAGGAACAAACTTGGCAGCAACCCTTTTCATTCCCAAATCTTCCGTTAAAATTCGCTGAACCGAGCTCCAAGATAACCCACTAATCTCTGACAGTTGATCAATTGTCTGTCGACGGTCTTTGAGCACAAGCTCTCTAATTTTTTCAATATTTTCGTCGATTCGGGCAGTTGATGGACGCCCAGAACGAGGTTTGTCATCAATCGACATGTCGCCATTTTTAAACCAAGCAAACCACTGGTACACTTGACTTTTTCCCATAGCGTCATCTTGATAAGCTGTTTTCAACATTAAAACAGTTTCAGCAGCATTTTTACTGAGTAGAAAACAAAATTTCACAGCTGCACGTTGTTCACTTAAACTTGTCATAATAAAAAAAGAAACAAGAACAAAACAGCGCCAGCAAAAACAATCACTGCAGATGAACAGAACAAGCCAGGTCGACAACACAGGCGGCACTGAACTGACAATGAGTTGCACTATACACGCCTAGCGGCAGAAGTGCGTACTACACAAGCTCCGCCCACGGCAATGTTATTCCTGTTTTTTTTTGGGTACCCCCTCATGTGTATATATATATATATAGCGCTGGCCTCAGTGGAGGGGGTCAGACATGCCCTTGCGACACTAGCGCTGCACAACCAGCAAATGTAATTAACCCTAACAACTTCAATCATCAGCCACCAACTAGTTTTATAAATTTTAAATGCATTTAAAATACAAGAACTTAGCTGGTAAAATAAAGCTCTATAGGAAGGACTCGAAAGCCCTGGATGTTTCTGGCACCGAAGCTCTTTAACAGCACCAGATCTCAGGATGAAAACCCTGATTGTCTTGCCCGCTGAATAATTAAACCTCGTCGACTTAGGCGAAAATTGAGATTTGTTGGTTGTGCAGCTCTAGTGTCACAAGTGCATTTCCAACACCCCTCCACTGGCCAACCCTATGTCGTCAGATGTTTTGGGATCCCTTATCTTTTTAATTGATATTATTTAATTAAATTTGGATCATTGTGGTTTGGGCATGGCCTCGATGGGTCAAAAATTTATAAGCATATTCCCCACATAAGTTGAATGTATGCGTATGACAAAAATTGTCCATGTTGGGATTTACTCCCCTGGCATGTATAGGGTTTTAAAACATGTTCATTTCAGCCAGACCTAAACAGGAAGGATTAAAGGGGTTATCCTCAGTCTCCTGTTATTTCTCACTCCACAATGAAATCAAAAGACAGTGGACAGGCAAGAGCTAAATACAATTAAATACATTAATAAATACATTTCCAAAGACAATGGCTTCTGTAGTTTATTGGCAACATGTAAATGCACAAATTTGCAAAATACCTCCTTACATATGTAAGTTGCCAAGTTTCCTCCACAGATTTTTACCTCAGCCTTACCTCAGTGGCAGGAAAAATAATGGAGGCACTCCTGAAAGAGAGAATAGTGGACTTTATAGAAAACAATAGGTTTCATGGTCGAGGCAACATGGTTTTACCATAGGACGATCATGCCAATCAAATTTGAGTTCTTTGACTGGATGACCAGAGAACTAAATCTACCTACAATAAATTTCAGCAAAGCCTTTGATACTGTTCCTCACAGAAGGCTTATGAATAAACTGAGCAGCCTGGGTATTGGTCCCAAGGTGGTGAACTGGATCAGAAATTGGTTGACTGATAGACAACAGAAGGTGGAGGTAAATGGAACTCCCTCGGAAGAAAACAAGGCAAGTAGTAGTATGCCCCAGGGATTGGTCCTGGGACTGGTACTATTCAATGCATTTGTGAGTGATATTCTTGAAGGACTGAAGGGAAAAGTCTGCCTTTTGCAGATGACACAAAATTTTGTAACAGAGTGGACTCCTCTGCGGGGATGGACAATATGAGGAAAGGTCTACAAGAACTGGAAGAAATGGTCTAATGCTTGGCAGTTAAGATTTAATGTGACGAAGTGCAGTCATGTACTTGGGATGCAGAAATCCAAGGAAATTGTATGCCATAGGAGGTGAGAGGTTGGTATGCATGGACCAGGATAAGGATTATTTCTGAGTATCTCAATGTGGCAAAACAATGCGACAAGGCAGTGGCCAAGGCCAGAAGGATGTTGGGTTGCATATAAAAATGATTAAGCAGCAGAAAAGAGGAGGTATTAATGCCCCTGTACAAGTTGCTGGTGAGGCCTCACTTGGAGTATTGTGTTCAGTTTTGGACACAAAGGATATAAAAAGACTTGAAACGGTTCAGAGAAAGGAGACCAAAATAATTTGGAGCTTGTGTCAGAAGACATATGAGAAGAGACTTGAAGACCTAAATATGTATACTCTAGAGGAGAGGAGGGAGAGGGGAGATATGATACAGGCATTTAAATACCTTTATTTTTATTTATTTATTTTAAGTATCATCAAGTCAATGCTGACTCCTGGTGAATCAGCTGCCCCTGGGTTTTCTAGGCAAGGAATGACTGGAAGTAGATTGCCAGGCCTTTTCTTCCAAGGCAATGGAGGGTAAAGTGACTTGTCCAAAGTCACAAGATGTGCCAGTGGGAATTGAACCTTGATCGCTTGACTACTAGGCTGTTGCTCTAACCACTAGACTCTTCCTCTACTCCATAGATACTTAAAAGGGTAGCTAAAGAAGGAGAAACTGTAATACTAGAGGACATAAAATGAAGCTGAAAGGAGGGGAACTTAAAAGCAACATCAGGAAATACTTTTTCACTAAAAGGATGGTGGACGCTTGGCATGCCCTTCCCAATGGAGGTGGTGGGGGCAAATACAGTGACAGAATTCAAAGGGCATGGGACAAACAGAGTGGATCCCTTTATGTTGTTGTTAAGTGCCGTCGAGTCGGAGTCGACTCATGGCGACCCTCTGGATAGCTATCCTAAATTGTGTTCGGTCTTCAGTCAGGCGGCTCATTGTTGACAGACTGGTACCCATAGCTGCTGTTATTGTATCAATCCATCTCATTGCTGGTCTTCCTCTTTTGCGTTGACCTTCTATCTTGCCAAGCATGATGTCTTTCTCTAATGATCTCTCTCTTCTCATGATGTGTCCAAAGTATGAAAGTCGAAGTCTTGTCATCTGAGCTTCTAAAGAAAGCTTAGGTTTGATCTCCTCTAGTACCGACTGGTTTGTTCCTCGGGCAGTCCATGGTATACACAGTATTCGCCGCCAGCACCATAATTCAAAGGCATCAATTTTCTTCCTGTCTGTCTTTTTCACTGTCCAGCTTTCACATCCATATGATGTTATTGAAAATACCATGGCTTGAACAAGTCAAATCTTTGTATGGAGAAAGACATCTCTGCTCTTGAGAATCTTATCTAGGTCTTTCATAGCCATTCTGCCAAGAACAATGCGTCGCTTGATTTCTTGACTGCTTGTTGCTTCTTTATTGATAGTTGATCCAAGTAGGTTAAAGTTGTTCACAATTTCAATTTCTTCTCCTTCAACAATGAACCTGTTGATTATGCCAGTTGTCATAATCTTTGTCTTCTTTACATTAAGGTGCAGGCCCATTTTGAGACTATGTTCTTTGATTGTAAGAAGCAAATGTTTCAAAGATCAAGTGGACCAACAGCCGTTTCAACTTGTACCTTATGATCGGGAACCATTGGTGATGAAAGAAGAAGTTGAAGCAGCATTGAAAGCCTTATCAAAGCACCAACTAAATCACCAATCCCTGGTTCAGTAAATATGAAATCCAATTTGTATAAAGAACCAAACCTGAAAATAAACCCCTTACTTAAAATCCCATTTTTTTGTCGGAAGAGGCTGGAGGCGACTGGAATGGAAACCCAGTCACACCAGACAGCCCGTTCCCTTTTAATTATGTAAGCGAAAACGCTGTACTTAGCTTTAGAAATGTTCAGTGAAGTTTGTGCACACCAGAAAATTCAGCTTCTTATAAGCGGTCAGATAGCAACCACGACGTACGTTTCGGGCCCTAGGCCCTGTTTCAAGTGTTCATGCTTCTTCCAATGTACCGCTAAAACGAACCTTCAAATCCTCCACACCCCACTGATTAATAAGGGGGAAGTTGTTTTCATTGGCTAACACAAGCTGCTCATCAATTGGAAGCTCCAATCAACTAAATGGGAGACCCCATCATCATCGGGGAATCCCTTAGTATCATGGATGACGTCAAAGCAAGCTAAACCACTCAACCTCTTTGTTTAACCCTAGAGGGTGGACAGCTTGTAATTCATAAATAAGTTGCTGTTCACGTCTTTCCAGTCATTCCAGTCGCCTCCAGCCTCTTCCGACAAAAAAATGGGATTTTAAGTAAGGGGTTTATTTTCAGGTTTGGTTCTTTATCAAAGCACCAGGCATTGATAGCATTCCTATAGAAGTATTGTTGGATCCCTTTATAGCAATAGGATAAAATCAAAATAAATGTAACTATTTCTTATACATCAACAAATAGAGAGGGGTGACCTGCATGGAGCGGCAGGTACACCTACTCTAGTCACCTTACTGGGCAGACTAGATGGACCAAACTGATCTTTATCTGCTGTCATATACTATGTTATGATGTTATCTCTTGTAGGTTTGTAAAATGGCTCTCCCCCCTCCCATGTATGCGAATGCCCATCCACATGCACTTCTGTGCTTCCTTATGCATATTTTAGAAAAAGCTTCACATGTGGTAGAGCCTTTTCTAAAATATCACTGGAATTGTGTACATCCTAACCTAGACATCTCAGTTGCAATCTCCACATACTATCTAAAGTGCACCTTCACAAATGTTTTATAACACAAAAAAAAATCTATCTATAATTTCACATGAGTATATTTATCTCTATGTTTTCTTTTACTAGAATATACCATTCTGTTATCAAAACGTATATTTATTCTGTCATCAGACAAGTAAATTCAAAGGCTACATGAAAAAATATGAATTAAATGTAATATGGCAGAGAAATTAGACACTTAAATATATTTCTTTTTACTTGCTATGAATAGCTGCTTTTCCAATTGTGACGGACCATAATTCACAGTTCAAAAACAGAAAAATGTATCTATTAAAATGTGTAAGAAAAATTTTTACTACTTCATTAGTAAAAGTAAAATGCCAACCTCTTTAATTTCATGTAATCTTCACTGGCAGCAGGTTTGCACTCAGCACGCTGTACCACTATTCCTTCCAAGGCAAGTTTATCTGAAGTTGAAATAAAAAAAAGCAATCATCAAGAACAGGGCACCTATGTGAAATGTCATAAAAGGCTCCTTTAATGCCTATTTTAAAAAGGCCCATATATATGTTTAAAGGACCTTCATGTAACAGAGAGTTCTCTGAGCTTTATTTTCTCATTCACGCATAGCATCTCCAGTAATTTGATCATTGGCCCTCATACTTTTTCTGTTTGTTCAAGTAAAAACATTTTGTCCAAATTTTGCAAAATACCCATTTTACTGAAAATTCAACTACAATATTTAAATCCCTAGGGGACCGTTTGAAATTTATAAATCTGATACTGTTCATGGTAATTTAACTGGTGTTCCCAATCTTCTCATTACCAATCTTCTTTAACATAAACAGTGACTCTCCATTGGATTTCCTCCATCTTTTCATTAAAGGACTTAAAATGACTTACCAATGGAGCTGTCATTGTTTCAGTATTTAATCTGCTCCGATGTTTGCTGAGTCTTAATTTAACTGGGAATGCCAAGTGAATTACCGTGAACAGTACTGTGGGTTTAAATATTGAAGTTGAATGAATGTCATTAATTTAATTGCAGGATTGATTTTATTACTTGGGTGTGATTATCTCAAATTATAAGGTTCTGACACTCAAGAGTAACACAGATATTAATAAACAATAGCCTCTCAAGCTGCAAAGCTTTTAAGAACGATCTAAAGCATACAAGATGAGCGACCCGGTGGGGCGATATCTTCTCCTAAGGGGCAGTCTACGAGGTATGCCCATATTACTAGAGAATATCTATGGTCCTAATCAATACAACCGAGGCTTCTTTGATGTGCTGGTGCAGCGCTTGACTATGGAGGGGGAGCACAATATTGTATTTGGGGGAGACTACTACTGTGTTCTCAATCCAGCAATGGACAGATCCAAGGGAGGGGTGGGGAATGACGCACAACAGCAGTGAAGGCTCTTAAGCCTCCGTGATGGATCAGATTTGGTAGCTGTATATATGTATGGTGGGTCAACCACCCTGGTGACAGGGACTACACCTGCTTATCTCGAGCACATAAGACGTGGTCCCAGATTGATTATTTTCTGCTTTCACAGGGGATCTTAAACAAAGTGCAGGCGGCTCAGATTGGAAACATTCAAATCTCAGACCATGCTATGGAAACAACTGAAGGTCCTTAGGAAGGGCTTAGCACAACAAGACACTGAGGAAAATCGTACCACATATTTAGCTCTACAGAGCCAGTTGAATACCCTTATTCATGCTAGGGCCAAAAGATCTATGTTGCATTATCGACACACTCTCTACTGATTCGGGAACCGCTTTGAATGTCTGCTCTCATCAGATCAGGGGATGAAGTTAGATGGCCTATGGCAGTTAGACGGCAGGATGGAGGAGTCAGCACTTCCCAGCAGGAGGTGGAAGAGGCCTTTTTGGCATACGACCGCAGGTTATATATGGCAGAGGATTATGATGAAGCTAAGGCATGGACGTACCTTGGGGGTTGCACTCTTCCACAGTTGACACAGGAACAGAGGGACTTGCTGAATGCCCCCATTGTTCCTAGGGAGATACAGCAGGTAATAAAGACTTTACATACTTCCCCCCCCCCCCCCCCCGTGTGCCAGGCCCTGATGGATTCAGCATCGAATTTTACCAAATATTGAGCGATAATGTATGCATACCTCCAGCGGAACTGTACCAGCATTTGGCCACTATACAGGCAGTCCCCTAAAAGACAAATGAGGCCCTTATTACACTCCTCCCCAAACCAGGGAAGGATTCCCTGCTACCAGAGTCGTATCGGCCAATATCGTTTCTCACTGTAGATCTGAAGATTTTGACTAGGGTGTTGACGGAGCAGCTTTCACCATTTATGTCTAGTTTGATTCACCCTTCAATTGGTGGACTTTAAGGGCCGACAAGCCGTGGGAAGCATACACCAGATCATAGCTTCTCAGCATCATTGTGTGGCTAACAGAATCTTTTCACTGCTGGTCAGTTTTGATACTGAGAAAGCCTTTGACAGAGTGGGGAGGCGATGGCTGTTCTTGACTCTGGAGTGTTTTGGTTTTGATGGGTTCTTTACGCAGGTATTACGGGTGCCATACACAGATCACAAGGCTTAGTACTGAGCGATTCCCCTTATGACGTAGCATGCGACAAGGTTGCCCTCTCTCCCTTGCTATTTCTTCTTACACTGGAACCACTACTTAGTTGCATTTGGGCAAACTCTGTGATCCGGGGAGTATGGATTGGATCACACGAATTTAAGATTTTAGTCTACGCTAATGACCTTTTGGTCCACCTGACTGATCCTGGACACTGGAGCTTTGCTAGCGGATTTTCTTCTTTTTTTTTTTTAATTCTTCATTTACGTTTTCAGACAAAATTACAACAAAAAAAACAAAAGGTTACAATTAAAGTAAAACATCCCTTTGAACATAGGACAAAAAACAAAAGGCCTTAACAGCCTACCCCAACACCAACCCTCCCCTCTTCATGCGATCTTCTTAGAAAGGGACTAGAAAAAGAAAGAAAGAGGCTTGCAAGGGCTATGGCACTATTAAAAGAACTGCCCTATATCGTGTGTAAACATGATTGATTAATTACCCCTTAATTTACAGCATACTGTGCTTTCGAAATATAACCATATGAGGGTTTCCATTTAAGCAAGGTAGAAGGCATAGGAGTTGTACCATAATGTGGCATCTGCTCATATTTACAACATAGACAAACGATTCCACCAAGTGTGCCAACTGAGATCTGCCATATGTTTCCAATTGGCAATTACGAGATGCAGCGCCACTCCCATCATAAAGTCAAATAGGAAATGACAATCCCTCTGTAATGATGAGATGCCAATTGTTGACCGGAAAACTATAATAGACCAAGAGAGAGTGGCCCTGAATCCCAATACCTCTTGGATTCGGTTCCAAATCGAAATCCAGTAGGACTGAACATTAGGACAGCCATATACCACATGCCTTAGAGTGCCAACATCCCTCTGACAAGACCAACACACATTTCCAATTGACTTATCCCACCTGGAGACCTTTATTGGGGTAAAATGAGCTCTGTGCACAAAGAAGTATAATACCTTGGAGATAGAAGTGGATTGAGAGACTAATTAGTTTGCCCCAAAATTTCCCCCACGATTCCGGAGAAAGAGTATCCCCAGTATCATGCTCCCATATCCGCTGAGCGCCAATAGAATGTGGAGAGGGACGATGGGCTACCAATTGATAATAGTAAGAAGCTACCCCTGAGGCCTGTTGGGCTGTTCCTATGATATTAAGATTCTTCAGGTAAAGATCTGATATCAATAAGGGATTTCTCTATACAGTGTCTCAACTGGATCTACTGAAAGTATAAGGGTTTAGGCAAGTCAAATTCACGCTGTAGACACACAAAAGACTTCCACCTGCCTTCAAAAATCAGTTGTCCTATAGACCAAATGCCCCTGGCTAAACCATTGTTTCCAGGCAACCGAACTTTGATGACTTTTTAAAAAAGGACTGTACCAAATGGGAATAAGCTCCGACAAGCATTCCTCTTAAGGAATTACACTCGCTAACTGCTGGAAAGCCTTTAACCTCTCTGAAGACACCATGCCAGGGAAGAGACTCAAGGGGAATGGAGCAGTCAATCTCTCTTCCAAATCAAGCTATACTGGGCATTGCCCCTTTTCCCTCTCCACCCATCTTGACCCCTGTTTTAACAGAAAAGCACAGTGGTAGGCCTGAAAATCAGGAAAGTTCACACCCCCTCCTCTTTTTTGGACTTAAGCTTCCTAAGGGCAATTCTAGGCGGTTTATTTTTCCATAGAAACTGGACAAGAGTCCTTTCCACTTGTCGGTATGTTTTATCCGAAAGGAAAACCGGCAGCATTTCTAAAACATAGTTCACCTTAGGAGTGATAGTCATTTTTATCGCTTCAAGACAACCCCACCAAGAAAGATAGACCGGCGACCATCTCGCAGTCATATTTTGTACCGTAGTAAGGAGGTTCTCTTCATTATATTGCAGAGTTTCAATAAGTGGATGGCAATAATGAACTCCTAAGTATTTCACCATTTTGGGTTCCCATACAAAAGGGTAGTCCAAGTCCGCACTACAAACTCGTGAGTTTAAAGGGAACACTACAGACTTTGTCCAATTAATTTTATATACTGATACCCTGAGTATTGGTCTATCAACTCTAGAACAGTCGGAATTGAACTGGGCATAGTGAACAGCAATAAATCATCAGTGTAAGCAGAAAGCTTAATTTCCAAACCAGCTATGGGCACACCTTTTACCGCAGAACTTTGTCTCAATAGTAGGGCCAAAGGTTACAAGGCCAGATTGAATAGGATAGGTGAGAGGGGGCAACCCTGAAGGGTACCGCGCCCTAAGAGAAAATCTCTAGATTGAGTCGCATTCACAAAAATATTAGCACTTGGTCTCACATACATAAATTTAATTAGTTTAAGGAATCCTTTACCAAAACCAAACCATCTCAAGACGGCAAATAAGAAAGGTGTGTTTGCTGTAAGCGGAGGAGATACCCCTCCCTTACCACTTGTAGGACCCACTGGTCCGTGGTGACCCCAGCCCACCTGTGGGCGAAGAGTGCCAGGCGGCCCTCTGTGGGCTGGGGAGGGTGACCTGGGGAGAGGAGGCCCTGCCCGGGAAGTCAAAAGCTCTGCCTTGTAATGATCTCGGCCTCTATCTCGGCCGCCTTGTCACCCATGGGCTTGCCGAACAAGTTTTCGCCATTGCAAGGGACATCGAGCAATTTCTCTTGTACCACTGCTCGAAGTCGGAGGTCTGCAGCCAGGCTTGGCAACTGGGCACTGATGCCAGCTGCTGCTACCCGGGCTGCTGACTCAAAGCCATTGTAGGCGGTGCGGGACAGGAATTTTGAGCAGTCCCGGATCCCGGCTATCAGGGTTTGAAATCTCTAGAGCAGTTCCCCGTCAAGGTCCGCGGAGAAACCCGCCAGTTTCTGAATGAGGCCCTTGAGGTATACGTCTATGTACAATTCATAGGCCTGAATTCAGCAGCCAAGCATGGAGCCCTAAAAGCACTTGCACCCGAGGGTGTCAAGGGCTCAGGCCTCTCTGCCTGGGGGGGATGGAGGAATAATTCTTCTGACTTTTAAGCTTCTGCATAGTTGACTCCACAACCATGGAATTATGTGGGAGCTAAGCCTTCTGGAAGCCAGGGCCCTTCTTGATGCGGCAGATGGCATCAAGGCATCGGCTGACCACTAGCACCAAAGCCACATTCACAGGAGCAACCGCATGAGGATAGGTTGTACTGGCACCATGAGGCTAGGTATGATAAGGAAAGGAATGGAAAATAAAACAAAAGATATTATAATGCCTCTATATCGTTCCATGGTGAGACCACACCTTGAATATTGTGTGCAATTCTGGTCGCTGTATCTTAAAAAGGATATAGCGATTTTAGAAAAGGTACAGAGAAGAGCCACCAAAATGGTAAAGGGGATGGAAGGATACTCCTATGAAGAAAGGCTAGAAAGGTAAGGGCTCTTTAACCTGGAAAAGAGACGGCTGAGGGGAGATATGATAGAAGTCTATAAATTAATGAACGGAGTGGAACGGGTAAATGTAGATCGATTGTTTACGTTATCAGAATATAGAAAGACTAGGGGACATGCAATGAAGCTACAGGGTAAACTATTTAAGACTAATAAAAGAAAATATTTTTTCACTCAACGTATAATCAAACTCTGGAATTTGTTACCGGAGGATGTAGGAAAGGCTGTTAGTGTAGCTGGGTTTAAAAAAGGTTTGGACAAGTTCCTGGAGGAAAGGTCCATAAACCATTATTAAGAAGTGACCGAAGATATCAATGCTTGACCCAGTACAAGCATTGTGGAACTTGTGTCTCTTGGGGAAACTGCTAGGTACATATGACCTAGATTGGCCACTGTTGGAAACAGAATACTGGGCTTGATGGACCTTGGTCTGACCCAGTATGGCATATCTTATGTTCTTATGAGAGTCTCCTTTGGTGGGGACTCATACTGGAGGATCTCCAGCTCTTCGGTGCGCGGGTCCTCCTCTGATTTGGTCAGGACCAACAGGGCCTGGGCCATATCCTGGACAAAGTTGTAGAAGGCCACGTCCTCTGGGGGAGACAGCTCCGAGGGGACGTCTCTGTGTCAAGAGGTCTCCGGGGAGGCCTCATCATCGATCTCCCACTCGGAGCTGGAGGGCATTGAGGACTCCAAGGCTCAGGATTCCCGTGTCTCGAGGCTGGGTCCAGGGAACTGGGTTCCTCTGGAAAATCTCAGGTCAGACTCCTGGAAACTGGATGGGCAAGACCGGAAACCCGAGGATCGGGATCTTGATCTGTGCCAAGGCTAGCCCAAGACACAGTGGTGCTCGGTGCCCAGCTCGACACCTGGGGACTCCCCTGCAGTCAGGGACTGGTTGTTGGTGCAGATGATGCAGACAAGCTGTACATCATTGCCTTCTGCAGGGCCAGGATGGCAAAGAGACTCTGGTCCAGGGCCGCCATTCTGGTTTTGAGGCCAGAAGGCTCTGCAGCTTTCGGCATGGGCACTGATGTTCTTGGGCCTGATGCTGGCACTCTTGCAAGTGCGCCCTCACTGAGCCTCACATGGTCTCCGCTGGGCGAGGAAGCCTTCCTAGAGTCCTTCGGAGGGTGCTGTTCGGAGTCGCCTGAGTCCCTCCGCGGAACTTTACTGGGTTTCACCGGTGGAACCTCAACTGGCTTCGGGGATGTTTTTTCTTTTTCTTCTTGGGGTCCGGGGTCTTTTTGGAGGAGCCGCTGCCATGGGACTCTGAGGATGCCCAAGCTTCGTGGGAAGTGCTGGGCTGGAAGCTCAGCTTTGAGGAAGCCGGAGCTGCGTTGGATCGCAGGAACATCTTTCCCTGCAACTCTGACCATTTCTTGTTGGTTTTTGGAGTCATGGCCTGGCACAGGTGGTGCTGTCATGGTCCGGACCCAGGCAACATAGGCAGCAGTTGTGGCTGTCTGTGACAGACATAGTTTGACTACAGTGGTCACATTTTTTTGAACCCACTGGGAAACATGTTGGGAGACACCCAGCCAGGGTTAGCGATCCCCGGGGCAAAAAAGGACATGAATACTGGTCAACGCAAGCCTTGTCAAAAAAGAAGGGTGAGCCGAGAAAAGGTGTTAGGGTCAGTGCCAGCTGGAGCAGGAAGAGGAACCAGTACACAAACCAGGAAAAATAAACTTTTAAGGATAATTTTAGAGAAATTTTTCCGGGGAAACAGGACAAGCGTCTGTTGGGCTCCACGGAAAAAAGGAGACTGAGCACCCTTGGCACCCTTGGGTGGGAAAGGGACCACACATGTGTGGTAGCATTTCCAAAGGCTTTCTTTGAAAGCTTGGGAAATGCTCCGCACAGGCTCAGTCGGCGTCACCCATATGTGAGGACTGACTGCCTGCTTGTTCCTGGAGAACAGCATAATTTACATATAAAGAGACTGCAATGCAGAGTAGAGCTGTTAGAAGAGTCGTTTATTTTACAGAACCCTGAAGCAGAATCTAGGTGTTTCAAAACATGAATTCTTGTTGGTACTAAAAATTGAGTCATAGGACTTTCAATACTGAGGTTTTTGGGTGTTATGAATTAAAAGTATTATTCTGGAAAAACTAGAGATGGAATGAATTTTCAATGAGTTAGTTAATTTCGCAAAATTTGCACAATTCTTTTTTACTTGAACAGAAAAAGTAACAGGACAAATGATAAATTCATGAAGAAGCTATTAGTGACTGAAAAATGAATCTTAGAGAGCTCTCTATTATAAAGATCCTTTAAACATATATATACATATATGCCTTAAAAAGTTTATTTAATGAATTTATTAACTGAAGTTTTTGAATGAATTTAAAGTATTTGTTTGGTGCATCGTATTGTAGATGGTATGGGTAGTTTGATTTTGTTTTTGGAATCATTCTCACGCTAGGGTATCAATTGGGACTGTTCTTTTTAAGATAATTTAAAAGGGCAACATATGTGGCTTTATAAAACAGGCATACAAAATGAAGTCAACACAAATCTTCTCTCAAAGTTAAACCCACTTCAAAGCAGGTGTTAATTTTATATGCATACTTGTGCATTTGCTTGCTGAAATGCCTATCTGCAATCCATGTAAAAGTAGATGCACTCTTTCCATGTGCCTCCTATGTGCGCAGACCCACACACAGTTTTATAAGAGTCCTTTTCCAGATGTGAAATACCTCGTATCCAATGCACATGGAAAAAAGCGTAACAAAATTACTTTCTATGAAGGGAAATTTTATAACAGGGTGCCTAAAAAAGTTAGAAAACAATCCTGTTTTATAAAGGAAAACTGCCAAAAATACCCAGTCTTTATGTTCAAAATACCACAGATCTAATACATTTATAATAGGTGAACAACGCTGCTATATTTGCTTGAGTAAAGACCTCATAACAAAGAGCTACATGCACCATTAAAATTCACTGCTGAAAAAAGCTAACTGTAACCAATCTTTTCATAAATTTTAAGTGTTTTTTTCACAAAAAAAGAGATTTCGGAGGACTGCCTGTCCGAAAGCACTGTCCCTGCGGGACTCCCTCTCGAGGCAGTAATGGACCGCAAAAGTCTGGCTCGAAGACCAAGTAGCGGCCCGGCAGATGTCTGCCAACGGAACAGAGCGGAGGTAAGCCACTGACGTAGCCTTCGCCCGAACACAATGAGCCGTGACTCGACTTTCTAAGGAGAGTCCGGCTGCCCCATAAGCCCAAGCGATACAGTCAGCAACCCATATGGACAGAGTACGCTTGGAGACCGGGAGCCCCAATTTATTGGGGTCAAAAGATACAAAAAGCTGAGCCGCTTTACGGTGCTCCCGCGTACGGTCAAGGTAGAAGTTCAATGCCCTTCTACAGTCCAGGGTATGCAGGACCATTTCAGCTCGGCTGGAGTGTGGCCTGGGAAAGAAGGTCGGAAGTACCACCTCCTGATTGATGTGAAAAGGGGAGACCACTTTTGGAAGAAATTTTGGGTGAGTCCGTAGGACTACCCTATTCTTGTAGAACCGAGTGTAAGGGGGATCAGACACGAGGGCCTGCAATTCACTTACGCGTCTAGCGGAAGTGAGGGCTATCAGGAACAAGGTTTTCCAAGATAGAAAACGTAGAGAACAGGTAGCCATAGGTTCAAAAGGCGGACAGGTGATCCGCTGTAAAACCACATTTAGATCCCAGTCAGGTGCTGGCGGGCGCAGAGGTGGTTTGAGTAAAAGGAGACCTCGGAGAAACCTCGCCACGAGAGGGTCGCTGGAAAGAGGTCTGCCGTCCACCGGCACATGATGTGCTGAGAGAGCACTGAGGTGAACTTTGACGGAGTTGGACTTAAGTCCCAGATTAGAGAGGTAGAGCAAGTACTGCAAGATCACCGACACCGAGCAGGAGAAGGGATCCTGAGACTGCTGGGCACACCAAGCGGAAAAGCGACGCCATTTAAGGGCGTAGCATTTGCGGGTAGAAGGTCGCCGGGAAGCTAGGACGACCTCTTCCACCTCTGCCGGCAATAGAAGGGGAGCGAGGACTACCCTTTCAGCAGCCAGGCCATCAGATGTAGAGATCTGAGGTTGGGGTGTAGCAGGGACCCCTGATCCTGTGTTAGGAGATCTGGTTGAAACCCCAGAGGGAACGGATCCTCCACCGCTAATTGCAGCAGGAGTGGAAACCACGGCTGTCTGGGCCAGCGAGGAGCTATCAGGATCATGGAAGCTTTGTCTCGGAGAACCCTGAAAAGAGTTCAGGAGACTAACGGTATGGGAGGAAAGGCATACAGAAGGCTTTTCGACCATGAGAGCAGAAAAGCATCCGCCGCTACTCGAAGGGGATGCGGCTGCCGAGAGCAGAAGCGAGGAAGTTGCCGGTTGAGAGGACTGGCAAAGCGATCCATCGTGGGGAGGCCCCACGTCAGAAAAAGTTTCTGAACTACCAAGGGATCCAGGCGCCACTCGTGCGGCTGGAGGACCCTGCTGAGTTTGTCCGCCAGGCAATTCTCTTGGCCTGGGAGATAAACTGCCTTGAGAAGAATGCCGTGGCTGACGGCCCAAGAGCAGAGCTTCTGTGCTTCCCGACAGAGAAGGAAGGAGCCCGTGCCTCCCTGTTTGTTCACGTAGAACATGGCAACTTGATTGTCCGTCTGGACAAGGACGGACTGGTGAGAAGTCAGGTGGGAGAAAGCCTTGAGAGCCAGACGGATTGCTCTGAGCTCCAGGAAGTTGATCTGCTGCGCAGACTCCCACGTGGTCCAGAGACCTTGAGTACATGCCCCTTGGCAATGCGCTCCCCATCCTAGGAGAGAAGCATCGGTTGTCAGCACTCGAGCCGGCGGGGAAGACTGAAAAGGCATTCCGAGCACCAGGTTCGGCCGATGAAGCCACCACTGTAGAGAAGAGGCCAGCGGGCCGGAGATGCGCACTAAGTCGGCTAGGCCACCCGAGGCCTGTTGCCACTGCTTGCGAAGGCACCACTGAGCAGGTCGCATATTCAGGCGGGCATTGGGGGTCACGTGGACGGTGGAAGCCATATGGCCGAGTAGTCTCAGGGAGCGCCTGGCGGGGGACCAGGGACTGACTGCGAAAACGGCCGGCTAGGTCCATGAGCCGTTGAGCCCTGTCGAGAGGCAGGAAAGCTCGTGCCTGAAGAGTGTGCAATCTTGCGCCGATGAACTCGAGATCTTGTGAGGGGAGCAAAGTGGACTTTGCGAAGTTTATGACAAAGCCCAAGTATTGCAGAAGAGTCACAGTGCGGTGTGTGGCTTTTGTGACTTCTGGAGAGGACGATGCTCTGATGAGCCAGTCGTCTAGGTACGGAAAGACATAGAGGCCGTGAAGCCGGAGATAAGCCGCCACCACCGCGAGACATTTTGTGAAGACTCGTGGTGCGGAGGATAGGCCAAAGGGCAGTACTCTGTACTGGTAATGATTTCCTGCCACCACAAACCTTAGGTACTGGCGGTGGCTTGGGTGGATGAGGATGTGCGTGTAGGCATCCTTTAGATCCAAGGAGCATAGCCAATCTCCCTTCTGGAGGTAGGGCAGAAGGATTCCAAGGGTAAGCATCTTGAACTTCTCCCTGACGAGGAACTTGTTGAGGTTGCGCAAGTCCAGGATGGGTCTGAGGCCTCCCGTTCTTTTTGGTATTAGAAAATACCTGGAATAGAAGCCTTGACCCCGCAGGTGGTGGGGCACCGGTTCCACAGCCTGTTCATGAAGAAGACTCGCTAACTCCTGAAGGAGTAAGTCCCTGTGCAGAGGGAGTCGTGGAGGTTCTCCCGGGAAATAGGAGGGAGGGATCTGGTGGAAGTGGAGAAGATAGCCTTCTCTCACCACTTGAAGCACCCAGGCATCTGAGGTGACGTTGGACCACCTGTGGGCAAAGTGAACCAGCCGGCCTCCTGTGCTGGGAGGAACCAGCTGAGGGGGAGAGGCTATGCTGATGAAGTCAAAAACCCCCACCCTGCTGAGCAGGGGCCGGTGGTGCAGGCTTGGGGGCTTGCTGCCTACGGGACCCGTTACCCCGTCCCTTGGCCTGCTGACCCTGTTGGGGAGCCGCGGGGGCCTGATATTGAGGGTAATGTTTATAGGCAGCCGCCTTTCTCGGGTAAAAGGACTTCTTTCCCGAGCCCTTCTTCTTCTGGGAAGGGGCGGAGGTCTTCCTAGAAAGCCTAGTTCTGGTGAGAGTCTCCGTCTCGATTTGGGCAGCCTTTTCAGCCATGGGCTTGCCAAAGAGGTTCTCACCTCGGCAGGGGACATCGACCAACTTGTCCTGCACCCAGGGTTCAAGGTCAGACGACTGAAGCCAAGCCTGTCGGCGGGCACCGATGCCGGCTGCGGCCACTCGTGCCGATGCTTCAAAGCCATCATAGGCTGCTCGAGACATAAATTTGAAGCATTCTCGAATACCAGTTGTCAAGGCTAGGAACCTCCGCAAAGGTTCCTCGGACAGCCCAGCGGAGAATCCGGCTATCTCTTTAGCCAGGTCTCTGAGATACATGCCCATGTAGAGCTGGTAGGTCTGGACCCGACAAGCAAGCATAGAGCCCTGGAAACACTTCTTACCTAGGCCATCCAGGTTGCGGGCCTCCCTGCCAGGAGGCACCGAGGAGTGCATCTTCTGGCTCTTAAGCCTATGCATGGCCGATTCCACCACCATGGAATGGTGCGGTAGCTGTGCTTTTTGGAAGCCAGGGCTCTTGCGGACTCGATAAATGGAATCGACCCGCTTGCTTAACACCGGCGACGATGCCGGACTCTCCCACATGCGGAAGAGTAGTCGTTCCAGCATGGGAGGAACCGGTACAGTAAAGTGCTCCCTGGCGGGAGAGTCGTACTGAAGGGCATCGAGCTCTTCGGCTCGGGGCTCCTCCTCGGGATCCGCAGGGAAGGCCAAAGCCTTGGCCATATCCCTGACGAAATCCGAGAACCGGGCGTCCTCCGGAGGGGACTGTTTCCGAGGTTCGGACTCAGGCGAGTCCGAGGGGACACACCGAGTCCGAAAGGAATCAGGTGACTCTTCCTCTTCAGACTCCCAGGCCGACTCCGAGGAGGAATCGGTGGGGTCGGTTCGGGCGGGCGGAGGCGTCGGCCGCCCCGACGCCGAGGGAGTCGGCGTCGACGACCTCGGTCCCGAACGGGAGGCCGAGGGTGACCTCGACCTCGGATCGACTCGAGCCCGCATGGACTCGAGGATCGGCTCAGTCTCTGGGGTCGACTTAGACGTCGACGTCCCGGCGGTCGGGGCAGAGGCGCCAGCGAGGCTAGCGATCAGTGCCCGCTGCTGGTCCATGAAGGCAGAGAGTCTGCTCTCCAAGGCCGTCAACCTGAGTCCGACCTCAGGTGACCCAGCAGCCCCCGACTCGGGCCCCGACGGCGTCGGGCCCGACGTCGGACCCCTCTGAGGCGAGTCCAGGAGGACTACAGGACTTACCCGAGCAGGCAACTCTGACTCCAGACGAGGTCGCTTCGGCAGATGCTCCTTCTCCAAAGACCCGGGACGGCTATCGGGGCTATGCGACCTGGCCCTCGCGGAACCAGGAGCGTCCACCGACGCCGCCCTCGCGGGTTTCACCTTCCGACGATGGTCCCCGGAGGGAGAACCCCTGTCGGAGGAACTCCGGCGATGGTCAGAGCTGGAACCTCTGGACGCCGAGGCCTCCGACGAGGTCCGGGTACGGCCGGGGTCAGCGAAGATTCGTTCCCGCTGATGCCGCCGACTCCTTAACGCTTTGGAGGACATCTTGCTGCAGGCCCCACAGATCAGTTCCTCGTGATCCGGGCCAAGGCAGCGGAGGCAATTATCATGTGTGTCAGTGAGTGACATATTTCTGTCACACTGAACACACCGCTTGAAACCACTGGCAGCCATCGGGGGAAAAAGGGCCCCTGCAAGGTCAAAGGACCGGGCTGCCAGTGAAAAACCGAAAACGAAACTGACAGAAAATCAGAAAAACGGAAAAATAACAGAAGGACTCGCAACAGCGTCGCGAGTCCGGGCAGGAAAAGGACCGGCGTCGAACCGATAGAGAAAAAAGAGATTAAACACGAAAAAATCAACTTTTTCAGCAGGGACAAGACGGGCACGTCTGAAGGGCTCCGCGGAAAAAAGAAGACTGGCTAAGATGGCACCCTTGGGCGGGAAGGGGACCGCGCATGCGCGCTGCAATTCCCAAAGGCTTTCTTTGAAAGCTGGGGAAAATTGCTCTGCGAGGGCTCTGTCGGCGCCGACGTCACCCATATGTGAGGACTGACTTCCTGCTTGGTCCTGGAGAAACCACAGATCTAATACATTTATAATAGGTGAACAACGCTGCTATATTTGCTTGAGTAAAGACCTCATAACAAAGAGCTACATGCACCATTAAAATTCACTGCTGAAAAAAGCTAACTGTAACCAATCTTTTCATAAATTTTAAGTGTTTTTTTCACAAAAATGCAAATTGAAAAGCTAATACTTAACCAGCATACCAATCAATGAATCCCAAAGATCTCTGTCCCGACTCGAGTTTCATTATTCATAACTGCCTCAGGGATCTGTTTCATTCAAGGCATCAAGGGAACACTTCAACTGAACAGAATAGCATCTTCCTTTCCAAAAACTACAGATGCATCCAGCATAATTATATAGACCTACCCAAGGAAACGGTTTAGCGTCAAAAGCATCAACATAGATCCCTAGATATTGCTGAAGCTCAACGTCAGTTAAGTAACACTCAAGACCATTTAAAGTTGGATGAGGATCCCACAGTGTAACTCAGTTGATGACACACTGTAGTCAGGTTATATCACTAAGAATGAACCCAGCTGTTTGGGAGTGAACCATCTAAAAATTCCTGTATTATATTTAGAACTGCAGATACACAAATCTTTGAACAATCTGACCAGGTGGCCAATAATTTCTGGGAAAAATTATATTTTAGAATCTTTGCCTGAATTTGTGAATATTTCCCTTAAGCCTTTTGTATCTTTAGGGAGATCTTATTAAAAAAAAAGATACAGCTAATTTAATGTGAAAATTGCAAGAGACTGATTATCACAGGCTGCATGATATTGGACACCATGGACTTTGAAGCATTATATATATCAATTTCACCTACAAATAGTTCAGTCCTCTCTAAAAAGGAAAATACATAAGAACATAAGATATGCCATACTGGGTCAGACCAAGGTCCATCAAGCCCAGTATCCTGTTTCCAACAGTGGCCAATCTAGGTCATACGTACCTAGCAGTTTACCCAAAAGACATAGGTTCCGCAATGCTTGTACTGGGTCAAGCATTGATATCCTGGGTCCCTTCTTAATAATGGTTTATGGACCTTTCCTCCAGGAACTTGTCCAAACCTTTTTTAAACCCAGCTACACTAAAAGCCTTTACTACATCCTCCGGCTCCGGTAACAAATTCCAGAGTTTGATTACACGTTGAGTGAAAAAATATTTTCTTTTATTAGTCTTAAATAGTTTACCCTGTAGCTTCATTGCATGTCCCCTAGTCTTTCTATATTCTGATAACGTAAACAATCGATCTACGTTTACCCGTTCCACTCCGTTCATTAATTTATAGACTTCTATCATATCTCCCCTCAGCCGTCTCTTTTCCAAGTTAAAGAGCCCTAACCTTTTTAGCCTTTCTTCATAGGAGTATCCTTCCATCCCCTTTACCATTTTGGTGGCTCTTCTCTGAACCTTTTCTAATAACTCTATATCCTTTTAAAGATACGGCGACCAGAATTGCACACAATATTCAAGGTGTGGTCTCACCATGGAACGATATAGAGGCATTATAATATCTTGTGTTTTATTTTCCATTCCTTTCCTTATGATACCTAGCATTCTATTTGCTCTCTTGGCTGCCGCTGCACACTGGGCAGAGGGTTTTAACATGTTATCCACAATGACGCCTAAATCTTTTTCCTGGGTGGTGGTTCCTAATGTGGAACCTTGCATTGTGTAACCATAGTTTGGGTTGTTCTTCCCTAGGTGCATAACTTTGCACTTGTCCACATTAAATTTGATCTGCCATTTTGATGCCCAGTCTTCTAATTTATCAAGATCCTCTTGCAATTTTCCACAATCCTCTTGGGTTTTAACAACTTTAAATAGTTTTGTGTCATCTGCAAATTTGATAACCTCACTCGTTATTCAATTTCCAGGTCATTTATGAATATGGCAAAAAGCAGCGGACCCAGCACAGATCCCTGGGGTACACAACTATTCACCTTTCTCCATTGGGAAAATTGGCTTTCTATCTTTTAACCAGTTCTTGATCCACAGTAGTACACTGCCTCCTATCCCATGACCCTTTAGTTTTGCCAAAAGTCTCTGATGAGGGACCTTGTCAAAGGCTTTCTGAAAGTCCAGATACACTATATCAACCGACTCACCTTTGTCCACCTGTTTATTCACACTTTCAAAAAACCACAACAGATTAGTAAGACAAGATCTTCCTTGTCTAAAGCCATGTTGGCTGTCTCCCATTAGGCCATGACTATCTACATGCTGAGTAATTTTATTCTTTATGATGGTATCTACCATTTTTCCCGGTACTGACGTCAGGCTCACCGGTCTGTAGTTTCCCGGATCACCCCCGGAACCCTTTTTAAAAATTGGTGTTACATTGGCGATCCTCCAATCTTCAGGTATTACAGATGATTTTAATGATAGTTCACAGATTACTAATAGCAGGTCTGCAATCTCATATTTCACTTCTTTCAGCACCCTTGGATGTATACCATCCGGCCCAGGTGATTTGCTACTCTTCAGTTTATCTAATAGTTGTAATACATCTTCTCGATGTATAGATATTTCCTTCAATTCTTCTGCACCTTTAAATACCACTTCAGTCATGGGTAACATCCCTACATCTTCCTCAGTAAAGACCAAAGCAAAGAATTCATTCAGTCTCTCCGCTATCGCCTTGTCGCCTCTTAGTGCCCCTTTAACTCCTCTATCATCTAATGGACCAACTGACTCTCTCACAGGTTTTTTGCTACGAATGTACTTGAAAAAAATCTTTATTTTGCGTTTTTGCTTCCACAGCAAGCTTCTTCTCAAATTCTCCCTTTGCCTGCTTTATCAATGCCTTGCATTTGACTTGCCAGTGCTTGTGCTGTTTCCAGGTTTCGTCGTTTGGCTCTTTTTTCCATTTCCTGAAAAATGCTCTTTTGGCAACAACAGCCTCTCTGACCTCACCTTTAAACCATGCTGGCAGTTTTTTGGACTTCCTTCCACTTTTCTTAAAGCGTGGAATACAGCTGGTCTGGGCTGCCAAGATAGTATTTTTCAACAACACCCAAGCTTGATGTAAGCCTTTAACCTTTGCAACTGCTCCTTTTAGCTTTTTCTTAACTATTTTCCTCATTTTATCATAGTCTCCCTTTCGAAAGTTAAAAGGTAGTACTGTGGATTTCTGTACTATCCCTCCTCCACTAATTAAATCAAAGGCGATCATGCTATGATCACTATTGCCAAGTGGCCCCAACACCCTTATCTTACAGTAATGCATGGTTCTCTCTTCTTTTTTGGAATCACTGGCCCAGACTGAATTATATAAAAATGTGTTTGTTTTTGACAACCAATTTTATTTGCAAATACATAGTACAGCTATGGGAGAAATTATGGACTCCAGTATAGCCAATTTGTATGTTTTGCAATTTGAAGAAGCTTTCCTGCTCCCAGTGGTTCCAGTCTCTCCTTGCATGGTATCATGTCAGTGACATTTTTTTTTCTAGTTATGTCTTAATCATTATAATGAGTTTCCATAAAGTAGCTAAATTCATTAGACATACATTTGAAATTTTCCATGGATAATAAACAGCGTATTGCTTTTTGAGCCCTCTTTCATTCACTTCAAATCTGCACTAAAGACCCATCTGTTCCAATGCACCCTCAATCTCTCTCACCCTCCTCAGTGACTTTATACCTTTCATTCCCCCTTCTCCTTTCTCTTCTCCCTCTGCTCTTCTGTGCTTTCTTATCAATTACTGGCGTTCCTTTCTGCCTTTACCCCAGCAATTTGACTTTTGTATTGTACACCGCTGTATGTCCTTTGATTTAAGCGGTATTTATTTATTTTTATTTGTTATTTATTTAGCATTTCTTTTATACCGCGCTATTAACATCAGTGCAGTGTACATCAAACAGAACATATACATTCCAGAGATCAGGGGTGGTTTACATAAAACTAACATTTTACATAGAACAGTTGTTTTTAGAACTATTTACATAAAAACTTGCAACACTTAACATATTATTTAGAACTATGTACATGCTGTTTAAAGGTGAATGTTGCCTTTACTTTGGGTTGGGGTATGCGAGTTAGTGTGCCTGTGAGTTCTTGGAGGTGTTTTGTGTTGTGTTTTGCGTTCCGTAGTGTGCAGTGAAGAGGTATGTTTTGAGTGATTTTTTAAACTGCTAGAGATCCTTGATTGAGCGGATTGAAAGAGCTAAGGAGTTCCAGAGACAGGGGGCGGTGAAAGTGAATGCCCTGGAGCTTGTGGCTTGCTTCAGTTTCCTGAATGTGTTTGGGATCTCAAATGAGTGAAGTGCATTTTCTCTTCTGGTTCTTGTGTTTGGGGGATCTGGATAAGTGTAGAGAGAATGGATGGGGCTATATTGTTCAGTAGTTTGAAAGTAGTGGTGAGTGTTTTGAACTTTATTTGACTTGCTATTGGGAGACAGTGGAGGTCATATAAGATGGGGTGATGCTGTCAGTTAGTGAGGTTTTACAGATGATTCTCGCAGTGATGTTCTGTGCTCTTTGGAGGATGTATAGGCTTTTGGCAGGTAGACCCTGCAACAGGCTATTGCAGTAGTCTAAGTGGGGTGTGACAATCACTTGGATTACTGATCTGTAGTCGTTTTCTTCTAGGAATGGCCGTATGTGAATTGTTTTTAACTTGCAAAACACTGTTTTCACTGTTTGTTTCAGGTGGGGGAGCATGCTGAGTGTTTGATCAAGGGTTATACCGAGGTATTTGACCTCATTCTTGATTGGGAGGGTAGCGGAACTCAGGGTGATATTTTGCGGGAAGGTGTGGTTTGGTTTTTGTGAAGTACATGGCTTCTGCTTTTTTAAAATTAATATAGAGGTTGTTTGCATTGAGCCATAGTTCGGTTTCATTAATGCAGTCGGATAGGTTTTTAAAGGAGGGGTTATTCGTATCTATGGGGATGGACAACATGATGTCGTCCACATAGATATAGTACTTTATGTTGAATTTTTTGAATATGTTGGTGATAGGTTGTAGGTAAAGGTTAAATAGTAAGGGCAGAGCCTTGGGGAATACCTTGGTCTTGTGGGAAGATAACCGGGGGCTCATTATCTAGTTGTATGCGTAAACTTGCGGTTCGAAATGTAGGATATAAACCATTGTAGGACTGTTCCTCCTATTCCAATTTGTGTTAGTCTGGCTATGAGGGTGTTGTGATTGATGTTATCGAATGCAGAAGCAATGTTTGAATAAAGAGATATATATACGCACACACAAACATATATACTCTATACCCAGTCCCTTGGTGCTTTCATCTCCTCCCATGGCTTTCAATACCATTTCTACACTGAGGACTCTCAAATCTCTCTCTCTACACCTGATAGTTCTCCGACACCCCAGGCCCAAATCTCTGCCGGCTTACCTGACATCACTTCCTGGCTGTCTCACTGCCATTTTAAATTAACATGGCCAAAACCGAACTTCTTATTTTTCCCCCTAAACCCGCCACCCCCTTGCTCCTTTCTCTCTCTCTCTCTCTGTAGATAACTCTTTTGCTTCATGTTTCCTCAGCCTGCAAACTTGGGGTCTTCTTTGATTCCTCCCTCTCCTTCTCCACCCACATCCAACTGATTGCTAAAACCTGTCATTTTTTTCTCTATAGCATGAGCAAAATTTGCCCCTTCTTTTTTGAACACACCACTAAGACACTCATCTACTCTTTAGTCACCTCCCGTCTAGATTATTGCAACCTCCTCTTTGCTGGTCTCCCTCTGAATCATCACTCTGCCCTTCAATCTGTTCAGAACTCAGCTACGCAGCTAATCTTCCACTAGCTCATTATACTCATATAACCTCTCTTCTCAAATCACTTCACTGGCTCCTCTTCCATTTCTGTATCCAATTCAAACTTCTCTTTCTGACCTATAAATGCGTTCATTCTACTGCTCTTCACTACCTTTCCTCTGTCCTCACACGCCTCCTTTTGAATTCTGCTGTCCTTCTGGATTGCTTCTCTCCATGCCCTTTTCTTGCACTGCCAACTCCAGACTTTGATCCTTTCACCTGGCTGCTCCTTGTGCCTGGAACAAGTACCTGAATCGGTACGTCAGGCTCCTTCTCTGCCCATTTTCAAATCCATGCTAAAAGCCTACCTCTTTAAGGCTTCTTTTGGATCATGAACCCTTGTTTTCCTTGATGGAGATAGCAGAGGTTCTGCTGATGCATTCAAAGCAATCAAAGGTTGCACGGTTCACAAACTTGGAAACATCATGGGCATGTCTGACCAGAGTAAGGAAATCCTGTCTATTTTTCCTCAGGAAGAAGATGGCTCATTAGTTCTAAGTCTCCTGCAACCTCCTTGAGGAACATCCTCATGTAGAGGATGTAGGAGCTGATTCTGTCTGACAACATAGAAGACTGGAAGCATCGACGCCCAAAGGCATCGAGACTCCTGGACTCACGGCCTGGAGGATTGGAAGAATGTCTTTTTGCACTCTTAATCCTGCGCATTGCCGATTCCACTACCATTGAATGGTGTGGTAACTGAGTCTTCTGAAAATCAGGACAGGGTGGGACTCAATACATGGTATCGAGTCGTCGAGAATGTGAGATGTGGTTAAAGGGGTTTCCCACATTCTCAGCATAAGATCATGCAGGATCTTATGAATGGTCAGAGTTGCTGCCTCTTTAGGAGCCTTAGGGTATTGAAGAATTTCTAATTCTTCTGCTCTAGGTTCCTTTTCAGGAGCCACAGTGAGTGTAAGGCCTCGAGCCACATCATGTATGAAATTCTGGAAGGACATGTCTTCTGGAGGAGACATTCTACGTTGAGGAAAAAGAGATGGATCCTCCGGAAGGTGTGCTCTGGTACTGGCAGAGTCATCAGAGTCCTTGGAATTGGATGATTCAAAGTATCTCTATTCCCGATGTTCATGCAATGCGCGGTACCGGTATTGTTCGAAGTCGGTATCTGGGTGTCCCGGTACCAATGTTTCGATACCCGAGATGGATTCCAGGCTCAGCATAGGGGGAAGCAAGCCTGCCGAGGCCGGTGCAGTTGGTACCGGCACCGATGTCGGTACCGATACTTGTGTAACAGTCTGAAGCGGTTTCAGTGGTAGAGAAGCTATTAAAAGAGCTGCTAGACTGTGTTCAATAGCGAGGAATCTTTGATCTCTCTCTCCTGCCGATGCTTGAGTGTCAGTACCGATAGAAGTGACTGGAACCCCAGAGCATGGCACCAGTAGTTCTGCAGAGGTGGAAGCCTCTAGAACATCCTGGAGCCCCGTTAGTGCTTTGGAAGCCAAAGCGTGCTGCCGGGGCTGTTTTGCCGGTGAACTTTCCTCGAGGGCACCGCCAATGGCAACTCGATACTTGGAAGGAGATCTACCCTTTGAGGACAGGCCAGTCTTAGAAGACTTATGTTTAGTTACCTGAGATCCATGGGAGGAAGATGAAGCCCTAGAAGACGTCGATGAAACGGACATCGTATCTGCGGCAAAAAGGGTACCGAGTTTTTCAGCTCTATTCTGCAGGCCCCTCTTGGTCATCTTTCTACAGGAGAGACACGCCAATGGAGAATGGTCGGGTCCTAAACATTTAAGACAACAGTCATGGGTGTCTGTGACGGAAATGGTACCACCACACTTAGTACATTTTTTAAAACCACTAGCTGGTTTTTCCATGTTTAAGAAAAAATGGGCCTAGTGCCCAAAATGGCACCTAGCACCGAAAGGGGAAAGGCCCCTGAAGAAAAAATACTTCACCACTATTCATCTTTCTCCATTTAGCCCAACCCTCTGCTTTCTATCTTTTAACCAGTTCTTGATCCACAGTAGTACACTGCCTCCTATCCCATGACCCTTTAGTTTTGCCAAAAGTCTCTGATGAAGGACCTTGTCAAAGGCTTCTGAAAGTCCAGATACACTATATCAACCGACTCACCTTTGTCCACCTGTTTATTCACACTTTCAAAAAAACATAATAGATTAGTAAGACAAGATCCCTCCTCCACTAATTAAATCAAAGGCCCCAACACACTTATCTCTTGCACCAGATCTGGTGTTCCACTAAGGACTAGGTCCAAAATGGCTTCCCCTCTGGTCGGTTCATGAACCAGCTGCTCCAAGAAGCTGTCATTTATGTCATCTAGGAACTTTATCTCCCTAGCATGACCTGCCGTGACACTGACCCAGTAGATACCGGGGTAATTGAAATCACCCATTATTATTACTGCGCTATAACTTTTATTAGCTTCCTTGATTTATTTGAGCATTTCATCATCATTTGTTCATTCTGGCCATTGCTGTGATTGGATTCTACCTTGGCTTTTATCTTAAACCACACCATGTGATGATTGCTGCTGCTCACATGGGCACCTACCTGGATATTCAACACGCTATCTCCGTTGGTGAGCACTAAATCCAGTACTGAGCACTCCCTGGTCGGTTCTATCACCATTTGTCTAAGTAATGCATCTTGGAAGGCATCCAAAATTGTTTTACTTCTTTCCAGATTTGCAGAAGGAATACTCCAATCCACATCGGTTAAAGTCACCCAATATGATCACTTCCCCCTTCATGGCTATCTTTGTAATATCAGCAATCAATTCGCTATCCATTTCTTTGGTTTGAGTTGGAGGCCTGTAGACTACATCAGCATGGATGACATTACCATCTCCTCTTTCCAACACAATCCACAGCGCTTCTTCTTTTCCCCACGTCCCCTGCATTTCAGCAGCTTTAATATTGCTCTTGACATATAGGGCTACTCCTCCTTTTCTACCTTCTCTATCTCTTCTAAATAGATTATAGCCAGCTATGGAGTGGAGTAGCCGCCTAGTGGTTAGAGCAACTGCCTAGTACCCACAAGATCAAGGGTTCGATTCCCACTGGCACTCCTTGTGAGTTTGGGCAAGTCACTTTACCCTCCATTGCCTCGGAAGAATAGGCTGGCAATCTACTTCCGGTGATACATTGCCAAAAACCCCCAGAGGTAGCTAGGTCACTATGAGTCAACACTGACTTGATGGCACTAAAAAAAATAAATGGCTGTATCCCATTCATGCAACTCATTAAACCATGTTTCTGTAAAACCCACAATGTCCAAGTCCATTTCCACCATTAGGGCTTCAAGATCAGGAACTTTGTTGACTAGGCTTTGAGTATTTGTGCTCATTGCTTTCCAGCATTCGTTGACTGGCTTGCCTTTGTTTTGCATGGATTTTGTTCTACACACCCCTTCCCACTTGCCATTTATGTGTGGTTTAAAAGAATAGCTGTTTCCAATGTCATTTTGCTTTTGCTGGGAGTGACGTCCTGAACTTGTCCTTCTCCATCTGTCACCCCCTTTCCCTAGTTTAAATGCCTGTCCACATACTGCCTGAATTTTTTACTTGGGATCCTTTTTCCCTGTGACGGAGAGATGTAATATGCCATGATCTTCCTCGACATCTCCGCAGCCTTCGACACCATCTCCCACAACATCCTCTTAAGAAGATTGCAGTCAATTGGGATTAAAGACACCGTACTCCAATGGTTTCAATCCTACCTAACCAACAGACAACTGATCCGTACTAGCACCTCGACCTCGCCCCCTTTCCAGCAACACCAAGGAGTACCCCAAGGATCCACGCTCTCAGCCATGCTCTTCAACATCTACCTACAACCACTCTGTTCAGTCATACGTACCCACAACATCAGCTGACGATATCATGCTCTATGCCCCAATTACAACCACAAGCCCAACAAATACTCATCTTTCAGCATGCTTCTCCGAAGTGTCACACTGGCTACAAGAGAACAACCTATCCATAAACATAAAGAAAACTGAAGCCCTCATAGTAACAAAAGACCCAGACTTCACACCACCCACACACCTCAACATAGGACCCACACGCATTCAAATACAGCCACAAATAAGATATCTAGGCATTATCATTGACCAAGCTCTTACCCTCAAGCAACAAATTACCAAAACCTCAGGAAATATATTCCATAAAGCGAAAACAATACAACGGCTCAGACCCCTCCTCGAACCTCAAGACTTCAGGACGGCGATGCAAGCCATGACACTCCCACATCTGGATTACTGCAACATAATCTACCATGGACTACCAGCCACACAGACCAACCCCCTCCGAACTGCACCGAACACCACAGCAAGAATCATCCAGAAAGCAAAGAAAAGTGACCACATCACTCCAATTCTAAGAGACCTACACATACTTCCCTTAGAAGCAAGAACTAAGTACAAATCCATCCTACTCACCCACAAAGCCATCCATCAAGCACAGAATACCCAACTTCGCACCCTACTAACCCGTCCAGCCCACGGCAAAGCAACTAGACAAGCCTCCAGCAACTACCTCACAGTCCCCCACAAAAGAACCAAATGCTCTCAACGGACATGCAACCGAGCATTTGAACTTTATGCACCTTCTTTATGGAACTCACTACCGAGCCACCTCTGAAACAATAACGATCTACCGTCATTCAGAAAACAGCTAAAAACCATCCTATTCCAAGAATACTTCAAGACAACCCCCACCAAAAAATGCACCAACTCCTGAACTCCCTCATCTTGTACCCCTGAACAACAACTGCTCTGTACTGTCCATGTCTAAAGTCTATCTTATGTTGAAATCATCAATGTTGCCTACCTAGTGATGGTCCCACCATGATACTTAATTCTCCCCACCCTTATATGTAACACCGCTTTGACCCGGTGAAAAGCGGGATATAAATAAAAATAAATAAATAAATGTAGTCCATCAGCATAGTATAGTCTCTTGATGATCCATCTGTTTCCTCAGTCACCAATATATCTAAATCCTTCTTGTTTGCACCAGGTTTGGAGCCATGTATTATACTTGTTTATGCGATACAGTCTTCCTGCCCCCTTGCCATGAACAGGTAGAATTTCTGAGAATGCTATAGTGTTAACAATAGGCTTGAGTTTCTCTCCCAGAGTCTGGAAGTCCCTTTGAACTGCAGAGGCACTGTTTCTAGCCAGGTCATTTGTGCCCAAGTGGATGACATCATCAATTTTGGAGCGCTCACTTTCTGCACTAATTATACCAACAATTTGGTTTGTATTCCTGCTGGCTGAAGAGCCTGGTAGGCACATGACTATCTTCTCTCCTTTGAACTGTGTTCCCAAGTTGGTGCCTCTGATGATGGAATCTCCAAGTAGTAGTAGATTTCTGTTTTGTGATTTTATTCTTCCTGTTTGGTGCATTAACAGTAGATTGGGCATTGACTCTCTCATTTAAGGGTACTTCAGTTTCCATGGATTGGGTATCTTCATTATCCAAGGCAGAGGAGGCATTATGAAGGGATATCTCTTGATAGATGCCTGTGCATTACAGGTTGCAACCTACCAGAGCCCACTGTGATCCATTTGTTCCTGGGCTGTTTGATTCTTTGTGGAAGCGGTGGTGAATTTTCTTCCGTTTGTACCCTAGAAGAGGTGTGTTTAATAGCAATATGAATGGACATACTAATGTAAGAGACTGGGTACTTGTCCATACTTAACTTGATCAGAGGACCCATAAAATTCAAAGTTAATAGATCATAATCATGGGTCTGCTAATGAATAACAAGATGTACGCCAGATGAACAGGTCATTTATGCTCCCTGCATAACTCAAAAACTGTGGCAAGTCCATTTTAGTAATATTTGTTTAAATAGGTCAGACCAGACTGAATCTAAACTACCATCTTCGCTGCATATTTGCATGCGCATATCTTGATTTTAAATTGGTATTGTGTATATTAAAATTCTGGCATTCTTCTCATATTGCAATTTTTCTAACTATCTATTGTCGTACCCCCTTGCCTAGGCCAGAGGCTTAGGGCAAAAAGGGCTGCCTTATTTGTCCTTAAATAAAGAGTCACTGATTTTCTCCACCAGGGAATTCTGGGAGTTGTAGTTCTTACTTAAAGACAAAGTAGTATGACCATTCGGGTTTGTTCAGGCAAAACAAGAAAATTTATTCTGGGTTCCCCTTTCGCATCAAATTCAAACACAAGGCAAAATAGGATTATTCCCCATAGATAACAGGAACAAAAACTGCATTTGGAACCTCAGAACTGAAAACACCTTTTCACATCACAGCTGTTCCCAGCTAATTCTTCAGCTTGTTAATTCACAGCTACCTCTTGTCATTCAAACCAGGTAAATTCATTCCATTTATATCCAATGTAGCTTTAGTTAATAAACTCAGGGTTCAGTGAATGTTCTTTAGTTTAACAGAAGGTCTTAGCTTTCTCCTAGCTAAGTACAATATTGCTCTTCAAAGACTTCCTGTCTCAGTCCTTTTCTTAGCAATAATTAAACTTCCCTTCTACATAGAGAACAATCCATCGGTGCTTCATTACACCCAGAATCTTCTTCACAAGGATCAATCTGCATGTCCTCTTGCACCATACATTGCTTATCTTCCCCTGGGTTTTCAACAACACGTTCAAACTTACTGTTTTGTAGGAACTTCTGGAGTTCCTCTAAACGCTGCTCTCCTGGATAAGAACTGGTTGTACCTTGAGAGTAGGCTTTTCTGTCTTGGAACAATTTCTTTAATACTTTAATTGTATTCAGGTCTATCTCTCTGCTCGAGGCTGGGTTCTGGTTATCTCTGTCTATAACTGCTTGCACCCACCTTCTCTCAGCTTGGGTTCCTGGAACCGGGTTTTGCACACTCTGCTCTGCAGTCTGGCTCAGCTCATTAGCAACGTCCCCAGCTATCCATCTGCTGGACTCTGAAGCAGGCGTACCTTTCACCTTAGAACTGCTTCTTTGATTGCTAAAACCTTTTTCCCACGTGGAGTAAAGCTTTCCACGTCTGCCTTCTCTTGGCTTCCTCGAACCAGGCTTCACTGCTCCTGAACCCTCTGGCTTCACAGCTGCTGGACTCTCAGCTGCTCTTTCTCCTTCTCCTCCCTCTGCTCTCACTGAGGCCGGCTTAAAAAGCTGCTTTCCTGCTACCTGCTCCCTGCACATGTGCCTGTGATTAGAGCTCAAACCTGCACCTACGTTAGGGCTTGGGCGTGGCTCAGCCTCAGCTAGTATGTGTTTCTTTAGTTTATCTGAAGCTTGAACCCTGTGGAAACCTTGCCTGTCTCTTGTCTTAAAGGCGTATTCCCCATTTTCCTTTGTTTCCATCTGTTCAACACCACTCTCATCGTCACACTATCTATCTATGATTATGTACTCTGTTGGTGTAGCCAATTTTAAGTTTTAATCAAAGAGAGCGAAAATCTTGTACTCATAATAAAACTATTGCAAACATACCTGATCGCCGGTTCCTAAAGTTCAAAGAGTAGGGGACACACTAGCTAAAGCGAGATTACTCGGGCACAATCATCAGTACTCTGCTCAAAGCTCATAGGACATCTACTTCCTTAGCCTATGCCACAGTGTGGAGAGCTGGTGTGCTTCTTGGTTCCTAAAAGCTGGAAAAGCAAATGTCGCAGCCATATTAGCCTTTTTACAAGCAGGTCTGGCCAGGGCTTGACCCTGAACTCTCTCAAAATTCAGGTGGCGGCCTTTGGGGCAGGTATAAGGCAGCCCTTGTCGGCCCACCCTTATGCGGCTCACATCCTTACAGCAGTAAAGCACAGTTACTTACCTGTAACAGGTGATCTCTTGGAACAGCGGAATAAGTCTTCACATATGGGTACGTCGGTACCGACGGAGCCTGCGCGGGAACGCTCCCCAGCTTCCCAAAAAAGGAAAGCTTTTGGGAGCATCCCACAGCGCCTGCACGCTGCCTTCCCGCCTTTCCTAACCGCCTCTCTCCAGTTCGAGTTTTAAAGCTGAGACAAAGAGAGAGAGGAAAGGAAAGAAAGATAGAGAGATACAACTCCTAGGGGAGGTGGGTGGGTTGTGAAAACTTATTCCTGCTGTTCCCAGAGATCACCTGTTATAGGTAAGTAACTGTGCTATATCTCCAGGAACAAGCAGGAATGAGTCTTCACATATGGGGACTCCCCAGCTAAAGATGCCTGGGAGATCCCCAAGGTTGTGAGACCCTGAGAAGGGCTCTACCTCCTCCCATGGATCTCAGGCATCCAACCAGGGATGGAGGGTAGGAGTTGATTAAGCATGGAACAGGTGTTTGAGAACAGCCTGACCAAACAAGGCATCCCGGCGGGAGTCCTTGTCCAAACAGTAATGGGCTGTGAAAGTATGAACCAAGGCCCAGGTGGCCACTCGACAGATCTGGTCGATGGACACAGAATTCAGATGAGCCATAGAGGTGGCCATGGCCCTCACATTATGAGCTGTGACATGGCCATCCAGAGAAAGGTTCTTACTCTGGTAGGCGAAAGAAATACACTGAGCAATCCAATTGGACAGTGTCCTCTTAGAGACTGGAAGTCCCAAATGAGAGGGATCAAAAGCAACAAAGAGTTGAAAAGACTTTCTATGTTGCTGTGTCCTTTGTAAGTAAAAAGCAAGAGCTCTCTTACAATCCAAGGTATGAAGATTCCTCTCTGCACTTGATGCATGAGGACCTGGAAAAAAGACAGGTAAATACACCTCTTGATTAAGATGAAAAGGTGAGACCACTTTAGGCATAAAGTGTGGATTGGTCCTAAGGACTACCTTGTCATGATGGAACCTTGTATAAGGTGGACTAGCCACTAAGGCCTGCAGTTCACTGATGCGGCGAGCTGAGGTGACTGCAATAAGAAAGATAACCTTTGTAGGGATTATAAGGATATGTTCCTGGTTCATAATCACTCAAGGGTCCTGATAGTGACTGCTCTAATAAAAATATACATCAACCAGTCTGTCATTACAGTGGGCAAAGGAAAGACAGGCCAGCATAAAGAACCACATAAGGAAATATTATATATTATAAGCCTTAGAAAAAGTATATGCTTGGATTGAAGGGTCCATGCAGAGACTTTTTTTGCAGAAGGCACATACACAGGAAACCATGCAAAGAATATGCTGAGCACATCAAGCCCTGAAGAAAAAGACAGTTGATGGTTGGAAGGTATGGCGTAAGAGCAAACGAAAAGGAACTTGAGTGGGTATTAAAACAGGAACAAGGGGATAGAAAGGAAGTAACAGGAAACAGATGGCAAGAGGAGATGAGATACAAGGGGGAGAGATAGATTTGGGAGCTGTGCACGTATACGGAAATCAGAAAAATGTATATATTTAACACGACTATTGTACTCAAGGAGAGGAGGGATTCTGGAGTTGTCTGTGTCTGATGACTGTCAGAAATTCTCCTCTCCCTTGCCTGTATTTGTTCATCAGTAATCTAATAAACAGAGATTCTGATTGCACCTGTACCGACTTTTGAATCTGGACTATACAGGAAATAGTGTAATTAGTAAATGGACTCTTGTAAGTTACAGGGCCTTACAATTGGTGCCGAACACCCGGGATTGGACTACGGGTGGGTCTTTATGACCAAGATACAAATTTAAAGATTTGGATTCCCCTCAAGAAAAAGAGGGAGGTATGTAAAGATTTGGATTCCCCTCAAGACAGAGGGAAGTACGTTTCCGGTGCGTAGTATAGACCGGAGAAGAAGTGAGTGACTGATTCCCTAGGATGACGGCGGCCTGTAATGACGGTGTCGTGAGTATTTTTAACCAAGCTTGGTAAGTGTTGTTTAATTTTTGTCTTTGTTATATGCATTGTTGTTTTTGTTATATGAATAAAGTGTAAGAATAATTTGCTGTTATAAACTGGGACTGAATGATAAGTGATTGAGACAGTACGTGTCATCTGACACGAAGCGTGTGTGTGTTCTTGCTCACGGTTCCATACCTCCGCGAGGAGATTGGCTGGGCTTGAACGAAGCGAATTCTTGTTTGAAAGGTGTCCTGGACATTTCGTGCACTTCCTTCCTCTGTAAATAAAGAGGGTGGGTATTGAGACCCTTAAATAAAAGGTTGTACGTAGGAATCATGTCTCTGTTTAGGAGAAAGAAAGATGGCAATCAGGATATAATGGTAAACCAAATTTCCCCAGTGACTCCGGTTGAACGGATGATGAGAGATAATCCCTTATTAGGAAAGGAAATATTGAAAGTTTGCCTTAAATGGGCAAAATGGAGCGCTGCTCCTGGAACTCCTCTTGGCTGGCCACCAGAGGGGTCCTTTGATGGTTGTTGTTTAGTAAAAATTAGGGATTATGTTTTATTTCATAAAACTGGGGCTAGTCAGCTGAAACACTTAAGGTACATTTCCATGTGGATGAAACAGGTAGATCCAAAAACCCTCAGTAGTGATGATCCGCCCCCCTATTGGACGACAGAGAGTCGTACAATGGCAGCGATAGGTTATGCAGACCCTTCCATAGATTTAGACCCCAAGGAGACAGAATTAGAGGACAGACCTAAAGATAAAATTAAAGACAAAAGACCAGTAGAAATACACAAGGAAAGAGTTAGATACTGGGATGAGAAAAAAAACACCATCTCTTATTGAGACTCCCTCATGTAATCCAATATATCCCCATCGGGAATTGGAAGACATAATGCGAAACAGTAACTCCCAACCACGTAGAAGATCCCGGTCTGCATCTCCCCGCCGGGAACAGCATACGGGATGGGTTCAGGTAGCAGGTAAATTACATTTGACCCCTGATCCTATCCCTGAACCCCCGGTATGTGACCAGTCATTGCTGGGGGCCACAGGGGGTGATCAAACCCAAGTACAGTCCACTCCCTTTGTCCTTGACTCCATTAATTGCGATAGGTCTCCAGTGATGTCAGCGGACAAATTCCCTGGTAGTCTTGATTTACCAGGTCAATGGGAGCGTGATTATTTTTCTAAAAAACCATGTGAGAGTAGACAGGATATTAGGAACCGGACGACCAGAGCCCACGAATATCACTGCCTACCCGTGCAGAATTCTAAAGAAGCAGTTCAACCTAAGAAAACCCCTGTAGATTTTGTTTTTAATGAAGAAGGAGGTGAAGGTTTTTATGTATATCATTGGAGTTCAAACTTACATGGGTGGACTACAGCCTGTGCCCCTCAAATGAGAATTTGGCCAGAACAAGGGTCCCTGAATACTACAGATTTAAACCTAGCTCGTAGATGTATCTGTGGAGGGGAGGGAGATCCACAATGGGACTATAAGTATATGGAAGCAGGTTTAAGGGTATGGGAAAAGTATGAGGGACAAGATCCAAATAACCCCAAAACACCTAATCATTTGATATTTCCCGTGCGGCATACTCCCCATGGGCAAAAAATATATATCCCTTGGAGTTTTACCGATATGACTAATCTGGCCGAGCAACTCCCTCCCCTGAATCAGGGAGCGGGAGCGTGGATACAAAAATTTGAACGATTAACAGCAGGTTATACTTTAGCAATTGGAGATGTAAAAGCCCTACTAGCCCGAATTTTGGGTAATAATGCGGCTAACCAAGTTTTTCAAAATGCCCATATCAGAGGGGTTATGGTACATCATCCCCAGTATGATGGGGCACTTTTTAATCTTTATCGTAATATGGTATGGGACTCCTTGAGGGACATTTATCCCACCCAACGAAGTATGGGACCCCTTACTTCAATGCAATTTAAGGTTGGGGAAGATATTAGTGCTTATTTGGCTAAATTTCAAGATTTATGGGAGGCCCAGATGGGTGTACCCCACAATGACCCTAACATGGCTCTCATGTTTTTTCAGACTCTCTGCAATACCTTACCTTTGCCTATCCAGTTAAAGCTAAAAAACATAGTGGCATTAGAATCAGAACCATGGCAGAAACACAGGCACATATTTTTCATTTTGTCAGACAAGCTGAGGAAGAATTGAATAAACCAGAGAGGGACAGAAAGGCTGCCCAAGCTCGTTTATTCAATTTACAATTGAAAGAAATAGAACAGGAGAAGAAAAAGGGAGAAAAGGTCAGCAGATCTGTGGCTGATACAAAATTGATAAAGGCTTTACGCCAACAAGTAAAAGAGCAGCAGAAACAACTTGATGAAATCAATGACGATTGTGAGAGTGACAGTAGTGTAGACAGTGATTCTGAAGACATGTATAGACAATTCATGCGAGTTTTGAATGTTCAAAAGCATGGTCAGCTCACGGGTCAGGAACCACGATCCTTCCCCAGACAAGAGCAGGACAGGGAGAGAGATTTCACTTGTTGGCGGTGTGGTGAGAGGGGTCACCTGCAACGGGTCTGCCGTGCCCCACTACCGGGAGGGCGGCGACGATATGACCAAGGTCCCCCACCACTTGCAAGACCCCGCCAATACCCTACCTGGCAGCCCCCAAATAGGACAGGCTATGGCAATAGGGAAAATAGACAATGACTAGGTATATATAATTTGCAGGTGACACTGGGAACAGAGGAGCCCCATATTGAATTAACTTTGAATGACCAAGTAATGAAATTCCTAATTGATACTGGAGCTACACTTTCTGTTCTGAACACCATGCCCATAAGTGGAACCATTGGCAGAGACAGTGTAATGACTACTGGGTTTGATGGTAAGCCAGTAAAAAACCCCCGTGACTAATCCAATTTGGGTGAAAGGGCCACAATTTGCCATCTTCCATAGTTTTTTGTATGCCTCTCACTGTCCTATAAATTTGATGGGACGAGATTTAATTGTAAAAGCCCAAGTCACCTTAGTGGCAGGAGCATTTCAATCTGCAGGGATAAGTGAAACTGGCACTTACCTCCTTAGTCCATATGGGCGGGTACGAGGTACACCGGTTCACATACGATTAAAACAAGGGAAAGAGGGTCCAAAATTGCCCCAATACCCCTTGCAGCAGGCAGCTATAGAGGGTGCACGAGAGGAAATTAATCAGCTTAAACTACACGGCATAATAGAACACAGTACGTCCTCATATAATACTCCTCTCTTTCCGGTCAGTAAACCCAATGGAAAGTGGAGGATTGTCCATGATTTACGAGCATTGAACCAAGTGGTGGAAACTCAGTTTCCTGCAGTTGCCAATCCGGCCACTACATTAAATACAGTACAACTGTACAAATATTTTACAGTATTAGATTTGAAAAATGCCTTTTTTAGTGTAGAAATTGATGTTGATTCTAGACCCTTACTGGCTTTTATTTTTGCTCAAGTACATTACCAGTGGACACGACTACCCCAGGGGTATGTCGATAGTCCTAGTATATTTTCCCAGATTCTCTCACAAGATTTGCAGGATTTCAATTCACATCTCCCTGGAGAGATGTGTTTGCTGCAATATGTAGATGACATTTTACTGTCTGGGTCAGACTATGCACAAATGCAGAAGTACACACAGAAGTTAATACAGGAACTGCATGAGAAAGGGTACAAACTAAATGCAGAGAAAGCACAACTCGTGCAGACAACAGTTACCTTTTTGGGGTTTCAGTTAAGCCAAGGATCTATTCAGATGGGAGATAAGACAGTACAACATGGCTTACAGTTACCTGTCCCCAATACAGTGAGAGAACTTCGTTCCGTTTTGGGTACTCTAAATTTCTGTAGAAATTGGATCCCAGCTTTTAGTTCTCGGACTCTTTGTTTCTGCCCTTATTTGAAGGGTGGTGTAAAAAATTCCGACAAAATTACTTTAGACCCTTGTGCTGTAAGCGTGCTCCAGTCCATTTTGGAAGATTTAAAGTGTCTTCCAGCCTTACATTTGCCGAATCATCATAAACCCTTTCAATTGATGGTAGTGACAGGCTCTCAGGCTTGGGCAGCCATACTATTTCAGGACAGGGTTTCTACTTTGGCATTCTTGTCTGGTACTTTTGGGTGTACAGAACTCCCCCTTCCTGACCTTGGAAAAAGTAGTCATTGCGGTCGCAGCAGCAATAGAGAAAGTTTTGTCTATTTTCACTCCCACTACCCTGATTCTCTATCAGTCCATTGAACTGAAGGCTATTCTAAACAAAGACACGTTACATTTGTCCCCGACTAAATTACAGCAAGCCTGTGCATCTATCTTGAACAGTGGAGTGATTTTCGCCCTCTCACTGCCTCCACGTGCCCACTAAGTTGGCTACAGACAGCGGTAGATGTTCATACCCCAGTATGTGACTACCCCTATGAGGAAATTTTATCCATTATGGTATCACCCTCTGACATGCCACCAGATAGTGAAATTTGGTTTACTGATGGATCAGAACAGAAGGGTGCTGTAGGATTTGCTGCTGTGCTGGTGACCCCTGATGGAGTGTCTGAGCATTGCTTACAGTATGCTCTAGATTCGGATCAGGGATATTCAGCACAGGCAGCTGAATTGTGTGCTATATTAGCTGTCCTAGAGGAACGTCCGGAAACGCCCCTGATTTTCTACACTGACTCACAGTATGTTAAAAAATTGTGTGGGGAGTACCTCCAGATTTGATTACAGCGGGGATTTGTTACTTCATCTAGTAGTCAGCTTGTACACAAATCATTGATTCTATACTTGTATGACCTGTTACTGCAGCGCCAGCAGAAAGGTATTCTAACTTCTTGTAACTGGATCCCTGGCCACTCCAGACATTATGGTTTCTTACATTTCGGAAATGCTCTGGCTGATGAAGCAGCTAGACAAGTTACAGATGCTGTCCCCATTTTAGTTACTACACGAGCAAAGACTTATCCCTTACCCTCACTCCGGGATTATCAGCAGAATTTTCTGCAAGATGAAGTGCAGAAGTGGAAATTGTTAGGATGTTCAGAGCACAAACAGTTGTGGGTTCACCCATCTGGAAAGGCTTGCATTTCACTCTGGTCTTTACAACAATTGTGTCACTTGTTACACTCTGTAGCCCATGCCCCTGCCTCCAGCATTTGTGCACAAATTTCTGGACTCTTCTGGTACCCCCGTCTTAGGGCCAGGGTGCAGGAGTTGTGCCAGCAGTGTCCCCAATGTTTAGAGAATTCTCCTGTGAAGGGCAAACAAATGCTACAAGGTCATCTCCCAGTTGTTCAGGGTCCGTTCATTTCCTGGTATGTAGATTTCACAGATATGCAGGTCCGTGTAGATGGATACAGATTCCTTCTCGTCTGTGTCTGTTCATTCTCCAAATGGGTGGAGGCTTTTCCCTGTAAACAGGAAACTGCAGCTGAAGTTTTCAAATGCTTTTCACAACATTTGTTTCCCCGTTTTGGCATTCCCCAAACTGTTTATTCTGATAATGGTTCTCACTTCCGGAATCAATTAATGCATCTTTTCTCTACAGCAGTGAACCTGCACTGGAAGTATGTCTCAGTCTATCGCCCCACTTCCAATGGTCTCGTCGAACGGACCAATGGCCTGCTCAAGACTGCACTGCGTTTGATTCAATCAGACAAAAGTTTTCCTGGTTACAGGCCCTGCCTTTAGCTTTGTTTCAGCTCAGGAATCGCCCATTGAAGAATGTTGCTCTAACACCACATGAAATATGTACTGGCAGGCGATTGTTGCTATACAATCTGTCTGAAACGTCTGTTTCTTTACCAGACTCTATATCTCCTTACATTGCAGGTTTGCGTTTAGCCTTAGCAGAAATCTCCCGACGCTGTGCCATCCGTGATCAACATCCATCTCTTCCCAAGTAAAGTCTGATTCCAGTTGGGACCAAAGTTTATCGCAGAAATCCTCATCGAAGTTCCTGGCAAGATCCAACATATTCAGGACCCCATATTGTTTCTGCGTCCACTCCTTTTGCTGTTCTGTTGGACTCTGGCCAAACCTGGACTCATATTGCCCACCTTTGGGTTCCTTGAACTGTGCTTTGGACTTTGATTAATCTTCTATAACATGTCTGCCTCTCCTGCTCTTAAGTATGCCTTTTTATATTGTTTCATGTTATTTGCGATTCTCCTAGCATGGCTTTTATTTTTCATTTGTGTCCCTGCCACTAAGTCACCCCCCACCACTACCATCTCCTCCCTGAATCGTTCCCTTAGGTCCCTCCCTCTTCCCAATATCTGGAAATCAACTATCCTTGATGGTCAGTTAGCTATGTTTTTAAATAATCAAAGTCCTTCTGTCCTTTCCCGTCATCCTAGAGCTATAGCATCTGCCTCCAATTTATGGCAATCATCTGTTCTGGATATTTTACGCTTAACTAATGTTTCTGATTGTTTAATATGCACCCCCATCCCTAAAGCTGTAAAATATGCTCCCGTAGCGGTTTATCCTTTGTCCCTCTCAGAATTAATGGGAAAGGTCTCTTGTTGGGACAACAAAAACTTTACTGCTCCATGTTTTGAATCCATAGACTGTACTGACACATGGGAGTCTGTGAATGCCTCCAGTGAACCTTTCTTTGTTTATGTTCCTTTAGAGATGCGATTTACTTATTGTCTTGTGACTAATGCATCTCTTTCATTTTCCTCTCGCTGCAATATTACTTATAATGTCCAAAATGCTTCTTGGCATATAGCTGCTGGAACCTTTGTTCCTCGCCATGGTAATTCTACGTATTTGTCACAATTTACTGCTAACCCCTCCACCCTGTCCCCAGCAGATAATATCACCCTAGTGCCTTTGCTAGTGGATTCCAATTATTGGCAGGATGCCCTACTTGTGGGTCCCTATTTACCTTCTGGTCATTATGATTACTGGCTTGGAGGTAAAGTCCCTTTTAGTTCCTGCTATACTCCCCAGTCTCAGCGCTCTACCTACAGTCATGGGAAGTTACAATCTAACCTTTATTTGGGTAATATTAATACATTTCCAAGAAAATGGCGTTCTTCTACACAGATTTCTGCTTTAACAGGTCACTATTTTCTTTGTGGGGAAGCCTTATTACAGAAAATTAATATTTTTCACTTGCCCTGTACCCTTGTCCGTATATCTCTCTATTCTGCCCTTATTCCTTTAAATGTTTCACACAAAACTCATTCACTCCTCCAGCGAGTTAAACGCTCTCTAGTAGGATCAGGTCCATGGGATGCAAAAGTTTCTGAAGATGAGGCCATACAGGCATCTTTTGAATATATTAATTCTATTTACCCCTTGACCAAAACACGATTAGATGCTTTATCATGGACAGCATGGATTCCTTTTGCTACCCCTGCCCTCACTGCTGAATTAGGAATGGCTATACGCCGGTTACAATGTTTGCTTCATGTACAAATGAAAGCTGTTACTGATTCTATAACTAAGCTATCAGAGTCCCTAGAGCAAAATACCCAAATGACCCTACAAAATAGACAAGCGCTAGATTTGCTCCTTGCTTCTGAGGGAGGTCTTTGTTCTTTTATTAATGCCACTATTTGTTGTACGGTCATAGCGAATCATTCAGTGTTTGTGCTTAATGCTATGGATAAGATACGCCACCTGTCAGATTTACATATTGATGACTTTAAGGGAGGACTGAATGTAGGTAATTGGTTTTCATCCCTTACCTCCTGGTTTCACTCGCTAGGTACTGGTCTAAAAGGCCTTTTAATTTCTGCTGGCATCTTTTTAATTTTTGCCTTGTCCTTTTGTTGTATTGTTTCTCTTGCCATTTCCTGTTGTAAGAAACAGTGTACCAAGGTGTCCACTTCCCTTATGCCTGTTCAAACATGCCATACACATGTGAATGTTTCCTATGCTGCAGTCCCCACTTCAGAATTCTCTGACTTGGTCTTATCTCCTCCACAATAAAAAAAAAAAAAAAAAAAATGGGCGAATTGTAGGGATTATAAGGACATGTTCCTGGTTCATAATCACTCAAGGGTCCTGATAGTGACTGCTCTAATAAAAATATACATCAACCAGTCTGTCATTACAGTGGGCAAAGGAAAGACAGGCCAGCATAAAGAACCACATAAGGAAATATTATATATTATAAGCCTTAGAAAAAGTATATGCTTGGATTGAAGGGTCCATGCAGAGACTTTTTTTGCAGAAGGCACATACACAGGAAACCATGCAAAGAATATGCTGAGCACATCAAGCCCTGAAGAAAAAGACAGTTGATGGTTGGAAGGTATGGCGTAAAGAGCAAACGAAAAGGAACTTGAGTGGGTATTAAAACAGGAACAAGGGGACAGAAAGGAAGTAACAGGAAACAGATGGCAAGAGGAGATGAGATACAAGGGGGAGAGATAGATTTGGGAGCTGTGCACGTATACGGAAATCAGAAAAATCTATATATTTAACACGACTATTGTACTCAAGGAGAGGAGGGATTCTGGAGTTGTCTGTGTCTGATGACTGTCAGAAATTCTCTTCTCCCTTGCCTGTATTTGTTCATCAGTAATCTAATAAACAGAGATTCTGATTGCACCTGTACTGACTTTTGAATCTGGACTATACAGGAAATAGTGTAATTAGTAATCGGACTCTTGTAAGTTACAGGGCCTTACACCTTCCAGGAAAGAAATTTCAAGGAGGTAGTGGCTAAGGGTTCAAAGGGTGGCTTCATGAGCTGACCAAGAACCAGATTCAAGTCCCATGCCACTGGAGGTGGTCTGATGGGAGGTTTAGTTAAAAGAAGGCCTCTCATGAATCTCGCAATAAGAGGATGAGAGGAGACAGGTTGTCCATTGAGAGGCTTGAGGGATGCAGCAATAGCACTCAAATGGACCCTTACTGAATTCGTTTTGAGTCCTGCGTGGGAAAGATGCAGGAGATACTCTAGTAAAGAATTCAACGGTATTTCTAGAGGGTTAATACCCTTCTCAGCACACCAAATGGTAAACCTTTTCCATTTAAAGGCATAGGAACGTCTAGTAGAAGGCTTTCTGGAAGCATGAAGGATATCCCTTACTTGCTGAGAAAGATGCCAATCTTGAAGGTCTAAGCCTTCAGCAATCAAGCCCTGAGATGGAGAGATCGGGGGTTTGGGTGCCACAACGTTCCCCCCTCCTGAGACAGGAGATCTGGAGCAGACCCCAGGTCCAGGGAGGGAACTTGAGAGAGATGCAGAAGTAGAGGGTACCATACTTGGCGTGGCCAACGTGGAGCTATGAGAATCATAGTCCCTTGATCTCTCTGAAGCTTGAACAGGGTCTTGGGAATTAGGGGAATGGGTGGAAAGGCGTACAGGAAGTCCTGACCCCAATGAAGGAGGAAGGCATCCCTGGCCTGAACTCCCTGACATGGAATTCTGGAACAGAATCGGGGAAGTTTGGCATTCCACGGACTTGCAAAGAGGTCTATGTCCGGGGTTCCCCAAATTCGAAAGATTCTGACTATCTGGTCCATATGAAGGGACCATTCGTGTGGAAGCAGAACTCGACTGAGTCTGTCTGCCCAAGAGTTTTGAACTCCTGGAAGGTATACTGCCAGAAGATGAATTTGATGCTCTCTGGCGAAGGCCCACAATCTCAGAGCTTCGTTGCAAAGCGACAGAGAGCCAGTTCCTCCCTGCTTGTTCACATAGAACATGGCTACTTGGTTGTCCATGTGAATGAGGACTGTCTTGTAGCTGAGCAGGGTATGGAAGACTCTGAGAGCCAAGAAGATTGCTCTGAGCTCTAAGAAGTTGATATGTAGGGAGGTCTCCTGTGGGGACCAAATTCCCTGGGTGGAGAGGTCTTGAAGATGAGCTCCCCAACCTTTTGGAGAGGCATCTGTTGTAAGGATTGCTTGGGGTAACAACTGTTGGAAGGGGGCCCCAGCAACAGATTTTGAGTGGATTTCCACCACTGGAGAGACCAAAAGAGGCGCCTGGAGGTTGCTATTTTGTCTGACAGACTTCCAGATGCCTGGGTCCACTGGGTGGACAAAGTCCATTGAGCTGCCTTCATGTGAAGGCGAGCATAAGGGACCACATGCACCGTGGATGCCATGTGGCCTAGCAGTTGTAACATCTCTCGAACAGTTAGCCTCTCAGATTCAGTTAAAAACCCATCTAACTGCACTAAGCATAGGCAATGGGCCTGGGGAAGATAGGCCCTTGCAGTTGTGGTATCCAGGAAGGCCCCTATGAACTCTAGAGACTGAGTAGGGGTGAGTTGGGACTTTGGGATGTTTATAACTAGTCCCAGATACAGCAGGACACGCATTGTGCAGGCTAGGGAAGTCTGGGCCTCTGCCTGGGATGGAGCTCGGATGAGCCAGTCATCCAGATATGGGAATACGAATATTCCCAGAGTGCATAGAAATGCAGCTATTACTGCTATGCATTTTGTGAACACTCTTGGAGCAGAGGCCAGACCAAAGGGAAGCACCCTGTATTGATAGTGCTTTCCCTGATAAAGGAACCGAAGGAACCTTCTGTGTGCTGGATGGATGAGTATATGGGTATACGCATCCTTGAGATCTAGAGAACAAAGCCAATCCTGACTCTGAAGGAATGGAAGGAGAGTACCGAGAGAAATCATCTTGAATTTCTCCTTGTATAGGAATCTGTTCAATTCTCTGAGATCTAATATGGGTCTGCAACCCCCTGTTTTCTTTGGAATGAGAAAGTAGGGGGAGTAGAACCCTGAGCCCTGTTGAAGAAGAGTTACTTCTTCTATTGCCCCTTGGGCAAGAAGGGTGGAAATCTCTTGACCCAGAAGGTCGAGGAGAGATGTTGGAGAATTGAACTGTCTCACCATGGTGTGAGGAGGAAGGTTTAAGAAATGAAGTTTGTACCCTTCCCTTATGATGGAAAGGGTCCACTGCTTTGCTGTGATTTGCTCCCGTCTGGGAGCAAAGTGAGCTAACCTTCCTGGAATGGTGAGAGGCTCTGGTTCTTTTAGAGCTAGAAAGGCTAAGTTCTCTAGGTGCAAATCAAAGGCCCTGAGGAGGCTGAGGCTGTTGGGCTACAGTAGGCTTTGCAGCCTTAGACTTGGCCTGTTTAGGTTGTTGACGCTTTGCAGCAAAACGACCTGCAGAAGATGTCTGCTGACCATAAGCAGGATAATATCTTCCCTTCTTGGGAAAATATGTCTTTTTGAACAACCTCTTCTGGACAGGATTAGAGGTAGACTTTGAAAGCCTATCCAAAGCAGAATTTTCTGCATCCATCTGAGTGGCCTTTGCTTGCCAATCTTTGCCAAACAGGTTTTCACCTGTATAAGGAAGATTTCCTAATCCATCTTGGACCCAGGGTTCCAAATCAGAAGCTTGTAACCAAGCAATTCTGCGTGCACCTATGGCAATGGCCGAGGCTCTGCTGGCCCCCTCAAAAGAGTCAAAGGCTGCACGGTTAGAGAATTTGGAAACATCCTGGGCATGCTTAAGCCAGGTAAGAAAGTCTTCCCTTTTATCTTCTGGAAGAAAAGGGAGGAAAGTTTGCAGATGATCTGTAACTTCCTTCAGAAACATCCCCATATAGAGACTATAGGAGTTGATTCTGGCAACAAGCATACTGGCTTGAAAACTTTTCCTGCCAAAAGCATCCAAGGTTCTACATTCTCTTCCTGGAGGAGCAGATGAGTGCCTCTTTGCATTCTTTAACTTTTTCATAGCAGACTCCACCACAATAAAATGGTGAGGAAGCTGAGTTTTATGAAATCCAGGACAAGGAGGGACACGATACATGGTATCCAACCTACGAGAATGAGAAGAGATGGTGGGAGGAGTCTCCCATATGCCTATCATGTGGTCATAAAGGATCTCATGAACTGGCAAAGTGGCTACTTCTTTAGGAGCCTTAGGATATTGCAAAATATCCAATTTTTTGGCTCTAGGCTCTGTCTCAGGAGCTACTGAGATAGAAAGCCCTTTGGCCACTTCCCTTATGAAGTCTTGAAAAGACAAGTCTTCTGGAGGGGACATTCTTCTTTTTGGAGAAGAAGGCTCCTGAGGAAGAAGTACCGATGCTTCGACAGAGGCCTCCGATGCATCAGAGTCTTCGGAGGAATCGAAGTATCGCCTGTCTGGATGCTCTTGTAAAGCCCGATACGCATACCGGGTGGTATCGACATCAGGAGTCATCGGTACCAGATCGGTACCGATAGGCATCATCGGACAGGGTACCGCTGCAGTCGACACCAAAACTGATGTCGATGCAACCAGTACCGGCACCGGAACCGATATCGGAGCCGGTGTCGGAGCCGGTACCGACAACGGAGCTTGTTGCGGTACCAGCGGCGTCGCAGCTTGTATGAATGCCGTAATGGCACGCTGCATGGTCAGAACATTCTGATCCATCGACGCCATGAATGTCTGGAGGTCAGTACCGGCGGATTCCACTGGTACCCCAGAACATTGCAACAGGTGATTGGTCGAGGCCGTGCCATCGATGTCAACCTGTGACCCCATAGGAGGAGCTTTGGAAGCCAGAGCTTCCCGCCGGGGTACTTTTGCCAGTGCAGGATCCTCGAGGGCAAGCCCGGAGGCATCTCGATGCTTAGAGGGAGATCTACCCTTCGATGACCGGCTAGACTTATGTTTGGTTACCTGAGATCCATAGGAGGAAGAAAAAGCCCAGGAAGACGTCGATGCCATCGAAGCTGCATCAGAGGGAAACAGTGTACTGAGCTTGGCTGCTCGGTTCTGTAAACCTCTTTTAGACATCATGGAGCAGGACGGACAATCCGTGATGGAATGGTCAGGACCCAAACACTTAAGACACCAGTCATGGGTGTCGGTAACAGAGATGGTACCGCTGCACTTAGTGCATTTTTTAAACCCGGAGGCGGGCTTTTCCATGAGGAATTTTCTGTTAGGCCTAAGGCCCAACGAAGAAAAAATCCACTGAAGTGGAACGGAAGTATTCTTTTTTTTTTAAAGAAAAGAAAGAAAAGACAGGCGGTACCGGTCCGACGTCGAAGAAGGCAGACGCGCGACCAAAGAAATAAAATAAAATAAAATAAAGAACTTCTTCAGCGGTGACAGGAACACGACCTGCTGGCTCCGCGGAAAAGAAGAACTGGAGAGAGGTGGTTAGGAAAGGCGGGAAGGCAGCGCACAGGCGCTGTGGGATGCTCCCAAAAGCTTTCCTTTTTTGGGAAGCTGGGGAGCGTTCCCGCGCAGGCTCCGTCGGTACCGACGTACCCATATGTGAAGACTCATTCCTGCTTGTTCCTGGAGATAACACACATTCAGCCTCCAGTGCACCCAATCATCCCTTAATGGAGTCTCTCATTGGTTTTGAAGGTGCTGAAGGATTCGCCATTCAAACCAATTTGCAAGGTTACTCTTAGAAATTTTGCTCTGGCAACCAGAAGGGACTAAATCTTTTGGTGATCAGATCATCTGTTTGTGCTTTTCAGTGGCCTGATAAAGGGTCAAACGGCAGCCAAAATCCTCTAATTCCTACTGGATCACAGAGGCCATTGATTCCGCGTACCTTCTGGCCAGGAAGCAAGTGCCAAACAGAATCAAAGCTCACTCAACTAGGTTGCAGGCCTCCTCCTGGGCTGAGCCTGTCTTGGTGTCTCCAGGGGACAACTGTAGGGTGGCTACCTGGTCCTTTTTGAGCACTTTTGTGAAGCACTACCAGTTGCATTTGGGAGCAAGTGCTGATGGTGCCTTTGGCAAAGCAGCTTTGGCCAAAGCACAGTGTTCCTCTCATCCAAGGTCCTGATTGCTTCGGTACATCCCACTCATCTGGACTGGTCTAGCAGGATGAAGAGGAAGGAGATATTTTAATTATACCTGATAATCGCCTTTCCTCGAGTCCTGCTAGACCAATCCAAGACCCTCCCTGGAAGAATTCGCTACAGGTTGGGAAGTCCTATTGCCTTTTCAGTTCTTAGCTGTTGCAGAGTCTGATTAGCTGTAAGATATGGTAAGACAGTAAAATCAGTTTGTTCCAATTTTATTTATTTATTTTATTTACATTCTCTTATATACCGCGCTATTCTGCATCAGTGCGGTTTACATTGAACAAACTGAAATGACATTGAACAGGGCATTATAACTTGGAGATAACTATTTTACAGGGAACATGGGCAATGGAGGGTTAAGTGGCTTGCCCAAGACCACAAGGAGCACCTGTGGGACTAGAAACCCCAGTCCTTCCGGCCCAAGGTTGCTGTCCTCTAGTGGGATTTGAACCCCCGACCTTCCGGCCTGAAGCACCTTGCCCCAACCACTAGGCCACTCCTCCATTCCACTTGTTTTTCGCTTATTGTTTCAGAGTTTTTTCTCAGAGTTTTTGTTTTTAACGGATGCTTGGGAAGACTCTTACTGGCTTCTGTCAGTGTGGAACTAGTGGCTATATCTCTTCATGACATCAGAGAAAGTTGCTCAAGTCTGCCTCCATCTGCTGGCAAAGTGGCATAATCCACTCATCTGGACTGGTCTAGCAGGAAAGGAGATTATCAGGCATAACTAAAATCTTTCCATATCATACAAATAAAACAAAAACATTTGCATGAGTCAATTAGTACAAAAACCAGATCAGTTTATGGCTTAAGGACTACATTGGTGCACCCATGTTTTAGAATAAACCTGTTCTTCAGATTAGCGCAAAATAGTTAGAGATCAGATACTGCAAATCAGCATACTGACAAGCAACAGTACAATGCTAGCAGAATGTGAAAAATATACAATATTATGATGTCTTTTACAAGGCACTGTAATATTTCTTTGAAATGCTGGGAGTTTCAGCAATACACTCCCCTCTTATGCACTCAAAACCCCCTCTTCTGTCAGTAACACATGCACAGCATTACCACACCAAAAGCTTCTGGCTGGACTCCTGTATCAGGCCTTCTGCAATTCTAAACCATCTGGTGCTGGAGATGTTGTGGAGAAAGTGTTCAGAACTCCCGAGTGGTAGGGAGCCACAACAATCATTAAGGGTGATGGATTTAGATCTGATTACACATGGGGCATAAAAAGGAGGTAATTTTATAATAGGGTACTTGCCTTATATGGCAGAAAAGCACTTAAGAAAAGCTGTAAAGGAAATTATGTGCATATTTATTTTTTGGTATGTTTTATATACCGCCTTTAAGTAGAATCAAAGCGGTTTACATCGAACAAGAAGAACTGGAACGCTACATTACAACTTTTTCTAACAGGTAACATGTCAACATTCGTAAATAGGATAGGGTATCTTCAACTTTTTACATGGGTGTAGAGTGATTGAGTACTCAACATATTTACAGCTTTTATATTTACATATTTATTGTTCTAGAGCGTTACATGTTGCATTGTTCATGTGTTCCGTCAGGTACATTTGTTTAATCATGGGGGATGAAGTATTACATTAGCTAGAATGTTTGGGGAGGTTGTCACTAGTATTATCTAAGAAGAGGTTATTCTGACTGCTAAATACTATGAGGAATGTTTTTGTCGTAAGAAGTGTTTGCGTTAGTGTTCAGGGGAATGTCTTGTAGTGGGTGGGAATATGTTTGGAACTATGTGGGGAACAGTTCTTCTTTAGGTTCTGAGTTACCAAAGTGCTCTATAAACAGATGAGTTTTGAGGTCTTTTTTGAATATTGCTAGATCAGTGGTAGCTCTAAGTCTGTCTGGCAGAGCATTCTATAATGCTGGGGCAGAGAAGCTAAATGCCCTGTTTGTTGTGGTTTTATTAAATTTTGTGAATGTGTTAGGAATTAGTAGGGTGTTTTGGTTCCGTTGTCTCATTGTTCTATGCCTTGTGGAGTAGCTTAGTAGATCAGATAGGTGCGATGGTGCAATCTCTTTTACCAATTTAAATGTGGTCATGATTGTCTTATATTTGATCCTACTTTGTAAAGGCAACCAGTGTAGTTCGAACAGGATTGGAGAGATGTGCTCTGTTGCATACCCAAAGAGTAGGTGCCTACACATACACTTGCTCTGAGGCTCATTCAATTTTACAGGCATTTGTACATATTTGGTAAGATAGGTGCATAAATCCTAATTCTACCTCAGGAAACATACAATTATTCTGGATAAAATTATCCATAGGTAAGCTGTGTAAAATTGCTTGGGGTGTAAAATATGCAAACTGTTATTTTTGCATATAAAAAGTTGCTTTACCTGCAGAAATGGCTTATAAAATACCCCATAATACTCTGCTTTGTTTGAAATTTTGGTTTAGTTCCTGTATCCAAAGTAGGTTGCCAGCTGGCCAGAATTCAACTGGCCTGGCCAGTTTTTACTTAGCCAGGCCAGTTGCTGGCACAGAATAAAAGTCTGCTTTGAATTGCTCTTGTCACTGGTTGCCAGCATGAACATGTAGCTGGCAAGCAGAAGAACTGAGAAAACTCATTTTGGGAGCAAAAAGAGACCGCTACAGAATATTAGAAGAATGCCAGACTTTTAATATACACAATACCCATTTAAAATCAAGATATGCGCATGCAAATACGCCGCAAAGATGGTAGTTTAGATTCAGTTTGGTCTGAATATACCCTTCATTTATTTTTAAGCTTTACTCAAGAAACAATATAAAGGAAGGCCTATCAGCAGCCTGCATCAAGGGTCCTCCACGGAGCCTCCAGAAGTGACCATGTGACTCCTATTCTCAAGCAGCTTCACTGGCTCCCTATCCACGGAAGGCTTATCTTTAAAACCTTACTCCTCTCATTCAAGGCCATCAATGGCTTTTCATCTTCCTCACTCACGGAACTCATTCACACAGTGCCCCCCAACAGATCCAGAAGAGCAACAGCTGTAAACCTGCTAATAACCCCGAAGGCATTGACAAAATGCAACATTACAACGGCAAACAGGGCCTTCAGTCTCTACGTCCCCAAATGCTGGAATGCTCTACCATCCGACATTTGGGCCATCGTAGACCTATCTCAGTTCAGGAAGGCACTCAAATATCACCTTTTCCTCCAATACTACCCAGTCAGCAACGAAATTTAGGTAACCACACCTAAGAAAGTCGCCATTGTTAGTTCTGAGACAGTGCCAGCACCCCGTCTGCAATTTATGCACATATTTTCCTTATGTTATTGTTGCTTAATCTTGCTCTTTGTAATTATTTCATGTACATAGTTCACCCCTGTTATCCAAGTTTGTACTCCTGTTCTATGTAAAACCAAACAGCTTGTTGTTATGGTCTTTTTGTTATAATGTAAACCGCGCTGATATTGAATAGTGCGGTATATAAGAAACTGTAATAAATAAATAATAAATAATAAATAAATCATGACAAAAGTTCATAGAAATCTCATTTGAGAATATTTTCCTCAAAGTCCTGTACCTAGGGGTAAGTCAGGCATGTGTGCAAAATGCAAAAAGCTCAACAAAAAATGCAAGGTGTGGTTTTCCTAATGAAACAGCATCATGAAAATTGTGTCTGTTTTAAAAAAAACTCAAAGAGGCATACGTATCTGAAAATGCAGCATCTTCAAGTTATTAAATACTCTTCTCATGCTATGTTTTTAAGGACTGCTTCTCAAGTCAGTACTTGAATTCTCAACATAAATATAGTTGTTAATTTAGGATACAATCATTTTTAAATGTAATTAAAACAGAACAAGGAGATATTTCTTTTGTAGTTTCACTGTTATTGGTGCTGAATTTTCCTAAGGATTTAACCCTTTGAAGGCCTACTTTAAAATTTTAATCCACATTCTGCAGCCGGGTTAATTTTTGCATATTTCAGGAAAATTGTACCCGTCTTATTCAATATGTTCTAAGGTGAAATTAGACTTACCTGCTAATTGTTGTTCCTTGCGGAACTCTAGTCTAGTCCCGGACATCTGGGGTATAAGCACCTCCTCCCGCAGCCTTGGAGACTGAGCCCATCACCTTTTTTGGTGCAAGCAGTATAAGTAGGGAAGGAACCGCCTCCTCGAGCCAGTAACCTATTGACAAAGCAGACTCACCAGAGGAATAAGCAAGTATAAATAACATGTTGTATAAATATCTATTACTGTGGTTTTTTTTTTTTTGGAAAATGGAACCGATATCACTACATCCTAACCAATGCAACTGCCAATAAAACCAAGCACAGAACAGCTGTACCCAGCAAATACACCAGACAAGGCCTAAGCAAAATCGCTCAGCCGCGTCTGGCCCCCTCTCGAAAAACCTCCAAAAAGGTACTGTTATCACATATTCTGAGAGACCTGCTCCGCCCCACCCCTGGACCGCAGGCCACCCTGCCTTGCCGCAGCCAAGCTCTACCAACTTTAAAGTTCTTCAGGCCACAGATCCAAGTCCAAAGAAGGGAGGGTCACGGGACTAGACTAGAGTTCCGCAAGGAACAACAATTAGCAGGTAAGTCTAATTTCACCTTCCTTGTCGTCCCTCTAGTCTAGTCCCGGACATCTGGGGATGTAACAGAGCAGTAACACTTCAATGGGAGGGACCCGCCAGACCAGCCTGAAGAACCGCTGATCCAAAACGAGTATCTCTGTCGGCTTGCACATCAAGCCTGTAATGCTTGACAAAGGAATGCAACGAAGACCAAGTCGCCGCCTTACAAATCTCTTCCGCAGGCACCAACCGGCACTCCGCCCAAGAAGCCGCTTGCGCCCTCGTGGAATGAGCTCTTAAACCTGCAGGGACAACCTTACCCCATAACAGATACGCCGAAGCAATACCCTCCTTAAACCATCTCGCAATCGAGGCTTTGGACGCCGCTTCCCCTTGCCGCGGCCCTCCAAATAGAACAAATAATCTATCCGTTTTACGGAAAACAGCCGTTCTCTGCAGATACGCCTTCAAAACCCGACTGATATCCAAGCGATGCAACCGCTGTCCGGCACTGTCGGACACGTCCTTTGCGAAAACCGGTAAAGACAGAGCCTGATTCACATGAAAAACCGATACCAAAGGTACTGTGCGTAACACCACCTTTCTATCACAGAAGGTCAGAAATGGCGCTCTACACGATAAGGCTTGCAATTCCGAAATCTTCCGCGCGGAAGCAATAGCAACCAAGAACACCACCTTCAAAGTGAGATCCTTCAACGTAGCCGAAGCCAAGGGCTCGAACGGCGCCTTGACCAACGCTGCCAGCACCAAGTTGAGATCCCAAGGCGGAACCTGCACCCGGAAAGGAGGTCTCAACAAAGAAGTCGCCCTCAAGAACCGTTTCACGTCCGGGTTGGCACCGAGCACCAAACACTGCACCTTACCCCGATAACAAGAGAGCGCTGCCAACCGAACCTTCAAGGATGCTGCCGCTAGACCCTTATCAAAACCGTCCTGCAAAAAGTCGAGAATCTGCGGAATGGAAGCCCGTAACGCGACCACTCGCCGCACTTTGCACCAGGCTTCAAACAGATGCCATACTCGGATGTAAGCTATGGACGTCGACCGCCGCCTGGACTTTAGCAAAGTGGCAACAACCGCTGACAAATACCCTCGGGCCATCAACCGCGCCCTTTCAATAGCCAGGTCGTAAGCGAGAACCGAGCCACCTGAGGCATTAGCAAGGGACCCTGTCCCAACAAATCCTCTCTGACCGGTAGCCTCCAAGGAGACCCCACCAGGAGTCTCACCAGATCGGCATACCACGGCCTTCTGGGCCAGTGCGGCGCTATCAGAAGCACCTGTCCTCTGTGCATCTCTATACGCTGAATCAGATGTCCTATCAAGGCCCACGGAGGAAACACGTAAAGGAGCTGCTCCTCTGGCCACGCCTGCAACAATGCGTCCAAGCCCTCGGACATCCTTTCTCGCCTTCTGCTGAAGAACCTTTCTACTTTTGCCGACGCGAAGGTCGCCATGAGATCCATCACTGGAACTCCCCAGCGCTGCACTAGCATCTCGAAGACCTCCTGATTGAGGACCCACTCGCCCGGGTCCACCGCGTTCCGACTCAAATAATCGGCAGTCACATTCTCCATGCCGGCCACATGTCCCGCGGACAACGCCTCCAGATGCACCTCGGCCCACGCGAGAAGCTCCTCTGCCTCCAGAGCCACACTGCTGGTGCCCCCTTGACGATTGACATACGCCACCGCCGTGGCGTTGTCCGACAGGACCCAAATTGCACAGCCCTGCACCTGGGACTGGAAGGCTCCTAGCGCCAGGGAGACCGCTCGGAGCTCCAACCGATTGATCGACCACTGCCTTTCCTGACACGACCACTGTCCTTGAGCAAACTGTCGCTCGAAGTGCGCCCCCCAGCCGTAAAGACTGGCATCCGTCGTCAACGGCTTCCAATCCGGTGACTCCAGTGGCATACCCCTTTCGAGATTCCTGGGATCGAGCCACCACTGGAGAGATAGCTTCACCGGCTCCGGACACACCAACTGCCGGGACAACGGATCCAACTGATTGGACCACCGCCAGAGCAGCACCCGCTGTAACGGCCGCATGTGCGCCCTGGCCCAAGGCACCAGATCTAGCGTGGCAGCCATTGTCCCTAAAAGCTGAAGGTAATGCCACGCCGACGGGGCCTTCCTCCTCAGGAACTCCCGAACGAGTTGCTGCAGGCCTTGGGCCCGGGCGAGCGGAAGGAACACTCTGCCAGCTGCCATGTCGAAGCGAGCCCCTAAGTATTCCAATTTCTGGGTCGGTGTCAACTTGCTCTTTTCGAAGTTTACCACCCATCCCAAGCTTTGAAGAAACTGCACAACCCGGAGAGTAGCCTCCTCGCTCTCACACCGTGATTTCGCTCGGATCAACCAATCGTCCAGGTACGGGTGAACCAACACCCCTTCTCTGCCCAACGCCGCCGCCACTACCACCATCACCTTGGTAAAAGCATGCGGAGCCGTCGCCAAGCCGAACGGTAATGCCTGGAACTGAAAATGCCCCATCGGAACCGCGAACCGCAGGAACTGCTGATGCTCTAACCAAATGGGAATGTGCAGATAAGCCTCCGAGAGATCCAGAGAGGAAAGAAACTCCCCTTTTCGCACTGCGACGATGACGGACCGCAGGGTTTCCATGCGAAAATGAGACACCCGGAGACACCGGTTGACGCCTTTGAGGTCTAGAATCGGCCGCCAAGAGCCCTCCTTTTTGGGCACCACAAAATAGATCGAGTACCGACCGCTGCCGTACTGATTGACAGGGACTGGCACTACCGCCCGCAGGTCTTGCAACCTTTGCAATGTCTGCTGCACCGCTCGGCGTTTCGCTTGCGTCTTGCAGGGAGACTGGACGAAGGACTCTGCAACGGGTCGTTGAAGCTCTAGGGCATACCCCTCCCGTATGACCTCCAGAACCCAACGATCCGAAGTAATCTGGGCCCAGGCAGGGTAAAACTCTCGAAGCCGACCCCCTACTGGCAGGAACCCCGCCTGGGCCCCCCTCACTTCATTGTGGCTTTTTGAGGGCCGAGGACGAGGAGGCTCCAAAACCTCTCCCTGCCCCCCGGAACCCCCGAAAACCCTGGGACCTCTACTGGAAACACCCTCTTTGAAACTGCCCAAATCTGGGCGTCCGAAACCTCCGAAACTCTCTCTGCTGACTGCAGGAAGGCGCTGGCAGACGATTTTGCTTCTGCTTTCCTCCAGCTGCCTTCCCCCTTTAGACTCCCCGAGGTCTTTCACCAACTTTTCCAAATCCTTGCCAAAGAGCAGCTTGCCCCGAAAGGGAAGCTTACCGAGACGAGCTTTGGAGGCTCCGTCCGCCGCCCAATTGCGCAACCAGAGATACCACCGCGCCGCAACCTCGGAAGCCATACTCTTCGCTTTGCCTCGAATCAGATCATACTGCACATCCGCTAAATACGCAGCCCCCGACTCCAGGCGCGCTGTCTCATGTACTGCCTCATCGGCCCGGTCCAGCGAAATTCACTGAGACCACCTGAGACACCCTCTAGCTACCCACGCGCCGCAGATAGCCGCTTGCAAGGATAAAGCATTGACATCAAACACCTGCTTCAGCAGAGTATCTAACCGACGGTCCTGCACATCCTTAAGGGCCGTACCGCCCTCCACTGGAATTGTGGTCTTCTTGGTCACCACAGAAACCGCCACATCCACTTTAGGGGACTTAAAAAGTTCCTTATCCTGCTCCTGCAACTGATACAGCCGGGCCATTACTCTGGACCCTTTAAGCCCGGCCTCCGGTGTGTCCCACTCCTCTTGAATCATTTCCTTAAAAATCCGATGCAGTGGAAACACACGCTGGGACTGCTGTGTCGCCTGAAGCAACGGATCCTCCAAAGCAGAATCCGCCACGCTCTCCGTCACCGGCATGTTGAGCACCTTCAGGGTCTCGGCGATAAGGGCTGCCAGTTCCTCCCGGCGGAAGACCCTAACCACTCTAGCCTGGTCCTCTTGCTCCACAATCTCACCATCCTCCAGATCCAGATCCCCATCCGAATCCGGACCCTCCGAGACCTCTTCAGGGACCACCGCCGTTAATCTGGACTTTTTGCATGGGGCGCCACCCCGGCCATCTACCGAGGAACCGCCAGGCCTCTTCAGGCTCCTTCCTAACTCCGCAGCGCCCTGCTTCCCCGCTAGAGCCTGCTGAAGCAACGAAAGGAAATCTGGGGAGAAAATGTCAGCTAGCCCCCCCTGCAAGCCCGCCTGGGACGTGGAGGGCTCCGCCGCCATGGGAGGCCCCAGAGGAGGCCCTCCCGATGGTCCCGCCGGAGAGCGCGGCTCTGGAGAGCCCGACGTAGCCTCCCTCAGCGCAGCGCCGTCTCCCTCGATGTCCGTGGCCTCTGCCTCCAGCGCGCACGCTTTACAGACTCCCAAATCGGAAAGGGAACCCTTCTTGGCCCCGCACATAACACATTGGGGCCTGGAGGGCATGCTGGCAAGCTCACCCCTCAGCTGCCACAGCCAACCACTCTCCCTGCTGATAAAAGAACTGGAGCTGAAGCAAAACACCTTCCGTTTGCCTTCTAACTCTTTTTTTTTTTTTGTCCTACAGATTGTGCTTAAAATTAGTTAAATCTCTATGGCAAGACCTGCACGCATAATGCAGCCCCGGCCTAAGGCCGTGCAGAAAAAATTGCGCACGAAGCCGTTTGGCGTTTCCCGCCAAAAACGCCGCGTGAGCAAGGCCCGCGCACCTCTCACCTGAGCGCAAACCGCTTGCCGCCCCTGTTCTCTCGCACCGGCTAGACTCGCAGCGCTCCGGAGCCTCTCTCAGCAGCCCCTTCACTGCGCGGCTCTCACTGCCGCCGGAGCAGCGCGTGGACACCTGATAGCAGCCGCCAAGGCTACAGACACGCGACTCCTCCGCTCTGGGACTGCCGCCTCAGCCAAAGAAGCCCGCGGCGCGGCTCCGGACCCCAGGACGGGCCCCCCTCAATGCCTCCTCACCCGCAGATCAGGTTCGGGAGACGGAGGCCCCAACAGCTGCTCCCACACTCCAACCGGACACAGTACCTCCTGGGAGGGGGGGAGAGAGGGGGAACACAAACCTCCGCCGGTACAAGCACAGCCGCTCAGCAGGAAAAAAGCCTCGCCGTTAAATTTAAAGCCGCAGGCACTGTTGTACAGCCAGATAGCTATGTTGGCTTTTACTGCATATCGTGCAATTTTTTCAAGCTACTACACTAACTCCTCACTAATTCCTCTAGTGAGCTCCCCGAGGCTCACACCTCCTTCAGCTGCCTTGGAGACTGAGCTTACTGGCTCGAGGAGGCAGTTCCTTCCCTACTTATACTGCTGACACCAAAAAAGGTGATGGGCTCAGTCTCCAAGGCTGCGGGAGAAGGTGCTTATACCCCAGATGTCCGGGACTAGACTAGAGGGACGACAAGGAATAGTGATTTTCCTTCTGCTATGGTCATGTATTATATACCATTTGATAGGAATATTTAGTCAGAATTTTGGATCCCGAGAGTTTTGGGCTCGGCCAGATTTAGAAAATGACTTAAACAGATATGCTTTAAATTACATTCACTCTTCTTTTTGACCAGTGATTCAAAGTGATTAACGTTAAATCATATTCACCATGCTACAAAGACAGTATTCAAAGTCCCTTGGCGCAAAAAATTGTAGTCATCAATAAAATCAAAATACTAGATTCTGAAAAGCAAAACCATGTGCATGGTTGCAGGCTGAAAAAAATGAAACAAGAGAATAATGGAGCCCAGAGTGGCCATCAGTCTAGGTTAGTGCATAATCTTCCTGTGTTTTGAGAGCCTTTTTCCAAAGAGAGATGTCCAGCCTGAACAGATTTATTTTATGCTTCCATTCATGGATGCAGAACCAGACAAATTGCGTTTTGAGATGTATAAAATATTTTAAATACAACTCACTCAAAATCCCTCACTTGGTTTGCAGCTTATTGTGCTGCAAGGGCTTGTGTGCATCAGTTTTTCATTTTGATGCTTTATTGCTCTATATTGCATCAGCTGAACTATATGTTACCACTGATGCAGGCACAGTTGCTGAAACTCGGCCAAGTCAGGTATTCAATAAAGTGTGTTAAGAGAAGACCATTTTGTGTGGCTATGGTCTCTCTCTGCTTCTTCTTTTGGCATTTGGCAATTTAAACAGCCCAATATCATCTCTATATTTTCTGAAAATACACACTTAGCCTAATTATGCGTTTGCCAGCGAAGGCATAATTGCCTTTGAATAGGGCATAATTCTTCATTTATCTGATAGGGCATAATTAATCATTCATATGGGGCACGCCCAGATTCACCAATAAAACTCACCCATCAGATGCACAGCAGTAGAGTTTTCACTTTACAATTCAGCATACAAAAAAGGATTCCATTCAAATTCTGGGCTAACATCATTAACGCCATCAACAACTCCCTCCCACTGCCAAACATTGTGTAGTATAACACAAAACTCTGTAAATGCATACTCAACACCAGAACCAAGTCAAAAAACTCATCCTGCACTAACCCTTCCTATGAAAAATTATGTTTATGTTTATTTCACTTGATATACCACCCTTCTGGGGAAGCAGAGCGGTTCACAAAATACAAACAGTTAAAGAAAGTACTAGGTTAGAGGGAAGGAAAAGGAAGTTACAATCTTTGAGAGGAAACCGGGAGAAAGAAGGGATACAACACGAGACTTAGAGAATAGAATCACACAAAAGGGGAGGGAAGGTCAAAGGCCAGGGAGAAGAGGTGGGTTTTTAGATCATGCTTAAAGGAGGGGAGATGGGGCTCAAGTTGGAAGGAGGTGGGGAGGGAATTCCAAAGGGCGGGGCCTGCAAAGAAAAAGGCTGAGGAGCGGGTGGACTGTAGATGAGCAAGAGAGGGGGAAGGGAGAGTGAGACGGTTAAGATGGAATGAACAAGGTGTGTGTCTAGGGGTATGAAAGGTGATGAGGTCTGCCAGGTATTGCGGGGTGCTGGTGTAGATGGCTCGGTGGACAAGAATAAGTAGTTTAAACTGGGAGCGGAAGGGAAGTGGTAGCCAGTGAAGTTGAAGAAGGAGGGATGAGACATGATCGCGCTGGGAAGAGTGAGTGACAATACGAGCAGCAGTATTTTGGATCCTTTGTAATCTGTTGAGTTGGGATTTAGGGAGACCGGTGAAGACGGCGTTAGAGAAATCAACGCGAGATAGGACTAGAGACAAAAGTAATGTGGTAAGAGCGGACGGAGTGAGAAAAGGGCGAATTGCACGAATTTGACGTAGGAAGAAGAAGGAGGTTTTAGTGATATGTGAGACGTGGGATCGAAAGGAGAGATTGGAGTCGAAGAGTACGTCTAGGTAGCGGAAGGTAGAAACCAGGGGTATAGGAGAGTCTGAGAAAGATGGGGCTAGCGGGGGGGGGGGGGGAACTGCCGTGGGAGAACCAGATTGCGATAGTTTTTAGTGAGGTTAAGGTGAAGGCAGTTTTGGGTTAGCCAGCTTGCAACAGTGGAAAGACACGAGTTGAGTGGGGAGAGATCGGGATGAGAGGGGGAGGTGTGATGAAGGAGGACAATATCATCTGCATAATAGAAAGCGGAAATCCCAGTTTGCTGTATCAGCAGAGCAAGTGGAGCCAGAAAGAGGTTGAAGAGGAGAGGTGCAAGCACAGAGCCTTGAGGGACCCCACAGTGTAAAGGGAAGGGGTCAGAGGTGGGGATAGAAGGTGAAGAAGAAAGAACTGCACAGGACCGTGAAGAAAGAAAAGAATGAAACCAGCAAAAAACAGTACTACAAAGGCCTGCTTCACGTAAGCGAAGGAGGAGGGAGTGATCAACTAAGTCAAAAGCAGCAGAGAGATTCAGGGCTACCGCCACCGAGATGTCACCGCGATCATGAGCCACATGCAGTGCATTAGTGAAAGCAAGCAAAACAGTTTCGACGCTATGACCTTGACGGAAGCCTGACTGACGGGGGTGGAGAAAGTTAGTGGCATCGAGATGATGAGAGAGTTGTGCAAACACAACCTTTTCGAGGAGTTTAGACAGGAAAGGAAGATTGGAGACTGGGCGGTAGTGAGATGGAATCAGGGGGTCAAGAGAGGGTTTTTTGAGGATAGGATGAATCAGGGCGTGCTTCCAGGAGCGGGGAAAAGTCCCAGTGGAGAGACTTGAGTTGAGCATGGTGAGGAGAGGGGGAAGGAGTGCCAGGGATGGGTTGAGTAGCCAGGAGGAAGGAATGGGGTCGAGGGAGCAGAATGTCCTGTTGGATGAAGAAATGATCTGATGGAGTTCGGCAGTGGTGGTCAGGGAGAAGAAGGACCATGTGTGTGAGAGGCAAGAGGAAGGAGGGGGTGAGGCGATGGGAGGGGGAGAGAGGATAGGAGGGGGACAGGAAGGGAGAGATTAGCACTGCAAATATTCTAAAACACCAGCAACCTCCAGTTAGAAAAAGAGAACAAGCTGAACAACTATAGATTCCTACACAGAACATATTAACAGAATCCCTCACATTGGCTGCACATGGAAAACACAGATCATCACCTAGTAAAAAATAAAACTACAAATTAGAAAAAAATATGCAGACAAAATTGAAATGAAAAACCCCTAAAACAGACACTGAGCTGTGGAACACTAAAGAAAGAAACAAAAATGTATTTTTTTCTCTACCGAACTATAAGAAATGTACATTTTCAAAACCGACATTTCATTCTCTAAAAATTGCCAGCTCTTTGTCGTCTGATCATTTTATTTTTCTAGTTGGGCTGGATCCTCGTCTCTTTTTTCCACTTCCTGTTGGTCTTTTTCCAAGTCCTTTTCCAGGATCTCATTTCCATTTTCTGTTTCTTCACACTGCCTGTCTTCGTTCTTTCCTTCACTATATATCTTTCCAACATTGATTCTTCTGTTATATCTTTTTTTCTCTGTTTCTCTCATCTGACTTTTTCTTAATTATAGATTTATTCCGTTCCTCCCTCTCCCTCCTTTAATCTTCAGTCTTCCTCTTTTCACCTTTTACCTTCTTACCAGCTTTCCATTTCCCAACCTTTTTTTCCTAGTCCTTCCATTCCCTACCTGTCTCATTCCTTCGTCAGCCTCCTATGTCCCCATCTTTCACCCACTTTCTAGTCCACATTTACTCCTCTTGTATGCAACTCTTCCTCAGCCTCATCTACCATCTTTTTGCTTCTCTTGCCCTAATCAACCTCAGTTCATTTCCTAACACATATCCTCTCTCCACCTCCAGGCCCTTTCTTATGTCTTCCCCATTTTCCATTTTCACCTTCCTTATTTTTTACTCTCTCTCACCACCTTCAACGAAGACCTATCCCTTTCCTGTGGCTCCCCCCACTCCATAGCCCTCTGTCCTTTTCAACCATCCTCAATCCTTCCCCTAACCTGCTAAGGCCCTTCAAACCTTCTCCCCTCCCCATATTTCTGCACTTGGTCTCACAGCCCTACCCCTCATCCAGTCACCTTTTCCCCGCTGCCCACTTAATCTCTGGACGATTTCTTAGTCACCAGACGCCCAAATATCCCTCCAAGTAACCCCACTCTTCCACCCTACCCAGTCCCCGAGTCCTCACTTACAATCCCACCCAAGCCCTGAGTCCCCATGTACACACCCAATATCTAGCCTATGTTAAGGGTCGAAAGACCCAATGTTAAATTCTTCACCTAAGCCCAAGTCCCTGTTCTCCCACATCCCCATGTCCTCAGTGCCCACCCATCTACCTCATTCTCCAATACAGACTAACCCTTCCTTATTTATTTAACAGGTTTTTTATATCGCTTTATCATTTTAGTCAAAGTGGTTTAAATTGGAACTTAACGTTGGTAATGCACATTAAACAGAGATAATAGTAGAATCTCCTCCTTTTTCACACCCTGATCCCAGCATTTGCAAGCATTAGCCTCCTTTCAGTACCAAGCACCACCAGCAATAAATTAGCCCCGTCCCAGCCCCCCTCCTACCCTGATCCCAGCATTTGCAAGCATTAGCCTCCTTTCAGTACCAAGCACCACCAGCAATAAATTAGCCCTGTCCCAGCCCCCTCCCCCCTCCAGCATAACCCAATTCTAGTCCTCCATCCCATCCCCTTCCAGCCCCAGTATCAGCCTAATTCCCAGTACCCCCCAACCCCAGTATCCACCCATTTCTAATCCCCAGTCCCCCCAGTCCCAGTATCAGCTCATTTATATGTCCCCATCCCCCTCCACCCTCAGTATCAGCCCATTTCTAGTCCCCAGCCCCAATATCAGCCCATTTCCAGTCACAACCCACCTCTCATCATTAGCCCCTTTTCAGCCCTAGTCCTCTCCAGTCTCCACCACCATCATCAGCCCATTCCAATGCCCCAGCCCCTCCCTCACCCTACATCAGCCTCCCCTCCCAACTCTCCATCTAACCTTCTTCCTCTCATATCACCCCAGTCAGCTACCTCCTCTTCCTGCAGCCACCGCGGGAGCATTTGTTTGCTCCGGTGGCTGTGCTGCACTGAAGCAGCCCTGCCAGCAGCATTTTTTTAAATCAAAGCACTTTCTGTGGAACAGAGGAGACCTCTTTGCTAGCTTCCCCCTCCAAAGCCTGGGAAAAGGCCCCCTCCACCTTTTACTCTTTACTATAGGGGCTGGGATTTTGCAGAGACTGCCCCCTTCCTCACCATCATTGTAGGACATTTTACTGGGGAGATACCGGGATTGGAGAAAGGAGGTCCCTTTCCTGTGGAAGTGCTTTGATAAAAATGCCATGGCCTGGGCTGCTTCAGTGCGGCACAGTTGTGGCAGCAAACAAAAATGCTCCTGTAGCTGTTTTAAATATTAATTCAGCTGTGGCGTTCCGGCACTTCTTGAGCTGAGAAGCGATTCATGCCGCAACTGTATTAATGTTTAACACAGCTGTGGGAACATTGTTGTTTGCTCCCGTGGCTGCACAGCACTGAAGAATCCCGGCCTATTTTCATTAAAAGGGCCTGGCTTCTTCAGCACAGTACAGCCATGGGAGCACATGAACATACTCCCATGGCTGCAGGATTACTTCCTATCTTAAGACGTGCCGGAATGCCCTTCCACCCTGTTCTGGCACAAATTAAGCCCGGGTCTTACATATTGGAACATGGAACATATGAAGGATGAACCAAGGGAAACTAGAGATGGTCAGGAAGGAATTGGAATGTGTACAACTATCTGTTGGGTATCAGTGAACTGAAATGGACTGGCATCGGATACCTTGAACTTGATGATCACATGGTATTCAATGCCAGAAATGAAAGATGAAAAATGGCGTGGTATTTATAATTAAGAAGAAATTTCCAAGAACTGTAATGAAATGCAATGCGATGCAATCAGTGAACACTTACTTACTACAGTGGTGTGCAAAAGTCTGGAATCACTTGTGAGATTTGCATTTTTCTTACTTTCTAACAGTTTTTTTAAAATTTTGCATTAGCCCAGCATATTCATCTTTCTACCACATTAAAAGGGATACATTTGGCTATTAGAGATGACTTTTTTTGCATTCCTTGCTTCCAATTTAAATACTTTATAGACAGTGGGAGATAGCTACTGCGATTTTTGTGGATCCTGCGTCAAAACTGGATCGAGATTATCCAATATACACACGTTATTTCTGACCAATCAGGAGGCCGGTTTCACTAACCAATCACAATGCTGATATCTAGCCAACAGTGCAGCTATAAAAACGCGTGGAATTTTTGAATTTCATACGCTTTCTGGATCGACCATGAAGATGAATTGGACCCTGACTTTAGAGTAGCGTGTTTGTGTGTCCTTTATGAGTAAGGAAGAATTTTCAAGCCGTTAGATAGCCAGGAAAATTGGCTGCAGTCAGAGCGCTGTTAAGATTGTATAGAAGAAGAAAGAAATGGTTCAGTGGTGGAAATCCTCGTTCAGGTCGTCCACGTGCATCAACATCACACCAGGATCATGCACTACGACGCATTTCACTGACTAATCGCAAGTTGACCTCTCCTCAGCTACTTCGAGAGTGGTCAGACAAAAATGAGGTCAGTGTCAGCTCATCAACAGTTCGTCGCCGGTGCCTGCAGTTTGGTCTCCGGGGCTGCAAAGCATAGAATAAGCCACTGATGAATGACATACAAAGGCGCAACTGGACTGTTTGGGTGAGAAAGCACTCAACCTGGTCAACTGAAATGTGGGAAAAGGTGCTATTCAGCGATGAAAGCGCCTTCTGCCTGTTTGGTACCCAGGCTTTCACCTATGTGAGGAGATTTCCTGGAGAGGAATTAAAGCCTGAGTGTCTCAACCTCACTGTGAAACATCCTTTGACAGGCAGATACAGGTCAAGGTAGGCCACAACACCTTTCAACCCATAAAAGTCCTCCAAGGAGTGCCTCAAGGATCCACCCTCTCGGCACTACTGTTTAACATCTACATCCAGCCAATATGCGACATCCTGAAAGCGAACAGCATTCAATATACAATCTATGCAGATGGTATCATGATATACACACCTATCTCAGTTGACAACCCGGACTACTCTAAAATAACAGACTACCTCACACAAATGACAAGATGGTGTCAAGACAACAACCTCGCAATCAACTACAGCAAGACGGAGGCACTAATAATCACTCGCAACCCAGACTTCATCCACCCACCGGACATCAAGGTACAAAACACAACCATACCAATAAAATCGGAAGTAAAATACCTCGGCGTGACCCTGGACAATGAACTGAATCTCAAGCCACACGTAAGCAAAACAATCAAAAATGCATACCACAGGATGAGAATCATCAGAAGACTTAAACCCCTCCTCGCCACTGAGCACTTCCGTACCGTATGCCAAGCTCTAATAGCCCCCTTACTGGACTTCTGCAACCCCATCTACCTTGGACTAGCAAAACAAACACTCAAACCACTACAACTAGCACAAAACACGGCAGCCCACATAATATCTGGATCAACAAGACATGAACACATTACTCCTGTTCTGAAAGACCTACACTGGCTCCCAATCAGTTCACGCATCAAATACAAAACAATCATAAACATATTTAAGATCAAACAACACACTTCAGCCAACAGCCTGCACACCCTCATACAACCAGACACCAGCACACGCCCTAGAAGAAAAGGAACCTCCAACCAAGTTAACACCCCTAGAGACTTCAGAAAAACACGCAAAGACACCACAGAAAGAGCACTCTCCCTGGCTGCCCCAACAATCTGGAACTCCCTCCCAGACGAACTGAGATTGACGACGGACCTCAAAGACTTTCGCAAACAGCTGAAGACAACGCTGTTCATAGAACACTATGGACACGTCACTTGATCTAACTACCAGGAACTACCAACATACCCCCTTCCGACCCCCTGATAAGAAAATGTATAACGGCACATGATGTATCTTAACACTCAATGTATAGAAGAATGTATTATAGCACATGCTGTATCATAGCACACAATGTACATAGTTCAACCTAATCAAACACACTAACATCTTACACATAAATCATGATATATCTTTCACTGCATGAAATACACGTTCACTACTTTTGATTGTTTTGCTGTGATACCGCCTTGATTGTAGGATAAGGCGGTATAGAAATACTGATAAATAAATAAATAAATAAATGGTCTGGGGCTGCATGGCTGCCAGTGGCGTTGGACATCTTCACATCGTCGATGGAATGGTCAACGGGGCCAAGTACATCACCATACTGCAAAAGTGCATGGTGCCATCAGCACACCAGCTGTTTCCTGGCCAGTTCTTGTTCCAAGATGACAATGCACCCTACCATCGCTCCAGACAGGTGATCAGCTGGAAGCAGCAGAATAACATCAAGTCAATGGACTGGCCTGCCCAGTCTCCAGATCTGAATCCAATCGAGAACCTATGGCACAAGGTGGCCTTGGAAATATCCAAGAGGCATCGACATCAAAGCGTGAACTGATTGAGTCACTCATTGCAGCTTGGAACTGCGATGTCACCAATGATCACCCTGTCAGACTAGTTCATTCAATGCCGACAAGGAGCAGTCAGGTGATCAAGAACAACAGATGGCCCATCAAATACTGAGCCATCACTGACACATAAAAATGGCCTTTATCAAGGCCACATACATTAATTTGAAGGAAACCTGGTGTGCGTCCATAATATTTTAAAGCACACTTACAATAATATATCTTTGGCCAATGATGTACATTACGCGATTTTCACAGAAAATCTATCAACAGGACAACTATGGGGAACAAACTCAGAAAATAAGGGCCAAACCAATACTAAAAGTTGGCCCTAATAGCCAAATCTATCACTTATCATGAGATACACAGAAAAAGCCATTGGGAGGAAAAAGAAATTAAGATATAAGGTCACGAAGTTGAAAAAAACGTCAAATTTACAAGTGATTCCAGACTTTTGCACACCACTGTATTGTCTACAAGAAATGCCTATCAACAACAATCATTCAGGTATATGTGCTAACAGCTACAAAAGAGGAAGGCGTTGATCAATTCTATGAACAAATACAAGCTGAAATAGACAGAACATGCAAATAAGATAAACTGACAGTCATGGGTGACAGGAATGCAAAGGTTGGGAACAAAGATGGTGGTTGAAAAATACGAACTTGGCAAAAGAAATGATGCTGGAGAAAGACTTACAGAATTCTGCAAGACCAACAATCTATTCATCTCAAACACCTTCTTCCAGTAACACAAATGGCGATTGTACATATAGAATTTGCCCTCTGGATTGTATAAAAGTAAAAAAGACTACATTTGTGGAAGTCAACAATGGAACAGCTCAATAACTTCAACAAAGATAAAAATTAGAACTGACTGTTATAGAAATCACCAGTTACTAGTATGCAAACTCAAGATAAAGCTGAAAAAGAGCAAGTCACTCATGACTAACAAAATACAATCTTGAAATTATATCACTGGACTTTTTTTGCATTGGATACAAATGACAGAAGAATTATAGGATAATATCAAGAAAGCTGTGTTTGAAGAAAGCAAAAAAACTGCAAAAAAGCTAAAATGGACAAAATGGATGACCAAAGAAACTCTGAATATTCCTCCAAAACAGAGAATTTAAAGCTGGAGGAGAAAGATAGGTAAGCAAAGAATTCAACATAAATTTCCAACATGCAGCAAAGCAAGACAAAGAGAAGCATTGCAAAGACATAGAATCAGAAACTATCAGATGAAGAACAATGTCTGCTTTCCCAAAGCTACCAGAGATAAAAATTCCAGCCTTGAATTGCAATGCTAAAAAGACCCATGTTGAATGATGCTGAAAAGATCAAGAAAAGGTGTAAAGAATACACAGAGCTAATATACCATAAAGATCAAGTGGACCAACAGCCATTTCAACCTGTACCTTACAATCAGGAACAATTGGTGATGAAAGAAATCTAAGTAGCATTGAAAGCAATATCAAAGAACAAAGTACCAGGCATAGATGGCTTTCCTACTGAAGTATTACAGCAATCAGATGCAGCTGTTACAATACTTTCAAGGCTCTGTCAAGAAATTTGGAAGAAACCACCATGACCAGCTGACTGGAAAAGATCTATGTTTGTATCAGTATCGAAGAAAGGTGATCCGATTGAAAGTAGAAATTATCACACAATTGCTCAGATCCCACACGCCAGTAAGATTCTACTCAAGATCATTTAGTGGAGAATGCAATCTGGAACAAGAACTGCCTGAAATGCAAGCAGAGTTCAAAAAAGGGCAAGGAACAAAAGACATTGCATATGTGGGATGGAGCCTTAAAAAGACAAGAGAATACCAAAAGGATATCTATATGTGTTTACTGACTACAGCAAAGCCTTTGATTGTATAAATCTTAAACTCTGGACCACATTAAGAAGCATGGATATATCAGAACAACCAGCGATTAAGACGCAACAGTTTGAATAGAACAAGAAGAAATAGAATAGTTTAAAATCAGCAAAGGTGTATAACAAGGCTGTATGCGTTCCCTATACCTTCTTGATTTATATAAAAAACAAATTAGAGAAGCAGGACTATATAAAGACAACTGAAGTGTGAAGATTGGTGGAAGAGTCATCAACAATCTTCGCTATGCTAACATACCACATTATTGGCTGAAAGTGAAGATGATTTCAAACAGCTTATCAAGATCAAGGAACAGTCTTAAAATAGGCCTGCACCTTAACATGAAGAAGACAACGATCCTGACCACTTCAAAAATGAATAATTTAAAATCCTTGATGGAGAATAAATAGAAATAGACAACTATCGGAAATCTGCTTGGATAAATAAGCAATAAAGAAACAGTAAGTAGTAAGAAATCAAATGATGCACTGCTCTTGGCAAAATGGCTATGAAGGACCTACACAAGATTCTCAAGTGCAGAGATATATCGTTGCATACAAAGATCCACTTGATCTTTATGGTATATTAGCTCTGTGTATTCTTTACACCTTTTCTTGATCTTTTCAGCATCATTCAACATGGGTCTTTTTAGCATTGCAATTCAAGGCTGGAATTTTTATCTCTGGTAGCTTTGGGAAAGCAGACATTGTTCTTCATCTGATAGTTTCTGATTCTATGTCTTTGCAATGCTTCTCTTTGTCCAAGACATAGTATTTTCAATATCATATGGATGTGAAAGGTGGACAATGAAGAAGAAAGCCTGGCTAGAAAATTGGTGTGTCTGAATTATGGTGCTGGCAAAGAATACTGTGTGTACCATGGAGAGCCCGAAAAACAAATTAATTGGTACTAGAGGAGAACAGTCCAAAGGAGCAGAGAATGACCACAGCTACACAGGTTAAGTCTTCGTAAAGCCAATTTTATTTAAAAGGACCCACCTTGGCCAAGTTTCAGCGTGAAAGCCTGCGACAAGGGTCAGTAGAGTTAAAAGTCACTTCCAACTTGATACAGATACACTATAGGTAACAGTACATACATAGACCATGAGCAAAGACTGGTCATAGAACAGTATTGCCTGAAAATGCAGCAAGCCTTTGCTCTGGTCTATGTATGTTCTATTACCTATAGCAGCGATGGCGAACCTATGGCACGCATGCCAGCTGTGGCACGCGAAGGCCTTGCAGCTGGCACGCGGGAAGGTCCGCAATCGAAAAAAAAAAAAACAACCCTGTCTGCTGCCGTTGTCGGGGCCGCCGCGGCAGAATCGAGCGTGCCGCGGGGCCCCCCTGTACCCGGCAGATCCTGCCCTCCCCGTAGCAGCTCTCTCTTTGGAGCTACAGTCAGACGCGCCGGCTTGCAGAGCGCGAAGGGAAGAGTTTCCCTTTCGCGACTCTGTTAAGCCCGCGGGGGCTGATGGGAACTTCCCATCAACCCCCGCGGGCTTAACAGAGCAGCGAGGGAACTCTTCCCTCGCGCTCTGCAAGCCGGCGCGTCTGACTGCAGCTCCAAAGAGAGAGCTGCTACGGGGAGGGCAGGATCTGCCGGGTACAGGGGGGCCCCGCGGCACGCTCGATTCTGCCGCGGCGGCCCCGACAACGGCAGCAGACAGGGGTGGTGTTTTTTTTAATTTTCCTGGGCTGGGCTGGGGTGGGTGGGGGGGGGTTAGGAGTGGTGATGGGCACTGGGCTGGGGGGGTTAGGAGTGGTGATGGGCGCTGGGCTGGGGGGGGTAGGAGTGGTGATGGGCGCTGGGGGGGTTAGGAGTAGTGATGGGCTGGGCTGGGCTGGGGGGTGTTAGGAGTAGTGATGGGCTGGGGTGGGGGGGGGTTAGGAGTGGTGATGGGCACTGGGCTGGGAGGGTTAGGAGTGGTGATGGACACTGGGCTGGCTGGGGGGGGGTTAGGAGTGGTGATGGGCGCTGGGGGGTTAGGAGTGGTGATAGGCGCTGGGGGGCTTAAACTAAAAATTGAGTGATGGGGGATAAGGACTGGGAGTGGGCTGATGGGGAGGTTAGGACTGGAAATGGGCTGGTGGGATTAGGACTGGGAGTGGGCTATGGGGGGCTAGGACTGGTAATGGGTTGGGGGGTTGCTAGGACTGGAAATGGGCTGAGTGGAAGGGGGCTTGAACTGCAAATAGCTGTTGGGGATGGGGCTTGGAATGGAAATGGGCTGAGGGGAAGTGGGGGGCTTGAACTGCACAAAGCTGGTGGGGACGGGGCTGGGCAAGGAAATGGGCGGAGGGGACGTGGGGGGCGAGAGGAAGGGAATGGATGCTGGGTGAGACTGGAACTAGAAGGGAGCTGATGTTGGGGGAGGATTAGAATGGGATGGGGCTGGGAGAGTAAAATGGAGAGGGGAAAAATATTTTGTGTAGGAGGGATGAAAAATCTACAATTGGCCAGGTATTGGGAGAGTAATTGGGGATTGAGGATGGAGGGGTAAAATTTGTGTGGATGAAATAGGAATGAGGAAAGAGCAAAAGGAGAAAGATTAGTATGTTAAAGCAGATGTAGAGAGAGAGAGAATGGAAAAAAAACTAGAAGAGAGAAGAAAGGACAAATGGACAGCAGACGATGGAGAGTTAGCAGAAAACATGACGAAACCAGAAGAAAATGGCTGGACCAATTGCAACTGAAAAAAAATGCACAAAAGGTAGAAAGATATCTCTTTATTTTGAATTTATTAACTGGAATATGTCAGCTCTGGGAAATGTGCATCATTAACATCTGCGCTTTGTTTGGTACAAGAGGAAATTCCTATTTGACGTTGCCACTTGTTCTCTTTCCCCAGTATTCACTGAAATGTATTGGTTTAATATTTGCAGTGTTGCCTTTTGATAGGTAGGGTATGGTGCTTTGTGAGTCCTGGTAATGCTGTCAGGATACGGCGGGTTTGCTATGGGTTCTAAATGGGCAGCGTTTATAGTAGTTCCTAATGTGCCTGGCGGTTGGCACTGGATTATAGTAATGTAGAAATCTTTTAGTCTTTCTTTATCCATACACTCATTAAGAGACATGTTTACTAAAAGTTAGTGTATGGTAACATTATGCAAATATTTATGCAAATAAGACCACTTATGCAAATGACGTGCTGGCACTTTGAGGAAATTCTTTGGTTTTGTGCGGCAGTTTGGGCACTCGGGCTCAAAAAGGTTAGCCATCACTGACCTATAGTGTATATGTATCAATTTTGAAGTGACTTACAGTAGTGGCCAAAAAATTAAGGCAGAGTCCAAAATATCAGAATTTTATTAGAAAAGTGCATGTTATTGTCACTTTCATGGTCAAAAGCTTTAAGAACCAAAGATATATATGTCATTTTCAAAGTTTTATTCAGGAAACAATATATGTGTCAATATTTGATAGGGTGTCCATGATTTTTCAGCACAGCCTAGATAATTGTAGGCATACTGTTAACTAGCGTTTTACAGTATGCCGGAGTGATTTCGTTGACCCATACATGCTTGAGTATGTCCTTTAAATCTGCTTCTGAAGTTGGACGGTGTGCTGCCACCTTTTTCTTCATAATTCCAACAGTTTTCAATTACATTGAGATCTGGAGAGTTTGATGGCCAACTTGGTAGCAGTTCGATCTTGTCCACGAACCATTTTTTGACTGTTTTTGCAGTGTGGCACAGTGCCGAGTCCTGCTGAAATATAGTTGTGCCAGAAACATTCATGTGTATTTTAACTTTACTATTCAGCATGAATATGCATTTTGCAGCATTTACGCTTTCACCTTTCTCAAAAATGTGCAGGCCACATCATCCATTTGCCGAGATACCACCCCATACCATGACCGATAGTGGGTGTTTAACAGTCTTGATCGTGTACTTTGGATTCAGTCTCTCGCCTGCTGGTCAACAGACGTAGTTGTAACCACTCCCACGTACTTGTTGAAATGTACTTTCATCTGTGAAGATTACCCTCTCCCACCATTCAGCAGATTTGTCTTTCATCTTGCTACAAAACTGTATGCGGGCAGCAATTTGTTTCCTGGTGGTCATAGGCTTCTTGGCAGGTCTTCTGACAACAAGTTTGAATTCATCCACAATCCATCGTCAGACAGATCTGGCACTTATCTTTATTCCTCGATCATTAGCTAACTGAGCCACACGTTGAGATGAAGTATGTGGACTTGATGTACTAATGCTTTTGAGGAATTGGTCATCTTGTCCAGTAGTTATCTGTCTGCACCCACATTTCGGACGACATGTACGGCCACCTGATTTCAGAACATTCTGAACTGCACACCTTGATATATGCAAATGTTTTGCAATAGCACATTGCAAATATCCTTCAGCATGGAGTGTGACAACTTGTCCTTTTACAAAGTTATTAATATCGCACTTTCTACCCATCTTGATTGTACATTTTACATGTAACTTTCAATCTTTTCCTAGTTGTAAAAATTCAAAACTTCATCCAAGAAACCTACTACAGAGTGTAAGTAAACTAAAATGGACGCCTTTTAAATAAAATTGGTTTTATGAAGACTCCACCTGTGTGGCTGTGGTCATTCTCCACTCCTTTGTTGGATTGCTTGTTGCGGAGGATTTCCTATTTTTTGTTTCTTCCATTAGAGGAGATCAAACCTCAGCTTTTTTTTAGGAGCTCAAATGACAAGACTTTGACGTTCATACTTTGGACACATGTGAAAAGAAAGATCATTAGAGGACATCATGCTTGACAAGGTTGAAGGCTAGTGCAAAAGAGGAAGGTCAGCAATGCAATGGACAGATACAATAACAGCAATTATGGATGCCATTCTATCAACAATTAATCACTTGACCGAAGACCAAACATACATTAAGACAACTATTCAGAGGGTCACCATGAGTTGACACCAACTCGAAGGTACTCATCAACAAACTCAAAATACAAAATGATAGTCAAACATTCACTAAAAGCACTGTGGCTGCTCATTCCATCCTCTCCCTTTTACTAATCACACAGAAATGCTTCTACAAACTGATGTCCTCGCTAATCACTGAAAAGTCATATACAGTAATCTGAACAGCAGCATGCATATCCTGGCAGAATTCTACAAGTGTGGTGCTATTATTGAAAAGCCCTTATCTCTAGCACCACTGGAATGTTAATTTACTCTGCTGTTATTGTAATCCATCTAGCAGATAATGCAGACTATAAAGTCTGTTAAATAAATAAAAAGATCAAAAATGTCTATTTGGCAGAAGGATGTGGTCTACCCTTATGAAAAACTATACTTGAGTTCTGTAACACTTTGCAAATAAAGACTAGAATCTTAAAATTAATTTTATTTCTTTATTTATTTAGTGTACACTTGTATCCCGCTACTTCCAGCGATCAGCAGCGGCTTTCTATACATAGTGGTGCGGCTGTACAGGCCGGATTTGGAACATACAGTGTGATTTCAGGGGTGGGTAAAAAGCATCAAACGGTCACATATTTACATTTGATTGTATCAGAGGAGACTTTACATATATACATTTGATTGTTTGTGAGGAGGCTTTACATATATACATGTACACATATATTACGTATTACAAGAAGCGTTTCATACTGCTGTGCGTTGTTTAGGCTGGCAAGGTGCCCGAATAGAGTAACACTTTGACTAGGTTAGATTGTAATGGGTCTGAAAGAGGTGAGTCTTCAGCTTCTTCCTGAAGTCCTTCAAGTCCTTGTTTGCTCGCAGTTCATGGGGCAGTTGGTTCCAGAGTATTGGTGCAATAAATGAGAACGCTCTGTTGGTGGTGTTTGCGTTGCAATTTCTCAGGCTACTCGGGACATGAAGGGTGTTGCTATTTACTGTTCTCCTACTTCTGGTGATTGGTTGATCGGATATTAAGGTGTTGAGGTATGAGGGTGCTACATTATGAACGAGCTTGAACGTGGTTACTAAGAGCTTATATTGGACGCGGGCCTTGATGGGGAGCCAATGAAGCTCGATTAGTACTGGAGTGATGTGTTCGGTTAGGCCTTTTTTCATGATAATTCTGGCAGCTACGTTTTGTGCTAGTTGAAGTATGTTAAGGGTTTTTTTGGGCAGACCTTGTAATATAGCGTTGCAGTAATCCAGGTGGGGAATGATGAGGGCTTGTGCCACTGTCCTGAAGTCAGAGTGGTCAATAATATTCAGTAGCGATTGCAGGATTCTTAATTTGCGGAAAATGGCCCGATTGGTGATTCGGAGGTGCTTTTCCATATTTAAGTTACTGTCCAGCATTACGCCTAGGTATTTTATTTCAGGCTTTGTGGTATAGACATTATTGTTCATGGTGACCGTTGGTGGTGGGTTAAAGTCAGGTTTTCTGGAAATGCACATCACTTCTGTTTTTTTATGGTTTATTGACATATTATTCTGTTGTAGCCAGTGTTGTAGTTCACTTAGGCATTTTTCGAGCTGATTGAGGTTGGGGTTGTTTATGTCGAGATGAGTGTAAAGCATCAAGTCGTCTGCGTAGATATGGTAACTGATGTTGTGGTCCTGTAGGATTTCACAAATAGGTCGTAGATATAGGTTGAACAGAAGTGAGGATAAGGCAGAGCCTTGTGGTATGCCTTGAGTTTGAGGGAAAGCAGAGGTCTTTGCGTTGTTGAATTGGACTTGCTGCATTCTGTTATTTATGTAAGATGCGAACCATTTCAGGGGGGTCCCCGATATGCCTATGGAGGCAAGTCTGTCCAGGAGCGTTGCATGATGCACTGAATCAAAGGCAGCTGATATGTCTATAAAAATGAGCATATACATTTTGCTTTTGTTTTCAAGACCCTTGTGGAGTTTGTCCATTAGGGCTAGTAGGAGAGTTTCCACGCCATGATGTTGGCGGAAGCCGTATTGATCATCTAGGGCATTGTTAACATCAATGTGGTCCTGCAGCTGTTGCTGGACAGCCTTTTCGATAATCTTGGCTAAGAAGGGTATGCTGGATATCGGACGGTAGGAGGTAGGGTCACTCTCGTTAAGAGTTTTGTTTTTTTAGGATGGGTCGTATGAGAGATTGCTTGAGTCGTGCTGGCATGATCCCTTGAAGTAGAGATTGGTTTACTATATGGGTGATATACTTAGCTGCATCCTGTTTGACCGCCTTAATCCAGGCTGCTGGGCAGGGATCGAGGGGGGAAGTTGTGGTGTTTAAGTTGGTAATTATGTTGATGATTTGTCTGTCTTCTATGCTTCGGAAGGTGTCCCACTCTTGGTACTGGTTTGCACTGTTTGATGTGAGTGTTTTTTGCTGGGTGTTGATTGTAGCCATCCCTTGGGTGAGGTGTGCAGGCGTTTGCAGTTTAGCTTGCTGTCTGGTGGGTTAAGCTTGCTGGCATAATGGACAGCTAGAGTTTGGGCTATCATTGTACCGTTTTGGTTTGTTGGTTGGGATGTCTTGGCGAGAGATTTGACAAGTTCAAAAAGTTCTCGAGGTCTGTTGAGGGCTTTATTGAGTATGCTGGTGTGGTGGGGTTTTTTCGCCAGGTTGATTTCGTGCTTGTATGTTGTAAGGAGTTTAAGGTATTCACTTCTATGTTCCTCAGTTTTGGTTTTTCTCCACCTTCGTTCTTGGTTACGCAGGTCTTTTTTCAGCCTTCTTAGGGTATGGGTATACCACGGTTCGGTTTTGGTATAGGATGGTTTGGCTGGTGGTTTTAGTGATGGTTGCGAGGTTGCTTCGATTCCTGTATTCCATTGCATCACTAATTTCTCGAGGTCCGAGTGTTCCAGGGTTATGTGCGACATTATGGATGTTGCTAAGGCTTCTTTATCGAATTTTTGGAAACTCCTCCGTAGGTTTGCCGCAGGGTTGGGTTGAGAACGGTCTGGGGCGATGGGGAGGTGTAAAGAGAATTCTATTTGGTGATGGTCAGACCATGGTACCCGAGTTATTTGCAGTTTGGTTTGGTTTAGTTCCTGACGTTTGGAGGGCAGAAACACCATATCCAGGGTGTTTCCTTTGGTATGTGTAGCGTCGTGTATTATTTGTTCATATCCAAGGTGTTCCATAGCTTCTAGGAAGTTTTTTGCTTGTATTGTTGAGGCTGATGCAAGGTTTAGGTCTCCTAGGATGATCTGTTGCTTTTTGATTGAGGTGGTGCTGATAAGTTCAAGGACAGTGGCTAGGCATTCATGTGGTGATGAGGGGGGTCTGTAGATCAGACAGATGGATGTGGTTTTATTTTCCACTCTGAGAAAGTCCATGTCGTCATTTAAACTCTATAGACTATTAGGGCCAAGGTAGGTTCTTTAGAATCAGGAAAATATGATCTTGAAAAACAAGAGGAGTGCTCTCCCAAAAGGTGATTTTTGCTGAATTTGCTGCTTAACTGTGAGTTCTGTCTGTCTGTCTCCACATATTTATTTATCTATTTGTCCTTATTGGTGGGTTCCCTTACCTACTCCATTGCTGTAGAGTTTAAACTATCTTTCTCTTAGTCTACCTAAGTGACTACCTCTCCCTCCTGCTGAGGTATTGTTGTAGACCTCCATTTCCTGTCCTGCACGTGGGCTTGCTCGGATTGCCTTTCTGTTCCTTGAGAAGAGGAGCGCTCTCCAGAGCTCTCCCAAAAGGTGATTTTTGCTGAATTTGCTGCTTAACTGTGAGTTCTATCTGTCTGTCTGTTTGTCTCCAAATATTTATTTATTTGTCCTTACAGGTGGGTTCCCTTACCTACTCCATTGTGTGTGCCCACAGTTCAGGAACAGCCTACTGGCCAGAGACACTTAGGTTCCCGTCCACCCTACCCCTCACCCCACCCACCCCAGAGGCTACATTGCCTATATAGTGGTCACATACTTGCCATCTATCCTTCCTAACTTGGGTTAAAGCCCACATCTTCTTCATCTTTTCTTCTTCTTCTTCTTCTTCCTCTTCTGGGACTGCTTAATCAACATGTCGTGTATTCAATGCAATAACTGCGGTACTTTCATTCCAAGAAAAATCATTTGGAGCCTAAGAGCTTGTCCTATATGCCTCAAGTCAGCTGCCATGCATGAAGAACTGACTCTACTAAGGAAAAACCTAGCTGCCATACATAAGGAGGTGCCTCTACTGAGGGAGGAACTGGCTGCAATGAAGCGCACCTCTTCTAGGATACAAACTGAACAAAGTCCACCACTGCTCCCACAAAGAATCAAACACCCCAGGAACAAATGGATCACAGTGGGTTCTGATAGATTGCGACCTGTAACGTAGAGACATCCTATACATCAAGAGATATCCCTGCACAATGCCTTTTCTGCCTTGGCTAATGAGGATGCCCAATCCAAAGAAATGGAAGGGCCCTTAAATGAGTCAGACAATGCCCAATCTCCTGCTAAAGCACCAAATATGAAGAAAACCTCACCAAACAGAAAACTACTACTACTTGGAGATTCCATCATCAGAGGCACCAACTTTTGAACACAGTTCAAAGGAGAGAAGATAGTCATGTGCCTACCAGGCTCTTCAGCCAGCAGGAATACAAACCAAGTTGTTGAAATACTTAGCGCAAAAAGTGAACATTCCAAACTTGATGTTCTTATCCACTTGGGCACAAATGACCTGGCTAGAAACAGTGCCTCTACAGCCCAAAAGGACTTCCAATCTCTGGGAGAGAAACTCAAGCCCATTGTTAACACTGTTGTATTCTCAGAAGTTCTACCTGTTCTTGGTAAGGGGACAAAAAGGCTGCATCACATTAACAGCTTTAATACATGGCTCCAGACCTGGTGCAAACAAGAAGGATTCAGATTTATTGGCGACTGGGACAACAGATGGACCAACAAAAGACTATACTGTGCTGATGGACTACATCTTTCTCTCGCAGGGAAAAGAATCCTAAGTGAAAAATTCAGGCAGTATGTGAATATGCATTTAAACTAGGAAAACGGTGTGACGGATGTGGAAGGTCAAGATCTGCATGCCACACCCTGCAAAAGCAGAACATCATCAGAAACAGCCACACTTTTAAACCACACATCAAAAACAAGTGGGAAGAAGTGGGCAGAACAAAATCAATTCAAAATACACACAAGCCAGGTAAACGCTGGAAAGCAATGAGCACAAATGCTCGAAGCTTAGCCAACAAAATTCCGGACCTGGAAACCCTAATGGTGGAAACAGATTTGGACATTGTGGTCATTACAGAAACATGGTTTAATGAAACACATGATTGGGATATAGCCATAGCTGGCTTTAATCTATTCAGAAGAGACAGAGAAAATGGAAAAGGAGGAAGAGTAGCCTTGTATGTCAAAAGAAATATTAAAGCTACTGAATGCAGGGGACATGGGGAAAAGAAGAAGCGCTCTGGATTGCGTTGGAAAGAGGAGATGGCACTGCCATCCATATTGCTGTAGTCTACAGACCTCCGACTCAAACTGAAGAGAGATAACGAATTGATTATTGATATTGCCAAGATAGCAACAAAGGGGGAAGCGATCATATTGGGTGACTTTAATCTACTTGATATGGATTGGATTAATCCTTCTGCACATTTGGAAAGAAGCAAGAAAATTGTGGATGCTCTCCAAGATGCATTACTTAGACAAATGGTGATGGAACCAACCAGGGAAAACTCAATGCTGGATGTAGTGCTCACCAACAGTGATAGCGTGTCGAATGTCTGAGTGAGTGCCCCTGTGAGCAACAGCGATCATCACACATTGTGGTTTGAGATAAAAGCCATGGTACAGGCCAGTCATAGCAAGCTCAAAGTCCTAAACTTCAAAAAGACTGACTTCAATAAAATGGACGAGTACTTAAAGGAGGAGATGACGGGGTGGAAGGAGATAAGGGAAGTGGAATTGCAATGGGCTAAACTAAAGGTGGCAATAAAAGGGGCAACAGATAAATATGTAAGAAAAGTAAATAAAAACAAGAGGAGAAGGAAACCTATTTGGTTTTCCAAAGAAGTGGCTGCTCAAATAAAGGCAAAAACACAGCTTTCGCAAAATTCAAAAGCTTGCAAATAGAAGAACACAGAAATGAATACAGGATCAAGCTCAAAGAGTCTAAAAGAGAAATAAGGATAGCAAAATCAAAGGCAGAGGAAAAGATGGCTAAAGATGTTAAGGGTGGTGACAAAACTTTCTTCAGGTATATTCGGGAAAGGAAGAAGATCAGAGTTGCAGGACTCCAGAAGTGCTGGGAAAGGACTCGTGGAAAGTGACATTGATAAAGCGAAATTGCTATACAAATACTTCTGCTGTTTTTACTAAAGAAAATCCTGGAGATGGACCAGCTGTCACTCCCAAATATAAAAATGGGAATGAAGTAGATACCACACCATTCACAGAAGATGAGGTGTTAGAACAACTTGCTAAACTGAAAGTGGACAAAGCCATGGGACCGGATGGGATACATCCCAGGATACTGAAGGAGTTCAGAGAGGTACTTGCAGGAACATTAAAGGATGTCTTCAACAGATCCTTGAAAACAGGAGAGGCTCCTCAGGACTGGAGAATGGCTGATGTACCTCTACACAAAAGTGGTGACAGGGAAGAAGTGTCAAACTACAGGCCCGTGAGCCTTACCTCGGTGGCGGGAAAAGTAATGGAGGTGCTCCTGAAAGAGCAAATAGTGAACTTTCTCAAAACCAACAGGTTGCAAGATCCGAGGCAACATGGTTTTACCGAAGGACAGCTTTGCCAAACAAATCTGATTGAGTTCTTTGACTGGGTGACCAAGGAACTAGATCAGGGGCATGCAATGGATGTCATCTACCTGGATTTCAGCAAAGCCTTTGATACTGTTCCTCATAGGAGGCTTGTCAAACTCAGTAGCTTGGGGATGGGTCCCAAGATGGTAAACTGGATTAGAAATTGATTGACTGACAGACAACAGAAGGTGATGGGACATGGAGCTCACTCGGATGAAAGGAAGGTGATTAGCGGGGTGCCCCAGGGTTCGGTCCTGGGCCCGACACTGTTTAATGTATTTGTGAGTGATATTGCTGAAGGACTGAATGGAAAAGTCTGTCTTTTTGCAGATGACACAAAAATTTGCAACAGAGTGGACTCCCCCGAGGGAGTGGTTAACATGAGGAAAGATCTACAAAAGCTGGAAGAATGGTCTAATGCTTGGCAACTATGATTTAATGCGAAAAAGTGCAGTGTCATGCACTTGGGTAGCAGAAATCCAAGGGAAATGTAGTACGCGATAGGGGGTGAGAGGTTGGTATGCACGATTCAGGAGAAAGACCTTGGTGTGATTATCTCTGATGATCTCAAGCTGGCAAAACAGTGCGACAAGGTGGTGGCAAAAGCCAGGAGGATGTTGAGCTGCATACAAAGAGGGATTATCAGCAGAAAGGAAGAGGTACTTATACCACTGTACAAGTCACTGGTGAGGCCTCACTTGGAATACTGTGTTCAATTTTGGAGACCATACCTTGCAAAAGATGTAAAAAGACTGGAAACTGTTCAGAGGAAGGCGACTAAAATGATTTGGAGCCTGCGTCAGAAGCCTTATGAGAAGAGACGAAGACCTAAATATGTACACGTTGGAGGAGAGAAGGGACAGGGGAGATATGATTCAGACCTTTAAATACTTAAAGAGAAATGATGAACAAACAAACCTCTTCCAAATACGGGAAAGCCGTAAAACTAGAGGGCATAACATGAAGCTGCAAGGTGGTAAATTGAAAGGCAATGTCAGGAAATATTTTTTCACTGAAAGGGTGGTGGATGATTGGAATGCCCTCCCGATGGAAGTGGTGGGGGCAAACACGGTGATGGAATTCAAAACGGCATGGGACAAACACAGTGGATCCCTTTACAGCAACAGGATAAAAACAAAATAAACGGTACCATCTAACTTCTGAACCATCTAACGTCTCAACAAATAGGGGTGTCCTACATGGAGTGGTGGGTTCACCCTTAAACAAAGACATGGGGAAGGGTGGCCTACACAGAGCGACAGGTGCATCTACTCTTGCCATCTTGCTGGGCAGACTAGATGGGTCATGCTGGTCTTTATCTGCCATCATTTACTATGTTACTATGTTACTAATAAATGCATTGCTGCATTCTGCTCCTTCTACAATTTTACCATCTGCCCCTGTGGGAGGCAGGAATATAAAGCACTGCAATAATTCGATCTTGAGATAACTAAAGCCCAGATCACTGCTGAAAGGAGGCTCGTCTGTACAGGGCTGTGTACACTGTGAGGGTACTCAATAATAGTATATCACTGAAAGCCTTCAGAAAGAGTTAACACCACAGACTCAGTAGCTCAGACATTCCAACACCTATTACTAAGCTGATGACCTTGAAGAGAGTCTACTAGAAACTCTGCAGAAACTTCAGATAACAGAGAAACTATAGGCCTGTTTATTGTACAGAAAGTTGCAGGGAAGAACTGTCTCTTCAGTCTTGAAACATACACTGTGAAAACGGCTTGTGTTAGAATTATGGTTTAAGAAGTTATGTCTGGGAATACATGTATGTTTCCTCCTGATGACCTATATTAATAAGATCTGACCTATGACACAGAGATGCACATTATAAATATACATTGGTAAAAGATGTAACGTGATGTTTGACAGAATAATAAGGTACAAATTATGCTGTGAGATGGGATTTCAAGGCAATAAAAAAGATGACTGAAGTAGGCGAGGTTAGAGAGAGAGGTTGCAAGCTTTGCTCTCTGCCCCAAAGTGCTTTGGTCTTGTATGTACCACAATTGTGTGTGTGAATTGTATTATTAAGTGTTATTGCTTCCTTCTTATTGCTCTGAGTGTGGAGATCCGTTCGCAAGAACCCAGGTGCTGTTACCGGTAAGGGGTGGAGCAGAGTACATTATCAGTTGGTGCTGTGCCAGGATAAGGGTCTCGACATTCAAGGCAAGGGAGACAGAAGATGTCAGATTTGTGAGTATTACCAGTGATGGGTAATCTGTGTAATAAGAGAGGCTCAGTCTCAGATGCGTGAATGGCATGACAGAGCTAGGGTTTTCGTTTTTAAGAAAGGTAGCCCTTCTTATTATATGCTTCTATTGTATGTGTGAGAAGCATGGTGATGTAGCAATCGATTCCGTGGCACATTGGGATTCAATGACTACAGGTAATGAGGATTTGCAGTTTCCTCTGGAGATAAGCTTCGTTTCCTGAGATATGAGTTGGCGGTTAAGGGAAACCGTGTAATAGTCATGAATGGATTGTACTCATATGGTGAGAATGGATGGCACATAAAAAAAATGTAACTACATAGGAATGAAGTTCAATATTTGAAACAAAAGTTGTTTGTGTTAGGAGAAAGATCCTCCTTCGAAATCTCGCGTGACACTGACTGAGCGAGTGCGGGTCACTCATGCAGCAGAACTAAAGGAAGAAATGCTTAGAAAGAAGTTAGGGGGAGAGGAATTGTGTAATTTGGATATTTGTAATATCTCCCAGCTCAAAGAATTGAGAGAAATAGAGAGTGTTGTGCAAGTAATAGGGACATTACGAGTGGCAATAGATCATAGTGTTACTATTGCAAAAGAATTAAGGGTTATTGATAAACTTATTGAAAGAATTGAGAGCGATCTGGACAGACATTATGAAACTTAAAAAGAGGAGCATGACAGATTATATCGTGCACTAGGATCTATTCGAGAAGCTATAAACCAGTAGAATAACACAGTTAAATCTGAATCAACAGCTGAGGGAAGTGAGATTGTGCCTACTTATCCTTTCCGTTTGTACCCAGCGGACTTGACAGGTTCTATGACTGTGCATGCAAATTGGAGCCCAAAGGAAGTGTTTGAAATGGCTATAATTTTTCCTAATTACAGGGATAACCCTAGTAGATTTGTCTCTTTATGGTCTCAAATCATAGTTATAATCCCACTTGGGCAGATTTGGATAATTTGTTTAGAGCTGTGTTTTTTAATCCGGCTGATTTTCATCATGTTACTCATCCAGTCCATGAGGATAACTGGCAGTGGCCACTCACAGACCCAATGACAGATTTTCAAGAGAAGACTCAGAGAGATAGTTTTGTTTTGAGAATAGAAAAATTGCTGGAATCTATTAAAGTAGTATGTAAAATGGTAACGGATTGGTCGAGACTGACATCTCTAAGGCAGGATGGGTGAAAAGGTTATAGATTTTCACACTAGGTGTATGCTAGCTTTTAAGGACTACTCTGGGGAGGAAGAAGAAAGACCTTTAGGATTCACTAATGTTTTTGTGAATGGCTTGCTTCCGAGAATAAAATAAATTTTGGAGACCTCAATAATAGACTGGCCAGCTAAAAGAGCAGATGCAATTTTGGAAGGTTCCCGATACAGTGAATTGAAATTTATTAAGGAACAGCAGGAAGAGCAAACCAAGATAGAGGCGAAAAAGACTAAACTGCTTAATTTACAGATTGCTTCTATGCAGTCACCTGTGGGCATGGGTAGGGGTAAAGCCAGAAGGAGGTTATATGAATTCCCAGCGAGGATGTGGGCAGTCAAAAGGAATGTGTGCTTGTTATAGTTGTATTGAGATTGGACATTTGCAGCGTAACTGTCTCCAGAATCAGAATCTTGATGCCCAGAAAGCTGATTTCACTCTAGCGAAAGCGTAGTTACTCACCTGTAACAGGTGTTCTCCAGGGACAGCAGGAATTAGTCCTCACATATGGGTGATGTCGGCACCGACGGAGCCCACGCGGAGCATTTCCCCAGCTTTCAGAGAAAGCCTTTGGGAATGCTACCACGCATGCATGGTCCCCTTCCCGCCCAAGGGTGCCATCTTGCTCAGTCAGATGACATAGTTTAGGCAAAAGACAAACAGGTAAAGGAGGCAACTACCAGGGGAGGAGGGAGGGTTGTGAGGACTGATTCCTGTTGTCCCTGGAGAACAGGTGAGTAACTACGCTTTCTCCAGAAACAAGCAGGAAGTCAGTCCTCACATATAGGACTCCCTATCTCCAGGCTGCCGGGGCCAAAACCATGACTTCAGCAGCAGCGACTCAGGGGAGGTAGTGAGTTGCAGAAGGTGAGTCCCTACCAAAAGACTCTGCAGACCCAAGCGTCCAGCATCATCAGAACTCCAGTAGCTTGAACACTGAAGGGCAGGAGCTGCCTATACACCAAGAATGCTTCTGATCACTGCCTGGCCAAAGGTACTGTCCCTGTGGGATTCACTCTTAAGGGAATAGTAGGCTGCGAACGTATGAACTGAAGACCACGTGGCGGCCTTACAGATTTCTTGCACCGGCACTGCATGTAGGTTGGTCAACGATGCGGTCATAGCCCTCATGCGGTGAGCAGTGATCCGGGGCTCCAGAGAGAGGCCAGCTCCCTCATAAGCGAGGGCAATACAGTCCGCCCCCCCAGGTGGACAGCGTTCGCTTCGTCACAGGGAGCCCCAGTCTGCTGGGGTCATAGGAGATAAAAAGCTGAGGAGCTTTTCGGTGGGCCTTGGTCCTCTGCAAATAAAAGGACAGGGCCGTCTTGCAATCCAGGGTTTGCAAGACGACCTCCTCACTGCCAGCGTGCAGTTGTGGGAAGAAGGTGGAGAGAACTATCTCCTGGGTGAGGTGAAAAGTGGGCACCACCTTTGGGAGGAATTTGGGGTGCGTGCAAAGCACCACCCTGTTCATATAGAACCTGGTATAGGGCGGGTCCGCCACCAGGGCCTGCAGCTCGCTTAATCTGCAAGCGGACATCAATGCCACCAAGGCGGCCAACTTCCAGGAGAGGTGTCTCAAATGGCAGGTGGCCAAAGGCTCGAATGGTGGCCTAGCAAGCTTGAAGAGCACCACATTGAGGTCCCATTCCGCTGCCAGAGGGTGGAGAGGAGCCTTGGATAGGAGACCCCTGAGGAATCTGGAGATCAAAGGCTGGCCTGAGAGGGCCTTCTCCTCTATAGGGTGATGGTTAGCCGCTATGGTGCTGAGATGCACCCTCACCGAGTTAGATTTCAAGCCTAAGTGAGAGAGGTGCAGCAAGTACTGCAGCGCGGACTCTGCCTGACAGGAGAACGGGTTCTCATTCCTTCCAGCACACCTGACAGAGAGCCTCCTTCACTCAAAGACGTAAGCCCTTCTGGTGGATGGCTTCCGGGAGGCCAGGAAGATCTCCTCGACCTCACCTGGGAGGTTGAAAGAGGCCAGTGCTACCCTTTCAGCAGCCCTGCAGTCAGCGTTAGTGACCTTGGGTTGGGATGTAGCAGGAAGCCTCCCTCCTGAGACAGGAGGTCTGGGTCCTGGCCCAGTGGTACTGCGGTTGCCACCGACAGGGAAAGCAACAGAGGGAACCAGCGCTGCCTGGGCCACCTGGGTGCAATCAAGATTACTGAGGCATGATCGCTCTAGATCTTGAAAAGACACTTGGCTATGAGGCGTTGGTGGGAATGCATAAAGCAGGCCCTGTGACCAGGAGATCAGAAAGCATCCGCTGCCACCTTCCTGCAGTTGAGCTGTTTGGGGAGGTAAACAGGTCCAGCCAGGGTCTTCCCCAGAGGCGGAAGAGCCTCCGGACCATTTTTGGGTTCAGGCGCCACTTGTGAAGCTGTCCGCCCGGCAGTTGTTCTGGCCCGGTAAGTACACCACTCTTAGAAGGATATGGTTGCACACTGCAAAGGAGTGGAGGGCCACTGCCTCCTGACAGAGGGAGTAAGAGCCCGTACCCCCCTGCTTGTTCACAGAGAATATGGCAACTTGATTATCTGTCTGTATGAGGACCGGGAGGTCACTCAGGTGGTGGTGGAAGGCCTTAAGAGCCAGGAAGATGGCCCTGAGCTCGAGGAGATTGATTTGCAGGAAGGATTCTCTGGGGACCAGGTGCCCTGGGTGCACTGGCCCTCGCAATATGTGCCCCAGCCTACAAGGGAGGCATCTGTCATCAGGACTCTATGAGGGATCGATGTCTTGAAGGGCATCCCTGCCCTGAGGTGATGTAGGGACTGCAACCAGGTGAGGGTGTCACTCTGTCCCTCAGTCTGCCCGTTGCCTGCGTCCACTGGGCACAGAGGCACCACTAGGCTGCCCAGATATGCAGGCGGGCCAGAGGCATAACGTGAACTGTTGAGGCCATATGCCTAGCAGGCGGTGGCGTAGATGTGCTGGCACAGAACTGAAGCTCTGCACATCCCTTGTCAGCTGCATCAGGCAGTGGGCTCTCTCCACAGGGAGGAAGGCCTTGACCTGCGGAGTGTCCAGCTGGGCCCTATGAATTCCAAGTCTTGGGCCGGGGAGAGGCTGGACTTGGGGTAGTTGATGATTGAACCCCAAATGCTGCAAGGTGCAGATAGTGAACCTTGTGGCCCACGTGGCCTCAAGAGGTGTGCTGCCTCTGATGAGCCAGTCGTCTAGGTAAGGGAAGATGTGGGCCCCCTTGGAGGCGCACATGGGTGCTACAACCGCCAGCATTTTGTAAAGACCCTCGGAGAGGAGGCAAGGCCAAACGGCAGCACCTTGTACTGGTAGTGTTGCCCCCCTACCACTAATCTCAGGTAATGCCTGTGGGAGGGGTGGATCAGGATGTGGGTATAAGCATCCTTGAGATCCAAGAAGCAAAGCCAGTCTCCCTGGTGGAGGTAGGGCAGCAGTGTCCCAAGGGAGAGCATCTTGAACGTCTCCCTCATCAGGAACCTGTTCAAGTTGTGCAGGTCCAGGATGGGCCAAAGACCCCCTATTCTTTTTGGGACAAGGAAATACCTTGAGTAGAACCCCTTTCCGTAGAGGTAATGGGGTACCGGTTCCACTGCCCTGTCCCTCAGCAAGCTTGCGAGTGGGGAGCAAGGCCTGGTGGAGGAGAGGCTGTGGTGGTTCTCCTAGAAAGAAGTCTGAAGCATTCTGCTGCAGATGAAGAAAATACCCCTCCTGCACCACCCCCAGGACTCACTGGTCTGCAGTGATGCTGGTCCATCTGTGTCTGAAAGAGGCCAGTTGACTCCCTGAGGGCTGAGGTAGGTCTCCTGGGGGAGGGGAGGCCCAGCCCAGGGAGTCAAAAGCTACCCCGCAATTGGGTGGGAGCTGGTGTCTGGGGCATGGGAGCCTTGTGCTTCCTAGGCCCGTGCATCTGGCCTTTTGGCTGCAAGGCCTGGTGAGGCTGCCCCGAGTAAGGTTGGCAATGGCCAGCCTTGGGGTAGCCCTTTTTCGTTGGGAAAAGGGGCCTTTCCCCCGAGGATTTTTTTCTTTGGGAGAGCCGAGATCTTTTTGGACAGCCTCTCCCAGGTCACAACCTTGGCATTAATCTCTGCAACCTTATCAGACATCGGTTTTCCGAATAGGTTCTCACCATTGCAGGGCACATCCGGGAGCTTCTCCTGTACCCACTGCTCCAGGTCCGAGGTCTGTAGCCATGCCTGGCGCTGGGTGCTGATGCTGGCGGCTGCAACCTTGGTCGCAGACTCGAACCATTCGTAGGTGGCCCAGGAAAGGAATTTGGAACAATCCCAGATGCCTGTTACTAGGGACTGGAACTTTTGTAGCAGTTTCCCAGGGAGGCACACCGAGAATCCCGAGAGTTCCTGTATCAGGCACTTAAGGTACATTCCAATGTACAATTCTTATGCCTGTATTCGGCACCCGAGCATGGCGCCCTGGTAGCACTTGTGCCCCATGGTGTCGAGGGCCCGGGCTTCCCTGCTGGGGGGAACTGAAGAGTAGGTCTTTTGACTCTTCAGTTTTTGCATAGAGGACTCAACCACCATCAAGTTGTGAGGGAATTGTGGCTTATGGAACTCGGGGCTCTTCCGGATGTGATAGATGGCACTCAGGTGCTGACTGACCACCGGCACAGAGGCCAGGGACTCCCACATCTGGAGGAGCAATCTCTCGAGGATGGGTGGAACTGGCATCTGTCACCGCCTCCCTTGCCCAGGCGGTTGCCTAAGGCTTGGGAACGGGCAGTCAATATATTTATTTGTTCTAAGTGCCTATTTCTTGTAGTTGTGTAATAATCCAGCCAAGATGGCAATTATAGGCACACAGGATTTTTATTATTTTCAGCCAAAGGAACTTTAAAGATTCCAATTATCAGGATAAGGTAAGGATATTTTCCAACAGCATCAAACAAAAGGCAAACTCGCTTCTCTTCGGCTTTGGCACTTAAATGAAAACACAGTATTCCTTCATACTATAACCAAACACAGCACTGAAACTCTGGTGCAAAAAGAATTAGAAAAAAAACCCATCTTCTTTCATAGCTTTAAAACAAACAGAAGTTGTTACATTTCCAAGCAGGCAAACTTCTGTTACACATTGGTTTTTCTTTCCTTTCACCAAGTAATTCTTTCAGCTTGTTGTATCTCAGGCTTTCCACTTTCTAGCATACAAATGCTCACACACTCAGCTACGGCTTAAAACTTCAGGAACCTTATTTGCATATTTTCCCAGCCGTGCTCTCTTGAAGGAGCAGCTACCAGGTTTAAAGCTTCTGCAAATGTTCTAGCCTTTCTCAATGCCTAAAGGCTACCGAACATTCCATTTCTTCATCAGAATTCTCCTCTATTAAACCAGGCATCTCTATTTCCATACTCTCCAGGTCAGAGTCTGCTTGAGAGGCACAGGATTCAGACTCAAAACTATCTGGCTTTAATCCCTTCAGGATTTCTAAGACTTTAGTCAAGGCAGTGTCCTTCCTTCTCTGAGGAATAGTATAGCAGTTAGAAAGTCTCTTAGCTTTTAAGGAGTTAATAGAAGGCTTGAGGCTGCTCACCTTATCTTTTGGAATTGAGCACTTAACAGGCTTTACTGCTGAAGGCTCATGCTCCATGCATACTTCGGGGGAAGGGCTTCTGCTGCCAACATGGCTGACCAACTCCCCTGGGTAAGCTTTCCTTCTAGAAGTATATCTCCTGTCTCCCTTACAGGGCCCTGGGTTAGCTCCAAATCCTCTGGCTGGCTCTACCCTTCTCCCAGAGGTTTCCAATGAAGCTCCCTTGACTCCCCGGCTACCTTCTTTGCGTGGTTCTCCAGAGCTTCTAGGACCTCCTCCCCTCCTGGGACGTTCTGACCTGTTCCAAGCTGCACTGGAACCAGAACTAGGAATCCTCGTCAAGCGTTTCCCTTCATGGTTCTCAGACCTCTCTCTGAGTGCAGGCTTCCCTCTGAGTTCAGACTCCTCTATGTCCTCCTTGCTGCTTCCTCTCCCCTGAGTTCACTCTCTGGCAGTTTATATGAGTGCTTTCCCCTTCGGCTTCCTGGCCCCACCCCCAGCTGTCCCTCGTGAGCAGGGTTGGTAACCATGGAGCTGGGGTGTGTCTCCTTGCTACCTGCTTTCTGTGGCGAGTTTTTTTCTAGTTCAGAAGTTTTAACCCTTAAACTTCTGGTTCTTTCCCTACTATCTGGGGAAAATGCCTGTTTTTTCCCTCTTTCTCTATTCTCTCTGCTTTCTGCGCCATCACACATCATAAAAGTCTCCTTGGGAGGGGATTCATATTGTAGGATCTCAAGCTCCTCAGTACACAGGTCCTCCTCCAACTCTGTCTGGATTGAAAGAGCCCAGGTTATGTCCTGGACGAAGTCATGAAAGGCCATGTCCTCAGGTGGGGAGTGGCACTGAGGCTCTGAGAGAGACAGCTTGGAGGGAACGTCATGGTGTTGGGAGGTCTCCGGGAAGACCTCATCCTCTGTCTCCCAGTTGGAGCCTGAGGGCATCGAGGAGTCAGCCCCGGGGGCAGCTTGAAAGTACCGGCCCGGCCCCCCCCCCCCTGACTCCTGGAACCACACCGGAGAGGACCAGAACCCCAAGGAGCATGATCGAGACTTTGATCGACACTGAGGACATACCTGAGGCTGGTGGCGCTCAGTGCCAAGTTCGACATCTGGAATCTCCCCCAAGGCCAGGGGGGGCCCGAGTGTCAGAGCCGATAATGCCAGGGGGCCTGGTGTTAGGGCCGATGATGCCAGGGTGCCCAACGGCTGCTGCAAGACCAAGATGGAGGAGAGGCTCTGCTCCATGGCCGCCATGCGTTACTCAAGGCCTGATGGCTGTGCAGCACTCAGCGTGGACACCGAAGGCCTCGGGTCAGATGCCGGCACTCCAGAGAATGCATCCGAGGACTATAGGTTCATGGGTCCTGGCGCATTCTCTGCCTGCCGTGGACCCTTGTCTCGAGACTTTCTGAGGGTGCTGCTCGGAGTCGCACGAATCCTGTCGCAGGACCTTGCCAGGTTAGATCAGAGGCACCTTCTTCAGGACCACCTTCTTTTTGGGAGGGTCTGGGGCCACCACAGAGAAGCTGCCACTGCGGGACTCCAAGGATGCCCCGACCTCTCGCAAAGAGTCGGCTTAGGGCTTGGCGATGGGGAAGCCAAGGCAGAGTCAGACTTTGGGAAAAGCTTCCCCTGCAACTCAGACCGCCTCCTGTTGGTTTTAGGGGTCATAGCCTGGTACCGGTCACAGGTGGAATTGTCATGGTCCAGGCCCAGGCAACGGACGCAGCAGTCATGAGTATATGTGACTGAGATAGTCCGACTGCAGCAGTCACATTTTTTGAACCCACCAGGAGTCATGGTGGGACCACACCCAACCGGGGTCGAGGATCCCGGGCGAAAAATGTCACAAAGGCTGGTCAAGGTGGAACCTTGAGGAAATACAGGGAAAAAAGGTAGCCGAGACTGGCACCGATGGTGCTGCCTCAAGGAGGGAAGGGAACTGTATGCAAACAGGTCAAAAAGAAGGAATCAAAGAACTTTTTCCGGGACAGTAGAGGACCATGTCTGTTGGGCTCTGTGGAAAAAAGGAGACTGAGCAAGATGGCATCATTGGACGGGAAGGGGACCACGCATCCATGGTAGCATTCCCAAAGGCTTTCTTTGAAAACTGGGGAAATTCTCCGCATGGGCTCTGTCGGTGCTGACATCATCCATATGTGAGGACTGACTTTCTGCTTGTTCCTGGAGAAGCTGAATTCACTCCCGTATACCAATGTTACTCTAACCCAGAAGATGTTGAAGGGGATACATGGGATGCATGACTATTTTTGCATTTAAGCTTAACCCCTCAGGATGAGTTAGAAACTAAGCTAGAAGAATCTAATCTGAAGTTTAATATTGATACTGGAGCTACTACCTGAGCACTGCATTTACAAGATTTGCCTGCCATTTATCACGCTCAGCTAGCGCAAGCAGCATTAGTGCACTCTGAAGGCATTGAAGGTAGAATAATTCCTCATCGCAAGCTTGAATTTTTACCTTTGCAGATTGGAGAGACTGTAAATGCCACTACCTTTCTCGTGGGAGAGACTTTACCAGTAAATCTTTTAGGTCGGGACCTTTTAGCTTCACACCCTGATACTTTGTCCCGGATGAGTGAAAAGTTGTTTTTTCAACTGTATTCTCTCTCTGAAGTGCCTTGTCCTGCAGATGCCAGCACCATTCATTTTGTTCTTTCAGAACTTCCCTGTACCCTGTGGGCAGTGCCAGGTTCCATTGTCGGATCCCTTTCTATTCTGCCTGTGAAGATCACTGTGAAACCTGGAGCCCAGCTTCCTAGACTCAAGCAGTACCCACTACCAGCAGGTGCCTTCGATGCAATTCATCTTGTGATTGAAGATCTCCAGAAACAAGTTGTCATCTATCCTACAACTTCACCATGTAATACTCCGATTCTTCTTGTGCTGAAGGTAAATGGTAAGACTTACAGATTTGTGCAAGACCTGCGAGCAGTAAATATGTGATTTTGCCAATTTTTCAATTGGTACCTAATCCGCATGATATCTGGACACAGATACCCCCAGGGACCACCTGGTTCACTGTTGTGGATTGAGTTCTGCTTATTTTTTAGTGGGAATTAGTAAAGAAAATCTATTTTTGTTTGCTATCCAATTTGACAACAAACAATATGCCTGGACCACTTTGTGCCAAGGGTACATTGATAGTCCTGTGTATTTTGTGCAGGCCCTAAGAACTGCGCTGCTCGATGTGAGGCTCGACCATTCCTCTTTAGTTCAGTATTTTAATGATTTGCTTTATGTTCACCAAGTTATGAGGCTTGTTTGTCAGATTCCTTGTCTTTGTTGTCTCATATTGCTGATTTAGGATTGAAAGTTAATTTGTTAAAACTACAGTTTGTATCTCGAAATGTTACTTTCCTGGGTGTTGCCCTAATGCCATCTGGTTATGCAGTTTCCTCTGCTAGATTGAAACCTTTTCTTTCATTGCCTTTCCCAGCAACACCAGCATTACTGCACAGATTCCTGGGTCTCTTAGTCTTCTGTAAACAATGGTTAGCAAATTTTTCAGACCTCACTGCTCTGCTTTATGCTCTCCTTGGGAAAGGAGGACCTGAAGGTCTCATTGTACCTACATTACTACAGTGGGATGCCTTTTTGAGTATAAAGACTGCCCTGCAAAATGCCCCATGTTTATCTTTGCCAGATTATTAACTGCCGTCCAAACTGTATGTGATTATTTCTGCTTCCTTTGCTACCTGTGTGCTTTTACAGGCTTTCCAACTGGTCGTAAGCCAGTGGGCTATTTCTCAAAGTAATTCAACTCAGTAACTCTGGGACTCCCTTCATGTCTACACAATTTGGTGGCAGTAGCATTTGCAATTGAAATTACTGATTTTCTAGTTTTACAGCACCCCCTTGAAGTAAGTATATGTGTCACATTCAGATTCCAGGTTGCTTCACTTGACTAAGACTCAGCCTTTGTCCTCCACATGTTTTTTGACTCTGGAATTAACAGTTTATCAGCCCCATGTTACAGTATAAACTACATCAATATTCAACCCTTCACCACTTCAAGCTCCACTGACAGACCTTGTGGAAGATGATGGATCTCATGATTGTTTTCAAACTATTTTGACATCCTCTCGAGCCAGACCTGATCTTTCCCCTGTACCTTCACCAGCCCCAGAAGTAACTCTGTTTGTGGACTGCTCTGCTTTCAGAGATGAAACTGGCAAACTTCGTGTAAGGTATGCAGTCACAAAAGTTAATGAAGTATTGGAATCAGCTTTTTTGCCATTTGCTAGTGCACAATTAGCAGAAGTGTTTGCATTTACACGTGCACTTGAACTTTGCCGATACCTTTTGTAAACATATATACAGATAAGCGCCTATGTTATGGGGATTTTGTGGCATTTTGGAAACATTTGGCACAACAGGGATTTTTGACTTCTGTTAATAAACCAATTAAGCATGCCTAACACATTGATCGTTTACTCCAGGCTGTACTATTGCCGGCACAAGTTGCAGTTTTAAAGTGTAATGTATATTCCTCTGCTGGAGATTTTGTCAAAGGGCAATCACTTTGCAGAAGAAGCCCAGCAAGCTACCCTCCGAACATCAGTGTCCCCAACATTGTTGCACTTAAAACCACCTAACATGACTTTGTTTTCCCTTTAATCTCTCTTCCAGCATTATCAAGATACTCCCTTTGAAACCCAGACTCTGTGGATTTTGTGGGGTGCGACCTGTGATGCACAGAGTTACTGGAAAAACGATCATATGCTCATTTGTCCAGACAGTTTATTGTTTCTACTTGCCCTGTTCCTACATCATAAGCTTCACCTTTCAGCTGTGGCTATGAATCATCCCTTTTTGGTTCTCTGGTATCACCCAAAAATTTTTTTCTGTGGCAGCTTGTCTGGATTGTTTTAAGGCTGGCTGGAGTAGGGTCAGTTATGTGAATTTCTGTCGCCCTTCAAGACCATTTTTGATTTTGCAGCTTGATTTTAGAGACCTGCCCTGTGCCAGAGGGGGGAAGAGGTATTTGTTAATGATTACTTGTCTTTTCTCTGGATGGCACATCACATTATCAGTATGACTACTGTTGTCACCATCAAATTACTGCTCACTCACTTTACTCCTGTTTGGGGTGTATCCTTTTGTCCTTTCTTCTGATCAGGGTCTGGCCTTTGTTGAGAGTGTCTGCGATGGAAATGAACAATGGTTTGGTATTAAAAGACAACTTCACACTCCTTATCATTTGCAAAGCTCTGGCCAAGTGGAACGATGAATAGGACACTCAAAGGTCAATTATGCACTCTGACACAGGATTGGGCTACAGACTGGATGGAAGCCCTTCCTTTTGCACTTATGTCAGTGCATAATTCCCCCCAGCATGCTCAAGAGGGCCTGACACCATATGAAATAGGTACTGGACATCCACCTACTTCTCCACATGAATTGACAATCATCCCTGATCCTCAACTTTTGCGCAGCAATATCTTAACTTAGTGTTCATGACTGCACAGAGTTTTGTCTGTTTCTTCTTTATTGCAGGTGAATCCTCAGCAGGATACTCCTCCAGAGTTATTGCATCCAGAACTGAAGCCAGGAGATTGGGTCCTGATTAAGAACCTGCATCCAAAGACATTTTTGGCTCCTAAGTTCCTGGGTCTGTTCCGTGTGCGCTTGGTGGGATATTCAGCCTGTAAAGTGAAAGGACAACCTCGTTGGATACATCTTTCACAGTGTAAAAAAGGCTCCTTCACAGGAACAGGACGGTGATTCCTTGCATCTGTGAATCAAGGAAGAAAGGTGTCTTCTGTTGTTGCAATGCAGAGACTCATAGACTTGGATAACAGTGATACTGCAGAAAAGAATATCTTGATCGATAGCTTCTTGACTGAACTATTTATGTAAGAAACTTTTTTCCAGCACTTATACTGCTTATTAGGTTAATAGAATTAGTTTGAGTTAGTTCTTTACTGATATATAAGCGTTGAACTTTTGGCACTTAACCTCTACCTCATGAATAGATTGGGAGTTAGGTGTGAGTGATGGTTAAAATGCTCATCTTTGTAGTGCTAAGGAGGATAGTTTTGTTGTTTTTATTTTTTTTGAATAATTATTTTTGAGTAATTAATAGTCTTAGATATCTTAGAGCTTTGTTAAGAATGTTTCCTTATCAGGTTATATTTACTTTATGGCATATTATTGTTAGTGAATCAGTGCTGCATTATGTCGTGAGGGCTACCCTGGTGGCTAGTAGAGGTCAGGGCAGGTCAGACATAAAAATTATAAAGTTGAGATTGGCAAGTATTCCAAAGGCCCAATTGACTTTTGGTCCTAGTAGTTTCCTTGATACCAATCTTCAATGAAAACAACTGCTCAGAGTGGTGGGAAAAATAAAGGCTTTTTATTTCCCTTCTTCGCAATGGTTCAAATGATTGGAATACAACTATAAAGCAAAATGTCCTTACTTCAGGTGAGGAAAAGAAAAACTCAGGTTTAAAGCAAAAACTGTTACTTTCACAGGACTGGTGCTATTTACACAAAACAAGAATGTTCAATTCAGCAAGTCACACAGCTCACAAGCCTGGCAGGGATTGTAGGTTTCCTGTAACACAGTATGTACAATCCATTTCTGGATCTGAAATATCCCCTGTTAGTTCCACTTGCATTGGCTCCTCTTCTGAAGCCTCTGAATCTGTGTCCCTGGTTTCAGGTAAAATATATTCAGGCTTTTTATACAGTTCCTGTATCACTTCCCAATGTTCTGGGCTAAGCCTAGGGCGTCGGCTATGTGCTGTTTTATACTGAAAAGATTCCTCTTTATTCAGAGGTTTTATAGCAGCTCTATATAAACATTTTTCATTCAGAAATTTCTTCTTAGGTAAAGCACAGTTACTTACCTGTAACAGGTTATCTCTGGGAACAGCAGGAATTAGTCCTCACATATGGGTACGTCGGAACCGACGAAGCCTGCGCGGGAAAGCTCCCCAGCTTCCCAGAAAGGAAGCCTTTGGGGCCTCCCACAGCGCATGCGCGCTGCCTTCCCGCCTTCCTGACCAACTCTCTTCAGTTCAAGTTTAAAGCTGAGACAATAGAGAGAGGAAAGGAAAGAGAGAGAGAGAGAGAGATACAACTCCTAGGGGAGGTGGGTGGGTTGTGAGGACTAATTCCTGCTGTTCCCAGAGATCACCTGTTACAGGTAAGTAACTGTGCTATCTCCAGGAACAAGCAGGAATGAGTCCTCACATATGGGGACTCCCCAGCTAAGATGCCTGGGACATCCCAAAGGATATGAGACCCTGAAAGGTTCCTCGTCTTCCTATGGATCTCAGGCATCCATTAAGGGACGGAGGGCAGGAGTTGTTTAAGAATGGAACAGGTGTCTGAGGACAGCCTGACCAAACAAGGCATCCCGGCGGGAGTCCTTGTCCAAGCAGTAATGAGCTGTGAAGGTATGAACCGAGGCCCAGGTGGCTGCTCGACAGATCTGATCAATGGATACAGAATGAAGATGAGCCATAGATGTGGCCATGACTCTCACATTGTGAGCTGTGACATGGCCTTCCAGAGAAAGGTTCTTACTCTGATAAGCAAAAGAAATACACTGAGCGATCCAATTGGACAGTGTTCTTTTTGAGACTGGAAGTCCTAAATGAGAAGGATCAAAAGCAACAAAAAGTTGAGAAGACTTTCGATGTTGCTGTGTCCTGTGGAGGTAAAAGGCAAGAGCTCTTTTACAGTCTAGAGTATGAAGATTCCTCTCTGCATTTGATGCATGAGGAGCTGGAAAAAAGACAGGTAGATATACCTCTTGATTAAGATGAAAAGGTGAGACCACTTTAGGCATAAAGTGGGGATTTGTCCTAAGGACTACCTTATCATGATGGAACCTTGTATAAGGTGGATTAGCCACTAAAGCCTGCAGTTCACTGATGCGGCGAGCAGAAGTGATTGCAATAAGGAAGATGACTTTCCAGGAAAGGAATTTTAAGGAGGTAGTGGCTAAGGGTTCAAAGGGTGGCTTCATAAGCTGACCAAGAACTATGTTTAAATCCCATGCCACCGGAGGAGGCCGAATGGGAGGTTTAGTTAAAGTTAGACCTCTCATGAATCTTGCAATAAGAGGATGAGAGGAAACAGATTGTCCATTGATAGGCTGAAGAGATGCTGCAATAGCACTCAAATGGACCCTTACAGAATTGGTTTTAAGTCCTGCATTGGAAAGATGCAGGAGATATTCGAGTAAAGAAGTCAAAGGTAGTGCTAGAGGGTTAAGACCTTTGTCAGCACACCAAAGTGAAAATCTTTTCCATTTAAAAGCATAAGAACGTCTGGTGGAAGGTTTCCTCGATGCATGGAGGACATCCTTCACCTGTTGAGAAAGATCCAAGTCTTGAAGGTCTAGGCCTTCAGTAACCAAGCTCTGAGGTGAAGGGATTTGGGGTTTGGGTGCCACAAAGTCCCCTCCTCTTGAGACAGAAGGTCTGGAGCAGCTCCCAGATCCAGGGAGGGTGTCTGGGAGAGATGCAGAAGTAGAGGGTACCACACTTGGCGTGGCCAGCGTGGAGCTATGAGGATCATGGATCCTTGATCCCTCTGAAGTTTGAATAGAGTTTTGGGAATCAAGGGAATGGGTGGAAAGGCATATAGGAAGGCCTGACCCCAATGAAGGAGGAAGGCATCCTTGGCCTGAGCTCCCTGACACGGAATTCTGGAACAGAACCGGGGATGTTTGGCATTGTACGGACTTGCAAAGAGGTCTATGTCCGGGGTCCCCCATTCCTGAAAGATTCTGAGTACCTGATCCATGTGCAGGGACCATTCGTGTGGAAGCAGAACTCAACTGAGTCTGTCTGCCCAAGAGTTTTGGATTCCTGGGAGGTACACTGCCAGGAGATGGATCCGATGCTCTCTGGCGAAGGCCCACAGTTTTAGAGCTTCGTTGCAAAGCGACAGAGAGCCAGTCCCTCCTTGTTTGTTTATGTAGAACATGGCTACTTGATTGTCGGTATGAACAAGGACTGTCATGTTGATGAGGAGGGTATGAAAGACCTTGAGAGCAAGGAAAATTGCTCGCAGCTCCAAAAGGTTGATATGAAGGGTGGTCTCCTGTGGAGACCAAGTGCCCTGAGTGGAGAGGTCTTGTAGATGAGCTCCCCAACCTGTTTGGGAGGCATCTGTAGTGAGAGTTGCTTGGGGTAACAAAGGCTGGAAGGGGGCCCCCAACAACAGATTTTGAGTGGATATCCACCATTGGAGAGACCAAAAAAGACGTTTTGAGGTTGCTATTTGGTCTGAGAGAGCTCCTGATGCTTGGGTCCACTGGGTGGACAAGGTCCATTGAGCTGCTCTCATATGTAGGCGAGCATAGGGCACCACATGAACTGTGGATGCCATGTGGCCTAGCAGTTGTAGCATTTCTCTGGCAGTCAAGTGGCTTCTGGACTGAATTTGAGAGGCCAAGTGCACTAGACGGTGGCAACGGGTCTGAGGAAGATAGGCCCTTGCAGTGGTTGTATCTAGCCAGGCCCCTATGAATTCCAGGGATTGAGTAGGGGTGAGTTGAGACTTTGGCAGATTGATGACAAGTCCCAGATACTGCAGTATGCGTCTGGTGTGGTCCAGGGAAGTCTGAGCCTCGGACTGAGATGGAGCTCGGATGAGCCAGTCGTCCAGGTACGGGAAGACAAAGATCCCCAAAGTGCGTAGAAATGCAGCTACTATTGCCATGCATTTGGTAAATACCCTTGGAGCAGAGGCCAGACCGAAGGGGAGTACTCTGTATTGGAAATGTTGTCCCTGGAACAGAAACCGTAGGAATTTTCTGTGGGATGGATGGATGAGTATATGTGTGTACGCATCTTTGAGATCTAGAGAACAAAGCCAGTCCTGACTCTGTAGGTATGGAAGGAGAGTACCTAGAGAAAGCATTTTGAATTTCTCTTTGTATAGGAATTTGTTCAATTCTCTGAGATCCAGAATGGGTCTGTACCCCCCTGTTTTTTTGGGAATGAGAAAATAAGGGGAGTAGAAACCTGACCCTTGTTGAGGAAGAGGAACCTCTTCTATTGCCCTTTGGGCGAGAAGAGTGGTCACCTCTTGGCCCAACAGGCACAGGAGAGATGGGGGAGAATTGAATTGTCTCACCATGGTATTGGGAGGAAGGCTGGAGAAATGTAGTTTGTAGCCCTCTCTGATAATAGAGAGGGTCCACGGTTCTGATGTGATTTGTTCCCATCTGGGAGCAAAATGAGCCAACCTTCCTGGAATGGTGAGAGGTTCTGGCTGTTGCAGAGCCAGAAAGGTTAAGTTCTCTAGAATCAAGTCAAAAACCCTGAGGAGGTTGGGACTGCTGGATTGTAGCAGCCCCTGTAGCCTTTGTTCTGGCCTGTTTAGTTTGCTGACGCTTAGGAGCAGAGCGAACTTGGGAAGATTGCTGGCCAGTGTTTGTGGAAAATCTGGTCTTTTTATAGAAAGTCTTCTTAAAAGGTTTTTTCTTGGCAGGGGTAGAGGTAGACTTTGAAAGTATATCTAAAGCAGCATTCTCTGCATCCATTTGAGTGGCTTTGATTTGCCACTCTTTGCCAAACAGATTTTCACCTGTACAGGGCAGATTGCCCAAGCCTTCTTGTACCCAGGGTTCCAAATCAGAGGCCTGGAGCCAAGCCAGTCTGCGAGCAGCTATGGCTATGCCAGAGGCTCTGCTTGCCCCCTCAAAAGAGTCAAAGGCTGCTCTGTTGGAGAACTTTGAAACATCTTGAGTGTGCTTTAGCAAAAGAAGGAATTCCTCTTGTTTATCCTCTGGGATAAAGGGGAGAAACTGACGTATCTTCAATGCAATCTCTTTCAAAAACATGCCCATATAGAGGCTGTATGAATTGATTCTGGCAATAAGCATGCTAGCTTGGAAGATTTTTCTCCCAAAAGCATCCAGAGTCCTACATTCTCTTCCTGGAGGGGTAGAAGAGTGTCTTTTGGTACTCTATCTTTTTCATAGCAGACTTCACCACAATAGAGTGGTGAGGAAGCTGAGTTTTTTGAAAACCAGGAGAAGGGGGAACCCAATACATGGTGTCCAAACGTCGAGAATGTGGAGATAGGGTGAGAGGAGCCTCCCACAAATCCATCATGTGCTCTTGAAGAATTTCATGTATGGGTAAGGTGGCTGCCTCTTTGGGAACCTTAGAGTACCCTAAAATATCTATTTTTTTTGCTCTAGGTTCCTTTTCAGAGGATACAGATATGGAGAGTCCTTTAGCTACTTCAATAATGAAGTCTTGAAAGGACAAATCCTCTGGAGGGGACATTCTCCTTTTTGGAGAAGAGGGCTCCTCAGGAAGAGTAAAAGAGACGTCAGCAGAATCATCCGATGTATCAGAATCTTCAGAGGATTCAAAGTATCGTCTATTTGCTTCCAGAGATCGATATGCGTACCGATCGGTACCGACATCTGGCGTACCGGGTATCGGAGCGGTATCGAAAAAGCTCCGGAACCGGAGACCGGAACCGGCATGCTACTGGAAGTAGATGCTCGGGGTACCGGTATCGGTTGCGGTACCGGAATCGATTGTCACGGTACCGATGGCGGTGCAGCATTAATGAAAGTCAGTAAGGCCTGCTGCATGGATTGTACCGTAGTACCCATAGCCGCCACAACTGCCTGGAAGTCGGTACCGGTGTTAGCCGGTACCCCAGAGCAGACTAACAGGAGATCGGTCGAGGCCGTGCCATCGATGTCTACCTGTAACCCCATAGGAGGAGCTTTGGAAGCCGGAGCTTCCCGCCGGGGTTGTTTGGCTGGGGCAGAGTCCTCAGGATCAATTGCAAGGGCCTCTCGCTGCTTAGAGGGAGATTTGCCTTTTGAGGACTTGCCCGAAGAATGTTTGGTTACCTGAGACCCATCAGGAGAAGAAGACCTGGAGGATGTTGATGCTGAAGTATCAGTAGAAAACAGCATATGAAATTTAGCTGCTCTGTTCTGTAAGCCCCTTTTGGACATCAGAGAGCAGGATGGACAATCCGGAATGGAATGGTCAGGCCCCAAACATTTAAGACACCACTCATGGGTGTCTGTAACTGAAATAGTACCGGTACACTTAGTGCATTTTTTAAAACCAGAAGCTGGTTTTTCCATGAGGGAGACCTGAGAAGGCCTAGAGGCCTCACAGAAAAATACACCGAGTGTAGAAAAAGTAATTATTATTATTTATTTTTTTTAAATAACGAAAAAAGGACCGGCGGTACCGGTCTGGAGTCGGGGAAGGCAGACACGTGGTCAAAGAAACAAATTAAAATAACAATTTCTTCAGCGGTGACAGGAACACGACCTGCTGGCTCCGCGGAAAAAGAAGAACTGAAGAGAGTTGGTCAGGAAGGCGGGAAGGCAGCGCGCATGCGCTGTGGGAGGCCCCAAAGGCTTCCTTTCTGGGAAGCTGGGGAGCTTTCCCGCGCAGGCTCCGTCGGTTCCGACGTACCCATATGTGAGGACTCATTCCTGCTTGTTCCTGGAGATACATTTTTCATACCTTGTATCATAGGAACCTTCAGACAAACGGTTTTCTTCTACTGCCTGTCTTGCCCATACAGCAGCTTTCTGAAATCTTTTTCCAGGAAAGTATGGTTTACCTTGTGAGGTTGGAGTCCCTTCTCCAAGTGAAGGTCTGGGCCTGTACCGGCTTAGCTTCTGGCTTGCCTGTGCAGCACGGCTTAGGTTCTCCAGCTGTCTCTCATTTGACTTTAGACTACAGTTGCAGCAATGCTTTCGCCTCTCTGGACAAACAGCTCTCACTCTTGTTTGAGCTGAGACCTTCCCAGGTCCTTCATCAGCTCCAGGGAAATTGTCTTCCACTCGGGGTGGTTTGCTAGTGGTAGAGTAATCAGGTTTCCATTCTAACCTCTTTCTCTCTGCGCTGCAAGAGATCCCTCCCTTGCTTCTGCTGGACTTGCCTCCTTGGCCTGCTTCTCTTTCTCCACTGCTGCTCTTCTCTCTCTCCTTCCTGCCGAACTGTCTCCTGCCGAACTCCTTCCTGCCCAACTGTCTCCAGTCTTCCACACTCTCCTTAAGAAGCACTCCTGCCTTCGAGGATTGGAAGCTGGCTGGCATTACCTTGTGACCAGCGGGGCGTGGTTCCTCAGTGTCTCTGAAGTCGCTCTGGCTCCCTCTAGCTGGTTCCTCCGAATAATGCAGCTTGTGCACGTCTTTTTCTCCGTTTAAAACATTTTCTTTTCTTTCAAGAGGATCTGCTGCATGACAATTAAGAATCTTGAGAAAGTCATGGGAAACACCCAAATATTTTTGAGTCACGCTTACACTCAGTCACAAAACACTTTAAACTTTCAGACTATGCTGTTTGCTTTCCAACTGTGACAGCCACCCAGCATGGGTTTCTGCTATGAGCTAGGCCTAGAACCTTTCAGGAGTTTCGTGACATAGCTTTTAATCTAACCGCAGTGCAATGTCGCCTACAACCACAAATCCTAGAGTGATTAGCCCTATGCCATTAATGTCTCCTACGATTTATTTAATGGTTCAAAATACAGGGAAAAAGGTAGGATACACCCCTTGGAACATTTGTAAAACATAACTCCTCCACCTGATATAAAAAGTCCCATTTGAGAAACTCTTTTATTTCAGTAGTGCAATTAGTGTCAACACAAGGGAACCAAGTGCATGATCATGAATTGTTACAGTATAATAGTTCAGGATACCCAGTCCTTTTGAATGACTAGATCACAGACCTGTTGTTAAGTGCCGTCGAGTCGGAGTCGACTCATGGCGACCCTCTGGATAGCTATCCTAAATTGTGTTCGGTCTTCAGTCAGGCGGCTCATTGTTGACAGACTGGTACCCGTAGCTGCTGTTATTGTATCGATCCATCTCATTGCTGGTCTTCCTCTTTTGCGTTGACCTTCTATCTTGCCAAGCATGTCTTTCTCTAATGATCTCTCTCTTCGCATGATGTGTCCAAAGTATGAAAGTCAAAGTCTTGTCATCTGAGCTTCTAAAGAAAGCTTAGGTTTGATCTCCTCTAGTACCGACTGGTTTGTTCTTCGGACAGTCCATGGTATACACAGTATTCGCCGCCAGCACCATAATTCAAAGGCATCAATTTTCTTCCTGTCTATCTTTTTCACTGTCCAGCTTTCACATCCATATGATGTTATTGAAAATACCATGGCTTGAACAAGTCGAATCTTTGTATGGAGAGAGACATCTCTGCTCTTGAAAATCTTATCTAGGTCTTTCATAGCCATTCTGCCAAGAGCAATGTGTCGTCTGATTTCTTGACTGCTTGTTGCTTCTTTATTGATAGTTGATCCAAGTAGGTTAAAGTTGTTCACAATTTCAATTTCTTCTCCTTCAACGATGAGCCTGTTGATTATGCCAGTTGTCATGATCTTTGTCTTCTTTACATTAAGGTGCAGGCCCATTTTGAGACTATGTTCTTTGATTGTGAGAAGCAAATGTTTCAGATCATCTTCACTTTCAGCCAGTAATGTGGTATCATCAGCATAGCGAAGGTTGTTGATGAGTCTTCCACCAATCTTCACACCTCTGTTGTCTTCATACAATCCTGCTTCTCTGATGATTTGTTCTGCATATAAATTAAACAGGTAGGGGAAAAGTATGCAGCCTTGTCTTACACCTTTGCTTATTTTAAGCCATTCTGTTTCTCCTTGCTCTGTTCGAACTGTTGCTTCTTGATCAATGTACAGATTGCGCAAGAGAACGATCAGGTGTTCTGGTATACCCATGCTTCTTAATGTGGCCCAGAGTTTCTCATGGTTTACACAGTCAAAAGCCTTGCTATAGTTGATAAAGCACAAATAGATATCCTTTTGGTATTCTTTAGTCTTTTCAAGGATCCATCTCACATCTGCAATGATGTCTCTCGTTCCTCGCCCTTTCCTGAACCCTGCTTGCATTTCAGGTAGTTCTTGTTCCAGGTATGGTTGTAATCTCTTTTGAATAATCTTCAGTAGAATCTTGCTGGCATGTGGGATCAGAGCGATTGTGCGATAATTTCCACAGTCAGTTGGATCACCTTTCTTTAGTATTGGTATAAACACAGATCTTTTCCAGTCAGTTGGCCATGATGTTGTCTTCCATATTTCTTGGCAGAGCCTTGTGAGTACGGTAACAGCTGCATCAGATTGCTGTAATACTTCTATGGGAATGCTATCAATGCCTGGTGCTTTGTATTTGATAAGGCTTTCAATGCTGCTTCAACTTCTTCTTTCATCACCAATGGTTCCCGATCATAAGGTACAGGTTGAAACAGCTGTTGGTCCACTTGATCTTTATCATATAAAAACTCTGTATATTCCTTCCACCTTTTCTTGATCTTCTCAGCTTCATTCAACATAGAACCTTGAGCATCTTGTAACATTCCAATTCGAGGCTGGAACTTTTTCTTTAACTCTCATAGCTTTAGGAAAGCAGATCTTGTTCTTCCTCTAATAGTTTCTGCTTGTATTTCCTTGCAAGTGTCATTGTAGTACTTTTCCTTGTCCTGTCTTGCTGCACGTTGGAAATCTCTGTTGAGTTCTGCGATTGTCTTTCTTTCTCCTCTGGCTTTAGCTTCTCTGCGTTTCTGGGCAATTTTCAGAGTTTCTTCCGTTATCCATTTTGGCCGTTTTTGCTTTTTCGCCTTTTGTAGAGACTTCTCGCTTTCTTCCAACACAACCTTCTTGATGTCATTCCATAACTTTTCCGGAGCTCTGTCATTTGTATCTAAAGCAGCAAATCGATTTTGCAGGCAGTCTTTAAATTCCAGTGGTATATTCTCAAGGTCATATTTTGCTGCATTCATGAGTGGTTTGCTCTTTTTCAACTTTAGCTTGAGTTTGCATACTAGTAGTTGATGATCTGTACCACAGTCAGCTCCAGGTTTTGTCTTTGTTGATGTTACAGAGCTTTTTCATCGTTGACTTCCACATATGTAGTCAATTTGATTTTTATATAATCCATTCGGTGAAGTCCATGTGTACAGTCGCCGCTTGTGTTGCTGGAAGGTGTTTGAGATGAATAGATCATTGGTCTTGCAGAATTCTATCAGTCTTTCTCCAGCTTCATTTCTGTTGCCAAGTCCATATTTTCCAACTACTTTGCCTTCTTCTTTGTTGCCAACTTTTGCGTTCCAGTCCCCCATGACTATCAGGATATCCTGTTTGCATGTTCTGTCAATTTCAGCTTGTACTTGTTCATAGAACTCTTCAATTTCAATCTCTTCAGCAGCTGTTGTTGGGGCATATACTTGAATTATAGTTGTGTTGATAGGCAATCCTCATAGACGAATAGAGATTAAGCGTTCGCTGACTGCATTGTATTTCATTACAGTTCTTGCAAGTTTCTTCTTTATTATAAATGCAACACCATTTCTTCTTTGTCTTTCATTTCCAGCATAGTAGACCATGTGATTATCTGATGCAAAGTGCCCCATGCCAGTCCATTTCAGTTCGCTGACACCCAACAGATCAAGTTGTACACGTTCCATTTCATTCTTGACCACCTCCAACTTCCCTTGGTTCATGCTTCGTACGTTCCATGTTCACAGACCTAGACATACCTAAACGGAGTTGCCCCTTGTTAGGGTATTACCATCCCTGGGAACGTAACCTATCTGAAGGAATTGAAGAAATGAGTATTACTCAGTGGGCTTTGAATAACTGTACACAGAATATATCTTGTTCTCACAATTTGGGAAAGTGGATTAGTGGCTTTAGAAGGAGATTATTTTGTGTGTGGTAATCTTGCATATACGTAAATGCCTAGAGATTGGTCAGGTATTTGCTATGTTGCCCAATTAGATACCCCGTGGTGATTTCTATCGTATCAAAATATTACTCTATTATCAACCGCAAGTGATTCTTTAAGAAGAAAGAGATATATTTTCCCTCAGGATAAGGCCATAACAGCTGCACAGCAATTAGTAGATTCTACAAGTCCTTTAACTAAATCACAGATTGATGTATCTACGGGTACTGTTTGGCTTTCAGTTTTTGAAGCAATGGCACCCACAAGAGAATATGGTACTCAGATTATGCATCTACAGGCAGTTGTTGAACTTACAGCCCTAGATCTCAAAGAAGCAATTAGTGTACTGCAAGGTGCAGTAGATAAAGTTTTTGCTTATGCAGTCCAGAATCGCACAGCCCTAGACTACCTCCTAGAGAAGGAAATGGAGTGTGCAGATTAATCCTCGATCACTGTTCTCTGCTGGATAATGATGGAAAAATGGTGAAAGGCCTTCTGTACTAGATAAAGTTAGAAACCGTACTTTTGTTCCAAGTAGTAATTATGTGAGTTCTTTTTCTGATTTCTTTGATTCTGTCTCTTCTTTCTGGAATTCACAGTCTAAGCCCCTGGGAGGGATGCTGACATCACTGCTTGGACCTTTGGAGGTTTTTTATTTTAGGAGCATTGATTCTCTGTGTAATATCTGCTTGCTGTAAGTAGTCAGTGGAATATTTGATTCCTAGGATGATGTTATAGATTGGCCCAGAGTTTATTCACAATACTTCCTTAATATCAATGTCTGAGTTTCCTTACTTTTGAAGTGATTATTTGAAGAATCAGAGGGGGGACTGAAAGGAAGCTTGTCTGTACAAGGATGTGTACACTGTGAGGATACTCAATAATAGTATATCACTGAAAGCCTTCAGAAAGAGTTAACACCACAGATTCAGTAGCTCAGACATTCCAACACCTATTACTAAGCTGATGACCTTACAGAGACTCTACTAAAAACTTTGCAGAAACTTCAGATAACAGAGAAACTATAGGCCTGTTTATTGTACAGAAAGTTGCAGGGAAGAACTTTCTCTTCAGTCTTGAAACATACACTGTGAAAATTGCTTGTGTTAGAATTATTGTTTAAGACTTATGTCTGCGAATACATGTATGTCTCCTCCTGATGACCTATATTAATAATATCTGACCTATGACAGAAATGCACATTATGAATATGCATTAGTAAAAGATCTAACATGATGTTTGACATAGAATAATAAGGTAGAAATTATACTTTGAGATGGGATTTCAAGCCAATAAAAAAGATGACCGAAGTAAGTGGGGTTAGAGAAAGAGGGTGCAAGCTTTGCTCTCTCCCCCAAAGTGCTTTGGTCCTGTGTGCACCACAATTGTGTGTGTGAATTGTATTATTAACTGTTCTTGCTTCCTTCTCATTGTATGTGCAATTAGCGCAAAACACAGCAGCGCGCATGATATCTGGCACAGCAAGACAAGAACACATCACACCCATTCTAAAAGATCTCCACTGGCTACCAATCAGCTCACGCATCAAATATAAGACAGTCATAAACATTCAAAATCAAACAACAGACATCAGCTCTCAGCTTACAACCACTCATACAATCTGACAGAAGCACAAGACTGAGGAGGAGGGGCACTTCCAACCGTGTTAACACACTAAAAGTCTTCACCAAGGTCCGCAAGGACACTGCAGACCGAGCCCTTTCACTGGCTGCACCAGCAATTTGGAATGCCCTCCCAGATGACCTACGATTAACAACTGATATTAAGGACTTTCGGAAGCAGCTCAAGACGACCCTCTTCACCGAACACTACAGGGGCGGCACATAAACTGCTCACCAGTCAGGACCACAGACCAACCCCCCTCCCATTCCCCCATGTACATAGTATTGTATAATAGTGCACGCTGTAAATAGCTCGACAAGAATCTACGTCACCCTACTACACATGCACTGTTTCACTGCATGCACACACAAAAAACATTACTTGTTGATTGTTTGCTGTGTAGACTGCCTTGATTGAAGGAGAAAGTGGTATAGAAATCCTTTTAAATAAATTGCTCTGAGTGTGGAGATCTGTTCTTAAGAACCCAGGTGCTGTTACAGGGGAGGGGTGGCGCAGAGTGCATTATCGATTGTCACCAGGCCTGTCTTGTCCAAGAAAGATTTCAGTGATCTAATCAGCTGAAACTAGCAAAATGATGCTTGAACTACCAATGAGACCTGAGCCCTCCATGATAGCCCAAACAAACTACCCTACATACCCGATTACACCCAATTTAATTTTCATCTATCCATCAACATTTGTCCCATTTGCTGATGGATAAATGAAAATTAAATTGGGTGTAATCAGGTATGTAGGGTAGTTCGCTGCTCCTTCTCCACCCGCTGGCAGTCGAAGCTCCCCCGATTGGGGTAGAGCGCCTGAGCGGGAAATCCTTCCGCTCAGAGGCTCATGCCCTATCGGGGCAGTGGGAGCAACTTTAAAAGCGGCGGCCCAGCAGGCAGCCCGCTGCTCCTTCTCCACCCGCCGGCACAAGAAACAACTCATACTCTGATTTATTTTCAGGCTATTGGCACTTTTATGATTTCAAATCCTTATTTCCACCACTTAGAGCCTGATTTTTACCCACCAGAAAATAAATCCATATGCCAACAGCATAAACTGAAGGACTGCAAAATCTAACATAGTAGTTTGCTACAATATTAAATGGCACCACACGTAATGGTGATCTTTGTGGAACATAAAAAACTAAGGGCCAAGATAGAAACATGACGGCAGAAAAAGACCACATGGCCTATCTAGTCTACCCTTCCATATCAACCACTACAACAGTCCCCTTTTTCCTTTTAGAGATCCTCTGTCTTTGTCCCATGCTTTTTTGAATTCAGATACTGTCCTCATCTCTACCACCTCCGCTGGGAGACTATTCCATGCATCTACCACTCTTTCCATAAATAAATATTTCCGCATATTACTTCTGAGTCTATCCCCTTTCACCCTCATCCTATGTCCCCTTGTAGCAGAGCTTGCTTTCAATAGAAAGAGGTTCTCCTCCTGTTCATTTATTCCATGGAGGTATTTAAATGTCTCAATTATATCACCTCTATCCCGCCTTTCCTCTAATGTGTACATATTAAGATGCTTAAGTTTGTCCTCATATGCTTTATAACGAAGACCACTAACCATTTTAGTAGCCACCCTCTGTACCGACTCCAACCTGTTTATAACCTTTTGAAGGTGCAGTCTCCAGAATTGCGCACAATATTTCAAATGATGTTGCACCAAAGATCTATACAGAGATGTTTGAACCCAGAAATATTCTTTGTTCATCTGAAATAATATTAGCATTATTACATTGTTGTAAAGTGCTAAAATAACTGCATATATTTCCAATAATGTTTAAATCCTATTCCGTGTACGTAGCAGCTACGTTTGAGTAATTTTGCATAATTTTGATTTTTGTTGCATAATTTCCTAGGGTACAAAAAATGTCTCAAACACATGGGACACTCACAAACCCCTTTTTTGGGTTCAAGCCAAAAGGTACAATATTGCTAACAGCGACATTGTTGTCATACCAGAGAGCAAGTTTTGACACCCCCCCCAACACAATATCCTAAAATGGACTGGGGGGGAGGCTCATGATGTAGGAGATCCGTCTAGACCTGCAAGTTTTGGAAAATTATCAGTGTTAGGACTCTTTCAATGCAGCATGCTGGGTGGGAAGTGGTGCCCTATCTCCAATCAGTGTATGTAATGCACAGCTATGTAAACAGCCAGCAACACAAATCACAAATCTAATCACCATATAATATTCTATCCCATCTATGTATCGACTGTGTCTGAGGGGAGAGGAGGAATACACAATAAATAATGCCCAAAATTATAAATGGAGGCATGCATAAAGCGATGTTAGTCATCTGTAGCAGGTGTTCTCCATGAACAGCAGGAATAAGTCCTCACGTATAGGTGATGTCCCCCAACAGAGCCCCGGGCAGGAATGCTCCCCACTTTCCATCGGAAGCTTTTGGGAGCTTTCATCGTGCATGCACATCTGCCTTCCTACCTGCTGCGGCACCATCCAATCCTCAGTATGGTGCAAAAGCTAGTAGCCAAAACAACTCCACGGGGAAGTGGGAGAGTTATGAGGGCTTATTCCTGCTGTTCAAGGAGAATACCTGCTACAGGTGAATAAGTATGCTTTCTCTGTGAAAAAATCCTCACATATGGGACTCCCAAGCTACAGGCTACTAAACACAAGAAAACAGCCCAAGTGAGACAACAAGAACCAGAAAACAGCTTGAGAAGTCCCTCTTTTGGACGCAGCCGATTCAACATCCACAGCAGACATCAACATCAGGATGACTCTTTCAGTAGCTTGGCGGACAGAAGGGCCTGTGGGAAGGAGTTGAACCTAAGTTCCAAAAAAATGCCAGTGTACGGCTTGGCTGAAATTACTGTGACACCGGGAATCCTTGTTCCGGCAGTAGTGGGCTATGAAGGTGTGGAGAGAGGACCATGTGGTAGGCCTGCATATCTCAATGGAGACTGAGCACAGATTGGCCATGGATGTAGCCATGGCCTGGTCATAGTGGGCCATGACATGACTCTCAAGGTCAGTTCTGCCTAAGCACAGGCAAAGGATATGCAATCCGCTACCCAAATGGACAGCGTGTGTTTGGAGACAGCTACGCCCAGTTTGTTGGGGTCATAGGAGATGAATAGCTGTATAGAGTGATGGTGCGGACTGGTGTGCTCAAGGCAGAAGGCCAGCTCACTGAGCAGCTCACTTTGTTGGCACGAGGCCTAAGAAAAAAGGTGGGCAGTACCACCATCTGGTTGAGGTAGAAAGCCAAAACTACCTTAGGCAAGAAACACGGGTGGGTGCGCAGCACCACCCAGTTATGGTGGAACCTCGTGTATGGTGGATGAGACACCAGAGTGTGCAGCTCACTGTTGCAGTGAGCCGAGGTGAGTGCCACAAGAAAAACAACCTTCCAGATCAGAAATTTCAGGTAGCGAGCGGCTCGAAAGGTGCAGACAGCTGTCCCATGACCACATTCAGATCCCATGCCACCAGCAAGGGCTTAATCGGAGGCCTCAACAGAAGCAAATCCCACATGAAGTGGGCCACTAATAGCTGAGCAGAGATGGGCTTCCCTTCCAAATCATGATAGTAGCCCCAATCGCACTCAGGTGCAGAATTGGACAGATACAGGAGGTAGTCCAGAAAGCCCTCCACCAAGCATGAGAAAGGCAACTGTTGTAGTGGTTGATATGAAAGGGCAGACTAGATAGGCCATGTGGTCTTTTTCTGCCTTCATGTTTCTATGTTTCTAAACCAAGAATCAAAACTATTACAGATAACACAGTGTTAGAACTTGAACCATTACACTAGATTACTTTCAACATCATACATCTATCAAACTGCATTATAAATGATTTGAACTTATTTACAAGTAAAATTATGTAGCTCAGTCTTTAGATCTTTGGGATCCAGTTATCAGTTGTGAGGTCTGTATAACTAGGATCCTTTTTGGTAAGTACATTGGTCATGTCACAGAGTTCCCATAGTTCTCTTTAAATAGTAAAGTTTTGAGGAGTTTACAAAATGATTTTGAGTCTTTAGTGGCTCTTATATTCTCAGGTAGGGCATTCCATAGTACTGGTGCGTAAAATGAGAATGCTCGTTTTGATGTGGCTGCATCACATTTCATATATTCCAGCGGTACATTTAAAGTGTTGTTTGGGCAATTTCTTTGATCTCTGAATGCCAGGAAAGGTCAAAGGTCATTTCCCGGCACTCGCGCGCTTCACTGAAACAGCTGCCAGTGCGAGGGAAAACACTTCACGCTGGCGGCTGTGTAGACGGAGCTGGGGGCTTCCCCGGCTCACTCTGAAACCGTCTATTGTGTGAGAATGAAGTTCACGCGGGGTCCTGTGCGAACAACATTCTCGCACAATGGACGGGACGGCCCTGTTTAAACCATAGCAATGCTGTGCCCTTAATACCAATCTCTTGTAGCCTGTTCAGAAGTATGCTGTGGTCTATGGAATCATAAGCCGCCTTAATATCTATGAAAATTAATATAAAGCTCTTTTTTTGTTTGATGTATTATCCTATCCATGAATGATATGAGCAGTGTTTCTACTCCATGTCCTGTTTGAAATCTGTGTTGTTGTGGGCCCAGTGGTGCTTTTTCATCAACATGATCTTGAAGGTGTTGTTGAACTACCTTTTCTATTATCTTCGCCAAGAATGGTAGACTCGAAATAGGTCTATATGAGGTTGGATCCAACTTATTTAGTGAGGGGCTCTTTAATGTTGGCAGGATTGAAGCTATTTTAAGTTCTTTGGGAAAGTATCCTTTTGCTAGTGATGCATGTACTATCTTGAGAATTATGGGAGCAGGTTCCTCACGAGTTATCTTTATCCAGCTCACTGGGCATGGATCTCTGGCTGAGGTTGTTGTATTTAGTTTTGATATGATGGCTTTCATCTGATTTGAAACTAATGAAAACTGTGACCAGGAAGCATTCATATCCAAATGAATGCCTTGTTTTACTCCATTTGTTGCTAGATATTTGTTTACTTTTCCTATGTAGCAGGTGGCCATGGCTTGCAGGCTTGGTATGGTATTTGACCCCTCATTCTGTGGAGATTTGGTTAGAGATTTAACTATCCCAAATAACTCTCTTGGCTTGTTTAAGGATACCATTATTTTGTGTGGTAGTCTCTCTCCATCGCATGGCACATCAGTGAGCTTCTCCTGTACAGTACAGCAAACTGCAAGTATGAGGAATGAGGCAGTGGAGTCTCCAGCCACCAATACTCAGAGGATGTTCTTGATGCTGTACTAAAGTATCATAAGTGGCTTGGACTATGTACTTTCCACACTCTTTCCCTTGACTCACTAGGGAATGAAGTTGTGTAGCCTTCTCTGGAAGGAGAGAGTCTGCAAACTCCTGCATGCTAGGTATGATGTGCCACAAGTGGATGCCCATAAAGAGCTGGTAGAATACTATTAAGGAAAGTGAGCATAGCATTCTGAAAGACTTTCCTCACAAAGAATCCAATGTCCTAGCCTCCCTCCCTGGGGGCGCTGAAGAGGAGTCTTGGAACCTCTGGCTCTTTGGAGAGCAGATTTGATGACCATGAATCCTAGAACCTTTTGAACTTAATACATGAAGTTGACCTTCTTGTTAACAGGCTGCACAGAAAGAGGGCTTATCATCTGGAGCCTCTGAAGGATCCTATGAGCAGGCACGATCACCGACTCCTTAAGAGGATTACAGAGCAGGAGGATTTCCAACTCTTTGGCCAAGGGATACTCCTCTGTTTCCATCATAAATGGGATGGACTCGGCCATTATTCACACCCAGTCAATGAAGGGGAGGTCCTCAGGAGGGAGCTATATCTCTCATGAGGTGGTGAAGGTCCTAGGGCAATTCAGGAGACCTCTCCTTCAAGAAATACTCCAAGTCATACTCTGTTTCCCAGGAGCACTTAGAGGCAGACTCAGAAAAATACTTGAAAGATGTCTAAACCTCTGCCTGGCCCAACCTCCACTCCTCACAGGATGCAGATTTCCTTCTAGAGCATCAGTTCACGGATGTCCTCCAATGTCTCGGAGAGTGATAACCTCTCAATACACTGGAAATAAACACCAGCTGGACAATCACTAGTATTGAGGCCCTTCAAAGTCCCAACAAGAGTGACTCTCTTACAGTCAGTCAATGGGATTCAAAATTTAGCTCTATGTCTTTATGCTCTGGTTTCAAGTTTGTAAAAGCAACAGCCTCACACTAGGCAAAGACGATCCCCATCCTCTCTTCAAAACATCTTATGAGATGCTCTTTGAGAGCTGCCATCAACAAAGGTGTAGGGGCTACGGTAGAATCAGCTGATGTCTGTGTAATTTGACAGGGAGCATCCACAGGCTGGTCTCAGCCTCTTGGAATATGGCATGGCCCCTCCACTATAGAGGAAGATGAGCTTTACTCAAGTTAGAACCACTTCAAGAATACTGGTTGCTCTGGTACTTCAATGCTCAGGACATCACACTCCAATTAACTGTGATGCCAATGCACCTCAGCCGCCACTCGATGCTCAATGTTACAAGTCCTTGATGACTAAGAAACTGAGGATGAATCCTTCATCTTTAGGTAGGAATTGGTCGATGACTATTCTTAGCATACCCTATTGATGCTTGACTTCAAGTGAGTTTGAGAACCCCTCAATGCCAATGTACATCCAATGTACATCCAGTGTCCAGCACAGCTCATGGAGACTGATGCTGAAGTCATTGGCCTAGACTCATCTGTGCCAAAAATTATTTTGTGCTCTTCTCAACCTTTGAGCCCTCTCACACAAAGAGAAGGTTCATGGTCAGGCCCAGGTGCTGCAGGCACTATCTCTGAATTTCTGTAACGGACATTGTCCTGTTGCACTGGATACAGTGTTTAAACCCGCTGAAGAGTTTCTGGGACCTGTCATCATGAAAAAATAGTCACAGAGAAATCAAATGACTATAATGGAAAAAATTATACATGACGAGAGTGCCTGAGGGCAAAATGAAGCCTAAGCAGTGACATGGCAAAAAGAAAGGAAACTTAAGACTGACTGAAATCCTAAAAATAAAAACTAAAGGAAAAAACTAAATGAAAAAAATATGCAACCATGGCAAGAGACAGCAGTAAAAGAAATTAGTAAAATTTACCAACAAGCAGGCAGCAGCCAAAAACAGTTATCCACAGGACTCGCATGTCCTGCGGAAAATACAGGCAGGAATAAACACGCAGGGATGCTGGTACCATTCCAAAAGCTTCTAGAAGAAACTGGGAGAGGTTTCCCACACAGTGCTCCATCAGTGATGTTACCCATTTGTGAGGACATTATTCTGTTTGCCACGGAGAAATTAAAGTCCATCACTTATCTATAGGATATGTAAAGCACAGGTTGTGGCACTACAAGCTTCCCAGTGGTGCCCTGCCAATGTATCTCAACTCTGGTTTAGAAAATTCACTTTTAGGGTTAAGAGGTTATTGAATTTCATACCTATGCAATCTGACCTGTATGCTGAGCTGCCAACAATGGTGCCAAAAGAAAGAAACACACTTTAAATGGTTGTTCAAATAACAATTCTGTACAATGCTGTTATGCATGTGTATGTATTTTAATGAACCAAAGGAAGTATTTCCATAAACTATTCAGAGCTTGTACTATATAACAGGTGGCTTTACTACAAAGAATTTGGCAAAACAACTGCTAAATACTACTAATATTTTCAGCTTCTCAGTCAGGCCACATACAGGAGGAGATTTTATAGGAGTGGAGGAGTGGCCTAGTGGTTGGGGCAAGGTACTTCAGGCCGGAAGGTCGGGGGTTCAAATCCCACTAGAGAGCAGCAACCTTGGGCCGGAAGGACTGGGGTTTCTAGTCCCACAGGTGCTCCTTGTGGTCTTGGGCAAGCCACTTAACCCTCCATAGCCCATGTTCCCTGTAAAATAGTTATCTCCAAGTTATAATGCCCTGTTCAATGTAATTTCAGTTTGTTCAATGTAAACCGCACTGATGCAGAATAGCGCGGTATATAAGAGAATGTAAATAAATAAATAAATTTTATAAGGGAGCCACGAAAAGATCCATGGCTCCTACTGTGCAAGTCTGTATTTTCCTGGATTTGTGCATGCACCTGGGCACTTCCATGCACACTTTGGCCAGCAGGATTCTGTAAGCGTGTGTGGAAGTGCCCTGCGCCGATCCCAGATTGGGACAAGCACGCGGGTGTGGCGTGAGTGGAGCAGAGCTACATACTCAAGGGACATGCATACATAATAAAATACTATGATGTACACACATCTCTGTGCTGATCCATGCGCTGCTATGTCTGCTCTGTACAGCGCATCTGTGCACACTTATTTTATGAAGTGACATACACACATGCCTCACTTTACAAAATGCTAACATAATAAATGATAGCAGATAAAGACCAGCATGGTCATCTGGTCTGCCCAGTAAGGTGGTTAGAGTTGTAGAGCAGCACCTGTGGCTTTGTACAGTTTACCGCCCCCCCCCCCCCCATGCCTTTGCTTAAGGTTGTACCTGCTGCTTTTGGCAAATTACTCCTCTCTATTTATGAAGTTTCCTTTGATTAAACAACGCTGGTCTTTATCTGCCATCATTTACTATGTTACTATTTTATAAAGTGAGGCATGCAAGTGCATCACTTCATAAAGTAAGTGTATATCGACGCATTGTACTCTAGGTACACGTTGACAACATGGGGGCTACAATATTACTCTCAGTGTCTTGTAAGGCATTTTTCATATTCAGCTATCTAAAAAATGTAATTCTAAATGCATTAAAGTAGGCATCTGTTTCACTAATCTACACAATATGCTCTACACGTCCAACAGAAATAACAATTATAGAAATATTCAAAAGTAATTATGAATAAGAAACCAAAAGGCGAAATTATACCTTATCTGCTAATTGTCTTTCTTTGAGTCACTCCAGTCCAGTCCAGTACTTGTGGGTTAACTCCGTCCACCAGCAGCTAGGAACTGAGCATGCCAGATTTCTGATGTTACAGTATAAGAACTCCCTCCTCAGTCATCAGAAACCGGTATCCTGTTTCTAGAGAGCATAGCTAGCCAATCGTGTGAAACATGTCCTCTAGCATAGCAATCAAGAGAGCCATGAACTAAGTCACATAGCCAAGCAAAAAACAGTATAACACTATATACAATAGAAGGAAGCAAGAATAATACAGGCTCATACTTGCCCATACACAGGTCCCTGCAAGAAGGACCCCAGTGAGAAATGTGATGACATTCTTGTGTGCAATTCTTGGCTGAAATTCGTAGATGAAATTCTTAGATGGGTCCTCCAGTGCGATCAGCCAGACATGCTCCCTCCGCTAGGAGCAACACACTACAGAAAGAATCTAATGCAGACCATGCAGAAACAGGGTGGGGGGGGGTCCTGGACTGGAGGGACTTAAGGAAAGACAATTAGCAGGTAAAGTCTAACTTTGCCTTCCTAATTGTACCTCCAGTCCAGTACAGTCCAATATTGTGGGACATACCAGAGCAGTGACTATGAATGGGAGGGACCCGTGAATCCAGCATGTAGCACTGAGGTCCCAAAACATGCATATTAGCCACTTGCACATCTAGGAGTAATGACACGTAAAAGTGTGTGGAGACCACATAGCTGGGCAACATATGTCCGCTGGTGGTACAAGCCTGTGCTCTGCCCATGAGGTCGCCTGCGATCTGGTAGAATGAGCTTTGAGGCCGACTGGTGCCGGCCTGACTTTAAGGATATAGGCCGAGGCAATAGCCTCCTTCACCCATACAGCCACAAAGTTCTTGGAAGCCGCCTTGTCCTTGAGAAGACCACCGAACAAAATGAAAAGCCGGTCTGATCTACAAAAGGCTTCCGTCTGCTTCAGGTAGTGTCGCAGAGTCTTGCGCACATCCAGTCGAAAACGTTGGCGACCATCCGCAGATTCTAGGAGATGAGAACAACCCAGGAGGGTCGTGGTCTGATTCAAATGAAAACGCACTAACCACCTTGGGCAGGAAGGACGGCACGGGCCACAGCACAACCTTTCTCTTTTGAGGAGTAAAAAGGGCAGTCTGCACGACAGAGCTTGCAGCTTGGAAATGCGACGGGCCAAGCAAATGGCTACTAAAAAGACTGTCTTCAGTGTAAGATCCTTCAAGGAGGCTGAGCGAGTGGTTCGAAAGGAGCGGCCATTAAGGTTGTTAAGACCAAGTTGAGGTCCCATGGTGGCACAGTGGTGTGCATGGGCGGGCGTACTTGCTTCATTGCCATGAGAAAACAGACCACATAGGGGTGTGCTGCCAGGGAAGAACCTTGCACCTGACCCCGGTAACAGGAGACAGCTGCCACCTGGACCCGCAAAGAGTTCAAGGCCAAACCCTTGTAGAGGCTTGCATGTAAGAATGCTAGGAGCCCCCCGTCTTCACACCAAGCTTTAAATACCTGCCATACCTGACAAAGATCTTTTCAAAAGCCAGGTTGTAAGCATGAACCAGTCCACCTGAGAAAGCAGAATCGGATCCTGCTATAAGCAAGTTGACTCAGCTGGGAAGGAGCCAAGGATGCGCCACTAGCAACCAAAGCAACTCATACCATGGCAGATGAGGCCAGTCTGGAGCTATTAGAATCACGTGTCCTGGGTGAGCCTCTAAGCATTGGAGAAGCATCCTATAAGGAGCCATTGTGGGAAGACATACAGCAGACCCTCAGTCAGCCACTGCTGCGCTAGGGCATTGACCCCTTTGGGGATGCGCTCTCTGCATCCGCCGAAGAACCACATCGCCTTTGTGTTGCATGCAAATCCATGATTGGAACGCCCAACTGGACTGTGAGCTTGTGAAACAGCTACATTTAACTTCCATTTCCCGGATCCAACCGATATCAACTGAGATAGTGGCCTGAACATTTTCTTTTCCTGCTATGTGAGCGGCGAAGAGGGCTTCCAGATTCTCCTCTGCCCAAATTAGCAGAGGACGCACTTCCTCCGCCAGAGTCATACTGCCCACGCCCCCTGGAGGTTGATATATGCCACTGTAACTCATTGTCTGAACAGACCTGTAAGGCCCTCCCAATGATCAGAGGTAGGAAAGACTAGAGAGCTAGGATGTCTTCTCTCCTTTCCAGATGATTGATGGACCAAGTCCTCTCCTTTGGAGACCACAGTTCCTGTGTCATCTCTGACTAGCACATTGCTAGTGGCAAACAACCTAACTTTTGATTATAAGTTTAGGAATATTTAGGTTGCCTAGATTCCTTGCATACCATTTTTAAATCAGACATCGGAGTGTGCCCTCAGTCAAATGTTCCATGTAACGTGTGTGTATATATGTATATATATATATATATATATATATATATATATATATATATATATATATATAAAAATGTCTACTGGGGCCCGGGGCACTTAAATACCTACCCACCCTACCCCTCACACCGAGGTTGCATTGCCTATATAGTCGCCATATAGATTAACATCTGTCCTCCAATCAGGTGTAAAACCCACCTTTTCCCCTTGCCCTAGCACTGCTTTATCATAGTCTTAGTCAGCATGTCTTGTAGTCAATGCAATAGCTGTTGTGCCTTCATTTAAAGAAAAATCATTTACAGCCTAAGAGCTTGTCCTATATGTCTCAAGTTATCTGCTAGCACAAAGAATTGATTCTATTAAGGGAAGAATTAGCTGTAGTTAAACACGCCACCTCTAGGATACAAACTGAAAAACATCCACCACCACTCCCACAAAAAACAAACAGCCCAGGACCAAATGGATCATAGTGGGCTCTGGTAGATTGTGACCTATACTACAGAGATACCCTCTCCATCAAGAGATATCCCTGCATAATGCCTTCTCTGCCTAGAAAATGAGAGTGCCCAATTAGTGGAAACTGAAGCATCCTTAAATGAGAAGGTAAATGTTCAATCTACTCATAATGTACCAAATATGAAGAAAAAAATCAGAAAACAGGAAACTACTACTACTTGGAGATTCCATCATCAGTGGTGCCAACTTGGGAACACAGGTCAAAGGAGAGAAGACAGTCAAATGCCTTCCAGGCTCTTCAGCCAGCAGGAATACAAACCAAATTGTGCCATAGTTAATGCAGAAAGTGAGCACTCCAAAATTGATGTTATTATTCACTTGGGTACAAATGACCTGGCTAGAAACAATGTCTCCACAGTTCAAAGGGACTTCCAGATTCTGGGAGAGAAACGCAAACCTATTGATAAAACATTATAGCATTCTCAGAAGTTCTACCTGTTCTTGGTAAGGGAGCAGAAAGGCTGCATCGCATAATTAACTTTAATGCATGGCTCCAAACCTGGGGCAAACAAGAAGGATTTACATATATAGGCGACTAGGGAAATGTATTTATTTAAGTGGTTTTATATACAACCCCAACAATAAATCAAGGCGGTTTACAAGGAACAATTAACCACTACATGTAACAGAAACCTTTTAAAAATAAGTGAATCCCTGATCCCATATAACAATTACATAAAAGGTAACTATTTACATTGTAGTTATCATTTACATTATAATTATATTTTATTTTGTTTTGTTTTGTTTTCTAAGAGAACTTGAGGTCATATAATGTGTTCAATATTTTATTGATGGATTTGAAGTATCATGGGTTAGGTGTAATGTAGCTAGTAAGGTGGTTCATACCTAGGAAACAGATGGAACAACATGAGGTTATATTGTGTTGATGGACTACATCTCTCTGTTGCAGGGAAAAGGATCCTAAGTGAAAAATTTAGGCATTATGCGGACAGGCATTTAAACTAGGGAAAGGGGGTGACGGATGGAGAAGAACAAGTTTGGGATGTCACTCCCAGCAAAAACATAACATTGGAAACAGCTACATTATTAACCCACACATTAATGGCAAGTGGGAAAAGGCATATAAAACAAAATACATACAAAATACAGGCAAGCCAGTCAACAAATGCTGGAAAGCAATGAGCACAAAAGCTCAAAGCCTAGCCAACAAAGTTCCTGACCTGGAAGCGCTAATTGTGGAAATGGACTTGGACATTGTGGCCATGACAGAAATATGGTTTAATGAGTTGCATGAATGGGATATAGCCATAGCTGGCTATAATTTATTTAGGAGAGATAGAGAAGGCAGAAAAGGAGGAGTAGCCCTATACGTCAAAAGCAATATTAAAGCTACTGAAATGCAGGGGACATGGGGAAAAGAAGCAGCAGTGCTGTGGATTGTGTTGGAAAGAGGAGATGGCACTATCATCCATATTGGTGTAGTCTACAGGTCTCCAACTCAAACTGAAGAAATTGATAGAGACTTGATTATTGATATTACAAAGGTAGCCATGAAGGGGGAAGTCATCATATTGGGTGACTTCAATCTACCCGAAGAGGATTGGAGTATTCCTTCTGCAAATCTGGAAAGTAGTAAAAAAAACAATTGTGAATGCCTCCAAGATGCATGGCTTAGACAAATAGTGATGGAACAGACCAGGGAAAGTTCGATGCTGGATTTAGTACTCACCAACGGAGATAGAGTGTCGAACATCCGGGTGGTGCCCATGTGAGCAGCAGCTATCATCACACAGTGTGGTTTGAGATAAAAGCCAAGCAGAGTCTAATCACAGCAAGCTCAAAGTCCTACACTTCAAAAACGCAAACTTCAGTAAAATGGCCACATGCCTGAAGGAGGAGTTGGCAGGGTGGGAGGAAGTAAGGGAAATGGAACTGCAGTGGGCTAAGCTAAAGGAGGCAATAAAAGGGGCAACACATAGATATGTAAGGAAAGTAAATAAAAACAAGAGGAAAAGGAAACCTATTTGATTCTCCACAGAAGTGGCTGCACAAATAAAGGCAAAAATCACAGCTTTCACAAAATTCACTTTGCAAACAGAGGAACACAGAAAAGAATACAGGATAAAGCTAAACGAAACAAAAAGAGAAATAAGGATAGCAAAATCAAAGGCAGAAGAAAAGATGGCTAAAGATCTAAAGTGTGATGACAAATTTTTTTCAGGTATATTTGGGAGAAGAGGAAGACCAGAGGTGGAATTACAAGACTCAAAAGTGCAGAGAATGGATTTGTGAAAGTGACATTGAAAAAGCAAAAATGCTAAACAAATACTACTGTTTTTACTAAAGAAAATCCTGGAGAAGGACCACCTATGATTGACAAATATACAAATGGAAATGGTGTAGATACCACACTATTCACAGAAGATGAACAGCTTGCAAAACTGAAAGTGAACGCCATGGGACCGGATAGGATACATTCCAGGATACTGAAAGAGCCCAGAGAGGTTCTGGTAGGGCCTATAAAGGATGTTTTTAATAGATCCCTGGAGACAGGAGAAGTTCCACAGGACTGGAGAAGGGCTTATGCGGTACCTCTTCACAAAATGGTAATATGGAAGAAGAGGCAAACTACAGGCCAGTAAGCAGGGACGGCTCTATAATGAGGCGAACTGAGGCGGCTGCCTCAAGCGGCAAAGTTTTGAGGGTGGCAAATGCCCCCAAAACAGCTGCCTCACTTTGCCTACAAGTTTAAAAAAAAAAAAACCTAAAAAAAAAAAAAGCTTACAAGTTGCTGCCACTGCCGAGTCCGCATCTCGGCAGAAGCAAACTCACTGCCTCCCTTCTTCTGTAGCCATGGTTCCCTGCCTCTTAGGAACCGTGGCTGTGTTGGTGAAGCTGTTGTGGAGCCTTCCTGTCTCCGGGCAGTATTGTCCCGCCCCCAGAGGAAGTTTACCACTTCCTTTGGAGGAGGGACAATGCTGCACGGAGCCCGTCGAGAGACTCGAAGGCTCCGCAATGGCTTCACCGGCACAGCCGCGGTTCCCTAAGAGACAGGGAACTGCGGCTGCAGAAGAAGAAAGCACAGGGCGGTAGCATGCAGACATGGGGAGTGGGGATGAGGGGGCAGGGAATCAGCAACGGGTCTAACATGGGGAGAGCTAACATGGATGGCTGGAGGGAGGGCGGGAGAGAGAGAGGGAGAGGGGATGACATGGATAGTTGGAGGGAGGGAGGGGGCTGACATGGAGGGAGGGAGGGGCCTGGAAGGGAACTGACAAGGGTTCCGTCTCATCCAGCAGGAATAACCGGCATCGAATAAATAAGCCTGATCGCTGCAAGCGATCAGGCTTATTTGTGCGGCGGCGGCACTCTGGTTGTTTTAATTTTAGATTTTGATGCATCTGCCTTCCCGCCTTTTTTTTTTCTTTTTGCAAGCATTCTTGAGGAAAAAAACACAGCGGGAAGGCAGAGACATGGCAGAGGCGGCAAAATCTAAAATGAAAACAGCCATTGTGCCCCCGCCACCGCCGGATGAGAGGTGCAGGTGAAGGGAGGGGGGACAGCAGGAGGACAAGGAGAGACAAAGGTGAGAGATGGGGGACAAAGGGGGAGACAGGGGACAAGTACTAGACAAAGGGGAGAGACCGTGCGGGTTAGGATTATAATGGGCTGATGGGGGGGCTAGCACTGGTAATGGGCAGATCGGGGGAGGGGGCTAGGACTGATAATGGGTTGATTAGGGAAGGCTAGGACTGATAATGGGCTGATCAAGGGGGGTTGGGACTGGTAATGGGCTGATTAGAGGGGGACTAGCTATGGAAATGAGCTGATTAGAGAAGGCTAGGACTGGTAATGGGCTGATGGGGGGTAGGATTGGTAATGGGCTGATGGGGGGCTAGCATTGGAAATGAGCTGATCGGGGAGGTTAGGACTGGAAATGGGCTGATGGGGTGTAGGACTAGTAATGGGCTGATTAGGGAAGGCTAGCACTGGTAATGGGCTGAAAGGGGACTAGCACTGATAATGGGCTGATTAGGGGAGGCTAGGACTGGTAATAGACTGAGGGGGCTAGCATTGGAAATGAGCTGATCGGGGAGGCTAGGACTGGTAATGGGCTGATGGGGGGTAGGACTGGTAATGGGCTGATTAGGAGAGGCTAGCACTGGTAATGGGGTTGAGGGGGGACTAACACTGGAAGTGAGCTGATTGGGGAGGGGCTTCAACTGGAAATGGGCTGATGGTGGGGAGGGGAGGATAGAGCTGCTGGAAGAAAACTGGGGGCTAAGGCTACAAATGGGCTGATGCGAGGGGATGGGAGAATGGGACTGGAAGGGAGTGGATGCTGAGAGGGGCTGCCATGGTATTTGGACTAGAAGGAGCTGGACAGTGGGGAAGGAGGGGGACTGGAAGGGAATGGACACCAGTGGCAGTCATGGGAATGCAAGTTGACATTGGAAGGTACCGGGAGGGAGAACTGGAAAGAGGCTGATATTGGGAAGGGTTACGGGGACAGGAAATAGGTTAATAGAAAGAAGTGAATAAAACAAAAGAAGAGATAAGAAATGAAAGATGGACCATAGACCACAGAAAGAGAGCTAAGAGAAGACAGGAAAGCAGAAGGCTCAGATCGGGACCAACATGATTAGAGAATAAAATGGTCAGACAACAAAGGTAGAAAAAATAATTTTATTTCATTTTAGTGATTGGACTTTGTGCTATCTTTATATTTTACACAGTATTGAGGAACTGCATCTCTTATTTATCTGATGTTGCACTGCATGTGGACTCTGGCTTCTTGGGGTTTTAGTTTAAATTTTGTCTACATATTTTTATTTTTACTTTAGATTATGGTTACTTATTCTGTACTTGGTGAGGGTCGATGTTGTGAGTGTGTGACTGAGGCCAGGTGTTCTGTTAACATGGAATTTGTACATAAAGATCTATACTGTACTGTAGTAATTTGACTGTTTCAGCTTTTCAAATAGGTGTATGGATGTTCCAGGACCCACTGTAGTATTTACAGTGACGCCTTTTTGGATGGGCTCCTTATGTGAGTTTTGGAAGTTTGTGCTGATATGGTATGGCATGGTAGGTTTGCTCTTTGTTGTAGGGTTTTGTATTAGTTCACAATATGCCTGGTACTGGAGAATAGTGGTTGTTGTTGCTGTTGTTGTTAGTGAGATGATCAGAATCAGATTTTTTTTTTAAATATTGAGTTCTGTGGGTGAACGTCCTGGTTCTGCTCTGTACCCACTGTGGATGCAAGATATATGTTGAAAAAGAAAAAGCAAGAACCATAACGCAGTTCATAACAACAAAATAAAAATGAGTTATAATTTAGTTTTATAAACTGTGTGGTTGATTCTTGCTCTCTTTTAGTTCCTTGATGTGCAAACAGGACCGTAGCTAGTCCTTTGCAAGAGGTGCAGCCGCACAAGGCGCAAAGGTTTGGGGGAGTGCATTTCAGCTGTCTGCTGTTGCCCTGCTGCCACTGACAGGACAATAGCAGGAAGCCGAAATGTGCCCCCCAAGCCTTTTTGCAGCATTTTTAGCAAGTCTGGTCCCTCCCTCCTCCGACGCGATGTCAGAGCAGGGAGGGACAGATCTGCTTAACCCTTTCAAGGCCTACTTTAATTTTTTAATCCACATTCTGCAGCCGGGTTAATTTTTGCATATTTCAGGAAAATTGTACCCATCTTATTCAATATGTTCTAATAGTGATTTTCCTTCTGCTATGGTCATGTATTATATACCATTTGATAGGAATATTTAGTCAGAATTTTGGATCCCAAGAGTTTTGGGCTTGGCCTGGAAAGGGTTAAAGTGCCAGCGACTTTCAGATCGAGCATATGCCCCTCTCCTCCTCCCCATACCTCCGTCCAGCGCTACCTGCTCTTTCCCTGCTGCCAGCGCTGCCATGAAAAAAGCAGAGGGCGGCAGCAGCAGGGAAAGAGCAGGCAGCACTGGATGGAGGTATGGGGGGAGGAGGGGGCGTGTGCCCAAGCTGCAAGTCGCATAGGACGCGATTGCAGCTCGATATGGCCCTGTGTGCAAACATCTTGCATTTACCCTATATAATCTAATTGGCTTTTTGGTTTGGTTCAGTCCCCGAATGGAGTTCTGAAAAAGCCCCACCCCCCTCTAAGGAGGGGGGTACCATCTCATTCTTCGCCTCAGGCAGCAGATTGCCTTGAACCGCCCCTGCCAGTAAGCCTTACCTTGGTGTCAGGAAAAGTAATAGAGGCAGTCCTAAAGAGAGAATTGTGAGCTTTCTTTCTCGAAACCAACAGGTTGCATGATCCAAAGCAACATGGTTTTACCAAAGGACGATCATGACAAACAAATCTGTTTGAGTTCTTTGATTGAGTGACCAGAGAACTAGATCAAGGGCATGCGATGGATGTGATCTATGTAGATTTCAGCAAAGCCTTTGATACTGTTCCTCATAGGAGGCTTATCAATAAACTGAACAGCCTGGGGATGGGTCCCAAGGTGGTGAACTTGATCAGAAATTGATTGACTGACAGACGACAGAAGGTAATGGCAAATGGAACTCACTCAGATGAAAGGAGGGTGATTAGTGGTATGCCCCAGGGATCGGTCCTGGGACTGGTACTGATCAATGTATTTGTGAGCGATATTGCTGAAGGACTGAATGGAAAAGTCTGTCTTTTTGCAGATGACACAAAAAGATGCAGAGTGGACTCTCTGAGAGAGTGGATAACATGAGAAAAGATCTACAAAAGCTGGAAGAATGGTCTAATGCTTGGCAGTTAAGATTTAATGTGAAGAAGTGCAGAGTCATGCACATAGGATGCAGAAATCCAAGGAATTTGTATGTGAGAAGGGGCGAGAGGTTGGTGTGCATGGACCAGAAGAACCTTGGAGTGATTGTTTCTGAGGATCTCAAGGTGGCGAAACAGTGTGACAAGGCGGTAGCCAAAGCCAGAAGGATGCTGGGTTGCATTCTGAGAGGAATTACCAGCAGAAAGGAGGAGGTACTAATGCCACTGTACAAGTCGCTGGTGAGGCCTCACTTCGAATATTGTGTAGATCATATCTCGCAAAAGATATAAAAAGATTGGAAACGGTTCAGAGGAAGGTGACCAAAATTAATTGGTGCCTGCGCCAGAAGACTTATGAGAAGAGACTTGAAGCCTTAAATATCTAAAGAGGAGAGGAGGGACAGGGGAGATATGATACAGACCTTTAAATACTTAGAGTATTAATGAACGAAGAAACTTTTTTCAAAGACGGTCTTTATCTGTCATCATATATTACATTACTATAGTAGTCATCACCATAATCCAGTCTGGAGGCTTCAGTGGCATGCCCGCTGCCAGGTGCACTCTCATGAGCAAGGGACAGACCAACCTTCGCGACATTGGATGGTGCTGCAGAGACCAATGGGAGAATAATGCTGACTGAAGAGGACACAAGTGTGCCCTCATCCAAGCCACTGCCATAGAGCCTAGTATCTGCAGAAAGTACCACGGCGAGGGGACTTCATGCTCAGAAAGTTCCGCACTTGAGCCTGAAACTTTTGTGCCCTCTTGAGAGGGAGAAAGACACACCCCAGCTTGGTGTCGAAGCACGCTCCCAGATACACCAGCTCCTGCATGGGTTCAAGGTGACTTTTGGCCAGATTCACTACTCAACAGAGGTCCTGAAGAAAAGCAACTACCTTCTGAGTGGCTGCTATGCTCTCGGCCTACGATCTGGCCCCGATCAGCCAATCATTGAGACAGGGGAAAATCAAGATGCCTTGCTGGCCCAGAGCTGCTGCACCCACAACAATGATCTCGGTAAAGATGTGTAGAGCGGTGGTCAAGTCGAAGGGCAATGTCCAGAATTGGAAATGGCCCATTGGCACTGCAAACCGCAAGAACTGTAGATGGTCCGGTCAGATTGGAATGTGAATGTATGCTTCTGTGAGGTCCAGAGCGGACAAAAACTCTCCCTTCCTGACAGCCACAATTACTGAGTGTAAGGTCTCCATGCAAAAATGAGGAGCTTGCAAGGCGCGGTTCACATGTTTGAGGTCTAGAATGGGGCAGAAGACCCCGTCTTTCTTAGGGACCACAAAGTAGATGGAGTATCGACCTAACCCGCATTGGTCAGATGGGACCGGAAACACAGCTACCAATGACAACAGGCACTGCAACGTGAGGCATACCACCTGCTGCTTGGCAGAGGCCTTGCAAGGAGATTGTGCGAAGGCAGGGGAGAGGGGGTACACAAATTCCATGTACCCTTCCCTGATGACTTCCAGAACCTACTGGTCGGTGGTCAATTTGACCCAGGTGGAATAAAATTGCTGTAACCAACCCCCTATTGGCATCACTTTGCCTGGGCCAGCTTCACTTCATTGGGATTTTTTGGAAGGGCCTGGGGTGGAGGGGTAATAACCCCTCCCAGCACCCTGACAGTCTCGAAAGGGCTGCCCTCTCACCACAATGACCATGCTGGTATAGGGCAAACTGCGCTGCCCAGAACTTGCGAAAGTACCTCTTTAAGAACATAAGAACATAAGATATGCCATACTGGGTCAGACCAAGGTCCATCAAGCCCACCTGGGCTGGCCCCTGGGAATAGTGCCTTGTTTGGGAGCGTTTGGCCTGTCCTCTGGTAATCGTGAGCTCTTAGTTTCTCCCAGATGTTTAGCCAGCTTATCCAGAGCTTCCCCAAAGAGTAACTTGCCCTTAGAAGGCAGCTTACTCAGCCAGGTTTTGGAAGACACATCCACCGACCAGTTCTGTAGCCATAGAAAGCATCAAGCAGCAATGATAGAGGCCATGGTCTTAGATGAGACTCACACAAGTTCATAAAAGGTATCCACCAAATAAGCTGAGGCAGACTTGAGCTGAGTTGCCTCTAGCGACAAGTTGGTAGGCTTCAAGTCCCATGTTGCCAGCCCTTGGCCCCAGCAAATGGAAGCCCTGATGACATAGGCTCCACAGATGGAGGCTTGAAGGACAGGTTCATACTAGTATCAAAGGCTTGCTTTAAAAGTGCCTCTGGTTTGCAGTCCTGCACATCCTTGAGAGCTGTGCTTCCTTCCTGGTGGCCATCGAGACCAGGGCACCCACCTTAGGCATCTTGAGGCACTCCTTCTCCTCTTGTGAAATGGGGTATAGCCGAGCCATGGCTCTGTCCCCTTTCAAACTGGCCTCTAGATCTTCCCATTCCATCTCTATTATTTGTTTATTCACATAGTAAACAGGGAAGATGGCATGAGAAGACAAGGTTCTGTAGCAAAGGGTCCTCCAACAGCTCCTCCACCGTTAGGGGCACCGGGACAATACTGAGCGCTGCAAGCGAGAAATTAAGGCAGGTAACTCCTCACGATGAAAAAAACCTCACCACATTGGGGTCCTCCCCCTGGGAGATCTCCCCCTCTTCCAGCTTGGGCCCAACCATCTCTCCACCAGTGGGAATGGAGCCAAAGATGCATTCCCCAGCTTCTGGGAGAGACAATAGGTCTGATGGAACTTCAAAAGAAAATCAGGGGCGAGGACCATGTGATGACGCAGAGCTCCGCTCTCAACTCACAGTGGAAGGCAGCAGCACAGAAAAGGGGAGAGTGATTCAAAGCAGAAGGTCTGGAGGGTATGCACCTGCAAATGCTGAAATCTAATAAGGAGCACAACACCAAATGGCGGCGGAACAGCCGACACAGCTTGTAGCACTTTATGATGAGGCGGTGAGAGAAATTTCCCGCTTTCTGACAGCAATATTAGTTGAGAGAGTATCTCATTTGCATGCATCTTTTGAAGAGCTAAAGAGCAGTCTAGAGGCACAAGCAATACTGAGAGCCAGGTGGAGGCCACGGAGCATAGAGTGCAACTACTTGAAAGGAGAAGGCAAGCACTCCTTGATCAACTTGATGACCAAGAAAACCAAGGGAGGAGAAGCAATATAAGAATTATTGGACTCCCCGAAATGCTGAAAGAGACTGAGATTTGGAACATGGTGGAAGAATGGCTCTCAAAACAGCTGGGCCTGCAGGTGAGCGACACACGCATGAAAGTGTAGCGGCTGTATAGGATCGGCCCGAATAGAGAGCAAACAGCAAGACAACGACCAATAATTGCATGCATACTGAACGCGAAAAAGGATAAATTAATAATAAGCTATAGAGCTCAGAAGCAGGTAGAATATAAAGGTTGCAAAATCTTGCTATTTAGTAGCTACTCAGCTCGAGTTACTGAAAAGCGCAGAGAAATGGCGTTCTATTGCTTCCCACTAGCCACATGAGAGATAAGATTTGCATTACAGTATCCAGCGAGAGTGCATCTGAATTATAACAACCAGACAAAATTCTTTGAAACACCTGAGACTCTTAAGAACTTTGTGGACAGATTGGAACAAAATGGATCAATGTAAGTAGAAAGGCTCACAATTTTAAAAAAATGACTTTGGAAACGAGTGTGGCACTGGCGAGCAGGATCCCCTCTTCCCCCAAAACTAAAACTACTCCCCTGGCAGGAAGAAATAAAAGGAAAGGGGGAAAACTAAAACCAGAAAGCGATATCCCACTGCAAACTCTCCAGAGGGGGGAGAGGGGGTATAAGACCTAGGTATCAAGCAGCATAGACTGAGATCCGCAATGCCAGCACAGGAAAAGGGGACTACTAATTCTTCACCTCCTCTGACCCTTGACCAGGCTGAGAGAGACTGTACAATGGGAGAGTTTCTGCCCTGGAGGTCATATGGATCTTATAAAGCATCGCCAGGGGGATAATGGACAAATTAAGGCACCCTGATAGTGGATGCATCAGAGCCTGGACTCCGATGATAAAATTGTTTGTAAGGATACGGCTTTAGGGAAGAAGGAGGGAGTAGAGGATAAAAGCATCAGGGGGAATAGGGGGGAGAGGAAACGGAAGGTATGGATGGAAAGAGAATGGAGGAGGGGAAGGGGGAGATGTGGATGTAATGAGTCAGGAGCTGAGTGGCAGATCCAAAGGGCAAAAGGTCAGGATGGAGGGTTGGGAAGAGCGACAAGTGAAAGGGAAGGAGTATGAAGGGGAGGACTGGGGACTTGGGGATAGTGAAGAGGAGGGATAGGGAGGGAGGGGGGGAACGGGGAAAGAAAACTGCTACACAAGAATATACATTACATAGAAGAGGCACAGGAGGTAGAGGTGAAGGGGGACCCACTCGGTTGGGAAGCGGAAACCCTTGATAAAAAGCAACACAATACAGAGAGCAAAGACAACACACAGGTGATGGATAAGCTGAAGGTTCTCACCCTGAATATAGATGGTATAAACCTCCTGGTCAAGTGCACTAAGTTGCTCAACTACTTTAGAAGGAGGCAGCGGATGTGATCTTCATGCAGCAAACACACCTAACAGCAGCTGAACAAGCAAAGTTACTGAGGGGATGGATAGGAGACATAGGCCACACGTCCTACAATGGAAGACAGAGGGGGGTAGCAACACTCATTCACCGCAGGACTCCCTTTACACACCATAAAAGCATAGGGGACCCAGAGGGTAGATTCCACAACATGAGCAGGGAATTAGCTGGGAGAAGAGTGGCCCTATGTAACATATATGCACCTAACATCTATAACCATGCTTTCTTCGCTATGTTGAGTTTCAGGCTGCTTGTGTTCGAAAGTTATCAATTGATAGTGGGAGGAGATTTCAATTTCCCTACAGATCCAACGACTGATTGCAGGCCGGCAAGAGGGGGGGGGGGGGGCACCTGAGCACAGAGACAAAGGGCTAACTTCCTGATGAGAGAGTTGGGATTGGTAGATGTGTGGTGCGTGCTGCACCCGGAGGAAAGGGATTTTAACGTTCTACTCCCACCCTCATAACAGCTATACCCGGCTAGATTATTTGCTGGTGTCAGAGCAAATATTCAGGGATATAGAAAAGGCCAAGACTGAAGATAGAGTTCTGTCAGATCATGCAGCTGTGTGGCTAGAATTCAGAATGCAGGCAGATAGGCAAGGACAAAAAGGGGAGATGTGGAGGATGAACCGCACACTACAGAGATAAAGTACTTGCCAAGCACTTGTGCGTAGCTTGGAAGCAATACTGGCGGAAGAATAGGGACAACAGCATGGATTCTAGGATCCTGTGGGAGGCTGCAAAGGCTACCATGTGAGGAATTATCATAGCATACACAGCAAGAAAGAGAAAGGCCTGAGATGCGCGAATATTGGAGCTATTCACCCAGCTGCAGGTGTTCAGGAGAAAACACTCTCAACAGTGGAAAATGGAAGATAGGGATGAATATATGAAACTGAAGAAAGAGATTAATATGTTGTTAGATAAGAGGGTGGAGGGAGATATTAGGATGTACAAATATCAGCTCCATCATTGGGGGAATAAACATAGTAGGATGTTGGCTCATCTGGTCAGCCCGTCAAAGCAAAAGACAACGATCCGAAATATTAAAACCCTGCAGGGAGCAATAGTGGAAAGAAAGAAGGAGATAAGGTGCCAGTTCCACTGTTTTTACAGTATACTGTACGAAAAAGGGCCAGAGGAGGTGGATAGAAGGGAGGAATTCTTTTGAGGGCTAGCAATCCCTCAAGTAGTAGAGGCAGAGAAACAGGCACTGAATGTGGCCTTCAGTGATGGGGAAATGTTAGCGGCAGTAAAGAACCTAAAGTTGGCCAGGCCCCAGACCCAGATGGGCTAGGGGCTGAGTTTTACAAAATCTTGGGGGAGCTGATGGTTGAACCCTTCAACACACAATGTGCAACGACATTAAAACAGGGGAAGATGGGGGGTGGGGAGCAGCAAAAAACCAAGTGACGATACTATTTCTCCCCAAACTGGGAAGAGATGCCACACTGGTAGGGTCATACCGACCCATATTGCTTCTTAACCAAGATGTTAAGCTCATAGCAGCTATATTGGCGAAGCATCTGGCGGGGGTGATACCAAGTTTAGTGCACTCTGATCAGGTGGGATTTGTGCAGGGTAGATATGTCTCATGCAGAAAAAGCATTTGATAACACTGCTTGGGAATATTTGTTTTGGATAGTGGAGCATTTTGGCATTAAAGGCTCCTTTCTGGACTGGGTACGAACTCTTTACAATGGGCCTAAGGCGAAGATCCTGATCAATGGAGGGCTATCAGATAGTTTTACTTTGCAAAGAGGGACGCGGCAAGGGTGTCCGCTAACACCTTTCCTATTTATATTATCCTTAGAACCATTAGCCATTAAGATACGTGAAACAATGGAATGGAAGGGCATTAACCTAGGGCAGCGATGGCGAACCTATGGCACGCGTGCCAGCTGTGGCACGCGAAGGCCTTGCAGCTGGCACGCGTGAAGGTCCGCAAAAAAAGAAAAAGCGGGCTCTGGCTGCTGCCGCGGACGCGGCAGCATGCAGTGTCCCGCGGGGCCCCCTCCGCCCACTAAGCCCCTCTGCAAGGGCTTTCAGATTCGCGAGGGAGACAGCGTCTCCCTCGCGTCTCTGTTAAGCCCGTAGGGGTTAATGGGAAATTTCCCATCAGCCCCTTTAGACGCGAGGGACTGATGGGAAATTTCCCATTAGCCCCTGCGGGCTTAACAAGAGACGCGAGGGAGACGCTGTCTCCCTCGCGAATCTGAAAGCCCTTGCAGAGGGGCTTAGCGGGCGGAGGGGGCCCCGCGGGACACTGCATGCTGCCGCGTCCGCGGCAGCAGCCAGAGCCCGCTTTTTCTGTTTTTAAATTTGCCGGGGGGGGGGGGGGTTGTTAGGACTGCTAATGGGCTAGGGGGGGGTTAGGACTGCTAATGGGCTGGGGGGGCTTAGGACTGCTAATGGGCTAGGAGGGGGGGGGTTAGGACTGCTAATGGGCTAGGAGGGGGGGGGGTTAGGACTGATAATGGGCTAGGGGGGGGTTAGGAATGATAATGGGCTGGGGGGGGGGGTTTGGACTGCTAATGGGCTAGGAGGGGGGGGGTTAGGACTGCTAATGGGCTAGGGGGGGTTAGGACTGCTAATGGGCTGTGGGCTGATGGGGGCTGTCTGGAAATGGGGTGATGGGGGGTTAGGACTGCTAATGGGCAGGGGGGGGGTTATGACTGCTAATGGGCTAGAGAGGGGGGGTTAGGACTGCTAATGGGCTAGGAGGGGGGGGTTAGGACTGCTAATGGGCTGGGGGGGTTAGGACTGCTAATGGGCTATGAGGGGGGGGGTTAGGACTGCTAATGGGGTAGGAGGGGGGGTTAGGACTGCTAATGGGCTAGGGGGGGGTAGGACTGCTAATGGGCTGGGGGGGGGTTAGGACTGCTAATGGGCTAGGAGGGGGGGGTTAGGACTGCTAATGGGCTGGGGGGGGTTAGGACTGCAAATGGGCTAGGAGGGGGGGGGTGAGGAATGCAAATGGGTTAGGGGGGGTGTTAGGACTGCTAATGGGCTAGGAGGGGGGGGTTAGGACTGCTAATGGGCTAGGGGGGGTTAGGACTGCTAATGGGCTGTGGGCTGATGGGGGCTGTCAGGAAATGGGGTGATGGGGGTTAGGACTGGTAATGGGCGATGGGGCAGGCTTATGACAGCAAATCGGCTATATAGGTGGGGTTAGGACTGATAATGGGCTAGGGGGGGGGGGGTTAGGACTGCTAATGGGCTGATGGGGAGGGGTTAGGACTTGAGGTGGGCTGTTGGGTGGGGTTAGGACTGGAAATGGGCTGATGGGGGGTTAACACTGGAGGTGGTCTGTAGGGGTTAGGACTGGTAATGGGCTATGGGGGGGTTTAGGACTGATAATGGGCTATGGGGGGGCTGGGACAAGAAATGGGCTGATGGGGAGGGGTTAGGACTTGAGGTGGGCTGATGGGGTTAGGACTGGTAATGGACTGTGGGCTGATGGGGGGGATAGGACTGGCAATGGGCTAAGGGGGGCTGACTGGAAGTGGGGGGTTAGGACTGGTAATGGGTTATAGGGGGGGGGCTTAAACAGAAAATGGGGTCATGTGGGGGGTTAGGACTGGAAGTGGGTTGATGAGGGGGGGATAGGACTGGTATTGGGTTGGGGGGCTGCTAGGACTGGAAATGGGCTGATGCAGGGACTAGAAGGGAATGGATGCTGGGTGAGGCTGGAACTAGAAGGGAGCTGGTGTTGGGGGAGGATTAGAATGGGATGGGGCTGGGAGAGTAAAATGGAGAGGGGAAAAATATTTTGTGTGGGAGGGATAAAAAATCTACAATTGGCCGGGTATTGGGAGAGTAAGTGGGGATTGAGGATGGAGGGGTAAATTTTGAGTAGATGAAATAGGAATGAGGAAAGAGCCAAAGGAGAAAGATTAGTATGTTAAAGCAGATGTAGAGAGAGAATGGAAAAAAAAAACAAGAAGACAGAAGAAAGGACAAATGGACAGCAGATGGAGAGTTAGCAGAAGACACGAAGAAACCAGAAGAAAGTGGCTGGAACAATTGCAACTGAAAAAAAAATGCACAAAAGGTAGAAAAATATCTCTTTATTTTGAATTTATTAACTGGAATATGTCAGCTCTGGGAAATGTGCATCATTAATTTTTGCGCTTTGTTTAGTACAAGAGGAAATTAATATATAGTTTTATTTCTACAGTGTTGTTGTATATTCCAAGTTTGGCTTTTGGGGTTCCCAGTTTAATTATTGTCTTCCTGTTTCTAAATTGTGATTCCTTGTTTGGTGATGGTCTGTTCTGCATGTGTAACTGAGCTGAGGTATTCTGTTTATATAATTCCTATTTGACATTGCCACTTGTTCTTTCCCCAGTAGGTCATGTATTGTTGTTCTCTGAGATGTATTGGTTTAATATTTGCAGTGTTGCCTTTTGATAGGTAGAGTATGGTGCTTTGTGAGTCCTGGTAGTGCTGTTAGGATACGGCGGGTTTGCTATGGGTTCTAAATGGGCAGCGTTTGTAGTAGTTCCTAATGTGCCTGGCGGTTGGTACTGGATTATAGTAATGTAGAAACCTTTTAGTCTTTCTTTATCCATATACTCATTAAGAGGCATGTTTACTAAAAGTTAGTGTATGGTAACATTATGCAAATATTTATGCAAATGAAGCACCTTATGCAAATGGGGCTTTAATTGACGTGCTGGCACTTTGAGGAAATTCTTTGGTTTTGTGCGGCAGTTTGGGCACTCGGGCTCAAAAAGGTTAGCCATCACTGACCTAGGGAAAACGACGTGTGAGATTAAATTTTTTTGCAGATGATATGTTATTATTCATCAAACACACTAAAACAGCCATGCCAAAGGTGATGAACAATTGCGCATTTCGGGACCTTCACTGGTCTGAAGCTGAAATTGGAGCAAGTCAGAGGCTATGACGGTTTCTACGCCATGCCTGAGTAAAGAGGAGGGAGGAGCATTCCCACTCATGTGGGTGAAAGACACAATAAAATATTTAGGGATCGATTTTGCTGCAAACCTGGGGACCCTGTACCACAAGAACATCTTAGAATGGCTGTTACAAATGAAAGAATGGTGTAAAAGGTAAAGGAGCCTCCCACTTTCGCTGTTAAGAAGGATCGCTTTGATAAAGATGACATTGCTACTGCGATTGATATACCCACTGCAAATGATACCACTGCGGGTGAAAGGGGAGGAGGAGAAGAAGCTATATTGCAGCATGATAACATCCTTTTTATGGAAAGGATGACCGGCTCGTATTAGTTTTAACAAACTAACGAGTGGACGGGAAGGGGGGGGATTAAACTTGCCAGATCTTAGACAATATAATGTTGCAGTGTTACTGCGAAGGATCCACGAGTGCCAAAGTAGGTGGGGGGGGGAGTTGATATGCATCTCTGGGCTTCTTGGATGATAGCTGTGCTCCATATAAGTTCTTCAGCCTATTACAGGTGGCCCAGCAATGGCGTAGGAGGAATACTTGTCAGCCAGGTGTCCTGGAACCAATGTGGCGAGCTTGGCAGGCGGACCGGGGGGGGGGGGGGGTTGACAGGGAAATCTCCATTCGGGATGCTCAGGGGGAATCCAGAGTTTGTGCAGAGTGTGGAAAATGTGGCATTTAACGAGTGGGATCAGCGGGGATGCAGATATGTGGGCCACCTCTTAGAATTAGCAGGAACAGCATTCCCCTCCTTCAAGCAGCTTAAATCGCGGTGGGGTGTTTCCAATAAATACTTGATGGCATATTTGCAATGCCGCCATTATGTCACGAGCAAGACACGAGAAGCCACTTGGCAAGGCTTTACATCACTAGATAAGCAGTCCATCACAACACCAGTAACGAGAAATACACTAGCATATTGGTACAGAGTGGGCACAGAGGCTAAGGGATGAGGATGGCTCCAGACACTCGGAGAGACATGGGCACAGGAATTAGGGGAACCAATGGAGGAATGAGAAATGGGCGAACGTTTCGCGAGCATCAAGCAATTTACACTAGATGCCTCATTGCAATAAATGCAATTTAAGATTCTGCATAGGGCCTTTTTGACAAGGGAAAAGGGGGAAAAGATGCAGATTTGGAAAAGTGCAAAATGTTTAAGATGTAAGAGGGGTAAAGGGACATGGGTGCATACTTTCCTGGAGTGCAATAAGCTGCAGAACTATTGGATAGGAGTACTATCACGGATAGAACAAATAGTGGAGACTAAGCCTGAATGATCATATAAGATACTGCTCCTTGGAGATATTAAATCGCTCCAAACACAACTCAGGGGGGACATCAAATGTAGGTTTACGCAGCTAGAAAGACCATTTTGGCACAGTGGATAGCAGAATGGGCACCAGCAAAGGAACAATGGGAGGCCCTGATGCGGATGATGGCTGAATTGGTATTGCATGAGAAAGCAGAGGGTGAAACCAGAGGGAAACAGCAATATAAAGAGCTGTGGGATAAATGTCTCAAAGCCTTGTGACCTCTACTAGCTGACTGAAATAGAAAAAAGGAAAGGTAGCAGAGAGAGGCAAGGGGGAAGGATGGGAGGGAAGGGGAAATAAAAGACCAAAAGTAGTTGCAATTGCCCCAAAGAAATAAGTGTACACAAAGGGCCGAAGAGTGGCCCCTCCTAGTGGGTGTGAGATTCCAAGAGGAAGTCAGGAGGCACAAGAGTCTTTTCTGCATGTGAGGCATACATAATGGGATAAAAAATGGGAAATAAGCTGTATAGCTATTTCGATAGCAGCCTCATAGAGAAAACTGTTTTTCTTTCCTTTTTCCTTTCTCATTGCATGTTTGCTGAGCATCTGAACTGCAATATATTGCTTGCTCGTTTCAGATGGTCTAATAACAATAAAAAAGTTAAAAAAAAAATAAAATCAGGGGAAAAAGAAAAGGTGGAAGGATCAGCTATAACTGAACCTTAAGTCCCAGCTACAGAAGACCCCTGAGAAGACTTTAGAACCTGCTGTTTCATCTCCTGAGACAAAATAGAAAGGACTGGGGAAAATGGCCACGTTTCCTGCCAAAACCATGGGAGCTGAAACTTGTGGAGATGGTGCTTTGGGGGCCCCCTATGTTTTCTCCATGTCTGCTCACTAGAAAAGGAAAGATTGCAGCTTCCCCGCAGCGAAAAAGCAAAATAAATGTCTCTATCAATTGAAAAACGCAATTGGGATGCAGCCGCACTGAAAAGACAAGAGAAACCCCGCCAAGGCCCAGGTCCGCGATCTGACAACCTGTGAGGCGGAAAAGCTGCACTGAGAAAGGGAAAGGAGAAACCTCTTACTGTCGGAAGATGCAAAAACCAAGGCAGAGTCCTGAGGCACTATATCTTAAAGTCGCAGAGTCTGCAAGCTTCCCTTTGTTGTGGCTTGCCTCTTTTTTTTTTCTTTTTTAAGTAGCTTAAAGCTACAGCACAACCTGAGGGCTGATGTAAGAAATCTATTGAAAGGACAGCCAGAACCCCAAAATAAGGGACTGGCTGGCTGAGAGGGAAAGGGCCCGGACCACTGAGCTTTTGACCCAACTCTGTACCCTACCCACCGAAGGGCCCAGTGTACAGCAAAGCAGGCCCTGCCTCCTGCTCTTTTCAATTTTTATGAGGCCAGTGACCCAGCCAGAGCCCTGGAATGCTTAAGGGAAGCTCACTGTCCTCTCTTTCTTCTGTATCAGCTTTAGATTGGCTTTTGTGTTTTGTTTTGGAAGTAGCCTTGAGAAGTGATTAAATATCAATCCAGTGGAGTTCAGCCATGCGGGAGGCTCCAACCTAGCTGCCAGGAACTGAGATACTGGTTTCTGGTGATCGAGGAGGGAGTTCTTCTACTGTGATATCAGAAATCTGATATGCTCAGTTCCAAGCTGCTGGTGGACACAGATAACGCACAAGTACTGGACTGGACTGGAGGGATGATTAGGAAAGTCTTGACTGTATAACAGAAATTAGGACAGCTAACAAATTTGGTGACTGAATAGTATGGTGATTTCATTTACCCCTATTACTGATGAGAAATGTTATTTTAGGACATGCTAGGGAGGTAAAGTTTGTAGATGAAATAAATGACTGCTTCATGCAGCAGATGATTAGAAAATCAACAAGAGGGGGAGATATTTTAGATATTTTAGACTTAGTCCTCAGTGGAACACAGGATTTGGTGTGAGATTTTATTTTTTTTATTTTTATTTATTTAACCGGTTTTCTATAACATCTTATCCTTCATTCAAAGCAGTTTACATTGTAACTTAGACTGCTTACACTATAACAACAAAGTTGGGAGGGAATATTTCTTACAGGGCAATTTAAAAGGTCATAACTTATATATATATATATATATATATAGATAGATAGATATAGATAGATAGATAGATTTTTTTTTTTTTTTTAAAGTGCCATCAAGTCAGTGTTGACTCATAGCGAACCAGCTACCTCTGGGTTTTCTTGGCAATGTATCACCGGAAGTAGATTGCCAACCTTTTCTTCCGAGGCAATGGAGGGTAGTGACTTGCCCAAGGAGTGCCAGTGGGAACTGAACCCTTGATCTTCTGGGTATGAGGCAGTTGCTCTAACCACTAGGCTACTCCTCCACTAACTTATATACAGAACATAATATTGCACGTCAGGTTCTCTCTCATAGCAGATGTCCTGGGGTGATCAAGGTGTGGTCAATTACTGTTCCTTTACCGAGGGCTAAGTAACTTTCCCGAAGTGTTCTGTGTATAGGAATGTTTTCAGCTTTTTTTTTGTCTTTACTGTCTACCATGGCTCTTATTGTCTTCTAAGAGGGAGTTCCATAGTGTCGGGGCAGAGAGAAAATGCTCTTCTGGAAGTGATCTGCTTGGACTTTTGGTATGTGGTGGGTGTGAATCAGATTTCTATTGTTGTTCCTTCTGGTAAGGTATCTGGGTCTCTTACGATTAGGTCTTGCAGGATGTCCACTGAGGAATACTGTAAGATTTTGGAGATGTTGAGCTTCTTCATCTTAAACCTAGTGCTGGAGTGCATTAGGAGCCAGAGTAGTTGGTAGAGTATGGGAGTGATATGATCATGTTTTGTTGTCCAGGTAGAGATACGGGCCGCTGTGTTCTGTGCCAACTGGAGTGGATGCTTTCTGAGGTCCTGGTACAGCGAGCTGCAGTAATCAAGAATTGGGGTGACAATGGCTTGGCATACTGTATGGAAATGATCCTGACTGAGAAATGGCTTTAGTTTTCAAATGGTTTTCATTTTGTGGTAGGCGTTCATAGTGGCCTTTTTTATGTGGGACTGTAGGTTTAGGTTTTGTTCCAGAGTGACTACTAAATATCTGACTTTATGTTTTTTTACTGTTATAGTCCTGTGCAGCATTCTTTTTTTACTGTTATATGCCTGTGTTGCACATTAATTGATTGTGGGGGATTGAATGAGGTGTCTCTTGTGATGTAGAGGGCTTCTGTTTCTTGTAGTTTATAGTTAGGTTCTTGTTGCTGAGCCATATAATATATCCTCCAGGCAAAAGTTATTGCTTGGGTAAGATACTGGTTGAGTGGGAGGCGACAAAGGGTACAAGTAAATGGAGCTCACTCTGAGGAGGAGGTTGTTACCAGTAGAGTGCTTCAGGGATCTTGCCCTTGGTCTGATTCTTTTTAACATCTTTGTTAGTGATATTCCGGAAGGGCTGTCAGGTAAGGTTTGCCTCTCTGCGGATGATACCAAAATCTGCAAAAGGCACTCAGGAAGATGTAGATAACATGAGGACGGATCTAGCTAAGCTTGAAAAAAGGTCTAGAATTTGGTAACTGAGATTTAATGTTAAAAAATGCAGGGTCATACATTTGGATTGCAGCAATCCAAGAGTGTGATACAGTATATGGGTGAAGTACTTATGTCCACAAAATAAGAGCAGGACCTAGGCATGATTGTGTCTGATGATCTTAAAGTAGCTAATCAGGTAGAAAAAGCAATAGCTAAAGCTAGAAGGATGCTTGGGTGCATAGGGAGAGGACTGGCCAATAGGAGAAAGGAGGTGATAATGCCTCTGTATAAGTCCTTGATGCAACCTCATTTGGGGTATTGTGTGCAATTCTAGAGACCGCACCTTCAAAAGGATATAAAGAGGTTGGAGACGGTACAGAGGGTGGCTACTAAAATGGTTAGTGGTCTTTGTTATAAAACATATAAGGACAGACTTAAGGATCTTAATATGTATAGTTTGGAGGAAAGGCAGGATAAAGGTGATATGATTGAGAGGTTTAAATATCTCCATGGCATAAATGCACAGGAGGAGAGCCTCTTTCAACTGAAAGCAAGCTCTGCTATGAGGGGAGACAGGATAAGCGTGAAAGGGGATAGGCTCAGGAGTAATATGCGGAAATATTTCTTTATGGAAAGAGTGGTAGATGTGTGGAATAGTCTCCCATTGGAGGTGGTAGAAATGAGGACAGTATCTGAATTCAAAAAAACATGGGACAAATACAGAGGATCTCTAAGGAAAAAAGAGGACCGTAGTAGTGGTTGATATGGAAGGGCAGACTAGATAGGCCATGTGGTCTTTTTCTGCAGTCATGTTTCTATGTTTCTATTTTGTTATGGCTGAGTGGTCTGGTTTGTCCAGGTCAATTGGGGTGTATATCATGATATCGTCGGCATATAATGTAAAGATGTAAAGGTGTTGGGATTCCTTTGCAACAGCTACCATAATGCTCTAAATAACAAAATAAAATAATGTGATTCAATTTGATTTAATAATTTTATGGAGGATACTAAGGAAATCTATTATATTAGTATTTAACTTTCAAAAGGCAGGCTATGATAAAATAAGAAAAACAGTCAAAGAACTTAAAGGAGCAGCTGCAAAGGTTAAGAGTTTTTATATCAGGTGTGGATGATGCTTAAAAATACATTCCTGGAAGTCCAGTACAGATATAGTCCACGCAGTAAAAAAAAAAAAAAAAAAGCAGAAGGAAGGCAAATGACTGCCAGCATGATTAGAAGGTGAAGTGAAAGAGGCTATCACAGCCAAAGGAACATCTTTCAAAAATGGATAACAAATCCAAATGAAGAAAGCAATATTACCTACATGTAGCAGATGTTTTCCGTAAATAGCAGTCACACAAGTGGGTAGCATCATCTGAGAGGCCAGGATGGAACAGTTATCCCAGCTCTTCCTGTGCACAGCAGTCCCTTCAGCTCCTCACTTTGTACCCTACATTCAAGCATAAGCATGATAAGAGGAATTATGTGCCTTATCAATTCTGCTGTCTATAGAAAACACCTGTTACATGTAAGCAACATTGATTTTTCCATCAACATGCAGGACTGAATCAGGCACATATGTTGGTGACTCCCAGACTTAGGTAGGCTCAGCACCTGTGCAACAATTTTATTCTAGGAGCAGTCTCAGAAAAAGAAAGTAAGACCTGCCAGCCAGCTCCAGACGATCATCAATAGGGCCAACACACAATTTAAAAATATGGAGGGAGGGCTAGGCAGGTAGCTCACAGATAGGAGCTAGCAAAGTAGCTTCTAGGGAAAATGAAAGCCTTCTGGAGCTGAGACGAGCACCAAGTCATAGCTGGCATAATAAGCAACAAGCTACTATGAAAATGGATAGAACTCATTTTGTTAGTGGAATGGCAATTCTTGAGGGATCAAAGAAAAGGAGGAGTCATCCCATAGGAGTTGTATGCAACTGAGATATTTCTCTGCAGGATTGGAGATTCTGCTTAGGAGCAATGACACTGTGTGGCTGGGTGGGTCGACAAAGCTAAATGTGAGCACCAGCTACCCCATATCTGTAGCTGCACATGCTCTGTGCAGCAAACATAACCAGTGGGGTATGACCCCAGGGACCCACTTCATCCCAGTCCCTTTGAGACTTCCTACAAAGCAGAATGCAGGTGGTGTTGCTGTGTGGACGTCTATGGAGTTGAGTAGAAAGGAGGAAGGAGGAACTGTTCACTGTTACTGAAGTAAGCATTTTTGTGGAAAAACAAACAAAACAAAAACAAAGGTGAATCCAATAAGAAACATAATGAGAAGAGAGTAAAGGTGAAAGCCTACATGATGAAGGCTCGATCTGAATTATATATGTATTCTTTTCTTTAAAAGGGCAAATTCAGCAAAGAAGGGTAGCTTGCTTTCGAGTAAACAGAGGAGTGAATTGCACAGGTACAACATGGCAACTGCAGGAAGAAGGTAGCTTCTTAATTAGGGAGTCAGGAAAATAGAAGTTCTGCAACAGAAGCTAGACATGGATTTAACTTGTGTGTTTTACTAGGGCAAGTATAGGCAAAGCACAAACCAGGTACAACTCTAGAGAGTTTAAAAAGTTAGTGACTGGCTGAGGAACACAGGGGCTAAATATTTGTCCCAAATGAGAAAGGGCAATAGTGGGAATCAAGTTTTCTGAGCTCAGCCAAGTTTTAAGCATGCCTACAGTAGGGGAAACTGTTAAATAAATCTGAAATATCTAAAGTTAGGGCTTGAAAAATCTCACATGGCAGGTTACCACGGCACCTAAAAATTGCACCTTGGCGCCCAGGATTTCATGTCCCTGAAAGCTGTAGCCAACAGGGGACCCCATCTGCCGCTAGCGGAAGATTAACTTCGGCCATGGAAAGCTGCTGAAAAACGGCACGTGCACACTTTCCCCGCTGCAATTGGCTCTGTGCATGGATGAGCCCAGCAGTGGAGGAAGTTCAGGTGATTTCACAAGCCTTGAAACCATGACATCACCCCAAATTCATCTACCGTGGAGCTCAACAATGGACTGAGCCGATCGCGGTGAGGGAAGTATGCACCGTGCTGTTATCCAGCAGCTGTATTCAGCCACAACAATGGGTGAGAGAGAGACATACACACTTGGGATAGGGGTCATGAGAAAGACTGTGGGAAGCCTGGAGTAGGGATCATGAGAGAGAGAGAAGAGAGAGAGACAGCCTAATGAAGCCAGGGGGTGGGGGTGGGGTACATGAGAGAAGATAGAATGAGGTGAAGCCTGGTGGGGGGCATGAGAAAGATTGTTGGACACCTGGGGAAGGATAATAAGAGGGAGAGAGACTATTGAAATCTTGGGGTGAGTCATGAGATGAAGAGAAACTGGGTGAAGTCTTTAGGGGGGTTATATGAGAGAGAGAGAGAGAGAGAGAGAGAGAGAAGCCTTGGGGAGGGCATAAGAAAGACTGTGGGAAAACGGGGGGGGGGGGTCATGAAAGAGAGAAAGAGAGAGATTAGGTGAAGGCTGTAGAAGGCTATGAGAAAGAGAGAGAGAGAGAAACTGGATGATAGCTGGGCAGGAGACATGAAGATTTTATTGCTTCATGTATTACCAGGCAATGGTGATACATGAAACAAAAAAGTAAGTTGCCTCAAGTTCAGCTATAAAGGGTCACCAATATGCTTCTGACAACATACTTCTTGAAGTTGATAGAGGGGAGGAGGAGCTGGGCCACTGCCTTCTGCTGGCACATAAAGGGCTTTCTTTTCCCACAGAAACTGGAAAAACAGTAAATCAGGCCCTTAAAAAAAAGACGGGGTTACTGTGACAGGTCTAGGCAGCTGGCTACTAAATTTTTAAGCTGGCTTCTTGATTCCAAGAAAATCAGTCAAGACCTGTCTAAAGTAGTCCATATAATAGTGCTAGAGGCAACAGCTTCAGCCAATATGGCTGCTGAACGGACTAAAGCCAATAAGAAGCTTGATCACGAAAAGAAATGGAATTTATGGAGATGTTATGCATACATGGAAACAAATGGGATTAGTAAGCCACCATGCAGGGTAAAAACACTATTTAATTTACCTTTTGTGCTTATCGTCATTGGAGAAAAAAGAAAAATGGAATACAATGGGAAAACTGTCATGGGCTGCAATAATTTCTTTATTAGTCAAATAAGCTTTTCAGAAGGCAAAATGATCTCTCACCTATCAATACTTGTTTCTCCGCAATAGCCTCATGGTTAACTGAGAATCTTCTTAACATTCAAAAAACTGCTGCAGTTTCTCTCTCTAATTTTTCCACAGTAACATCTCTTTGCCCTCAGATTCAGGACATTCCGATTTCCCTTATGCCCTCTCTTAAATATCTGGGTGTGCTTCTCAACTCTTCCTTAACTTTTCATGATCACATAAGCTCCATCATAAAATGCTCCTCTTTTTCTCTCCATGAAATCAACTCTATTTGTCCTTTTCTCTCCCTGCCTGCACTTGCTACTGTCCTCCTTAGTCTGGTCATCTACACTGGCATTCCTGAATACGAACTCTACTGCTTACAGATCATTCAAAATTCTGCCATTGGATTATTATCCAATGCCTTAAAACACGACCATATTACTCCGTTGCTTATTCAACATCCATGGTTGCCAATACATTACAGAATACAAAATCCGGCGCCAGTCGGGCGCGCCCGCGCCTTGCGGGCCCGCGCCTGAGGGCCTCGCTAGAGGGCCCTTTGGCGTGGCCCTTAGGCAGTGGCCTCTCCAATCATACGACAGACAGAATCCTGAACTCGAACACCCTTCCAACAGCAGAGCTCCCCCAGGGTCGAGCTCGAGTACCACATCCTCACTGCAACCTCTCAATCGCAAGTACACCTGCTAACAAACTTTCAAACAGACTTGGTGACTTAAATTATGTAAATTCTTCTTTTCAGCTTAGATTACAAACCTAACTAATGCAATCTACTTTGCTTTAAGGATCTACTGTTGCCTGTAATACCTAGTAGTCTACAACGTACTGTAGCTAGTGTTATAACCAATACAAATCACTGTGCTTCACAATATACTGTTGCCAATATTCTAACCTAATAGAACCCACTGTGCTTTAATGCCGTACTGTTGCCAGTATCCCACAATTTTTGATTGCGTTTCAACATTATCAAACATACTAAATTATGCATTATAACATTACTGTTGCCAGTAATGTGCTCTAAAGAAGTTCCATGCTGCTTATAACATTACTGTTGTCAGTAATGTGCTCTAAAGAACTTCCATACTGCTTCCAGTTATACAATTAATCTATCATAGCTCAAACTATTCTCCTAGCATACTCGACCTAATTGCTTATACTATGGTCAGTAAATACAATTGATTGTTGTAATATCTGATATCAGCAGTACATCATTACTGTTGTCAGTATCTACAATTGACTGTTGTTATAGCTGATATCATCATAATCTGTATACACTGTTCTCATTTCCCCCTCAGTTGGTAAACTGTTGTCTGTACCTAGCTAAACTCCAGTGAAATATCTTTGTCTAACCAGAGTGCACTTTTCACTTTGTAAGCTTCTGCAACATTTCTCTGTAGCTAACTTAACTCCAGTGAACTGTCTTCCCCTAGCCAGACATTAAACTCTTCTCCACAGAAAACCACAAACATTATCTTGAAAATCTCCCTCTCAAGCAATTTTCCTCACATCCACGCAATGGCCCTCCACAGCAAGATTTCATTAGCCCTATACCTCCTCCTCATAGGTCTGATACCAGATATCTTAGCTCTAATTTCTTCAGGCAATTCCATACCTACCTTACATAACAATTGGCGAAAGTGGTCAGGCACCAATCACCACAATGGAAATTGGGACCACCGTTCACACCACCATTATCTATTATACATTCCTCTTCAGCACACTACAAAGTTAAATACAGAAAACTACAATCAACCATGCCCTCTCAAATGTGCCCTCATTAATGCTCGCTCTCTCCGTAAAAAATGGCCAGCTGTCACAGACATAATCACTTCTTATAACCTTGACATACTTTATGGTCACCGAAACATGGCTGTCGCCCGAAGATAATATAATTCTCAACCAACTCCTCCCCAACAACTTTGAGGTCTTCACCAGCAGCAGACAAGGCAAAAGAGGTGGAGGGGTACTTATCCTCGCCAAGACTGAACTCCAACTTAAAATGGTCGACTCCTCCACCAACAACCACCTCGAAACTCTCTATCTCTAACAACCTCTACTCTATAAACTTAGTCTACAGAGCGCCATCATCATCCCCAGATGATCTGTCAACTATTATAAACCTCGCCTCCAACTCACAGAATCCAAACAGACCCAACTGGATCTTAGGAGACATTAACCTACCGTCGCTACAAGACAACCATTCTGACGCCTTCATAGACGCTCTGGAAACCCTAGGCTACAAGCAAGTTGTTCAACAACCCACACATTCTAAAGGTAACATCCTTGATCTCATATTTGCTCCACTATCCGCCCTCAAGCAACTTCAAAATATTATACTAGCAATAACAGATGTCCCATGGTCAGATCATAATCTCATTATGTTCCTGATTCCCATTCAAAAGAAGCAATATCCTGTTGACAAGAACCTAAACAAATATGCAAATACCACATCCAGAAGCTTCCAACCTTTTAACAGGGAACAGATCCTCGAGGAAACCGACGCACTCTTTAAAGACTCTACCCTAAACCTGGAAGAGATCATCACTTCTTGGAACAACAGACTCAACCGCCTATCATCTCGTCCACCCAGAAACAAGCCCTCAAGAAGAAGAGCTACTGCACCTTGGTTTACCTCAGATCTAAAAGACTCCCTAAAACTTTTGCGAAAACTCGAGAAGAAATGGAGGAGGTCACGCACCAATACCAATCAAACCGCATACATGCAACATCTTGACGCTCACCGTAAAGCCATTTCAGAAAAAATGAGACTATATCATACAGACACCCTAAAACGTGCTATAAACAAACCCCACGATCTATTTACCCTTGTCAAGAAATTAGCCAAGGAACCTTCACAAGAACACCAGTGCGAAATCAACCCACAAGAATATGCCCTTTACATACAATCTAAGATGTGCTGTACAAATAAAATTACAATACCCCCTATCCCGAATATTCATGGGCTCCCAGCTCCCTTAGCCTCATTCTCCACCCCTTCGCTGAAGCTAATTGAAGATATAATCTCATCTCTTAACTTATCCACAGCACACTTATCCGTGTCCAGCCTTTTGGATAAAGGACCTTCGCAAAGAGCTTGCTCCAATAATATCCAGGATCATAAGCCTATCTTTTGACACCGGCTCATTCCCTTCTGCCCTCAAACAGACTTCTATCAGACCTCTTCTAAAAAACCTCAAGTTAGATCCACAAAAAACGGACTCTTACCGACCCATTTCCAGCATACCCACTCTTGCCAAAATAATCGAAAAAATAGCCTACAGACAACTGCAAGACCATATCGACACTGAAGCGCCTTTGGATACTTGTCAACATGGATTCAGGGAATCCCACGGGGTCGAAACCCTCCTCACCTCACTTCTCAACAGCCTAAACCTTGGTATCGATAACATCAAACAGGGCTTTGTTCTCATCTTTTTAGATATTGCGGCTGCTTTTGACTCGGTTTGTCACGAGCTTCTCATTATCCGCCTAAGAGAGAAGGGCATTTGTGGAAAGGCTCTCGACTGGTGCATCTCATACCTCTCTGAGAGATGGCAGCAGGTTCACTCAAATGGTGAAACATCTGATCCGTTTCACCAAGGTCAAGGAGTCCCGCAAGGTTCCTCTTTGTCATCACTTTTATTCAACATCTACATGCAACCCTTATGCAACATTATCAGGTCCTTCAGTGTCAACTATATGATTTATGCTGATGACGTGCTACTATATATTCCGTTCTACATAGATAAGATGAACCTTACCCCCATAACCAACTGTTTTAACGCCATCTCAAATTGGCTACTGACCCAAAACCTCAGAATCCAGAACAAAAAAACAGAGGTCCTTTTTATCTCAAGGAACTCTAAATTCACACCACCCACATTCCTTGAAGTTCAAGATGCCAAGCTGCAAGTAAAATCCCACATCCGATACCTTGGAGTGACCCTGGATCAAAATCTAGATATGAAGTCCCACATAGCCAATACTGTAAGGTCAGTTTATTTCAAGATCCGCTCCCTCAGACACCTCTGCCGACTGATTGATCCAGATGACTTCCGTACAGTCTACCAGGCCCTAATTATCCCACACTTTGACTTCGCAAACTGTATACTACAGGGGCTCCCCCAATCCACCCTTAACCCGCTTCAACTAGCATTAAACAGCGGAGCAAAAGTGCTTTTCGGAGTACCTAAAAGAGAACATGTAACACCTCTCCTGAAACAATTACACTGGCTCCCTATCCAAGCGAGAATCACCTTCAAGACCCTGCTACTAGCCTTCAAAGCTCAAAAAGGACTTGCTCCCTCTTCACTATCAGATTTGATCCAACCAATCCCTTCCAATAGGCTTCGAAGAACTACGGAACTAAACATGCTAAAAGTTCCAAAAGAGTCCTTAAGATATATCTCCGCAACTGTAAACCGATCCTTCAGTTTATGCGCTCCAAAAATGTGGAACACCCTCCCACCACACATTAGGGTCATCGCTGATCTCTCCCAGTTTAAAAAGGCCTTGAAGCACCACCTGTTCATCAAATACTTCCCAGTGAACACAGTAACACAAGCTCACTCAAATAGCACCAATCCTATTCTTAACACGCAACCCCTGCTAACCCATTAACACTTCATACCCCGCTCATACTACAAAGCTCTTTTCATGTACTACTCCGTCCATATGTATATAGTTCAATGACTATTACTCATTGTAAATAATTACCCCGGTTACCCAAGTTTTTGTTCCTGTTCCATGTAAAAAACAGATAATATGTATCTTATCTGATGTTTTATTGTTCTTTGTAAACCGCGCTGATTATAAATAGTGCGGTATATAAGAGACGTTAAATAAATAAATAAATAAAGATTTTCATATTGGTGCACAAAGCCTTCTACTGTGGTATACCCTTCTATCTTTCATCCCTGACTATTCCTCTTACTTCCCCCATATGGCCCTTCTTTCAGGTCACACTAATAGTCTCTTTCTTCCCTCTGCTACCCAGGCCAGATATGAATCCACCAGTTATTCCGCTGTTTACTTTCTTGCTCCTTACTTATGGAATAACCTCTCCCCAGCTCTCCGTTTGGAACCCACCTATGTTAAATTCAAAGCCTTGCTGAAAACGCAAGCTTCAGTTACCAGAAGAGCACAGTGATGTATGACTCATTGATTGATTGAAAGTGGAGCATTGAATTGTAAGAGGAAGGGGAAGAAAGGGTAAAGCATAGTTACTCACCTGTAACAGGTGATCTCCGAGAACAGCAGGAATTTAGTCTTCACATATGGGTATCGTCGGTACCGACGGAGCCTGCACGGGAATGCTCCCCAGCATCCAATAGGAATGCTTTTGGGAACATCCCTCAGTACATGAGAGCTGCCTTCCCGCCTTTCCAACTGTCCCTCTTCAGTTAAGTTTGTAGCTGAGTGAAAGGATAGAGGAAGAGAGGAAAGAGACAGAGACAGAGAGATAGAGAAACAACTCCTAGGGGAGGTGGGTGGGTTGTGAAGACTAAATTCCTGCTGTTCCCAGAGATCACCTGTTACAGGTGAGTAACTACGCTATCTCCAGGAACAAGCAGGAATATAGTCTTCACATATGGGGACTCCCTAGCTGAAGATGCCAGGGAGATGACCACAGGAAGCTGCCACCTATGGTGAGGTGGGCCATGCTTCCTCCCATGGATCTCTGGCATCCCACCAGGGTTGGTGGGTAGGAGTTGTATTACGTTTGAAAGAGATTTTGAAGAACAGCCTGGCCAAAGAAGGCATCCCGATGGGAGGCTTTATCTAGGCAGTAGTGGGCTGTGAAGGTATGTACCGAAGCCCAGGTGGCTGCTCGACAAATGTCATCAGTAGACACAGAGTGAAGGTTAGCCATAGAGGCTGACATAGCTCTCACATTATGAGCTTACTCTCATAAGCAAAGGATATGCACTGTGCAATCCATTTGGATAAAGTCCTCTTGGAGACTGGAAGTCCCAAATGACTAGAATCAAAAGCAATAAAAAGTTGAGAAGACTTTCTATGTTGCTGTGTTCTTTGTAGGTAAAAAGCCAAGGCTCTTTTACAGTCCAAAGTGTGAAGGTTCTTCTCTGCATTAGAGGCATGCGGCCTAGGAAAGAATACAGGAAGCTAAATCACTTGTTTTAATGAAAAGGCAAAACCACCTTTGGCATAATGTGTGGATGAGTTCTGAGGACAACCTTATCATGATGAAACCTAGTGTAAGGAGGATCAGCCACTAACGCTTGCAATTCACTAATGCAACATGCAGAGGTGATTGCAATTAGGAAGATGACCTTCCAGGACAAAAGCTTTAGGGTAGTAGTGGCTAAAGGTTCAAAAGGCGGCTTCATGAGCTGCCCAAGAACTAGATTTAAATCCCACGCCACCGGTGGTGGTTTGATGGGAGGTTTTGTTAAAAGAAGACCTCTCATAAATCTGGATATGAGAAGATGAGAGGAAATTGGTTGTCCATTTAGAGGCTTATAGGAGGCTGTAATTGCGCTAAGATGGACTCTGACTGAATTGGTCTTTAGACCAGAATTTGATAAATAAAGTAGATACTCTAGTATCGACTCCAAAGCTATCACCAGGGGGTTTAACCCCTTCTGAGAACACCATATAGTGAAACATTTCCACTTGAAGGCGTAAGATCATCTTGTGGAAGGTTTTCTAGAAGCCTGAAGGATATCCTTTACCTGTTGAGAAAGGTTGAGATCCTGAAGATTTAAGCTCTCAGCAACCAGGCCATGAGATGCAGGGAATGGGGATTCGGGTGCCATAGCATCCCGCTCTCCTGGGAAAGGAGATCTGGAGCACAGCCTAACTCCAGAGGTGCAGCTTGAGAGAGGTGTAGAAGCAGGGGATACCACGTTTGGCGTGGCCACCATGGCGCTATGAGGATCATATGACCTCTGTCTCTCTGAAGCTTGAAAAGTGTTTTGGGAATGAGGGGAATAGGTGGGAAGGCATAGAGGAAGTCCTGACCCCAGTGAAGGAGGAAGGCATCCCTTGCCTGGCAATTGGTAGCCGTAATCCTGGAACAGAATCGGGAAGTTTGGCATTTAGTGGACTTGCAAAGAGGTCTATGTCTGGAGTCCCCCAGATGTGAAATATCTTTGTCACCTGGTCTTGGTGGAGAGACCATTCGTGAGGCAACAATACTCGGCTGAGTTTGTCTGCCCAAAGGTTTTGAATGCCTGGAAGATATACCACGAGAAGGTGGATTTGATGCTCTCTGGCGAGGGCCCACAGTCATAAAGCTTTGTTGTATAACAGAGAGCCTGTTCCGCCCTGCTTGTTCACACTGAACATGGCTACTTGATTGTCCGTTTGAACTAGGACTGTCTTGTAGCTGAGCTGGGCATGGAATACTCGAAGAGCTAAATAGATTGCTCTTAATTCCAGGAGGTTTATGTGAAGACAAGCCTCCTGTGGAGTCCAGGTGCCCTGGGTAGAGAGATGATGCAGGTGTGCTCCCCAATCCACCTGTGATGCATTTGTTGCTAGGATGGCCTGGAATAGGGGTTGCTGGAAAGGAGACCTGTCGGGTATATTCGTAGCACAAAAATAAGTTAGACTCTCTGTTGTTGTCTAGGGGAGATAGCTACTAATATACAGCCCCAAAGTTCGGGAGTTATTCTGGTAATGAGCCACGAAAGAATTCTGTTCTGCAGATATATATTAGACTTTATTATAGGCAACCAAATAGAAAAATATACAAACACACATATATGGCTAATTAGAAACATAAAGTAACAATTTGTTATTGTACAGATATACACTTGGACAACGTAAGAATTACAGACTAGTAAACCAGACGTCACTGATTCGCTCTGCACTTAGGAAAAGCAAGAAATATATTGCTAACCCCTTTTGCCCATCCAGGAGAGGAGAGATAAGTCAGTACCTTAGCTCCGACGGTAGAGACAGCTTCGTCCAAGGATGCAGCTGTTAGCTAATGCCGGCTCCAGCCCCTTCAGAGGCGAGCCGCAGTAAGTCCGAACCGGAGGGATCAGTGAAAGTCTTATCTCAGACCTGTGGAGGACGGCCTAGCCCACACGTCTGGCGAAAGGCTCAGGGCTCAGGAATCAGGTACGCCGTGCACAGCAGCAGGACCGGTGCAGGTCTATGTCCAGGTGGGGAGAAAAACCCCCAACTCCTTCTCTCACCGCTACTTAGAACTAGCTAACTTTTTCCAGCGCAGAATGCAGAATTCTGTGTGAGAATCCTCCGTCATAGGTCCGATGATTGGTGGGCACCAGGCAGTCTGAGGTATTCTCAGCGAATCAGAAGGTAGATGATGCGCAGCGTCTTGCAAACAAAGGAGCCATGGTAAAAGTCAGGCAGAAGCAACAGTATGTAACGTCTGGGCATGTACAAGTGTCCAAGGCCAGCCACGGACAATAGCCTCTGTATGCATGCACACTTAGAAACGCTGATCCAGCATTTGCTTGGAAGACAGGCTTATAGCTGAACACAGCAAAAGTGAAGTGAAGAATCCATCTTGTTTGGTGCAGTTTGGTTCAGGCCTGAGTTGCAGAGCAGGCCAGAGATTTGCATGTAGAATTGCAGGGGTACCAGCCCTACATCTCCCCCCCCCTTGTAAGATGGAGGATGCTACAAGGGAGTACACTCCATCGTACAAAGCCTAACTAGCAGTACTACCGTGCAGGTCAGAACCAAATGACAAATGATTGACTAAGACATGATAAGTGGATAATACTTCAAGCACAATATGCATGAAAGCAATACTGCATGAGGAATAATGCAGGTGAACTTCAAACTCAAGAGCATAGATCGTATCCAAACCAAAAATGCATAGCAGTAATGCAATATAATGGGTTAGTGCAACACTAAGGTGAACACTCAAAAGTAATGAGAAGCCATGTGTAACTGTGTTAGTAAAATGAACACATGCTATCTATGAAAGAAAAAAAACAACTCAATTAAGAGTAATGGATAACTTTCAAAGAAAATGGTGACACTTATTCAAAAGTGTGACGTTCCAGCAAATCCTGCAGACGCATGGCAGGCAGCAGAGGTGCAGGATGCATAGAGCGACGAAGAGCACGAATCTGCCTCTGTTGATACAAAGAGATAAGAAACTGTAGCACCAACAGAAAGAAAAGACCAGGAACAATGACATGTGACATAAAATCAGTTTGCAAAATGTCCACATCTCGTGAATCAAAGTTATAATCAGCAATGGCAAGGGCGTCCTGGTCAATGGACAGTTCAACTGTGTGAGAGTCCTTATAGTCCAAAAGATAGTTCAAGGCTGCAGTGAAGTCAATCTCATGACCGCGAAACACATCCAAAATCTGGAGCTCTGTCGAAACAGGGTCAGCATCAAGATAAAACAAGGAAACTCCACCAACATTAACAATGGAGTTCTTGGGAACATCAATCAAGCAAACATTGCAGGGTAGAGGAACTCTATTATGAATGTCATGTTTATTCATGGTGACCAGGAGTTCACTCAAAGGGGTGCTAACCAGCCAAACATTGTTGACAACAGCAACTTTCGTCTCTGAAAAGTCATCGTACTTGGTCATGGTAACTTTACATTGTTCTTTCACATTTTCAGCAGACAACCCACAAAGAGCTGTAGAAGTGTCCTTCAGGAAAGGGTTACCAGGACATAACCAATGAATGTCTTTAGAGCGTTGGCACATGCCAAGATTAGGCACCACGTATATTAGTGATGCGTGCAACAGACGACGCAAAATGTTTCTGTAAAACATGTCGGGGATCTAGGGACACAAAAACTTTGTGTGACAGTCTGGGACTGTGTAATCAGGAAACCAGGCGCATCCTGTAGCACGACACCAGAAAGAGGCCAGGTTCAATCAATCTGGCAACCTCGGATCCCGCTAACATCAAAATCAGGAACAGGACCTTCAAAGTCCGGTACTCCATCTGTAAAAGAAAACAAACAGGCTATCCCGCCTCAAGGTTAGCATCACTCACTTCAGCAAGAGGTTCGTCAGGAAGGAACTTACTGGGATGACATGGTCTAAGCTGATTAATGTGGACCCATTTAAGGGAGCCTTCCCTCTCAGTACTGGACTTCATTCGAATTTGATAAGCAACAGGGGAGGCTTTATCCACAATAGGAAATGGACCGTTCCAGCTAGGTAGAAATTTACAGTCTTTGACCTTATTCTTACCAAAATTGTAGTAGAATACCTTATCGCCAATCTGGTATTCTTTAGAGGTAGTCCTCAAATCATAGTAGGCCTTCCTACCCCTAGCAGCAGTGTCCAAATTCTTTTGGGCAAAGGCAAAGGCACTTTGCAAGTGTTGTCTTAAATGGGCAACATATTCATGAGCAGTTGTAGCAGCAGCGAGATTCACATCATTAGTCCTGTAAAGAAGATGAAGGGGTAAAACCATGTCCCTACCTGTCATCATCTCAAAAGGGGACACACCAGTAGCACGATGACGCGTGGCTCTGATAGCCATCAGGACCAAGGGCAGTTTGATGTCCCAGTCCTTCCCAGAGGAAGAAACATACTTTTTCAAGATACTGATGATAGTTTTGTTTGCTCTCTCCACTTGTCCAGAGGATTGTGGACGATAAGCAATGTGGACTTTGGCCTTCACACCTAGTACCTTCCACAGATGCTTAATGACTTGTCCTGTGAAGTGGGAACCCTGGTCGGATTCCACTCGCATGGGGAGGCCCCACCTGCTGAAAACATGGTTTAACAACAAGGTGGCCGTGGTCTCGGCGGTACAGTTGGGTGCTGGGATGCACTCAACCCACTTAGTAAATAAGCAGGTAACTGTCAACATATATTTGTTGCCTCGAGAGGATCGGGGCACGGGGCCGATCCAATCAATCTGGAGATCAGACCAAGTCATGGTCAGACCTCTGTTTCTCAAAGGTGCTCTATGAGAAGGAGCTGCAGGTTGAAATCTGCAACAGGTCAGACAACCTTTAGTATACAATTGTACATCTTGGTACATGTGGGGCCAGTAGGCCACCTGTTTCAACGTTTCATAGGTTATTCGGTCACCTCTATGACCGGCACAAGGCTCATCATGCGCGTGCTGTAACATGACTCCTCGGAAGGCCCGAGGTACCACCCATTGCACAATACCATGCTTACTCATCCGTATCAACAGATCTTTCTGGAGTTGGAACATGTCCTTGGAGATGTAGAGGATCCTCAGTTCCTCATCGTCCTGACAATCCTCCAGAGTTAATGGGTGTTCCTGGGGGTTCTGCAGAAAAAGGTAGAAACGTCCAAGAGTAGGATCTTGTTTCTGGGCTTGCACGAGGTCGAGATCTGTGCTCTCGCCACACCATTGAACCACAGGGGGCATGGTGGATAATTGAGCTTGTCGCCGGGTAACCACCGTCACCAGTTGAAGCCCATTGGTCTCGGGAGCCTCCAACTGCCAGAGGTCTCCAGAGACAGCACCCTCCTTGGCAAGCTGATCAGCTAGATCATTTCCAATCTTGTCAGGATTATCAACACGGGAATGACCTTTCACTTTCTTCCAGTAGATGGTCATGTCATTTTCATGAGCTACCTTGTCCAAGGCCAGAATCAATCCGGCATGTTTGACAGGTTTCCCTTTGGAATTCAGCATATTGTTAGCTTTCCAAATGGGTAAGTGGGAAACAAAATTCTGTCGGACGTAGTCTGAATCAGTACAGATGGTTAGGGTGTGAACCCCTCCCTGAGCAGCAGACTGGAGAGCTGCCAGGGCTGCAGCTAGCTCTGCATACTGATTAGTCTTGGTACCTAGACGGTACTTGAAGGGTTCACAAGGGTGTTTCTGGTTCCAAACCACACCTATACCTGCTACCAGTTCATGGTCAGGCTCTCGACGGTAAGCACAACCGTCCACATACACCTTGGGGTAGCCTTTACAGAGGTTCTCATCGTAAGGACGATGACGAGAAGACTCAGGCATACATGACTCCATTTCGGTGTCTAAATTACCCACGAAAGGTTCTCTGGCAGTGCAATCGTGCAATTCAGCCAGGCCCTGTGCGGCGGCATCCTTGCGGTTTTGAGCATACCTGACCTCCAGGGGCCAGCCCTGAAGTGCTAAGGTCCAGGAGACAATGCGACTGTTTGACACTTGTCCCGATTTAATCCGATCACTGCCTAGGAACTTGATGGGTTGGTGATGAGTCTCAACAACCAACCTCTCACCTTGGATATAACTGCGGAAATATTGGAGGGCCCAGACTGTGGACAACAAGGATTTCTCACAGTCAGAGTATTTCTTCTCCACTTCCGTTAAAGCTTTGCTGGCATAGGCAATAACTTTCCTATCTGTGTCATGCATCTGGTACAGAACAGCACTCATAGAGTGATCAGTGAAACCTAGTTCCACGAAGAATTCTTTGCCACTCTCTGGATAGGCAAGACAGGGAGCTCGACTCAAAGCTGCCTTTAACTCTTCTAGAGCTGCCTCTTGGTCGGGATTCCATACCCAAGGTTCATCTCTTTTGAGGAGTTTGACCAGGGGTTGGGAAATCTCCGCATATTGATCCACAAATTGGCGTGAATAATTGCAAATGCCCAAGAATGAGCGCAGCTCACTCACGTTGGTCGGACGTTTGAGTTGTTGCAAGGCCGCAATTCTCTTCCTTTGAGGTCGCAGTCCCTCAGCAGAAACTTCGTAACCCAAATAATTGAGAGATTTCCGGCACCATTGGCCCTTTGACAAGGACAGCTTTGCTCCCGCAGCTTTCAGTTGCTGGAAAACATGCTCTATTTCTTGCAAATGGTCAGTGAAACTGGTGCTCTTCACCAGAATGTCGTCGACATAGACGAGGGTGCCTCTAGTCTCAGCATCAGGCAAAGCCTTATGCAGGAAAATATTGAAGTCTGCTGGGGCATTCAAATAACCAAACGGTGTCCGATTCCAAGTATATTGTCGCCTACCGAAGGTAAAAGCCAGCTTATGCTGATCTTCTGGATGGACAGGTATAGTCCAAAATCCTGAGGCCAGATCCAGGCTGGTAAAGTACCTTGCACCCTTGATGGTGGCTAAGTTCTGTTCCAGATGTGCCATAGGCCATCTGGATAGAGGTACCTTTTTATTAAGCTGGCGATAGTCCAAAGCTAAGCGCCAGCTAGAGTCCTTCTTGATGACAGGCCACAGTGGGGCATTGTAAGTACTGTTGCATGGACGTATAATTCCCTTTTGTTCCAAGGAATTAATGATTTCCTGAACAGATTCATAGGAGGCCAATGGGATTTTATACTGCCTCACAAAGACAGGTTTACTGTTTGGATCCGTAGGAATACGGGTGACATGTAGGTCGGTGAGACCACAGTCATAGGTGTCAGTGGCAAACAGGTCCTGGTGACGGTACAGCAGTTCTTTTAATTGGGCCTTTTCTGACTCATCAGTGCAGGCGTCTGCTGCAGCAAGTTTTTCCGCAACCATTTCATCAAATCCCAGAACAGGTTTGTTTGAAGGTATTTCAACCTTCTCCTCAATCTCATCTTGGAGAGAGGAGACCTGGATGGCTTGGACAGCATGAGGCTCCCCCCCCTGGTGGGTGAGGGAACTAACAGCCTCATCGAGTTTACTTGACAAAATCAGATGGTCAGACTCGAGGTCCACCTGAGAGGTCACAGCACTATGTGGCCAGACAAACTGTAAGGTGAGGAGGCCTCGGGGTGAGGATCGAACACACGCAGGGGTTCCCCCCCCCTTCACAGATGTTCCAGGAAATAGGGGCTTCCCCAATAATCTGTAGACTCAATTCCACACTTGGGAACGATTCTCCCACTAGGAATCCCAGGGGTTCGCCTTTCACAAGGTGAATGCGATCTGGATTTGGATTGGTGAGCAATAAGTGTAAGGAGGGAGCTGTGGCCTCCATGCAGGGTATGGGACCCATGGCTAGGCCTAGCTCCTCAAAACGGGAATTTGGACTGAAGAAGACCAAGTTGTCTGAGACCACATGTCCTCGGGTCACCTGTATCGGCAGGGGACAATCCTGTACCCTCCCAGGTATGTGGGTGTCTTCTGCACAGACCACTTCACAGACATGAGGGATAGTCTGACCAGCCCGTAGGGATGGGCGGGCACCAGAGAAATCCACCGGATCTCCTTCCATCCTACTCCAGAGGATGTTGTTCACAAAATCCACATAAGTTCCCAGTCGAACAAGGCAATCTGAGCCTAAGGAGAGGGGCACCTCAAGTCCTCTGATGATGGAGAAGGTGTGCCGAAAACCTTTGACCCCAACTTGCAAGGGGAGATTGCAGTAGCCCATTAAGGTCTTGAGCCCTTCCCCAGGCACTTGGAACGAAGTCTTCGCTCCCATTACCCAATCAAGGGTAAGCTGTTGTTTGAGCCGATAGAAAAGAGTCTCACTGATGAGGGAGTGGTCACAGTGGGGTAAGAGGTAGGCCCTTTCCTTTTGGGACATGCCCACCTGCACAGATATAAAGGGACCTTTCTCAGCCGAGAATATGTCCGTCAGTCTCCTAGGGTGATCTAGGCAGGGATGGGATGGAGGAGTGGATTGCACCTCACAACCTTCCACAGGTTCCTTCAGGAAAATCTGCAGGCAGTCAGTATCAAGGACAATGTTAGCTACTGAACCCACTGCAATGGAAACCACGTCGCTGATGCCCTGATCCTCATCTCCAGCCCTTTCATACTGGAGCTGAAGGATTTGGGGATCAGCTGACCTCTGGAAATTAATCCTGATGGACTTGTTTGTGCGTTCCACTGAACAAGGACCACTGACTCTGCTGTCATGTTTTACCCTAGCATAAGGTATGGGATGTGTGACCAGTGTCCAGATCACTTCCTGGACGTAGTCCAGAATGGGGCGTAACCGTTTCAGGAGCTCATTGCCAATCAAGAATTCTTCCCCAGGGCACTTAGTAATGATTACAGGATGTTTCACCTGTAATTTTCCAATTTGGAGGTTAAGCCAGACCTGCCCCATAGACTCTATGGGCTGATTCCCATAAGCTGCGAGTGACAAATCACTGGGTGTGACGTGTAGGGTCCTCTGACTCCCCAAGGAAGCAGTGAGTCTATCAAAGAGACTCGAGGTAATCAGGGTAGCCTCAGAGGCTGAATCTATCAGGCCCTCACAGAGAAAAGCCTGCTGAATTGTAACAGGAACAGTGTACCTCTGTCCTTTTGGCTTGAGTTTACCCAGAAAGTACTTGTGCTTCCTGATGGTGTCAAAGGCTGGACCCTCGCTGTCCATGGCAGGACTGTCACTCTGTGTCCATGGGGTGGCATCTATCTGAACTGGCTGCACCTGTGCAATAGTGACCTGTGGGACAGAAACAAAGTCGGTTAGTCATTCAGTCGCCTTAGAAGGGGAAGAGGAGTCAACCAGTTCCTCCTCCGGCTTTTGAGGTTTTGCTCGGGGCTTAGGAGGTGCGCTACTAGCAGGAGCCTCCTGTGAGGAGCTGAATGCAATGGTAGCCTTCATCATATCTGTCAGCTCGCTTATTCTCTTCTCCAGTTCCAGGTATTTGTCAAAACCGGGCTTTCTCTTCCAGTTCCGGTTCTGTGGAGTGAAACGCTGATTCCCAGAGCGCTGCTTAGACCCAGATGACTGGTTATTCTGGGGTGGCCTGGGAGGATTCTGTGGAACAGAAGGAGTAGAGTTATTTTCTAACGAAAGAGTGGATTTTACAGCACTAACACACTGTTTTGGCTCTCTGGCCTTGCTGGGAGCCCTTACTGTGCTGCCAGTATTGGTTGCTCTCATGTTGGGAACAGCTTCCCAAATCCACTCAGCATGTTCTATCACACGTGACAGGGGTTCGTGACGCTTGTCAGACATATAAGGCTTGATAGATGGAAGGAGCAACTGACAGTAAAGATTACGAAACTCCTGATGGTGTTCTATTGTTTCCCAGGAAGGGTCACTCTGGAAGAAAGTCTGCCTAAGTCTGTAAGCAAACTCTCGGGGAGTTTCATTTTCCTTATGAGTCATACTAAATGCTGCCTGCTTTGCAGCAATATCATCAGGGTATGGGCCATAATGTTTCTTTAGTGCCTGTTCAAAAATGACAATGTCCTTCTTTTCATCATCCGCCATGGCACGAATAAATTGCTGGCAAGGCACATCAAAAGACCATGGAAGATACAAAACCATGTCCTCCCCCCTGGTAATGTTCAGTGCCCGAAAGGCATCTTTGACAGCAGCTAAATGTTCATTTATGGTGGCATGACCAGTTTTCTCAAAAGGAGTGACCATGCTCCGCAAGGTCTTGATAATTTGTAATTGTGCGACAGATGCCCCGTCATTTGTGTGTTTCCCTTGCAGGACACGGGAGCATAAGGAATTTTGCGTCCCTTCAGCTCCCTCTGGTGGTCGCTGCTGGTACAGTGTGCCATCACCAGGGAGACTTCTCACCCCCCCCCCCCACCGCTCCCTGTATGGGGAGGGGTCGAGAGTAGGGTGTTTCACTCCGCCCAGTTTCTCTCCTGTGCTCATGCGCTGATGGGAGAGAACTGACTCTGTTCTGGAAAAGCTGCCGTTCTACACTGGGCAGGGTTTCCAGTGGCAACCTGTCGTCATCTACCCTCTGGTACTTCGAGAAGCCGAGAGGGCTGAAATTCTCCCTGTACTCTGTCTCATTACTTTGAGAAGTGGACATGCACGCTAATTCAAAACAGTCAGCTTGCTGGATTTCGAGGTTAACTCTCTGTATTTCCTGCCCACAATCTTGACATGCAACAGATAGCTTTCTTTCGAGATTAACCATGCGCTGACGTGCTGCAATCAGAGCAGTCTCTATCTCATTTAACTGAGCCGTCAACGCATTCTCACGTCGCTCATAAAGAGCGGCGAAATCTGTTAGTCTCCTGGTCTGGGCGGCCAGTTCAGAGCTACAACCAGTCAGAAGGTGCACTTCTGTTTGATCCAAAGCATTCCGCTGCCTGAGAGCGGAAACCTGATCCAGCCAGCCTTCTGTGTGAACCATTGTAAATCTGTAAAAACAAACACAGGTCACTGCTAGAGAAGTCTCTAAGGCAGAGAGCTTGTAATCTGGGTTCTGTCGTCTGTCTCACAGACAATGCTCTCTGGCTTCAAAAACCGTAGCATAAACAGAAAGATTACACAAATTCTGAGAGGCACATTCAGAAATACTCATCCCGGACGAGCCCCCATATGTCGGGTATATTCGTAGCACAAAAATAAGTTAGACTCTCTGTTGTTGTCTAGGGGAGATAGCTACTAATATACAGCCCCAAAGTTCGGGAGTTATTCTGGTAATGAGCCACGAAAGAATTCTGTTCTGCAGATATATATTAGACTTTATTATTGGCAACCAAATAGAAAAATATACAAACACACATATATGGCTAATTAGAAACATAAAGTAACAATTTGTTATTGTACAGATATACACTTGGACAACGTAAGAATTACAGACTAGTAAACCAGACGTCACTGATTCGCTCTGCACTTAGGAAAAGCAAGAAATATATTGCTAACCCCTTTTGCCCATCCAGGAGAGGAGAGATAAGTCAGTACCTTAGCTCCGACGGTAGAGACAGCTTCGTCCAAGGATGCAGCTGTTAGCTAATGCCGGCTCCAGCCCCTTCAGAGGCGAGCCGCAGTAAGTCCGAACCGGAGGGATCAGTGAAAGTCTTATCTCAGACCTGTGGAGGACGGCCTAGCCCACACGTCTGGCGAAAGGCTCAGGGCTCAGGAATCAGGTACGCCGTGCACAGCAGCAGGACCGGTGCAGGTCTATGTCCAGGTGGGGAGAAAAACCCCCAACTCCTTCTCTCACCGCTACTTAGAACTAGCTAACTTTTTCCAGCGCAGAATGCAGAATTCTGTGTGAGAATCCTCCGTCATAGGTCCGATGATTGGTGGGCACCAGGCAGTCTGAGGTATTCTCAGCGAATCAGAAGGTAGATGATGCGCAGCGTCTTGCAAACAAAGGAGCCATGGTAAAAGTCAGGCAGAAGCAACAGTATGTAACTTCTGGGCATGTACAAGTGTCCAAGGCCAGCCACGGACAATAGCCTCTGTATGCATGCACACTTAGAAACGCTGATCCAGCATTTGCTTGGAAGACAGGCTTATAGCTGAACACAGCAAAAGTGAAGTGAAGAATCCATCTTGTTTGGTGCAGTTTGGTTCAGGCCTGAGTTGCAGAGCAGGCCAGAGATTTGCATGTAGAATTGCAGGGGTACCAGCCCTATAGACCCCACTGAAAGATTCTCCAGTGATTGCCACCATTGAAGGGACAAGATCAGCCAATGAGAGTTTGCTATCTTGTCTGACAAAAGTCCTGTGACCTGTGTCCACTGTGTGAATAGGGTCCACTGGGCTGCTCGCATATGGAGGCAAGCATAGGGAACTACATGGACTGTGGATTGCATGTGTCCCAGTAACTACAGCAGTTCTCGAGCAGTTAGGGAGGATTTGCCCGCTGCTTGAGAAGCTAGTTGCACTAAGCGAAGACACCGGGCCTGTGGAAGGAAAGCCCTTGACATTCTGGTATCTAGACAGGCTCCTATGAACTCCAGAGACTGGGAAGGACAAGTTGGGATTTTGAGAAGTTTATTACCAATCCCAAATATTGGAGGATTCGCATTGTGCGAGACAGGGCAGAGCTGGCCTCTGCAACCGTGGGGGCTCGAATGAGCCAGTCGTCCAAGTAAGGAAAGCACAGTTACTTACCTGTAACAGGTGATCTCTGGGAACAGCAGGAATAAGTCTTCACATATGGGTACATCGGTACCGACGGAGTCTGCGCGGGAACGCTTCCCAGCGTCCAATCAGAAAGTCTTTGGAAGCATCCCAACACGCCTGTGTGCTGCCTTCCCGCCTTCCCAACTGCCTCTCCTCAGTTAAGCTTTAAAGCTGAGACAAAGAGAGAGAGAGAGAGCAAGGAAGGGAAAGATAGAGATAGAGAAATGCAACTCCTAGGGGAGGTGGGTGGGTTGTGAAGACTTATTCCTGCTGTTCCCAGAGATCACCTGTTACAGGTAAGTAACTGTGCTATCTCCAGGAACAAGCAGGAATGAGTCTTCACATATGGGGACTCCCAAGCTAAGATGCCCGGAGGGAGTCCTAGCATGCTGCAAGTCTAGAACGAGCCATGCTATTCCTCAGGACCTCAGGCATCCTGGGGATGGAGGGTAGGAGTTGAATACAGAAAAGGAGCTGTGGAACAGCTGGCTAGAACAGGGCTTCAAAAGGGGGAAGACCCTGTATCGAGGGCATTTAGTAGAGAAATATTGTAATCTGGGCCTCCCTTGTTGGCATTGCACAAGTGCACTGAGCTACATATGGAGCTGATAGAAGAGCCAGTGAATGTGCTCAAGGGGTACCTCACTGAGAAGTAGAGGTAATAAAGTAGAATAAAAACAAGTGGAGGTCAGAACCCTTCAGGGTGAGAAATAGCCCCAGGGGAAAAACTGGGGTAGTATGAGAGGTAGAGCTTCAGCGGAGACGCAGAAGGTACTAGTAAAGAAAGCTTAAGCTGTTTTGGTCCAAAAATAGTACAAATCTAGGACCAAGAGAAAAAATGAGTCTGACCCAACTGGACTGGGGTTGGAATCAGTCCATGTAGGGAAGAAAGGGTATGGAGACCCTTGTATCTGATAAGAAAGTAAGGACAGACTCAGGAGCGCTAAGCTTTAGAGCAACTGAAGCTCCGCAATGTCTTTCCTAAATGGGGTCAAGTAGGAAAGAAAAAGGGTACATGGCGAGCTTCAGGAGTACCTAACCTGAAAAGGTTATGGTAAGAAAAAAGTTTGTTAATTACCACAGGGAGTGGTTATAGGTGTAGCCCCCTAAGTATGCTGGCACAGCATTGATGGGGTAGTGCCCATCTGTCAGGATCATATAGGAATGTAAGGATATCTGAACGTAACAGAGAGATAGATAAGTAGATGGATACAGATCTATCTAAAAATATATCTCATATCTATAAATATATATGTGTATATATATAGATATATATATATTGAAATATATACACATATAGGGTATATATGCATATATCTATAAAGAGATATGTATGGGCAGAAGACATTCAGATAGATACAGATAAGTATATATATATATCTATATATACCTAGACGAAATAGGTAGGCATACAGACACATGTCTCCAGGCATATGGATGGAGAGATGTCCATAGAACCCCATCCCCTGTAGGGATATAGGGAGAGAGGAAGATTCATCTGACAGCAAGAAGGTTGATACCTGCTTGAATAGTTAAATAGAGAATCCTCTTTTCCTGGTTATGACTGGCAGAGTCAGAGGAAAGGTCTCCCTGACAAGAAGGCGGCTGAATTCTTTGCAGAAATTGAGCTCTTGAATAACCAGGATGGCCTACGTGAAAATGGCAGAGGATAACGTCAGTCTGCAGTCAGGAAGTACAGATCTCTCCAGAATTGCAGTATGGAGATTGGATAGAGGAGGCCTCTGGAGGAAGATACCCTAGTGATCCGCCTATGAGGGCAAGATGGGTATTAGGCGTCCTCTAGCTGCCATTGGAGAGATTTATCTCTGACGAGAAGACTCAAGGAGATATGGGCCAAGCCAGGGAATTGGCCCTCCTTTTAGGCTTTCAGGTAATGAAAGGCCTGAGGCTTATGCCTCAAAAGAGATTTACGATAAGATGGAAAGGGCAGGGAATACCCGCCAGACATGACTGGGGGAACCCCCTCCCCCTAACCATCTGGGGTTATCTGCTAGGCAAGATACTAATGCTCTCTAGCAAGGGCCCATAGTGCAAAGCTACTCTGTAGAGATGCAGAGAGCATGCTGCAGGTTGGTTAGAAGAAAAAGCTGACATTGGAAAGCCAGCAGGTGACCAGCTATTCTGCCAAGGCAAAGAATAGAAGTTAACCAACCAGACTGTGATAATAGGGTTTCCCAAACAAGGTTAATAACCTGTTTGGGACTTAGCACTGAGGCTAGGAGGAATGCTAGTGGAGGGGAAGCCCTGGTTGCGTATAGAACACAACCAGTGGCTTAACCACTAGGAATTGCTGTATCTGCAGCAACTACCAGGGCAGCATAGAAAAATTTCTTTTCCCTCTTCCTTTTTTTAGATTGGGAAAAAGAAACAGTCCTGATAGGACTTCCTATTGTCTGATGAGCTGCCCTAAGGTAACAAGGTGGAAAAAGAACTCCAGAAGGGAGAATCCCCCAGTAGAACAGGTAGAGGACTATAGGAGCTTACCGGTGTAAAAGAACCAATCTTAAAACCAAATGTTGTAGAAAGAGGGAGGTAAGACAGAGTTGCAAGAGACCGACTATAGAGGAAGTCTCTGACAGGTGAGATGAGACATGCCAGTACAGGGAAACAACTGTCCATTGATAGTTGTTACCTCTCTTTCCTTCAAGAGGAAGAGGAAACTGTTAAGTATGGGCATGATCATCATAAAGACTCTTAGAAAAAAGATGTCTCATGAAGAGATATCTAGGTAGGTTAGGATAAATTTAGTGCAGATACTGCCAGTGAAAGAAGCAGACTGCCACCCCAACCAGCAACCAAGAGGGACAATGATCTATTTGAAACCCTGCTACTGCTGGGTTTGTTGACCCTGTTGAGGTTGTGGATTCTTCAGACCAGGGCGATGTTTCCCCTGTTTGGGAACATCTGTATGATGGGCAGATGATGGGTAAAACCTTCTCCCCCTAGGGGAAGAAAGTTTGGTAGGACATTTCCTACCTACTGGGAAAGAAGGCGGCGTAGAACAGCCTCTGGAAAAAGGAAAGTCAGTGGATAACTGAGTAACCTGGAGTAAAGACTCCTTGTTGAAGAAATTTTCTCCAGTGCAAGGAGTATTTCCCAGTCTTTCTTGTGCCCATTTGTCCAAGTCTGAAGCTTGAACCAAGGCTCTACGTCGTGCCCCTATAGCTACAGCTGAAGTCCTGCTAACAGACTCAAAGGAGTCTAGGGTAGCACGAGTAAGAAACCTAGAGATATTTTGAGTATGACTAACCAGTGAGGAATAGTCTTTACACCTGGGCTCTTGAAGAAAAGGAGTCAAAAGATGTAATTTCTTTGTGACCTCCTCAAGAGATAGACCCATATAAAAAATATATGAGAGAATTCTTGCTGAAAGCATGGATGTCTGGAAGGTTTGACGTCCCAAAGGCATCTAGTGTCTTAGACTCATGACCTGGCGGACAAGAAGAGTGCTTTTTATTACTCTTCACTCGCCTCATTGCTGATTCTACCACAATGGAATGATGAGGAAGTAGAGTCTTTTGAAACCCTGGAGAGGGGGGCACCTGATATAGGAGATCAGTTGCTCTGGAAGGTGGGGGTACCTTTAAAGGAGCTTCCCACATTCGTAGAAGGAGATCCTGCAAAGAATGATGCAAAGGAAGCATTATATTCTCCTTTGCTTTGCTAGGAACAGAGAGGTATTCTGTATTCCCTTGTGTAGGATCTTATCCAGGAATAGGAATGGCAAGTGATTTTGCCATATCCAGGAGGAAAGTCTGGAAAGAAGGATCCCCAGAGGGAACTTCCCTTGGATAGGCTAGATCTGATGAAGAACTAGCGTTGGCACCGAGGGATCTATTCAAGCATATAGGAATAGAAGATCCTGAATGGTGCAGTATGGGATCCTTAGATGGTGGTCGCTGGTACTGCAGGTCAGAACCAGCGACAGTTGGTAACAGATCGTCCATGCTAGGGATCGATTCCAAACTCGGCATCGAGGGAAGTGAGCCTGACGAGAGAAGCATGGAAGGTACCGACAGCAATGGTATTGTGGATATCGGTACCGACCTCGGTACCGTATCGGATACCGGTGGATGAAGACCAGCCGGTGGCAACTCTAACGGTATCGGAGGAACCGAGAGTTGCGGATCCGAATTATCGGAACCGAGCCTTCAGTACCGACGTGAGTCGGTACCAAGGCGAGTCGGTACCCAGTCCTCCAGACTGGAGATCGATTCCAGACTCGGCATTGAAGGAAGCGAGTCTATCGATGCACGTCTGGAGGGTACCGACGTCGGTACTAGTATCAGTGTCGGTACCGATACTGGAAGGTCGATCTGGAGTGTATCCACCGGCCCCGCAGGTACCGAGGACGCCAGATGACGATCCTTGGTGAGGAATGTTTCATCCAACACCAGTGCCGATGCCGGGGTATCGGTACCGCTCAAAGCGGATGCCACCACCGGGCATGGCTCAGGTATGTTCTGTGAGGGGTGAACCTCAGGAACAACCTGAAACCCCATACAGGCTTTGGAGGCCAAAGACTCCCACCGGGGTTTGGAGCCAGTGGATTCTCGAGGACAAGGCCATAGGCATCTCTATGCTGTGCATGAGAACTGCCGCTCGAGGACTGGCTAGTCTTAACAGACTGTTTTTGGGTTACCTGATCCTGTGTAGAAGAAGATATGGTCGGTGCCCTGAAGTTGGAGGGGGACCGCGTGTTGAGGGGAACTCGACATTGAAAACTTCTTCTCACAATACTATTGCTCGAGGGCTCCGGAGGAAAATGGTCAGGACCCAAGCAGGTTAGACACCAATTGTGAGTGTCTAAAAATAAAGTTGTACCGCCACAGTTTGTACATTTCTTGGGGAAAGTGGCTGGCGGTTCCATGAAGGCCTAGAAGGCCTCAGAACCGTGAGACACTAAGGAAGAAAAATATATTCCTTAAAAAGGAAAAAATTTTACAAGAAAAGAAAAAAGAAACACCGGCGGTACCGGTGGCGTTGGGGAAGGCAGCCGCGACCACAAGAAAACGAAAAAATAAAAGAAGATTTTTCTGTGGTGACAGGAGGACGTCCTGCCGGCTCCGCGGAAAAACGAAAACTGAGGAGAGGCAGTTGGGAAGGCGGGAAGGCAGCACGCAGGCGTGTTGGGATGCTTCCAAAGGCTTTCTGATTGGACGCTGGGAAGCGTTCCCGCGCAGACTCTGTCGGTACCGACGTACCCATATGTGAAGACTCATTCCTGCTTGTTCCTGGAGATAGACGAAAATCCCTAGGGTTCGCAGGAATGCAGCTACTACTGCCATGCATTTCGTGAATACTCTTGGTGCGGAAGCCAGACCAAAGGGAAGAACCCTGCATTGGAAGTGTTTTCCCTTGAAAAGGAATCGTAAGAACTTCCTGTGATCTGGATGGATCAGAATGTGAGTATATGCATCCTTTAAGTGTAGAGAGCAAAGCCAATTCTGACTTTGAAGGTATGGCAGAAGATTTCCTAGAGAAATCATTTTGAACTTCTCTCGGAACAGGTATTTGTTCAATTCTCTGAGGTCTAGAATGGGTCTATGTCAGGGGTGGGCAAACTTTTTGACTCGAGGGCCGCAATGGGTTCATATATTGGACCCGGGGGCCGGACCAAGAGTAGATGGATGTGTGAATTAATATAAATTATATTTAAATTTGTAACATTAAATGTTTAGATTAATTTAAGGTAGAAAAGCATAAAGAGAGTTATTTTACAAAACTTTTATGCAATGTATTTCTTTCATAAAATAGTACCTTCAATTTTAGTGGGAACAGTGTTGTTGGTCTCCCTTTTTTGTTAAGGCATCAAAGTCAGGAGATAGCTTTGTTGTTGCAATTCGCAGAATAGATCTGAGGTGTTGGTCAGTTAACTGGGATCTGTGACGGGATTTATTGATGTTCATGACGCTGAACGTCTGCTCACACACGTAGGTCGAGCCAAACAAGGCCAGAATCTTCTGTGCCATCCCCCGGAGGTTTGGAAAACAGTCATCTTTAAGTGAGGCATAGAACTCTTTTAGTGGAAGAGAGTGGAAGTTCTCCTTTAAGATTGCATCAGATTGAAGATCGATTAGTTCCAATTGCACTTCTTGTGGTGCTGTTTCTGGGTCTTGTGACAAGGGACAGGCCACCAGCTGAAGTGACTTTTCAATTTTTTCAAAATCTGAAAACCGACGGCAGAATTCTTCATGCAGGTCATTCAGTGATTTGCTATATTTATTCACATTTTGGATGTCCTTTTCCTGTGTGGCTAGTGTGGGAAAATGAGAAGTTTTTCTTTGAAATTTGCCTAGAAAAAAAAGTCAACTTGGCTTTGAAGGCATTTACATTACTATACATGTCGTGAATATACAGGTCTTTTCCCTGTAGCTTGACGTTAAGCTCATTCATGTGAGAAAAAATGTCAACAGCAAACGCAAAGTCACACAGCCAATTCTTGTCGCTCAGCTCTGGAAAATCATCAGACTTTCCCTTTAACTCCAAAAATGTATCAATCGCTTCTTTAAGATCCCACACTCGTTTAAACACTTTGCCCAAACTCAACCAGCAGACACGAGAGTGGTAAAGCAAGTCTTGGTGGTCTGCGTCGGTTTCCTCCAGAAATGCAATGAACTGACGGTGCTGAAGTCCCTTTGCTCGTATGCAGTTAACAAGCTTTATAACTGGATTCACAACATGACTAAGCTGTAATATGGATTTACACAAAGATTCTTGGTGTATGATGCAGTGGAGAAAAATAACTTCTTGCTCAGGGTTTTCCTCTTTCACTTTATCCTGAATTCTTTTCAGCAATCCCACATTTTTTCCAGTTAAATTTGGAGATCCATCCGTAGTGACATTAGCAAGTTTACTCCAAGGTAGCTTCATACTCTCGATGACAGCAGACACCCGGTCATACAAATCTTCTCCCCGTGTTTTTCCTTTAAGTGGCTCCATGGCCAAAAACTCCTCTGTTATTTCAAAACTGTCGCTAATCCCTCGGATAAAAATTAAGAGCTGAGCTGTGTCTTTTATGTCTGTACTTTCGTCCAGTGCTAGCGAATATAATTTAAAGGACTCTGCAATATTATTTAACTTGTTTGTTATGTCTTCATCAATCAGTTCCACACGACGAGTCACTGTCCTGCGTGATAAACTGAGTTTTTCAAACTTGTCTTTGCTCTCTGGACACAAAAGACCTGCGGTCTCTATCATGCATTCTTTCAAAAACTCTCCTTCAGAGAGGGGTTTACTAGCTTTTGCTAATTTGAATGAGAGCATAAAACTTGCTTTGGTACTTGACTCTTGAATCGCAGTTTGTCTGTGAAATAAATTTTGCTGAGCCTGTAATTTAGCCATCAACCTCTGAGCTGTAGACCCCCGTTCTTGGGGCGACTGCTTGCTAGCATAGTTAGCATGCTTCGTGGCAAAATGACGGCTGATATTATATTCTTTGAAAACCGCAACAGTTTCCTGGCATATGAGACATACAGCCATTGATCGGACTTCCGTAAAAAAATATTTTGCTATCCATTCCTTATTAAACACTCTGCATTCACTGTCCACTTTTCTTTTCTTTGCCCCACTCATTTTGGGATTCTGCAATAAAGATCTATAAATAAAAATAGGAGTTAAAACAGAAATTACTAAACACAACAGAAGAATAATAAAAATTAAAATAAGCAAGTGCAAATAATAGCGTGCAATTGAAGAAGCAGATACCATCACGGACACTAGTCAGAAGGCCTCAGGAGATTACCATATTTTTCACCCTATAAGACGCATCTGCCCATAGGCTGCTTGTTATGTTGGCTAGCGCTTTCTTCTCTTCTAGCTGCATCACAAAATGACTGCCGGGCGCCGCATGGATCGCTCCTCACTAGCAGGCACGCGGAAAGGCAGTTGACGTCATCTGACGTGACGTCAACTCCCTGCCTGCGCCTGCACGTACGGCTCAATCCGTACTCAGAGCTCTGGAGGGCACTTCCATATCCATGGCGCCGTCGGATGATGTCACCAGGTGTGGCTGACTCATCCTGCTTGTCTTAGGAGAATACAGGTTCTCCCTGGACAGCAGGGGGATGGCGCTACACAATCCCACCCTCTATCTCAACAACTCTATCATGGCTATGTGATTGGGCTGAGGTGGGATCTCTGGCAGCTCTGGAACCCCTACAGTACACATGTTCAAGAAGCTCATGTGGGCTTTTCCTGAGGTTTTTTTCTTTTTTTTTTTAGGAAAGCAGCACAATTTGGTATGCCTTGACATGGGATAATGTCACCCAAGCGTTGTGGCTCTACTCCGCTAGAGACCCCTCATTATAGATAAGCAGTCTTGCTTTGACAGCTATGAAATAAAGGTTTCTCAAGCACATATACTGATACTTTTCAGCTGTTACGGAATTTATTAACTGTATATCAGTACAGTATCACAATTAATTTATTGGCTAACCTTTATTTCTTGGTTACTGTAGTATGATTTTGTTGCATAATGAGCAACGCAGAGCAGATTGGGTGCAGTTTAATGGCCGGAGCCTTAGAGTGGAGGAAGAATCATGGCTGAGCTGTTAAGGGTTATTCCACTGTAGACAATATGGCAAAGGGGATATTGTGGTGCTGAACAGAAAAAGAGGGAGGAGGGTATTATCGCATTGAGGAACAGAGAAATACAGACCTTATATCCACTTATTCTTTCCGTGTCATTCTAACCTCCCCCCCCCCCCTTTCATCCTTCCCATTCTCCAGCCCTCAAGGGTCCCTTCTCCAACACAGGAATATTTACCTCCCTCCCTCTTTATCTCCCCTTCTCCATTTGACATGCCTCCCCCCCCCCCCATTTGCCCTGTCAGTTCTCCTCCAGTGTTGCCACCTCACCTCAGAATGATTAATACCGGGTTTGGTTTGGTTTTGTTTTTTAAACACAGTCAGTTTTCTCCTGCTCCGGGTCCTTTTTATTTCCAACTCATTTGGAACCAGAGATGGCATCCCAGCATCCTAAATCCCAATAAGCAGGGGGCGGGGTCTCCACGTTCTGGACACGCCCCCTATAAACAGCCCGAAAACGTTCTGGGAACGTTGAGGCTCCGCCCCCATAGAACAAACCATTTCCCACACTGCCCTAATCTTGCAAGAACCACCACCCCTTCGCGCCCGATCTAACAAGAAAAGTGAGATTTTGGCAAAGTGTTTTTTCACCCCGACTACCCGTACGGCGGTGGAAAGGAAGGAAAATCTATGATGCTACGGAAACGCTACCGGTCACCCCTCTTCAGAAACTACCAAAACAAGAAATGGCGGGAGACGTGACCAATGAGGAGCAGAAAATCACAATGACTCAGAACCAGCCACTACCATGCCGTCCATACAGGAGGGGCCGGATTAAAAGGTCTGCCGGGCCGTATACGGCCCGCGGGCCGTAGTTTGCCCATCCCTGGTCTATGTCTTCCTGTTTTCTTTGGAATAAGAAAATAGGGGGGAGTAGAACTCTGTACCCTGCTGGAGAATGGGTACCTTCTCTATTGCCCCTTGGGCAAGAAGTGTTGAGACCTCGTGATCCAACAGATTGTCTGCAGATGTCTGGGAATTGAACTGCCTTAAGACTGTAGGAGGGGGCATGCTGTGAAAATGAAGCCTGTACCCCTCTCCTACAATGGACAGAGTCCAATTTTCTGCTGTTATTTGGTGCCATCTGTTGGAAAAATGACACAGCCTGCTTGGAATATTTAGGGATTCTGGACCCCTCAGAGGCAGGAAGACTAAGATCTCTAGGAAGGAGTCAAAGCCCTTGAGGGGGCTGAACCTGCGGAGCTGGTTGAGCTCTCGGGCCTTTTGGCTTCTTCTGCTGTTTGAATTGCTGTTGCTGTCCCTTTTGGGCAACTTGACTGTGAGCTTGGCTTTGCTGGGTATAGGATGGATAAAACTTCCTCTTTTTGCTGAAAGAGGGTTTCTTATAGGGTTTCTTTCTAGCTGGAGTGGCTGTAGATTTTGACAATCTAACTAAGGCGATATTGTCAACATCTATCTCATTAGCCTTTTCCTGCCAATTTTTGCCAAAGAGATTTTCTCCTGTGCAAGGGATGTTGCCTAATTTATCCTGTACCCAAATCTCCAAGTCTGATGCCTGAAGCCAGGCAATCCGTCGTGCACCAATGGCAATAGCAGAGGTTCTGCTGATACATTCAAAGCAGTCAAAGGCTGCACGATTCACGAACTTGGAGACATCTTGAGCATGCCTGACAAGCGTAAGGAAGTCTTGCCGTCTGTCATCTGGGAGAAGTGGGCTCATAAGCTCCAAATGCCTGTGACCTCCTTGAGGAATATACCCATATATAAGATATATGAGCTGATCCTAGCTGAAAGCATGGAAGCTTGAAAGGTTCGACGCCCAAAAGCATCCAGAGTCCTGCATTCACGACCTGGAGGATTAGATGCATGTCTCTTTGCACTTTTCATCCTACGCATGGCTGACTCCACTACCATGGAATGGTGTGGCAGCTGAGTCTTTTGAAATCCAGGACATGGTAGAACTCGATACATGGTATCAAGCCTCCTTGAATGAGGAGATTGGTCAAAAGTGTCTCCCACATTCTGAGCATCAAATCATGAAGAATTTCATGAATGGGCAGAGTGGCTGCCTCCTTTGAAGCTTTAGGATATTGGAGAATTTCCAATTCCTTTGCTCTAGGTTCCTTTTCAGGAGCTACCGTGATTGAAAGGCCTTTGGCAACAACACGAATAAAATCCTGAAAGGACATGTCCTCTGGAGGCGACATTCTGCGTTGGGGAGAAGAAGAGTCTTCCGGGAGAAAAACTCTGGTACCAGCAGAATTAGAGTCATCGGAATCGGAGGATTCTAAGTTTTTCTGATCACGATGTTCATGTAAGGCACGGTCCCGGTATCGACGAAGTCGGTACAAAGTTGATCCGGTACTGATCTTTCGATGCCAGGCAAAGACGGCATGGGAAGAATTCCCAACGGGCCGATACTGTCGGCGCTGGTACTGGTATCTGTGCCTGTACCGGTGCCCATCGAACCATCAGTGTCAACGGTACCACAGGTGTCGGTACCGGTGAAGGCGGCCGGGACATCTGAGCATGGCACCAGTAGTTCTGCCGAGGCTGAGGCCTCGAGAACATCCTGGAACCCCATTGATGATTTGGAGGCCGAAGCCTCCCGCCGGGGCTGTTTTGCCGGTGTGGTTCCCTCAAGGGCAATGCCAATGGCCTCTCGATGCTTTGCAGGAGAGCTACCCTTTGAGGACCGGCTTTTATGTTTAGTTACCTGAGATCCATGGGAGGAAGAAGAGGCTCTTGAAGACGTCAATGCAATGGACCTGGCATCCGAAGAAAAGAGGGTACCGAGCTTTGCAGCCCAGTTCTGTCTTCCTCTTTTAGTCATTCCCATACAAGAGAGACACTCAGATGGAGAATGGTCAGGGCCTAAACATTTAAGACACCAGTCATGGGTGTTGGTGACGGAAATGGTACCGCCACACTTAATGCATTTTTTTTTTTAAACCACTAGCTGGTTTTTCCATCCTTAAGGAAAAATAGGGCCTAGTGCCCAAAATGGCACCTAGCAGCGAAAAAGAAAGTATCTGAAGAGAAACAATTCAGAATTCTTTTTTTTTTTTTTAGAAGAAAAGAAAGAAAAGAACCAGCGGTACCGGTAGGCGTCATGCGGAGGCAAGCGCGACCACAAGAAATCAAGATTAAAGAAGACATTTTCTGCGGTGACAGGGTATGAGTCCTGTCGGCTCCACAGAAAACGAAGAACTGAAGAGGGACAGTTGGAAAGGTGGAAAGGCAGCGCGCATATGCTGAGGGATGCTCCCAAAAGCGTTCCTTTTGGACGCTGGGGAGCATTCCTGCGCAGGCTCCGTCGGTACCGACGATACCCATATGTGAAGACTACATTCCTGCTTGTTCCTGGAGATTAGATGAGATTATGGACTAAATCCTAAATTGATGATAGTGTGGAACACACAAAGTATGATAGAAAAATTGCAGTAGCCCGTGTAGGAGTGAGGAATAGTTCCTCACTCCTATGGAAGGAAATTTAGTGTGTGTTATAACTTAAGTAGTAGTTGAATTAGAAGAATAGAGGATAGCAAATTAAAAGGAACCTGAATATTCCCTTAGGGCCAATGTAAAGTATTAAGAGTTGATATATGAACTAGTACAGTCATGTAGATGAAGTTCTGAACAACAACAAAAAAAAAATACACACACACTTCAACAGGTACTCAATAGTTTGCAAATCATTTGCCCAATATTTGCTAGGGGAGAAGAGGCTACTAAAACTCCCTGGAGCAAAAAACACTAACGGTGTTATTTTAGAAGCCATATTCATGATTTACATCTCTCTTAGATCCTTCTGTAAAGGGGATCTCCACCTGACAACTGAAATGAGGTCTCTGTAGATGATTAAGAATGGTTCTATGTCTATATCTGCAAAATAATTCACATACATGTGTAAGTGCTGACATTTACATGTGTGCATTATGAAATGCCAGCATTTACATGCATTAAATTACCAGGTTTCCCCCACACATGCATTTGTGAAATAGCTTTTCATGCTGCATGTGAATATACGTCCCCATTTCTCCTTGTACCTCCTTATTTATATTTTAGAAACTGTTCTAACCAGAAGCAGTGAAGGAAATTTAAAACATGGAGAAAAAAAGTTGCAGCAAATAACCTTGGACTATCAAGATGACAGAAAGCATAGTAACTCACCTGTAACAGGAGATCTCTGGGAACGAAAGGAATTTAATCCTCACATATGGGTATCGTCGGTACCGACGGAGCCTGCGCGGGAACGCTCCCAGCGTCCAATTAGAAAGCTTTTGGGAGCATCCCACAGCGCCTGCGTGCTGCCTTCCCGCCTTTCCCAACTGCCTCTCTCCAGTTGAGTTTTAAAGCTGAGACAAAGAGAGAGAGGGAAAGGGAAAGAGATAGACAACAGAGAGATACAACTCCTAGGGGATGTGGGTGGGTTGTGAGGACTAAATTCCTGCTGTTCCCGGAGATCACCTGTTACAGGTGAGTAACTATGCTATCTCCAGGAACAAGCAGGAATGTAGTCATCACATATGGGGACTCCCTAGCTTTAGATGCCACGGAGAGACCCTAGAAGTTGTGTGTCCCTGAATCAGGGCTCCACTTCCCCCCATGGATCTCTGGCATCCAACAGGGATGGCGGGTAGGAGTTGATTAGGTATGGAACAGGTGTTGTAGAACAGTCTGACCAAACAAGGCATCCCGGCGGGAGTCCTTGTCCAAGCAGTAATGGGCTGTGAAGGTATGAACCGAGGCCCAAGTGGCTGCTCGACAGATGTCGTCGATAGACACAGAGTGCAGATGAGCCATTGAAGCTGCCATGGCTCTCACATTGTGAGCTGTGACATGGCCCTCCAGAGGAAGATTCTTACTCTGATAGGCAAAGGAAATACACTGAGTAATCCAGTTAGACAGCATTCTCTTGGAGACTGGAAGTCCCAAATGAGAAGGATCAAAAGCAACAAAGAGTTGAGAGGACTTTCTCTGTTGCTGTGTTCTTTGTAAGTAAAAAGCTAAAGCTCTTTTACAGTCCAAAGTATGAAGATTCCTTTCTGCATTTGATGCATGAGGCCTTGGAAAGAACACAGGTAGGTAGACCGCTTGGTTTAGATGAAAAGGCGAGACCACCTTTGGCATAAAGTGTGGATGAGTCCTAAGGACTACCTTGTCATGATGGAACCTTGTATAAGGTGGATCAGCTACTAGTGCTTGCAACTCACTGATGCGACGTGCTGATGTGATTGCAATGAGAAAAATAACTTTCCAAGAAAGGAATTTCAATGAGGTAGTAGCTAAGGGTTTGAAAGGTGGCTTCATGAGCGGACCAAGAAACAAATTTAAGTCCCATGCCACAGGAGGTGGCTTAATGGGAGGCTTAGTTAGCAGAAGGCCTCTCATAAATCTTGCTATAAGAGGATGGGAGGAAATGGGTTGAACATTTAGGGGCTTGAAGGAAGCTGCAATAGCACTCAAATGGACTCTCACTGAGTTAGTCTTAAGTCCTGCATTGGATAAATGAAGGAGATACTCCAGTAATGATTCCAGAGGTATGGCAATGGGGTTAAGACCCTTCTGCGAACACCATACGGTAAACCTTTTCCACTTGAAAGCATAAGAGCGTCTTGTGGAAGGCTTCCTGGAAGCATAAAGGATATCCTTTATTTGCTGAGGGAGGTTAAGACCATGGAGATCTAGGCCTTCAGCAACCAAGCCCTCAGACGCAGAGACTGGGGATTGGGATGCCATAAAATTCCGTCCTCCTGAGATAGATCTGGAGCAGACCCTAACTCCAGGGAGGGAGCTTGAGAGAGATGTAGAAGCAGAGGGTACCACACTTGCCATGGCCAATGTGGAGCTATGAGAACAGGGTTTTGGGATTTAGGGGAATGGGTGGAAAGGCATACAGGAAGTCTTGACCCCAGTAGAGGAGGAAAACATCCCTGGCCTGAGCCCCCTGAGACGGAATTCTGGAACAGAATCGGGGAAGTTTGGCATTCAACGGACTTGCAAAGAGGTCTATGTCTGGGGTTCCCCAATTTGAAAAATCTTGGCCACCTGGTCTGCATGCAGAGACCACTCGTGTGGAAGCAGAACTCGACTGAGTCTGTCTGCCCAAGAGTTTTGTATGCCTGGAAGATACACTGCCAGGAGATGAATCTGATGCTTTCTGGTGAGGGTCCATAGTCGCAAAGCTTCATTGCAAAGCGACAGAGAGCCTGTTCCCCCCTGCTTGTTCACGTAGAACATGGCTACTTGATTGTCCATATGAATGAGGACTGTCTTGTAGCTGAGCAGGGTGTGGAAAACTCGAAGAGCAAGGAAGATTGCTCTGAGATCCAGGAGATTGATGTGTAGATAAGTCTCCTGTGGAGACCAGGTGCCTTAGGTGGAGAGGTCTTGCAGATGAGCTCCCCAACCCATCAGAGAAGCATCTGTTGTGAGAGTGGCTTGGGGTAAGGGTTATTGAAAAGGGGACCCCAGCAACAGGTTTTGAGTGGATTTCCACCACTGGAGGGACAAAATAAGGCGACTTGTGTTTGCTATTTTGTCTGACAGGCATCCTGATGCCTGGGTCCATTGAGCGGATAAAGTTCAATGGACTGCCCTCATATGGAGGCGAGCATAGGGAACCACATGCACAGTAGATGCCATGTGGCCTAGTAGTTGTAGCATTTCCCGGGCAGTGAGATGAGGCTTTAGCACTGCCTGAGAAGCTAACTGCACCATGCGAAGGCAACGGCCCTGGGGGAGATAGGCCCTTGACTTTCTGGTATCCAGCAAAGCTCCTATGAACTCTAAAGACCGAGTGGGAGTTAGACTGGATTTTGGGATGTTTATTACCAGACCCAAATATTGAAGGATACGCATTGTGCAGGATAGAGAAGTCCTGGCCTCTGACTCCATTGGGGCTCGAATGAGCCAGTCGTCTAAGTAGGGGAAGACGAATATCCCTAGAGTGCGGAGAAATGCTGCTACCACAGCCATGCATTTCGTGAACACCCTTGGTGCTGAGGCCAGGCCAAATGGAAGCACCCTGTATTGGTAGTGCTTTTCTTGAAGGAACCGAAGGAACTTTCTGTGAGTTGGATGGATGAGAACATGGGTGTACACATCCTTGAGATCTAGAGAACAAAGCCAATCCTCACTCTGAAGGTATGGCAGCAGAGTTCCAAGAGAAATCATCTTGAATTTCTCTTTGACAAGGAATTTGTTCAATTCTCTGAGGTCCAAGATAGGTCTGTATTCCCCTGTTTTCTTTGGGATAAGGAAATAGAGGGAGTAAAACCCTGTACCCTGCTGACGGATGGGTACTCCTTCTATTGCCCCTTGGGCAAGAAGCATAGTGACCTCCTGACCTAACAGGTTTATGAGAGAGGTCGGAGAATTGAACTGCCTTATCATTGTGGGAGGGGGCATGCTTGAAAAATGAAGCTTGTACCCCTCTTTTATGATGGAGAGTGTCCAATGCTCTGCTGTTATTTGCCCCCATCTGGGGGCAAAGTGACACAACCTTCCTGGAATGGTGGAAGGCTCTGGTCCAATGAGAGCCAGGAAGGCTAAGTTCTCTAGCTGAAAGTCAAAGGCCTTGCGGAGGCTGAGACTGCTGGGATGGCTGAGGCTTAGCGGTCTTTGCTTTTCTTTGTTTGGGTGGTTGCTGACCTTTCCTGACAAGCTGACCTGCAGAACGTCCCTGCTGAGAATAAGCAGGATAATACTTTTTCTTTTTAGAAAAGAATGGTTTCTTAAAAGATATCTTTCTTGCAGGATCAGCTGTGGACTTGGATAATCTATCCAAAGTGGAGTTGTCAGCATCCAACTCATTGGCCTTTTCCTGCCAATCTTTACCAAACAGGTTCTCACCAGTACAAGGAATATTTCCCAGTTTATCTTGTACCCAGAGCTCCAGATCAGATGCCTGGAGCCAAGCAATTCTACGTGCACCTATGCCAATGGCAGAGGTTCTGCTTATGCACTCAAAACAGTCAAAAGCTGCACGGTTGACAAATTTAGAAACATTTTGGGCATGTTTGACCAACGTGAGAAAATCCTGTCTTCTATCCTCCGGAAGAAGAGGACTCAAAGCCTCTAAATCACCTGTGACTTCCTTCAGGAACATTCCCATATATAGACTATAGGAACTGATCCTGGCAGAAAGCATGGAAGCTTGGAAGACATGACGTCCAAAAGCATCCAAAGTTCTGCACTCACGTCCTGGAGGATTAGAGGCATGCCTCTTTGCACTCTTTATCCTTCTCATAGCTGATTCCACTACAGTAGAGTGGTGAGGAAGCAGAGTTTTCTGGAAACCAGGACAAGGAGGGACTCAATACAGAGTATCCAGTCTACGAGAACGAGGAGAGGTGGTAAGAGGTATCTCCCACATTCTTAACATGAGATCATGCAAGATCTCATGGATGGGCAAGGTAGCTGCCTCCTTAGGAATTTTAGGATATTGTAAAATTTCCAACTCCTTTGCTGTGGGCTCTGTTTCAGGTGCCACAGTAATGGACAGACCTCGAGTCACCTCCCTGATGAAATCCTGAAAGGAAATGTCCTCTGGTGGAGACATCCTACGTTTAGGGGAGGAAGGCTCCTCTGGGAAAAGTATTCCCGCATCGACAGAACTGTCAGAATCCTCAGATTCCTCTGAGGACTCGAAGTACCTTCTGTCAGGATGCTCTTGAAGAGCCCGATACCCGTACCGACCGAAGTCGGTACCGACCGAAGTCGGTACCGGGAGTAATCGGTACCGGAGTATCGGTACCGGAAGGTATCGGATGACTGGGTGCCGGCAATGCGGACACCGATGTCGATGCTATCAGTACCGGCACCAAAACCGGTGCCGGAGTCGGTGCCGGTACCGGTTGAAAAGTCTGACACGGTTCCGAGGGCGTCGATGCCACAAGGAGAGCCGCCAGACTGCGCTCAATAGTCAGGACTCTCTGGTCTATCGACACTGCTGATGCCTGGATGTCAGTACCGGAGAAGACCGCCGGTACCCCAGAGCATGGCACCAGTAGTTCTGCCGAGGTTGAGGCCTCGAGAACATCCTGGAGCCCCGATAATGCTTTGGAAGCCGAAGCCTCCCGCCGGGGCAATTTTGCCGGTGCAGAATCCTCAAGGGCAACGCCAGAGGCATCTCGATGCTTAGAAGGAGATCTACCCTTTGAGGACCAGCTAGACTTATGTTTAGTTACCTGAGATCCACGGGAGGAAGATGAAGCCCTGGAAGACGTCGATGCCACCGAAGCTGCATCAGAGGGAAACAGGGTACTGAGCTTGACGGCTCGGTTCTGTCGACCTCTCTTGGACATCATGGCACTGGCTGTACACTCCGAGATGGAATGGTCAGGACCTAAACATTTCAGACACCACTCATGGGTGTCGGTGACGGAGATGGTACCGCCACACTTGGTGCACTTTTTAAAACCCGAGGAGGGTTTTTCCATTATGGAAAAAATCTTGGGCCTAAGGCCCAAAATGGTGCGTGCACCTGGAAAAAATGGGAAAGTACTAAGATTTATTTTTTTTTTAAAGAAAAGAAAGAAAGAAAGAAAGAAAAACTGGCGGTACCAGTAAAGCGTCGAGGAAGGCAGACGCGATCACAAAAAAGAAGGAAAACTTTCTGCGGTGACAGGAACACGACCTGCTGGCTCCGCGGAAAACGAAGAACTGGAGAGAGGCAGTTGGGAAATGAACCACATCCAGATGTACCGCTAGAGACGCCCCCTGGACCCAGCCTTGATAAAAGGATATGGTGGCCACCTGAACTCGAAGGGAACTGCAAGCCAGACCCTTGTGAAGCCCCGCTTACAAAAAGGTAAAAACATCTGGCACCAAAGCAGACATGGGGTGGTAGTCCCACCCCTACACCAGTCTCTGACTTCCCCTAGCACTGGCATGTTGCTAGGGGCAGTCAAGGGCAATGACACGTCTTGCTACATTCTTTATTACTGTAGTGCTTAACAAGAGCAGCCCTTAGATCATTTACATATCCTGAGCTGTGGATAGATGTGTTCTACCAACAGTAGCTCTTTCCTGTCACAACACAGCAGTGTGCACACCTTCTATGGAGACACAGCACAAGAGTGTATTGGAAACCTACATACACGTCTCCTTAACTGACCTTGTATGGTTTATGTATAGTGCAAGCCATTATTGCAACTTCATCTTTTCCTACTGCATGTCCAGTGGGCAGACTTGGCCACACATATCTGTACCCTACACACATATCTGTATCCTACACAGCAAACTCCCCCAGCAAACCTGTTTTCCCAATTCCCTTATCCCCACCCTGATTATGCCAGTTATTAGACCCTGGACCACCCTTGCTGTGGGAATCCTAGATGATAGAGCAGCATGATTGAGTCAGATAACTCCGGGGCTCTTGTATTGTTTGTCCTGCTGCTGTTTGTGCCACTCCACCGGCAGGAGCCATTCAGCGCATCCCCTGCATCTTGCATTCTGGTAAGGCTGGCATAGGCATATTGCATTGTTTGCTGTGGATCAGTGGTTCTCAGCCCAGTCCTCTGGGACCTCCAGGCCAGTCAGGTTTTCAGGATATCCAAAATGAATATGCATGAGATAGATCTGCATATAATGGAAGCAGTGCATGCAGATCTCTCTCATGCATATTCATTGTGGATACACTGAAAGCCTGACTGGCCTGGGGGTCCCAGAGGCCTGGGTTAAGAACCACTACTGTAGATACATGGTGTGGATATTCTCTGCCAGCTCCTGAGATGTACATCAAGTCATCTGTAGGGTCAAGACTCTTATGAAATGTATTTTGTCTATTGTAATAAATACTTCAAATGCTAGGACTTACATTCCTGTGTGCCTCCATTTCCTGCCCAATTTGTTGCAGCACATCCAAGTGCTTTCTTCACACACTTCAGGGTCTCTATATCACAGAGGATGTGAAAGTGTCTTTGGAAAAGAGTGAGATGCACATGAGGAGGGGTCAAATGAATTAGCATGTTCTTCCCTCAACATCCTTACCCCTGGGTCTCCTGCAATGGTGCTGGGGGATTTACCGCACTGTATGGAAGGAGGGTGCCTATCCGGACAAGTGAAAGCAGTGGCATTTGGACTTACAAGGTTCTAATCAGACTCCTGCCTTGGCCTACAGCTAACCCTTGGGTCACTATGTATAACCCTGACCTGCACCACTCCTGTATTTTTTACCTCCTTCTGTGCTGTGGATGTGTGTTCTGCAGGCCCCATAAAGGTTGGAACGTGATAGATCTCTGTGTGGCTGCAAAATGTATGGAACCAGAGTCAGTGTGACATACTTTTGCCAGGTAAGGGGGTAGGGGGGCCTAAATGACTCAATGGTTACATTCATGCAAATACTTCCCCCTATATGGCCAGATGTAATGCCATAAATGGCCATTTCCAGATGCGCCAACTAGGAATCCTTGACTTGCACCGTGGTAGGTGGCCTATCCTGGCTGTCTACATAACAGAATGGCACACCATCGAATTGCATGGCACAGTGCAGAGTGTGTGTGTGTGTGTGTGTAGGGAGGGAGAGAGGTTAAGTGTAAGAAAGGGTGGGGGGGGGGGTTCTCTTTGCCTGGGATCAGGAAAGATATTGGCAATTCCATGGTTCCCTGTACTCAGAATAGGTGTCTGTCTACAGCTAGATGGTCTCTAAAGATGTGGGGATAGGTGTCCTAAAATAAAAAATAATTCTTACCTGGCCGGGGCCACATAGATTCTCTCCCAAACCATCAGTCCCACATCATACAGTGCCCAGTAGCCTTCTGGGTAGAAAAGCCTGCCCTCATTGAAGAGCACCAAATGCACCAGGTGATCATTCTGCATACGAAAAATTATGCTCCCTCCTGGCCACCCATTTTGGTGCTCTCCTAAGGTGGCATATTATTGGTGGAAGAATACACGGGGACCAGAAACACATCAAAAGGGTTCTGCGGGGGAAGATATGCCATCAGTGCAAGTGAAGTTGGGCATGTATATTTTGCTGTCAAAATGGAACTTGCACATGTAGCTACATGTGCAGGTTATGAAATGGTAGCAGCGACATGTGTATGTGCCTCTTTGGGCTCACCACACTTTATATGTGCACACAGCAGCCAGTGGCCCTGTTACCAGTATCTCCCTATTTTAGGCGATACTAATTTTATTTTATTTATTTATTAGTATATAGATCAAGCCTTTCTAGTGATAGTCCAAGGCGAGTTACATTCAGGTATGTATTTCCCTATCCCCAGAGAGTTACAATCTGAGTTTATACCTGGGGCAATGGAGGGTTTAGTGATTTGTCCAAGGCCACAAAGAGTGCCAGTGGGATTCAAACCTTGGTCTCTCTGGTCACCAGGTTGCTGCTTTAATCACTACACGACTCATCTTCTTCACTTGTCTTCTCAGTATTTCCATAAATACTGCTGTACCTTCAGCCACAGGCAGCTGATCCCAGGGCTCTGATCTCTTGTCTTGGGTACCTTAGGTATCCATCAGACAGACAAGCCATACAAAATAGTCTAGACCTTTAAATACTTAAAGAGTATTAATGCACAAACAAACCTCTTCCAAAGATGGGGAAGCTGTAAAACTAGAGGGCATAACATGAAGTTGCAAGGGGGTAAATTAAAAGGCAATGTCAAGAAATACTTTTTCACTGAAAGGGTGGTGGATGCTTGGAATGCCCTCTCCCGATGGAAGTAGTGGGGGCAAACATAGTGACAGAATTCAAAAGGGCATGGGACAGACATAGTGGATCCCTTTATTGCAACAGGATAAAATCAAAATAAGCATAACTATCTCATATCTGAACAAACAGGGGTGACCTATACGGAGCGGTGGGTACACCCCTAAACAAAGGCATGGGGAGAGGTGACCTGCACGGAGTGGCAAGTGCACCTACTCTTGCCGCCTTGCTGGGCAGACTAGATGGACCATACTGGTCTTTATCTGCCGTCATTTACTATGTTACTAGGGATACAAGAAAAAGGCAGGCTCTTTTCTGCTTATAGGTGCTCCTTTTCCTGGCCTAACTTCCTTAATAGTCTGCAGTCCCCAAGGTCCCCGTTACATGAGGAACCTCCCCAGCATCATGAGCATAGTATGACTGCTTCATTTGAGGAGGACACACCAGATGAGGACCCAAATAATACAAAGCAAGCACCAAGGTAACTTATATAATTGTCCGAAACTCCATTGAAGGAGGAGAGAAGAAACTCAACCCCCACTATGGAGACTACTTTTTAATCATTTTGTTTGTTTGTTTTTTGCATATAAAGAAATACTTAAGTTGCTCAAAATGAACTTATCTGAAATTGCCGAAAATTTAAAAAATCCATCACGACATGGCACGTTTTGAGCCAATGAAGGCCCTGCTTCAGGTTTAAAGGATTTCAACAGAAAACTTATTTTCATACACCAACGGATTCTGTTGGAAATGGAAAACAGGTTTGCTGGGGGAGTTTGCTGTTTGGACGTAAAATCTAGCCTAGGGCCAATTCAGTTCCCAAAGTTCCCCACACGCACTGAAGAGATGCACGGGGAGCTCTCGACGAGGAGGCAGGGGGAGGGCCAGAGGAGGAGTCTGGGTGGAGTGGAAGCGGGATCATCGCCTCGGATGTAGAGGACCGATTCCTGCTGCAGCCCTGTACATCCGGGGAGGCAGAGATGGACAGGGGACTTATTCCACATCAAAAGTAGAATAAGTCCCCCCCCCCACCCCCCGAGGAAGGAGATCTAACCCCACCAAACCCAGGTGAGGAGAAGCAGGAGTTCCCCGCCGCCTGACCCTGACCTTGGCAGGCCACTCGGGGGTCGGGCAGTGGGCAAAAGCAGTTTGACCCAATCAGGGTGCATCAGGGCTTCTGCATGGCATCCCGGTGCCATGGCGACGGGACACCACGGAATTGAGGCTCTATGCAGAAGCATAGAGCGGCCTAGATGTGGGGTTTTCCAGATGTGCAGCGGGCCTGAATTGGAGCATGCCTGGGCCATCCAAGTGCCCCGATTCTGCTCCCGCAGAATTGAGGCCAGATCCAAGCCATCCAGATTTTGGACATTCGGACGTCCCCGGTTCAGAATTGGCCTTCACTTATTCTCAGCCAAAAACAAAAATACTTATGAAATTACAACTGTAAATGAAAGAACTTGATTTGACAATCTGAAACAATTTTGGCTTTCTTTGTGAAAACAAAAACAAAAGAACAGTTGTCAGCTCCCCATACTCCCACAACCAGCACTCTTCATTCTCCCTCTTCTCTTTACCGCACTCCCCTCCCTTTATCCACACCCATACCATATTCACCTACATACCTCCTCCTCATAAAGATGCTGCATATTCGGAGAGAGCAGACAAATGCAACAAAGATAATGCATGTGATCAAGTAAATAGTAGAAGCTAAATAACTAATGTTATAAGAAAGAAACATTGGCTTTTCAGCATCTCCTAGCAAATTACTGAGGTGATAGGAATATATTTAGCCTGCAGCACTGAACAGTTGTTCACTAACACCACTATGATAAGATCCATTATTGTTTTGTTTATGGACTGAACTGATAGATGATTGCTAGGCCAAGTATTTGCCCGACCATTCTCTTCCTATACTGTAGAAAGGGTTAACTGAATTTATTTGGAATCAATATTTCATCTACTTTCATCTTTCTGGCCAGTGATTTCTTGTTGTTGCATTCCTTCACTCTCTGAATATTTGACATAGTACAGTACTGCTCCTGTGGAATGTTTGCTTTCCTGCCATGCCAAGAGATGCATTTGAACTTCACTGAAGTAATGCTGCTGTATCAGGCTATGCATATCTCCTTTGGTGCTGAAGAGAAAAAAAAACAACTCTCCTCTCTCCCACAAGCCCTCTACAATCTCGGGCAAAGAAGAAATTCAGTTATAGGAAGGTGCCTATTATGCTTATTGTCTCTCCTGTAATTACTGTTTCAGGTAGCCCTCTCTCTCCAAGCCTTCTTGCTTCAACCCGGTTATCTGCAACTCTGCTTCATTGTGCCACACCTCCCCAGCTCCATGAAAATGCACCAAACATTTTCCAACAATGTGACACTGCTCCTCCCAGACCTTTGTGGATCTGCTGGATGCCTCCAGAGATTTGTAGTACTCCAAAGCTTCCTCTTTTTTGCTGCTTGCTAAAACTGATCTGTGGTCTGCGCGTTCCTGCTCCAGCCCAGAAAGGCCTCCACAGCACCATTATGCTCCCCCTCCTCTCCTGGAAGCCTCTATATATTCCCTGCAGACCTACAGAAGAAGTTTTTCAAGTAGCTGAAAATACTGTTTTTCTCTAATGGGGCTGAGGGTGCAGTTTTTCAGTGGAATGTCTGAGCTCAAAATTAAACTTTTTTCTTTCCAGCTGAAAACAAAACCAAGCCAAAACCAGGAAAACGCCCATTTTTATCACCAAAAACAAAATTCAGTTGAAATCCAGACCTGAATCCAATAGAAAATCTGTGGCAAGACTTAAAGACCACAGTCTACAAAAACTCCCCAGCCAACCTGAAAGAGTTTGCGCCACTCTTCAATAAAAGGATAAAATAGACACCATCATGCTGTGCAAAACTGGTAGATACTTATCTTGAAAGACTCATGATTGCTACTGCTGTAAAAAGGGCTTTCACCAAGTAGTAAATGAAGAGGTGTGGAGACTTATTCCATCAAGACTATTTTTTGAATATTTCTATAATTATTTTTTGAATATTTCTATAATTGTTCTTTCATATCAAAAGTGTAGCATGTTAATTTTGTTCCTTGTAGGAATGTATGCTAACTTTGCAAAAATGGGGGTTTAGTACAATTCCTGTAATTATGGGCCAAGGTAGATATGGTGAGTCAGTACCAAAAACTGTGGGTTATTCCAGAGGCCCAACATCACAAATGGCATCTTTAATACAGGCTTCTTGTTTGCAATTAGCCTTAGTAAGAATTGATTTGAAAATTGCTTTTATAGATGTCTGCAACAAGGCTCAACTATTATATGATTTCATAATTGGTAATGATTTAGGATGTGTTAGGAATAACGGAGACCTGGCTAACTCAGCCAGATGAATTTATAATTAATAAATTGTATCCAACTAATTATGTTATTTACCATGTTATACGCAGGCAAGGTAAGAATGGAGGTATTTCAATTGTTTGTTGTACAGCTGCGAATGTGAATCTTTTGAGCACATTTTAAATGGATTGTTTGGAAGCACTTGTGTTACAATATCCAAGATTTATCATCTGTTTGGCTTATATTCCACCGCAAAAAAAACAGCACAAGATGTGCCCCTATTTTTAGACTGATTTTGAGGTTTGTAAGTAATTTTGGTATGACTGTTTAGATGGGGCATTTTAATTTACATTTAAATGAAATGGATAATATGGGGTATGGATTTTAATAATGCATTGAGTGCCTTGAGGTTTCAGCAGCAAATTTGGACTGAAACACGCAATAAGGGCCACATTAATAATTTATAATATTGCCCTAAACTGTTAAAGGACTTTTCATGTCTGGACTGAATTATTATCCCCATGCCATTGTCTATTATTTCATACAATTTATATTGAGATGTGTACAAGTAGAGGCTAAAGTTACCTCGCATAAATTAATTTATAAATAGAGTTTTGACCTTGATACTTTTTGGACAGACTGATCAACAGCTGCCTTGTCAACTGAAAATATGGAGGTAGATACTATTTTATTTTATTTTTTTATATATATATATTATTTGCTCAAGGAACATGTCCAGACAGACATCATGAAAATAGCCACAAAAGAAGGCAACAGCTGGTTACATCTGAACACTGTCATAACACTCCCTGCCATTACAGCATTGTTTCCTTTAAGCTTTTCCCCACTTAACCCCCCCCCCCCCACTGTTGTTCCTCCCCCCAGAACCAAGTACTGCAGTTGGAACCGATACCAAAACACCTAAAATTCCTTCTCCACCATGGCTGAACCAATGTCTGAAGCCTTGATTCTCCACTAGAGCCATTTCATGCATCATAAGTGGATAAACTGCCCCCACCCAATACTTCAATATCAGCTTTTTGGCCAATAAAATTGCTACCTACACAAACTTGCATTCTGCCCTAATTCTCTTAGGCTCTGAAAATACTGCCCCTCCCCAAACCATAGCAAGGAATAAGACCATTCCACCTCCCTCCCTGTGGCATATTCAGTCACCTTCCTCACTAGGCAACCCCCCCCCCCCCAAAGCACAGCCAACCCAGAACACTCCAAAAAAAAAGTATGCCTAAAGGTACCCTCTTTCACTTTGCATTTTTAACAAAAGCCATCTTGCCACATGTGGAGCCTTGCCCTCATCATATAGGCCCTATGAAGTAGCTTAAACTGCACTTCCTGTAATTGGACGTTACTAGTAATCTTGGGAATCTCATCAAATAGGGTTGCCATCATCTCTCTTATTACCAGTTCCCCCACCATATCCCTCAAATCCTTCGCTAATCCCTCTAAGCACATACCCTTCAAAAGGTCTCTGTCCATATAATAAACAGTTCAGCCCCTGTGGTTGAACACTGTCTATCACAGGGCCACAGATTTTCTGATCTAGGATGGAGAGTCATTGATTTTGCTCCTAGAGATCCTTGTGGATGGGATCGTACCTATAGACTACAATGGTTGGAACAAAAGTGGATTTTTGTTTTAAATAGTTTAAATATGAAAAATGAGTGGCTGAGTCTTATCTGAGTCTTAACCAATCACTACAGGGCTTCCCCGATTCTGTGGGGTATTCCCTGGGTTCTGATTGGTTATTCTAAACATTACTATCATCTGTTGCAGCCTATGAAATGCTGTGCAGGCACTTCTAAATGTTTGGCAGTTGCAGCAGCAGTTCTTTGTTTGGAAGAGTGTTTGGTGATCCTGTAGAACACTGACCACATTTGATACAGAGCCGGGAGCAGGCTCGAAACATGCATGTCGTGTAATACCAAACTTGGAGGATCATTTTCATGCCACGAATTTCCTTTTACGCTGTTTGGAATGCCTTTCAGATAAGTGAAGATGTAGCACAGCTACTTACCTGTAACAGGTGATCTCTGGGAACAGCAGGAATTAGTCCTCACATATGGGTACGTCGGTACCGACGAAGCCTGCGCGGGAATGCTCCCCAGCTTCCCAGAATGAAAGCTTTTGGGGCATCCCACAGCGCATGCGCGCTGCCTTCCCGCCTTTCCTACCAACTCTCCTCAGTTCAAGTTTAAAGCTGAGACAATAGAGAGAGAGGAAAGGAAAGACAAAGAGAGATACAACTCCTAGGGGAGGTGGGAGGGTTGTGAGGACTAATTCCTGCTGTTCCCAGAGATCACCTGTTACAGGTAAGTAACTGTGCTATCTCCAGGAACAAGCAGGAATAAGTCCTCACATATGGGGACTCCCTAGCTAAGATGCCTGGGAGATCCCCAAGGGTATGAGACCCTGAAGGGTTCCTCGTCTTCCTATGGATCTCAGGCATCCATTCAGGGAAGGAGGGCAGGAGTTGTTCAAGAATGGAACAGGTGTCTGAGGACAGCCTGACCAAACAAGGCATCCCGGCGGGAGTCCTTGTCCAAACAGTAATGGGCTGTGAAGGTATGAACCGAGGCCCAGGTGGCTGCTCGACAGATCTGGTCGATGGACACAGAATGAAGATGAGCCATAGAGGTGGCCATGGCCCTCACATTGTGAGCTGTGACATGGCCCTCCAGAGAAAGGTTCTTACTCTGGTAAGCAAAAGAAATACACTGAGCAATCCAATTGGACAGTGTTCTTTTAGAGACTGGAAGTCCTAAATGAGAAGGATCAAAAGCAACAAAAAGTTGGGAAGACTTTCTATGTTGCTGTGTCCTGTGTAAGTAAAAAAGCAAGAGCTCTTTTACAATCTAGAGTATGAAGGTTCCTCTCTGCAGTGGATGCATGAGGAGCTGGAAAAAAGACAGGTAAATATACCTCTTGATTAAGATGAAAAGGTGAGACCACTTTAGGCATAAAGTGAGGATTTGTCCTAAGGACTACCTTATCATGATGGAACCTTGTATAAGGTGGATTAGCCACTAAGGCCTGCAGTTCACTGATGCGGTGAGCAGAAGTGATTGCAATAAGGAAAATAACATTCCAGGAAAGAAATTTCAAGGAGGTAGTGGCTAAGGGTTCAAAAGGTGGCTTCATAAGCTGACCAAGAACCAAATTTAAGTCCCATGCCACCGGAGGAGGTCGAATGGGAGGTTTAGTTAAAGTTCGGCCTCTCATAAATCTTGCAATAAGAGGATGAGAAGAAACAGGTTGTCCATTGATAGGCTTAAGGGATGCTGCAATAGCACTTAAATGGACCCTTACTGAATTTGTCTTAAGGCCTGCATTGGAAAGATGCAGGAGATATTCTAATAGAGAATTCACAGGAAGTGCCAGAGGGTCAAGACCCTGTTGAGCACACCAAATGGAAAATCTTTTCCATTTAAAAGCATAGGAACGCCTAGTGGAAGGTTTCCTGGAAGCATGGAGGATATCCTTCACTTGCTGAGAAAGATTGAAGTCTTGAAGGTCTAGGCCTTCAGTAACCAAGCTCTGAGGTGAAGGGACTTGGGGTTTGGATGCCACAAAGTCCCCTCCTCCTGAGACAGAAGGTCTGGAGCAGCTCCCAAGTCCAGAGAGGGGGCTTGGGAGAGATGCAGAAGTAGAGGGTACCACACTTGGCATGGCCAGCGTGGAGCTATGAGGATCATAGATCCTTGATCCCTCTGAAGTTTGAACAGAGTCTTGGGAACCAAAGGAATGGGTGGAAAGGCATACAGGAAGTCCTGACCCCAATGAAGGAGGAAGGCATCCTTGGCCTGAACTCCCTGACACGGAATTCTGGAACAGAACCGGGGAAGTTTGGCATTCCACAGACTTGCAAATAGGTCTATGTCCGGGGTTCCCCATTCCTGGAAGATTCTGAGTACCTGATCCATGTGCAGGGACCATTCATGTGGAAGCAGAACTCGACTGAGTCTGTCTGCCCAAGAGATTTGAATTCCTGGGAGGTATACTGCCAGGAGATGGATTTGATGCTCTCTGGCGAAGGCCCATAATCTTAGAGCTTCGTTGCAAAGAGACAGAGAGAGCCAGTTCCTCCTTGCTTGTTTATGTAAAACATGGCTACCTGATTGTCCGTTTGAATGAGGACTGTCTGGTAGCTGAGGAGGGTATGAAAGACCTTGAGAGCTAGGAACACTGCTCGAAGTTCCAAGAGGTTGATATGAAGAGAGGTCTCCTGTGGGGACCAAGTGCCTTGGGTGGAGAGGTCCTGTAGATGAGCTCCCCAACCTGTTTGGGAGGCATCTGTTGTGAGGATTGCTTGGGGCAACAAAGGTTGGAAGGGGGACCCCAGCAACAGATTTTGAGTGGACATCCACCATTGGAGAGACCAAAAGAGACGTTTGGAGTTTGCCATTTGGTCTGAGAGAGCTCCTGAAGCTTGAGTCCACTGGGTGGACAAAGTCCATTGAGCTGCTCTCATGTGTAGGCGAGCATAGGGCACCACATGTACTGTGGAAGCCATGTGGCCTAGTAGCTGTAGCATCTCCCGGGCAGTTAAGTGGTTCTTTGACTGAATCTGGGAGGCTAACTGCACTAGACGTTGGCAACGAGCCTGGGGAAGATAGGCTCTTGCAGTAGTGGTGTCCAACCAGGCCCCTATGAATTCTGGGGACTGAGTAGGGGTGAGCTGAGACTTTGGGAGGTTTACCACAAGTCCCAGATACTGCAGAATGTGCCTGGTGCGGTCCAGGGAAATTTGGGATTCTGACTGAGATGGAGCTCGGATGAGCCAGTCGTCTAGGTAGGGGAAGACAAATATTCCCAGAGTGCGTAGAAATGCAGCAACTATTGCCATGCATTTGGTGAACACTCTTGGAGCAGAGGCTAGACCGAAAGGAAGCACTCTGTATTGGTAATGTTTTCCCTGGAACAGAAAACGTAGGAATTTTCTGTGGGATGGATGGATGAGTATATGAGTGTACGCATCCTTGAGATCTAGAGAACAAAGCCAATCCTGACTCTGTAGGTATGGAAGGAGAGTGCCTAAAGAAAGCATCTTGAACTTCTCCTTGCATAGAAATTTGTTCAATTCTCTGAGATCTAGAATGGGTCTGTATCCCCCTGTTTTCTTTGGAATGAGAAAGTAGGGGGAGTAAAACCCTGACCCCTGTTGAAGAAGAGGAACTTCTTCTATGGCCCTCTGGGCCAGAAGGGTGGTTACCTCCTGATCCAGAAGGTCGAGGAGACATGTGGGAGAATTGAAATGTCTCACCATTCTAGTATCAAGTCAAAAACCCTGAGGGGCTTGGGACTGCTGGGTTGCAGCAGCCCCTGCAGGTTTAGGCCTAGCCTGTTTAGGTTGCTGACGCTTAGTAGCAAAGCGACCTGTAGAAGATTGTTGACCAGAAGTGGAAGGAAATCTGCCCTTCTTGTAAAAAGACTTTTTAAAAGATTTTTTCTTGGCTGGAGTGGAGGTAGACTTAGAAAGTCTATCCAGAGCAGCATTTTCTGCATCCATTTGAGAGGCTTTAATTTGCCACTCTTTGCCAAATAGATTTTCACCTGTACAGGGCAGATTTCCTAAACCATCTTGAACCCAGGGTTCTAGATCAGAAGCCTGGAGCCAAGCAATTCTACGAGCAGCTATGGCAATGCCTGAGGCTCTGCTGGCACCTTCAAAAGAATCAAAGGTTGCCCTGTTGGAAAACTTTGAAATGTCTTGAGTATGCTTAAGCCAAAGAAGGAACTCATCCCTTTTGTCCTCTGGAATAAAAGGGAGAAATTTGTGCAGCTTTTCTGCAACCTCCTTTAGAAACATACCCATATAAAGGCTGTATGAATTGATTCTGGCAATAAGCATGCTAGCTTGGAAGATTTTCCTTCCAAAAGCATCCAAGGTCCTGCATTCTCTTCCTGGAGGAGTAGAAGAGTGTCTTTTGGTACTCTTTATCCTCTTCATAGCTGACTGCACCACAATGGAGTGGTGAGGAAGCTGAGTTTTTTGAAATGCAGGAGGAGGAGGGACACGGTACATAGTATCCAATCTACGAGAATGAGGAGAAAGGGTGAGAGGAGTCTCCCACAATTCAATCAAATGTTCTTGAAGAATTTCATGAATTGGTAAGGTGACTGCCTCTCTGGGAACCTTAGAGTATCCCAAAATATCTAATTTTTTTGCTCTAGGTTCTTTTTCAGAGGTTACTGAAATAAATAGTCCTTTAGCTACTTCTATTATGAAGTCTTGAAAGGACAAATCCTCTGGAGGAGACATTCTCCTTTTTGGAGAAGAAGGCTCCTCAGGAAGAGTAACAGATACTTCAGAGGACTCATCCGATGAATCAGAATCATCAGAAGTATCGTCTGCTCGATTCCAAAGATCGATAGGCGTATCGATCGGTACCGACATCGGGTGTCCCCGGTACCGGGTCGGTACCGAGAAAGAGCCCAGGATAGGGAGCCAGAATCGGTCTCCTGGCCGATGTCAATGCAGCCGGTACCGGCATCGAAGTTGGTACCGGTACCGGCGTTGGTACCGACAACGGAGCTTGTTGTGGTACCAACGGCGTTGCAGCCTTGATGAAAGCCAGTATAGCCTGCTGCATGGATTGCACAGTGTGATCCATGGACGCCACGACTGCGTGGATGTCGGTACCGGGAGATTGTGCCGGTACCCCAGAGCAGTCTAACAGGTGATCGGTCGAGGCCGTGCCATCGATGTCAACCTGTAACCCCATAGGAGGAGCTTTGGAAGCCGGAGCTTCCCGCCGGGGTTGTTTGGCTGGGGCAGGATCCTCAAGGGCAAGCCCGGAGGCATCTCGATGCTTAGAGGGAGATTTGCCCTTCGAGGACCTACTAAAAGTATGTTTGGTTACCTGAGACCCATCAGGAGAGGAAGACCTGGAAGATGTCGATGGCACCGCCGGTGCATCCGTGGGAAACAGCACATGGAGCTTGGCTGCCCGGTTCTGTAACCCTCGTTTAGACATTAGAGAGCAGGCTTGGCAATCCGGAATGGAGTGTTCAGGCCCCAAACATTTAAGACACCATTCATGGGTGTCTGTAACAGAAATTGTACCGCTACACTTAGTGCATTTTTTGAAACCAGAGGCTGGTTTATCCATGGAGGAAAAATTCTTGTGGGCCTGTAGGCCTAAGAAAAGAAATACACTAAGTGAGGAAAAGTATATATATATATTTTTTTTTTTTTTTTTAAAGAAAAGAAAAGACCGGCGGTACCGGTCCGGCGTCGGGGAAGGCAGACACGCAACCAAAGAAATAAATTAAAATAAAGAACTTCTTCAGCGGTGACAGGAACACGACCTGCTGGCTCCGCGGAAAAGAAGAACTGAGGAGAGTTGGTAGGAAAGGCGGGAAGGCAGCGCGCATGCACTGTGGGATGCCCCAAAAGCTTTCATTCTGGGAAGCTGGGGAGCATTCCCGCGCAGGCTCCGTCGGTACCGACGTACCCATATGTGAGGACTTATTCCTGCTTGTTCCTGGAGATTTAAATTTACATTTAAATAAAAAGGGACGTTATGGTCATCCGAGAGGGAGAATATGTTTGTACCCCTCTCCTGACCTTCTGGCCTGAGAAAAATTATAGTGCGGTGCACAGCACAGAGGGTGATCTTTTCTTTTGAGTAGTGGCAGATCTGTATAAACTGCAGTAAATGGCTATTCAGCACATTCCATTTTTCCTTAATTTGCAAAAAACTAGGAAATTCTTCATCATTTATGGCCACTAATTGACCTATATCCTTGCACCCATTTGCCCTCCATTTCAAAAACCTTGTTTTCCTTATTCCGGATGAAAAGCAAGGTTTCCTACTAGCTATAAAAAAGGGGTTATAGCCTGTGTCCCTCCTACCTTCTCCACCATTTCCAAGCCTTCCTAAAGGGCATCAGTAGTTCTCAGACCCCCTAACTCTCCTTATCCCCACTGGACCCACGCAGCAGAAAATAAACTCATAGATGTTACATCAATTGTCCCATATCTCTTCCAAAGCAAATTTAGCCTTTCCATTATAGGCCTCATGAATCCACCATAAAAATGCCGCCACATTATAGTGATGTATGTCAAGCAGCTGGACACCCCCCCCCCTCTCATTCTCTACCTAAAATCAATTTAGCATACCTAATCTGTGCAGAACAGCCCCCCCAAGATAAATTTCCTAAAATGACTACAAAAATTCAATTCATCCACCCTTTTGATCCATACAGGCATTGCCTGCAAAACATACAGCATTTTAGAGGCCATCACCATCTTCACCAGAGCCCCATGACCATAAAAGGGGAGTGGCAAATCTTTCCACTTTTCACATAGGGGGTCATTCCAAACAGCAAATAGCGGGGATGTATGTCCAGTTTGGATGTACAACAACTGCTATTCGTTGTTAGCCTATTCTGGCCCGATAGCTCCCCACCCATATAGGGCCTTTGCGTGGAGAGCACGGGATGGGGGTGGGAAGGGGCAGTATCAGGGTGGAGTCACGTCCACGACCACAAACGTACAGGGCCTATTCCGGTCATGGCCCTGTATGCCTGGCGGTGCAAAGATGGATGTCGGACTTATTCCACCTCCAAGGTTGGGCCAAGGCACTTGGAGGGGGGGGGTCCAGTTGCTTGACATACATCACTATAATTCCACCCCCAAGGTGGAATAAGTCTGACGAATGGCGGAGATTGGGCCAGGAACCCCTCACCTTCACACGGCGCAGAGGCAGGTAGGCCATTGCCACTTGATACTGGCCCTGGCATCTCCCTCAGAGGGTCGGGCAGTGGGGGAAATGCATGCTCCTGGTGTCAGGTTGGCTGTGTTCCTGCATGGTGTCCCGGTGCCATGGCACCGGGGCTCCACAGGAGCATAGGTAGGGATAGTCAGGTAAATAAATGGATGTTCCCCGTTGCAGAATCGGGGCCAATGCAGCCCATCCAAGTGCCCAGATTCTGCAACTGCAGGAATGTATAACTCTTGTGGTTGCAGAATCAGTTGACTTTGGGACACATCCACTTTTGGATATCCGGAAGACTCGAATGTCCCCCCAATCTGAATTGGCCTCATAGTGTCAATCTCCCATATTTTGTCTTTAATATTCTTTTTGTAACTATAGAATTCCTACTTAAGTATATCCCCAAGTATTTTATGCTACTTTTTGTCCACTTTAATGGACAGTCCCTTCACCCAAACCTCCCTATTCCCCACCACCATAGCTTCAGACTTGTCATAGTTAACATGCAAACCAGATATTTCCACAAAAGTACCCAATATCTTCATGATGCACCCAAGGCTCTTCTTAGCCCGGTTCATGAACAACATCATATCATCAGCAAAGGGACTGATGTTATAAAAATGCCCTCCTATTTGGATACCATGATAGTTCCCGCACCCCTAATTTTTATAGCAAGATGCTCCAGTGCCAAAATAAACAGCAAAAGAGAAAGGGGGCACCCCTTCCGAGTGCCTTGCCCTAACTCAAACACCTCAGAGAGCACTTCACTAATCCACAACTGTGCCTTTGGCTGATGATACAATAGCCTCACCCAATTAACAAATTGGTCTGCTGCCCCAAACCTAGACAAAACCCAGAACAAGTAATCCCACATAATTTTGTTGAACGCCTTTTCCAAGTCGAGACTAACAATTAATTCCTCCCTGTCAGCCTGACATGGAGCTTAAAAATCGTGGTGGCCTGCAGTAAATTTGCCGAGGCATATCGCATCCTAACAAAGTTCACTTGATCACTATGGACCACCTCTGGGATATAGGCCTCCAATCTCATGACCAACAGTGCTGTCAGAATTTTTATGTCTCGTTTAATAGGGAAATTGGCCTATACACCCATCAATAGCTCCCCATCCCTCCCCGGCTTAGGCAGGATAACAATGTGGGCTATATTTTGTTCTACACCCAAGCTCCCTTTCTTTATCGTCTGCTTTCCTATCTGTTGCATGGGCCTCACCACCATTCGGTATTTTAGAGAACTCTGCTCCTAAGCCATCAGGTCCAGGTGCCTTCCCAAGCATCAGTTTCTTAATTGCCAGCTGTATCTCCATCCCACTCAGTGGTTTACCCAGTTGGTACTTTTGTTCCAGAATGAACTGGGGACCCTCTAGACCATCAAAGAACATCTGCCTCCTCTCAGGGCTATTATTACCCGGACTGTAGAGTTCTCTATAATACTGTTGAAATTACCTGAGCACTGATTCCGCTCACGTATTTTCGTAATAGTATGCTTCTTGCTATAAAGCTGCACAAGTCTTCCCAACAACCTCCCCACTTTATTACCACATTTGTGCAGCTTAAATTTGTACATACTTTGTCCCTTTTTTATCCTTCTGCTGCAAGATCTCATCAATAGCTTTCCTGGCCTCTATCATCTTCTGCAGCTAGCATCACTAAAGCTAAGGATGTATTCCCTCCTGCATTCTTTCAAAGTATGAAGGGTGTGTTGCAGCTCTCTCCCCCTTCTTTTCTTTACATCCACAATATATCAGATATCTTTCCCCATTGTACAGACTTAGCTGCCTCCCAGTAGATTATGGTCCATACATCCTCTACTCTATTTTCCGCCATATAATCTTGCCAAGCCCCCTTAAAAATACCCGGAAGTCTTGATCTAAGTACCATGTAGGGTTCAATCTCCACATATGTATATCAAATTTGGTTAAATAAATAAATATGTTATTTGCCGACCTTCAACAGTTTTAACCCCATTGTCACAGCAGAGTGGTCTGATAAAGCAGGCACATCAATCTCAACAGAAACCAACTGGCTCAGCAAGGCTTCAGGAAGTAAAAAGTAGTCATATTCTAGAGTGCATCCAGTGAGCCCCCGAATAATATGTGAATTCCACATCTAGAGATGTCTTACCCACCAAGTGTTTACCAGTTCCAGCTCTGCCATCAAGAAATTAAACCCTTTTTGAACATGGCCTCTTCTCGAGGCCATTGTTAGTCAGTGATCTATCGTAGGGTCCACCACTATATTAAAGTCGCCCCCCCCCCCACACACTATAGGCAGATATTCCCTATACCCCACCATTTTGGCTATAGGTTCCGAAAAAAACACATGGTGATAAACATTTGGGGCATAAATGTTGTTTAACAAAACTTTCTGCCCATTCAGCATACCCAACCACATTACATATCGTCCTTCAGGATCCATGACCTCAAGTCCCTCATCCACATACCAACAACTATCAGAAAAAGGCACAAATGCAACCAGAACTTACTCGACCTACTAGCGGAAATAGCACGAATGAACCAAAATACTCGCAACAGAGTCTTCTTCACTTACTCACCAGCTTTATGGAATGCACTCCCCAACGACCTCAGGAAAACACATGAACTAAGAAATTCCACAAAGAACTCAAAACATTACTATTCAAAGAACACTTCAAAAACTAATTGGTGTGTCCCCATCTAACAGCAAAACTTATGGACACATATGCCACAAAATATCGCCCTCCTACATGGCCCCTTCATTCCTCCCCCCACCCCACCCCCCAAGATTACACAACCCCGGTTTACATATGCTCTGATTTATAAATATGTTATAAACCATAGACTATAGTTACCAATTCTAATTATACCATTCAATGCTGTTAAGGTTTTTAAAGTTATGTAAACCTGTTTAGTTTTTGTTCCCTGTAAACTGCCTTGATTCCCAGATAAGGTGGTATAAAAAAACAGATAAATAAATAAATAAAAATAACTTAGCACCTTCACCCTTTTCACAGGTGACTGCAAGCCTCCAACATTCAGTGTAAGAATAACCACCATCAACCCAGTAAAAAACATCTGACCCAGTTTCATGCAAAAAAAAAACCCATGTCCCCCAAGGCCTCTCAGCTGAGTACACAAGGACATGCCACAGCTCTTGCCAGCTCTTACTCACAAATAGATTCAGCAGCCAACTTCCTCTTCACTCCCTATCTTAACCTTCAGTTTAAGACTCAACCCTCCTCAGTTCTCTCCTCCCTTCTATCTCCCCTACCCTTCTCCTCCCACTTTGTCTCCAGCCACCAACTCTCCTCTTTCTTCCCCCAAACATCCTAATCATTCCCAACCAGTCCTCCCAGACCCCTCTCCATTGCAAGCACATATCCACTTTTCTTGGGCTGCATCCACACTGTCTCAGCAACATTTGCATCCACAGGCACATCTCCATGCATTATCAAATCCCAAAAAATGACAGAACACACCTCACGCAGAATCCCACACACATACCCTTTCCCACGAACCTACAACAATTTTAGCTCCCTACATCCAGTCCACATTTACACAATGGTCCATTGCAATGCCAGGATCCAAGGGCAGCCACTAGTAAGGTACAACATGGTGTCCATCTCCTCCTCCTAAGAACATAAGATATGCCATACTGGATCAGACCAAGTACCATCAAGCCCAGTATCCTATTTCCAACAGTGGCCAATCTAGGTCATGAGTAACTAGCAGTTTCCCAAAAAGACACAGGTTCCACAATGCTTGTATTGAGTCAAGCAGTGATATCTTGGGTCCCTTTTAATAATGGTTTATGGACCTTTCCTCCAGGAACTTGTCCAAACCTTTTTTAAACCCAGCTACACTAATAGCTTTTACTACATCCTCCGGTAACAAATTCCAGAGTTTGATTACATGTTGAGTGAAAAAATATTTTCTCTTATTAGTCTTAAATACTTTACCATGTAGCTTAATTGCATGTCCCCTAGTCTTTCTATATTCTGATGACGTAAATAATTGATCTGTTTACTCGTTCCACTCCATTCATTAATTTATAGACCTCTATCATATCTCCCCTCAGCCGTCTCTCTTCCAGGTTGGAGCCCTAACCTTTTCAGCCTCTCTTCATAGGGGTATCCTTCCATTCCCTTTACCATTTTGGTGGCTCTTCTCTGTACCTTTTCGAACAACACTATCCTTTTTAAGATACAGCAACCAGAATTGCAAACAATATTCAAGGTGCGGTCGTACCATGAAACGATACAGAGGCATTATAATATCCTTTGCTGTATTTTCCATTTCTTTCCTTATGATACTTAGCATTCTATTTGCTCTCTTGGCCACCGCTGTACACTGGGCAGAGGGTTTTAACATGTTATCCACGATGACACCTAAATCTTTTTCCTGGGTGGTGGTTCCTAATGTGGAACCTTGCATCATGTAACCATAGTTTGACTTTTTCTTTCCTAGGTGCATAAATTTGCACTCGTCCGCATTAAATTTCATCTGCCATTTGGGTGCTCAGTCTTCCAATTTATCAAGATCCTCTTGTAATTTTCCACAATCCTCATGGGTTTTAACAACTTTAAATAGTTTTGTGTCATCTACAAATATGATAACCTCACTCGTTATTCCCTTTTCCAGCTCATTTATGAATATGTCAAAAAGCAGCGGACCCTGCAGAGATCCCTGGGGTACTCCACTATTCACCTTTCTCCATTGGAAAAATTGGTCATTTAGCCCTACCCTCTGCTTTTATCTTTTAACCAGTTCCTGATCCACAATAGTAAACTGCCTCCTATCCCACGACCTTTTAGTTCTGCCAAAAGTCTCTGATGAGGGACCTTATCAAAGGCTTTTTTTTTTCTTCAAAATTTTCAAATGTATACAAAGTAAACATTTAGGAAAAATAAACAACCAATTTCGACTTAGGAAATAAGAAAATGCAAAAGAAAAATTTTGAAATCAGAAGAAATACAAGCCCACATCAAGAGAGGCTATCTAAGGGCCCACACCCCCACTAATAATGAAGACCCCCAATCATACAAACAACCAAGACCCGAAAAAAAACAAGGAAAATTAACATCCTTACTTATCATTATCCTTATCAAGCAGGAACCGTTCCAACTGCGATGGTTCCATGAAAGTAAATTTTGTACCCCTATAGGTGACCAAACACTTACAGGGGTACTTCAAATAAAACGTAGTGTGATAGGGCTGAAGCTAGTGAAGCTGTGAATTTGGAAAAAAACGCTGTCTTTCACAAAGCAGCTGACTTGCAGGAGCTGCAATTGCATAGCAACACAGCTAGAGGGAGCAGGCACGAACCTGCAGAGGCTGAGCGAACACACCCAAGTACTGACTATGCAGGGACTAATCAGATGCACCTGAAGAGCAGGCCAGGAAACTCAAGAGGAGAACGGCTTTATAAGCAGAGAGCTGCAGCCAGACTAAGGAGGGGAGAAAAAGGAGAAGAAGCCAGGATCCAAGGGAGAGAGACTCCAGGAGAAGCCAGGATCCAAGGGAGAGAGACTCCAGGAGAAGCCAGGATCCAAGGGAGAGAGACTCCAGGAGAAGCCAGGATCCAAGGGAGAGAGACTCCATGCCTAGAGGGAGGCCTGAGCTCACCAGAAGGATTGAGAAAGGAACTTAATGGTACTGGAAGGAAAGGTCCTGACAGTGGAATCCCCCATACTGAGAAGCAGAGAGGCCTGGATTCATTACCTGGCCGTCCCAAGCTTCAGGGACGACAAGCAGTGCCCAGGAGACTCACAGAAACAGTCTGTAAAGGAGACCGTATCCAAGGAAGGGTACCTGGTAAGGAGAATACCAGCAGCACTGACTTCAGGAAGCCAAGGTACAGTGGTACTTTAATTCTAAAAAGAGACTTAGCTCCTAGAAGGGCTTTTGAATCAGATAACCATTCTGAGAGGAATGAAAGAAGGCAGGAGTTCTGGAAGCCACGACATAGAGGCCTAAGAACAAGCCATGCTTCCTACTTGAAAAACCTTGAACAGCCTAGCTGGAGGATAGGTGAAGGAAATACTAATTTGCACACTATAGCAGCCAGGGAGAGCTCAAATACAGGAGAAAGCACAGATGAGCTGGAACCCATGCAAGTGGAACCTGGGGATTTAGAAGCATTGTCACAGGAGGAATTAATGGACTGCTCTATTTGTGTTGCGGGAAGCCTTGAGTCACTCCCAGAGCTATAGTTTACCAGAACACGCACTAACAATGATTTTGCTTACATTGAGCTAAAGGAGAGCTGGTTTATTTGTTTCACTCCGAAGTTTAGAAAACCCTTTATATTCTACAAGGAAATGTGAAGCCTGTAACAGTTTTACTTGTTTAATAACACTTTGGCACAAACCTGAAAATAAGGAAAACTTTACTTTTGTTACTTAGCGAACCTCAGTGCTAAAAGGGAAATAAAAGCCTTTTGTTTACCCTCTACTTGGCATCCACAACTCATTTCTATAAGGAGAAAGGACTACAAGGACCAAGGTGCATCTGGCCCAAAAGAGTCTTTTACTTCTACAATTGATTTAAATGCACAACCTGCCCCTGCAGCCACCGGCCACCAGGGGGGGGTGGTGACAGTAGCTCCAATAGCCAAAACCCTAGGTCTAATTTGAAGAAACGTTTTTTGACATGATTGGGTGACTTTTGCAACATCAGGAAAAACCATTAATGGTTGGCCACAAAAAGAAATATTCTTCTTAGAAAAGTAAAAACAAAAAAATCATCCCTTTCACCGCCTCTGAATGAAAAGTAACCAACAATGTCGCCCTCTGAGAGACCTTTTAAAAGGTCTCCAGAAAGGTAGTTAAATCGAATTCATCCAAATCAACTAGGTGATCCATTTCCCCTTCTGCAGCTTTATCCAAAATCCGATATGGTAAATAATATATGGAAGAAATAGAAGAATCATCAAAAGAAAAACACCACAATATCTCTTTAACATATTTTTTAAACAGCTCCAAAGGGGAAATGAGATGAATCTTAGGAAAATGCAAAAATCTAAGATTTCTGGCCCGGGCAACATTTTCCAAAGCTTCCATTTTGGATTGAAGAAACAATCTATCCTTAATAAAAGCATTACTTGCTGTTTGAACCCCGTTTACGATGGTTTCTATCTTGCGGGTTCTTTCACAAACAGCTGATAAGGTCTCCCCATGGCTCCAAAGGGCTACAGAAGTGCCCTCAGTAAACTCACACAGCTGAGCAAGAGTACCTGACAAAACTCCCTCTACCAGACAAATAGCTGAGAACATATCATTCAAGGAAACCTCTGCCCTCGAGGGGGAAGAGGTTCACATTACCGGCCCAGCAACTGCTAGTGTTACTGGTGCTGGATAATGCAACTCCACACGGGGAAACTCAAAGAAAATGTTCCCATCTCGAGGGAGAGGAGTGAAGGCCACCATTTTAGGAGAACCTGCTTCTATCGCGGGGGTCCCCACTGGGAGGCACAGCAAGATCATAACCTAGTTGAGGGGGAGGGGTACACACCCACGAACTTAAAGAAACCTCAGAAGGTGAAACTACGTCCAAAGCAGAGACTCCAGAAGACAAAGGGGGAGCAATTTTCACTACGTGATGGTCCATAGGGCCAACAACTTTCCCCAAGGACACAGGGCCCTTACCTCGTGCCTTCCGTTTCCCCATTGTTACCAGGACGGAAAAACGTTATCACCAAGGCTCCCAAGTGCTCCAAAGAGGCTCCTAAGGGGCAGACATGCCCCTTCGGGCATGCGCCTACGGCCGCACGCCCGCAGCCACATACCACAACACACACAAACTTTTAAACCTCACCGCAAGGGGGGGGGCAGCTGTAGACCGGTCTGTGATAGATGGAAGTTGTAGAAGAAAGTGCTGCAAACACTGTCCAAGCCCCAAGTAGCCTCATCAAAGGCTTTCTGAAAGTCTAGATACACTATATCAACCAAGTCACCTTTGTCTACCTATTTATTCACACCTTCAAAAAAACATAACAGATTAGTAAGACAAGATCTTCCTTCTCTAAAGCCATGCTGGCTGTCTCCCATTAAGCCATGACTATCTACATGTTGAGTAATTTTGTTCTTTATGATGATTTCTACCATTTTTCCCAGTACTGACGTCAGGCTCACTGGTCTGTAGTTTCCCGGATCACCCCTGGAACCCTTTTTAAAAATTGGCATTACAACGGACATCCTCTAATCTTCAGGTATTATAGATAATTTTAATGATAGTTCACAGATTACTAATAGCAGGTCGGCAATCTCATATTTCAGTTCTTTCAACACCCTTGGATGCATACCATCCGGTCCAAGTGATTTGCTGCTCTTTAGTTTATCAAATAGTTGTAATACATCTTCTCGGTGTATCGATATTTCTTTCAATTCTTCCGCAGTATCACCTTTAAATACCACTTCAGTCATGGGTAACATCCCTACATCTTCCTCAGTAAAGACCGAAGCAAAGAATTCATTTAGTCTCTCCATTATGGCTTTGTCCCCTCTTAGTGCCCCTTTTACCCCTCTATCATCTAATGGTCCAGCAGACTCTCTCACAGGATTTTTTGCTACAAATGTACTTGAAAAAGTCTTTATTATGCGTTTTTGCTTCCACAGCAAGCTTCTTCTCAAATTAACTCTTTGCCTGCCTTATCAATGCCTTGTATTTAACTTGCCAGTGCTTGTGCTTTTTACAATTTGTGTCATTTGGCTCTTTTTTCGATTTCCTGAAAGATGCTTTTTTGGCAACAGCCTCTCTGACCTCACCTTTAAACCATGCTGGCAGTTTTTTGGACTTCCTTCCACTTTTCTTAAAGTGTGGAATATAGCTGGTCTGGGCTTCCATGATAGTATTTTTAAAACAAACACCTAAGTATGATGTAAGTCTTTAACCTTTGCAACTGCTCCTTTGCAACTCATCCACTCCAAGCATTGTGTCCACTGTTGACTCTAACATTGCCATGCAGGCACAGTTCCACAACTCCTGCAACAGCAGGCCTCACGCAACTCCTGCAACAGCAGGCCTCACGCAAATCCAATAGTTGTACAACTTCAGGATTCATGCTGAATTGTGGCCAACATACAGTCTCCCGCCAACTTTTCACCAAGTCACTAGGTACAATGCAGCCCACAATTGTACATAGCGAACCAGAAAGCACAGTTACTTACCTGTAACAGGTGATCTCTGGGAACAGCAGGAATTAGTCCTCACATATGGGTACGTCGGTACCGACGGAGCCTGCGCGGGAAAGCTCCCCAGCTTCCTAGAATGGAAGCTTTTGGGACCTCCCACTGCACATGCGCACTGCCTTCCCGCCTTCCTGAACAGCTCTCCTCAGTTTCGAGTTTATAGCTGAGTCAATAGAGAGAGGACAGGAAGATAGATAGATAAAAGATACAACTCCTAGGGGAGGTGGGTGGGTGGGTTGTGAGGACTAATTCCTGCTGTTCCCAGAGATCACCTGTTACAGGTAAGTAACTGTGCTATCTCCAGGAACAAGCAGGAATAAGTCCTCACATATGGGGACTCCCTAGCTTAGATGCGTGGGATCCCCTGTCAAGGTTCGCCATCTTCGTATGGATCTCAGGCATCCATCCTGGGAAGGTGGGCAGGAGTTGTCTAAGAATGGAACAGGTGTTTGAGGACAGCCTGGCCAAACAAGGCATCCCGGCGGGAGTCCTTGTCCAAACAGTAATGGGCTGTGAAGGTATGAACCGAGGCCCAGGTAGCGGCTCGACAGATCTGATCAATGGAAACAGAGTGCAGATGAGCCATAGAAGTTGCCATGGCTCTCACATTGTGAGCTGTGACATGGCCTTCCAGAGAAATGTTTTTACTCTGGTAAGCAAAGGAAATACACTGAGCAATCCAATTGGAAAGTGTACGCTTGGAGACTGGAAGTCCCAAATGTGAAGGATCAAAAGCCACGAAAAGTTGAGAAGACTTTCGATGTGGCTGAGTCCTATTAAGGTAAAAGGCTAGAGCTCTTTTACAATCCAGAGTATGAAGGCTCCTCTCTGCACTGGAGGCATGAGGAGCCGGAAAAAAATACAGGTAGATATACCTCTTGATTAAGATGAAAAGGCGAGACCACTTTAGGCATAAAGTGGGGATTCGTCCTAAGGACCACCTTATCATGATGAAATCTTGTATAAGGTGGATTAGCCACTAGAGCTTGCAGTTCGCTGATGCGACGAGCGGAAGTGACTGCAATTAGGAATAGTACCTTCCAGGAAAGAAATTTCAAGGAGGTAGAAAATAACGGCTCAAAAGGTGGCTTCATAAGCTGACCAAGCACTAGATTCAAATCCCATGCGACCGGGGGGGGTCTGATGGGAGGTTTAGTGAGGGTCAGGCCTCTCATGAATCTTGCAACAAGAGGGTGAGAGGAGATAGGTTGTCCATTTACAGGTTTCAGGGATGCTGAAATAGCACTTAAATGGACTCTTACAGAATTCGTCTTAAGGCCTGCATTGGAAAGATGCAGGAGATAGTCTAAGAGGGAATTCAAAGGAAGTGCCAGAGGGTCAAGGCCCTGCTGAGCACACCAAATGGAAAAACGTTTCCATTTGAAAGCATAAGACCGCCTCGTGGAAGGTTTCCTAGAGGCATGAAGGATATCTTTCACAGGTTGAGAAAGATTAAAGTCTTGAAGACTTAAGCCTTCAGTAACCAAGCTCGGAGATGTAGGGATTTGGGGTTTGGGTGCCACAAAGTCCCGTCCTCCTGAGACAGAAGGTCTGGTGCAGCTCCTAAGTCCAGGGAGGATCCCTGGGAGAGCTGTAGAAGCAGAGGGAACCACACTTGGCGTGGCCAGCGTGGAGCTATGAGGATCATAGAGCCGTGATCTCTCTGGAGTTTGAACAGAGTCTTGGGAATCAGCGGAATGGGTGGAAAGGCATATAGGAACGCCTGACCCCAATGGAGGAGAAAGGCGTCCGTGGCCTGAGCTTCCTGACACGGAGTCCTGGAACAGAACCGGGGAAGTTTGGCATTCCACGGACTTGCAAAGAGGTCTATGTCCGGGGTCCCCCATTCCTGAAAGATTCTGGTTATCTGGTCCACGTGTAGGGACCACTCGTGTGGCAGCAGAACTCGACTGAGCCTGTCTGCTCGAGTGTTTTGAACTCCTGGAAGGTACACTGCTAGCAGATGAATTTGGTGCTCTCTGGCGAAGGCCCATAATCTGAGAGCTTCGTTGCAAAGCGACAGAGAGCCCGTCCCTCCTTGTTTGTTTATGTAAAACATGGCCACCTGATTGTCTGTTTGAACCAGGACAGTCAGGTTGGCAAGGAGGGTATGGAAGACCTTGAGGGCAAGGTAAATTGCTCGCAGTTCCAGGAGGTTGATATGAAGGGTGGCCTCCTGTGGAGACCAAGTGCCCTGAGTGGAGAGAGTTAGCAGATGGGCTCCCCACCCCAATTGGGAGGCATCTGTTGTGAGGGTTGCTTGGGGTAGCAAGGGCTGAAAGGGAGCCCCCAACAACAGATTCTTGGTGGATATCCACCAATGGAGGGACCAAGACAGACGGTTTGAGGTTTGTATTTGGTCTGAGAGTGCTCCCGACGCCTGAGTCCACTGGGTGGCCAGGGTCCATTGAGCTGCTCTCATATGAAGACGAGCGTAGGGCACCACATGTACTGTGGAGGCCATATGGCCCAGGAGGCGTAGCATTTCCCTGGCTGTCAAGTGAGTACTGGACTGGGCTTGGGAGGCCAAGCTCAGCAGACGCTGACCCCGAACCAGTGGAAGGTAGGCTCTTGCAGTGGTGGTGTCCAACTGGGCCCCTATGAATTCTAGAGACTGAGTAGGGCTGAGTTGAGACTTGGGAAGGTTTACCACCAGTCCCAGATACTGCAGAAGGCTCCTTGTGCGGTCTAGGGAAATCTGGGCCTGCGACTGAGTTGGAGCTCGAATGAGCCAGTCGTCCAGATATGGGAATACGAAAATTCCCATGCTTCTGAGAAATGCGGCTACGACTGCCATGCATTTGGTAAAGACTCTTGGGGCAGAGGCGAGACCGAAGGGAAGTACTCTGTATTGGTAATGACTTCCCTTGAACAGAAAGCGAAGATATTTTCTGTGGGATGGATGGATGAGTAGATGTGTATACGCATCCTGCAGGTCTAGAGAACAAAGCCAGTCCTGACTCTGAAGGTATGGAAGGAGAATGCCCAGAGAGAGCATTTTGAATTTCTCCTTGTACAGAAATTTGTTCAATTCTCTCAGATCTAGGATTGGTCTGAATCCCCCTGTCTTCTTTGGAATGAGAAAATAGGGGGAGTAGAAACCTGACCCTTGTTGATGAAGAGGAACCTCTTCTATGGCCCCTTGGGCAAGCAGAGAAGAGATCTCCTGATCCAACAGGGCTAGGAGAGGAGATGGAGAATTGAAGGGTCTCACCATGTGATGAGGAGGAAGGTTTGAGAAATGAAGTTTGTAACCCTCTCGGATGATAGAGAGGGTCCATTGCTCTGTTGTGATTTGTTCCCATCTGGGAGCAAAGTGAGCTAACCTTCCAGGTATGGTGAGAGGTTCTGGTTGGTCCAGAACCAGGAATGGCAAGTTCTCTAGGGGCAAGTCAAAACCCCTGAGGGGGTGGAGCCTGTTGAGCTGCAGTAGCTGCTGCAGGCTTTGCTCTTGCTTGTTTCGTTTGCTGACGTTTAGCCGCCAAACGAGGTTGAGAAGATTGCTGGCCAGTATTGGAAGCATATCTGGCCTTCTTATAATAAGGCCTCTTGAAAGACCTCTTCTTAGTGGGAGTAGAAGTGGACTTAGAAAGTCTCTCTAAGGTGGCATTTTCAGCGTCCATTTGAGTGGCCTTAACTTGCCACTCTGCACCGAATAAGTTCTCACCTGTACAGGGCAGATTCCGTAAGCCATCTAGAACCCAGGGTTCCAGATCAGAAGCCTGGAGCCAAGCCAGGCGTCTGGCTGCAATAGCAATGCCAGAAGCTCTGCTGGCTCCTTCGAAGGAATCAAAGGCAGCTCTGTTGGAGAACTTAGAAACATCTAAAAGTTGTTTCACAACAGAAAGGAAGTCCTCCTGTTTATCCTCAGGGATACAGGAGGCAAAATGCCGTACTTTCTTGGCAAGTTCCCCTAGGAACATGCCCATATAGAGGCTGTAGGAATTAATCCTGGCTATAAGCATACTAGCCTGGAAGATTTTCCTACCAAAAGAGTCTAGTGTCTTACATTCCCTTCCTGGAGGTGTAGAAGAGTGCCTTTTAGTACTCTTGATCTTTTTCATTGCAGACTTTACCACAATGGAGTGGTGAGGCAATTGAGTTTTCTGAAAACCAGGAGAAGGAGGGACCCGATACATGGTGTCCAACCTACGGGAATAAGGAGACAGAGTTAAAGGGTTCTCCCAGAAATCCATCAATTGTTCTTGAAGGATTTCATGGATAGGCAGAGTAACTGCTTCTTTAGGAGACTTAGAGTATCCTAAAATATCCAATCTTTTTGACCTTGGTTCCGTTTCAGAGGAAAGTAGTGATAGAAAGGCCTTTAGCCATTTCTAAAATAAAGTCCTGAAAGGACAAATCCTCTGGAGGAGACATTCTCCTTTTTGGAGAAGAAGGTTCCTCAGGAAGGTCAAGGGAGAGCTCTGCAGACTCATCAGAGGAGACAAAATCCTCAGAGGAATCGGTGTATTCTCTAGTTTCCTCCAACGCACGATACGCATACCGATCGGTATCGACATCGGGCGTACCGGGTATGGAAGCGGTATGGAGCAAAAGCCCATACGGTACCGATTTGCGTTTAGAAGAGGAAGGCCTGGGTTCCGCATGGCGGACGATACCGGAACCGGGCCCGGAACCGCTGGAAGCGGTACCGATGGCGTTGCAGCTTTAATGAAAGCCATGACGGCCTGCTGCATGGATTGGACAGTATTGCCCATAGACGCCACGGCTGCCTGGATGTCGGTACCGGTATGGGCCGGTACCCCAGAGCAGTCCAACAGGTGATCTGTCGAGGCCGTGCCATCGATGTCAACCTGTAGCCCCTGTATTGGCGTTTTGGAAGGTAGGACTTCCCGCCGGGGCTGTTTGGCTGGGGCAGGATCCTCAAAACTAAGAGCCTCTCGATGCTTTGAAGGAGATTTGCTCTTTGAGGACTTGCCCACAGAAGGTTTGGTTACCTGAGATCCATCCGGGGATGATGACCTGGATGACTGTGATGTTGGATTCTCTGAAGCAAACAGCACATGGAATTTGTTGGCCCGGTTCTGCAGCCCACGCTTAGACATTTGGGAGTAGGAAGGGCAGTCCGGAATGGAGTGGTCAGGCCCCAAACATTTAAGACACCATTCATGGGTGTCTGTGACTGATATTACAGCAGTACACTTGGTACACTTCTTAAATCCAGGGGCTGGCTTCTCCATGTGGAGAATTCAAGTAGGCCTGAAGGCCTAACTGAAGTGACCAAGTGCTGAAAAATAATAAAAGAAAAGAAATAATTTTTCAAGAAAGAAAAAGGAAGACCGGCGATACCGGTATCGGTATGGGAAGGCAGGTACGCGGTCTAAAGAAACAAAACAAAAAACTACAATTTCTTCAGCGGTGACAGGATACACGACCTGCTGGCTCCGCGGAAAAAGAGAAACTGAGGAGAGCTGTTCAGGAAGGCGGGAAGGCAGTGCGCATGTGCAGTGGGAGGTCCCAAAAGCTTCCATTCTAGGAAGCTGGGGAGCTTTCCCGCGCAGGCTCCGTCGGTACCGACGTACCCATATGTGAGGACTTATTCCTGCTTGTTCCTGGAGATAAACCTGGAAACTGATGAACAAAGTTAACAAACCCACAACTGGAACATCAGGAAACCCCAAAATTTGTGACCCCCCCATAGAGCATTTCCTTAACTCTTTCCGGCCCTCTAGTAATCACGTGCTCACCCAGAACCACCACTCGCTTCAAGGATCGCCGACTCTCCTGCACCATGTTAAGACAGCCTCATCATGCTGCACCTTCAGCTTCATAGGGAAAATAATTGAAAACCAGATCCCATATTAAAAAGTGCAGTACATAAAGAAGCCATTTCTTTCCTCTTCGTAGCCACAGTTGCCGAGTAGTCCTGAAAGAACATTAGCTTTGGACCTCATATTGCACCTCCTTCCGATTCTAAAAGGCCTTAAGAAGCGTAGACTTATCTAGTACAACATTCAGGCAATCGCAGTCCTAGGCCTTTTCGCCCCATCTCGCAGTGGCTCAAACCGATGTGCACACTCACACCCACCAAAACATTCTCCTTTGTCTTCAGATCCACCTAGTCAGGGAGCCTGTGTTCAAAGATTTTGCCAAACTCCTGATCTTTGACTTATTCAGAGAGCCCCACCAATAGCAAGCTGTGGTCATTTCTATTCTCCTAGTCCTTCACATGTTCTGCAAGCTCTGTATTTGCCCTGCATAGCAACTGTCTCCCACAGGCTGGCAGTGACATCCTATTGGCGGTTGACCCAGCTCTCCACCTCTCCCAGCCGCTGAACATGAGAATCTATTTAACTTTAATTTCTTCCACTGTCATTTACAATTTCATAATCCAGCCCTCCAATGCTGCAGAGACACTTCCAGAAATATCAGCGACTGCCACCTCTAAAATTTTAAAACCAGCCTGCTCTTGTCTCGCCATTTTAGCGTCTCCAGGCCATTTATGTTCCCTCATTGCATGATGGTGTAAGATTTGGTCAGGTTACTTTCCTTTAGGTCCTGGGTTCATTTCACTACACAGAGGCAGTAGGGTTTGAAATAAAACAACCAAACAGGTGTGGCTTAGAGAAAGGTTTTTTATGTAGAAATAGGCTTATTACATAGGTATTGAACAGAGGTATATAGTGATTGTTACAGAGCTGTTTCAGTGTGCATCAATGAATCTGTGTGTGCATGTGCATGTGTGAAGTATGAGAGAGAGATAGGCCAGAACATGTGAGTCAGAGCCTCATGGCAAGGGAGAGAGAGAGAGAGAGCGGGGGAGGGGTGAAGGGAATTGATTATCAGAGCCTCCTGTCCTTCATGTCCGATGAATGGTGGAAGAGAGAGAGAGAGAGGAAGTGTTTCTGTCCTTTATAGTGAATTGAATCCTCTCCAGCCCTTCCCCTTGAGGTCTGCTAGCCACTCCCTTTAAGGTCTGCCATTCTTGATTTAGCAAGGAGGGGCTTCAGACAGGCCTTGGAGACTGAAATCACCAGGGGGTCAGAGTTAATCTCATCTTGTAAACTATCCTATTACCTTTGGAGACTGAAATCACCAGAGTCCAAAGCTGCATGAAATGTATGCTGACAGATGGTTTCAGGGGCAAGTTGCTTTCCAACCACAAAATTCAGCGCTTTCGGATCAGAGATAGAGCGGGGCCTCCCTCAAGCTCATACCACCAAGGTATATGGCTTAGAAAGCAGGAAAAAATACTTTTAGAGGGGCTCCCCTCCTGAAACTTCACCACCATGCTGCCTTCTAGCCGTACCTCATTAAGTGACCCCCCCCCCACCCCCCCGGTAGATGCTATGTTAGATGTATGAGAAAAGGAAATTCTCAAATACAATACAGCTACTTTACTTGGGTAGAAAACGTACTCACTCATCTGTAACAGGTGTTCTCCAGGGACAGCAGGAATCAGTCCTTACATATGGGGTGACGTCAGCACCAAAGAAGCCCTTGCGAAAGTTTCGCCCCAGCTTTCAAAGAAAGCCTTTGGGAGATACTACCATGCATGGTGGTCCCCTTCCCACCCAAGGGTGCCATCTTGCTCAGTCTAGCTAAAAGACAGCAAAAATAAAATACAGTAAAGAAAGCAACTCCAAGGGGAGGAGGGAGGGTTGTGGGGATTGATTCCTGCTGTCCCGGGAGAACACCTGTTACAGGTGAGTAACTATACTTTCTCCAGGAACAAGCAGGAAGTCACTAGCCCATAGCACACAGTCACTCTCAGGGGAAGCCATGAGCAGCAGTAATTGAGTCTGCAGATACAGAATGCAGTAGGACCCGTGTGTCTGATGGAAACCAATGCTCCAGTAGCCTGAACACAGAATGGTTGGGTAGGAGTTGCCTAGACCCCGAAAAAATTATGGAGCATGGCTTGGCCAAAGGCGCTGTCCCGTTGGGACTCCCTCTCCATGCAGTAATGAGTTACGAAGATATGAACTGAAGACCAGGTAGCGGCCCAGCAGATGTCCAGCAATTGGATGGCCCTGACACTGAGCCATGACCCAGCCATCCAGCGTGAGCCCAGTCTGCTCATAGGCTAGGGCAATGCAGTCTGCCAACCAGGCGGACAGAGTCCATTTGGTCACCGCTTCTCCCAGCCGATTGGGGTCATAAGAAACAAAATGCTGAGAAGCTTTCCGGTGGCCCTGGGTCTGTTGAATGTAGAAAGATAGAGCCCTCTTACAATACAAGGTGTGAAGGACGGTCTCCGCCCTGCTGGAGTGAGGCCTTGGGAAGAAGGTAAGTAAGACCACCTCCTGGTTGAGGTGGAAAGGAGATACCACCTTTGGAAGGAATTTGGGGTGCATACATAGTGTCGCCCCCTCCTGGCCGGGCGTATAGCCGGGCACCAGGAGAGTGTCGCCTTGTTGCCCTTCAGAGTAAGTTTCCCAATATGGCTGCCAGCAAAGGTTGCTGGGAACTGTAGTCCACTTATCTTTAATAGGCAAAGTAGTGTGAACACAAGTGGTTTAGGCGAAACAGAGAATATTTATTTGTTTTGGGGTTTTCCACCTCGCATTATAAGTAGCAGTGCTGAACATAAATAGGATTCTTCTCCAACACAAAGGAATAAAATTCACAACGTAATCACAGGTTGGTCACCATCAGCAATAATTAACTTCACAGGATTCGCTCCCAAAGCTTAGGCTGCAAACCTTCTTTCAAATGAATCACAAGAAGTGTTTTCCTCACAGCTTCCTTAGAACAAGCATAGCTTTCAAAAGTGTCCAGTAAGTTTCCTCTGCTGTGTCTTTCACTCACAAACAGCTTCCTTACTATTAAACAAACATTCACTCAGCTGTGCCTGGATTTAGCACACTTCTAGCTCATTGGCCATACAAAAAGAACATTGAATTTCTCCAGGACTATTTTCATAATCCTCATAGTCAATTCCTATCTCCATTTCTTCCACGGAGTCATCACAACACTCTTCAGAGGGCACCTGACTGTAGAGCTTACTATTTTGTTTCAGCAATAAATCATTTAACTGTTCAAGCAGCACTTTCTTCTGCTCTATCTCTTCAGAGAGCATGGACTCAGGAAATGCAGACAAGCTACTCTCTCTACAGTTTGGCTGGCTAGTTGAATTGGTTTCTCTAACCCTTCAACTCTTTCTGGTGCAGGGATTTAGGAACACCGACTTGCCTGAATCCTGGGCCTCTCAGCTGTTCCCCTCCTTCTTGCACATAGCCATGCTGCCTCTTCTCTGCAGAAGCTTGTATCCTCGGTAGCACTTTCCTTCTTTGCTGTATTGGCCTTGGACCTGCTTCAGCCAGATCCCACAGCTCACTGCTCTGAACTCCAGCAATTCCCGTCCTGCTGCTTCTCTCAGTTCTGCTGCTCCTTGTTCCTTCCCCTCTCCTTCTTCCTTCTCCTCTAACTGCCTGTTCAAACACAGGAGTTTTAAACTGCTCTCTCCCAGGGGCCACGCCTTTCTCCCAGCATACATGGGAGCTGCTAGGCTTCACTCTAGCCCTGACGTGCTGAAGTGGGCGGGGCTTGATGCTGGCTGTGCTCTGACTCAGAGGTTCTCGGTTGTTGGGGAAACCCTGAATGCTCTCATTTTTAAAGGACCAGGCTTCCCTTTTCTGCCATTTCCTTTCCTCTGAACTGCCTTCGTCATCACACATTCCCCCCCTTAAGATATTACGGGCTGGGGTGTTTTTATCATCACAGCACATAATTCTCGTAAAAGAACCGTTGCTATCTTGTCCATCATGCCTACCCTGGGTGCTAATGGCTAGCTGGGCTAGGGCCATCCTTTCATGCCAGGGTCTTAGCAGGTTGACATGATATACCTGTTTGCATCCTCTCCTATTTTGTAACAAATAGGTTACTGGGCCCACTTGTTCAATTACGCGGAAGGGACCTTTCCATTGACTTTCAAATTTCGGGACTGCTCCCGCTACCATGACTATGACTTTTTCGCCAATAGCAAGCTGGCGCGGCTTGGTATTGCGGTCATAGTATGACTTCTGACGCTGTTGGCTCGCTTTCAAGTTGCTTTCAGCCATTTGTGAGGTGCGTGTTAAACGACCTCTCAAATCCTTCAGGAATTGGGGAACCTCCATTTCCTGTACCCCTGGCTCCACCCATTGTTCCCTAAGAATGTCTAAAATACCTCTGGGGCTCCGACCATACATGAGCTCGTATGGGGAAGTACCTAGGGATGCCTGCTTCCTCTCCCGACACGCATACAAGGCGAAGGGAAGCATCATGTCCCATTCGGCCATCTTCCCTTCCAACCCCCTTCTCAGCAAATTCTTTAGGGTCTGGTTAGTTCTCTCCACTAGCCCATTTGTTTGCGGGTGATAAGCCGCAGTCTTGACATGCTTGATGCCAAAGGCATCCCAGACTTGGGCCAAATAGCGCGACATAAAATTACTGCCGCGATCCGTCAGGACTTCCCTCGGGAATCCGACCTCGCAAAATAGTTTTATTAATTCCGCCGCCACTGTGCGGGCAGAAATACTACGCAGGGGCACTGCCCAGGGGAATCTCGTAGCATAGTCAACCATCACTAGAATATATTGGAATCCCCTTGGTGTTTTTATCATGGGGCCCACAATATCTACGCCTATGCTATGTATAGGGACTGAGACCACCGGAACTGGGATCATGGGGACTTCCACTGGCCTAACTGATGTGACTCTCTGGCAGGCAGGGCAGGCCTCACAAAACCTAGTCGTCTCTTTGTAAACTCCTGGCCAGTAAAACCGGGCCAACACCTGGTCCAAGGTACCTTGTATACCCTTGTGCGCCCCTACAGGATGGTCATGGGCCAGTCTTAACACTAAGGTTCTGAATGTATTCGGGACTACTAACTGCCTACGTGTATCCCCTGTAACTGGGTCTAAGCTTTCCCGATACAAAACTCCTTTGTCCATCTGGAACTTGGGAATAGTATCCTCCCTTCTTTGGCATATTTAAATGCTTGGGAAAGAGCGGGATCAGCCTGCTGCTCTTTCGCAAAGGAAGGAAATTTAGCCATTAATTCCTCGGGAACCCAGGGCAATTCCATCCCATCCCTGACCTCATCTCTACTCTGGGAACGAGTCCTTCGCTCCCGACGCTTCTCCCCCTTAGGCTTTTTCACCTTATCTGCTGGGATATTCATTAAATCCTCATGAGAGGGAAGATCCTCCGTCTCCCCTACTGTAGATTCTTCTTCTACCGCCTCTAGGGCTTCTGCTGCCTCTAGGGCCTTGGATTGGGTTCGCGTGGAAACCATTCCCTCTTTTGTACCCAGACCTCGTTGCACACCTCTCTAAAATTGGGGCCAATCCCTCCCAAGCACTAACTCCTGTGGTAAGCGAGGGATTATTGCAACAGGGACCTCTCTCTCAATCCCTAACCCTTTCACCCGGACCTGGTAAACTGGATATGTGGACGCGGTTCCGTGCACACACCTGATCTTTACTGTGCCCGTGGGTTGTACTGGGTGTCTCTTTATCTTGGGCCCTTATCTTACGCCACAAGCTCTTGGAAAGCATGGATTGATCAGAGCCTGAATCTAATAATGCCTTCACTGGTACACCCTGTACTGTGATGTCTAGTAGGAACCCTTCTCCAGCCTTGCTTGGCTCACTCAAGACTAAGGCTGTCTTCATTTTACAATCCCTCTGTAAATGACGTTCACTACCACATTTGTAACAAGCTCTCTTCACACACTTTCTTCTATCCATGGGAATACATTCATCCTTCACATTCTTTCCTTCCCTATCTGATACAGCATTTAACATTTTAGTAAAAGCAACAGTTTTATCTTTAGCTACCGCCTCTGCTTCTAAAAACCGCTCAGAGAGCGCTATAGCTTCCTGTTTTACTTGTTCAAAGTTAAGAGTCTCTTTGGACCACGGTCCAAATGTGCGGGCTAACCCCAGTCCTGCAAAACCTGTACTGGCTGGGTCAGGTTCTGGCGTCTTCTTGGTCTCTTTCAACCCCGCCTTCAGTAACTCCACCAACGGTTTCTGCTGGGCCTCCAATCTGGCGGCAGCTTTTTCCTGGAGCTCCAAGGACAACTCCTTCTGGCGGTCAAATTGGGACGCCATCCACGTAAGGACTTCCTTTAACTCCGTGGTCATTTTGTACCTGTGGAAATGACAAAAAGGAAAGGAAAAACACACCCAAGTGCGGCACAAACACCAGGTATTGTTTTCCTGCTACTTGCTCCAACTGCCCCACCCAGTACCGGTATCCTTAACTACCCTTAGTTAAATACCCTGTACCTGGTACTGGTGGTGCGTCTCGCTCAACCGCAGCGTAGGGCCTCCGCAGGACCTCTGACTCTCCGGACCAGCCGAACTCTGTGGACTCTCTCCCAGTCTCAGCCGCTCGTGCTTCCTCTGGCGTCCTCCTGTAGGGCTCTGGATACGCAGTGCAGTTCTCCTTTGCGCATGCGTGTTCAGCGCAGATCCTGCCAACTACGCCACTCTGTCGCCCCCTCCTGGCCGGGCGTATAGCCGGGCACCAGGAGAGTGTCGCCTTGTTGCCCTTCAGAGTAAGTTTCCCAATATGGCTGCCAGCAAAGGTTGCTGGGAACTGTAGTCCACTTATCTTTAATAGGCAAAGTAGTGTGAACACAAGTGGTTTAGGCGAAACAGAGAATATTTATTTGTTTTGGGGTTTTCCACCTCGCATTATAAGTAGCAGTGCTGAACATAAATAGGATTCTTCTCCAACACAAAGGAATAAAATTCACAACGTAATCACAGGTTGGTCACCATCAGCAATAATTAACTTCACAGGATTCGCTCCCAAAGCTTAGGCTGCAAACCTTCTTTCAAATGAATCACAAGAAGTGTTTTCCTCACAGCTTCCTTAGAACAAGCATAGCTTCCAAAAGTGTCCAGTAAGTTTCCTCTGCTGTGTCTTTCACTCACAAACAGCTTCCGTACTATTAAACAAACATTCACTCAGCTGTGCCTGGATTTAGCACACTTCTAGCTCATTGGCCATACAAAAAGAACATTGAATTTCTCCAGGACTATTTTCATAATCCTCATAGCCACTTCCTATCTCCATTTCTTCCACGGAGTCATCACAACACTCTTCAGAGGGTACCTGACTGTAGAGCTTACTATTTTGTTTCAGCAATAAATCATTTAACTGTTCAAGCAGCACTTTCTTCTGCTCTATCTCTTCAGAGAGCATGGACTCAGGAAATGCAGACAAGCTACTCTCTCTACAGTTTGGCTGGCTAGTTGAATTGGTTTCTCTAACAGGAACTAACCCCTTCAACTCTTTCTGGTGCAGGGATTTAGGAACACCGACTTGCCTGAATCCTGGGCCTCTCAGCTGTTCCCCTCCTTCTTGCACATAGCCATGCTGCCTCTTCTCTGCAGAAGCTTGTATCCTCGGTAGCACTTTCCTTCTTTGCTGTATTGGCCTTGGACCTGCTTCAGCCAGATCCCACAGCTCACTGCTCTGAACTCCAGCAATTCCCGTCCTGCTGCTTCTCTCAGTTCTGCTGCTCCTTGTTCCTTCCCCTCTCCTTCTTCCTCCAATTCCTTCTCCTCTAACTGCCTGTTCAAACACAGGAGTTTTAAACTGCTCTCTCCCAGGGGCCACGCCTTTCTCCCAGCACACGTGGGAGCTGCTAGGCTTCACGCTAGCCCTGATGTGCTGAAGTGGGCGGGGCTTGATGCTGGCTGTGCTCTGACTCAGAGGTTCTCGGTTGCTGGGGAAACCCTGAATGCTCTCATTTTTAAAGGACCAGGCTTCCCTTTTCTGCCATTTCCTTTCCTCTGAACTGCCTTCGTCATAACAATAGAAACTTAGAAACATGACGACAGAAAAAGACCACATGGCCTATCTAGTCTGTCCTTCCATATCAACAACTACAACAGTCCCCTTTTTTCCTTTAGAGATCTTCTGTGTTTGTCCCATGCTTTTTTGAATTCAGTTACTGTCCTCATCTCTACCACCTCCACTGGGAGGACATAGCACAACCTTGTCCTTATAGAATCTGGTATACGGTGCCTCTGCCACCAGGGCTTGGAGCTCGCTGACCCTGCGAGTGGAGATGAGCACCACCAGCAACACAACCTTCCATGAGAGGTACCTCAGGTAGCAGGTAGCTAGAGGCTCAAATGGTGGGCGAGTGAGCTGCGCCAATACTATGTTGAGGTCCCATTCCATTGCTGGAGGGCGGATGGAGGGTTTGGACAGCAGGAGTCCTCTTAAGAAGTGGGTCACCAGAGGCTGGACTGAAAGGGACTTGCCTTCAACAGGATGGTGATGCGCTGCCAGGACAGTGAGGTGCACTCTCATGGAGTTCGACTTGAGCCCGGATTGCGAGAGATGAAAAAAGTACTGCAGCACCAGCTGCACTGGGCAGGAGAACAGGTTCACCCACTGCTCCATGCACCAGACCGAGAAACCGCACCATTTGAAGACATAAGCTCTCCTGGCAGAGGTTTAATGTTTATTTATTTGATATACCGCCATTCATAGTTACAACAGAGCAGTTTACAATATTCAAATTATAAGGAAAAGGCCACTGGCCAGAAAGAAGAAAAGAAATTACAATGTTGACAGGACAATTAGATGACAGACGTTCATATGAGATAACAGAGAAAAACAAGACAAGAAGGGGAAATGGTAAGGGTGATATCACACAAAAGGAGAGGGGAGTTCAAAGGCTTCAGAGAAAAGATGGGTCTTCAGATGAGCTTTGAAAGTACTGTGATGTTGCTCGAGTCTGAGTGAGGTGGGCAGGGAATTCCATAGTGCAGGTCCAATGAAAAAGAAAGCAGAAATGCGGGTGGACTGGAGGTGAGCGTGGGAGGGGGAAGGGAGGTGAAGACGATTAATATGTAAGGACCAGAGGGAGCAACTAGGGGTATGAAATTGGATAAGATCTGCCAGATATTGCAGTGTGTGTGTATACAGGACTTGATGGACTAGAGTGAGGAGATTGAAACGAGTGCGAAAGTGAACGGGCAGCCAGGGAAGGTGAATCAGTAGTGGTGTAATATGGTCACGGGGAGCTGAGTTTGAGATGATCTGTGCGGCCGTGTTTTGGATTCGCTGTAGCCTATGAAGTTGGGATTGAGGTAGACCTAAGAAGACTGAATTACAAAAATCGACACGAGACATTACAAGGGGCAGCATGAGGGTAGTTAGTGCTGGGGGGGTAAGAAAGGGGTGAATTGCTCGAATCTAGCGGAAAAAAAAAATGAAGTTTTTGTGATGTGAGAGATGTGGTTTTGAAAAGAGAGATCTGAGTCAAAGAAAACCCCAAGATAGCGGAAACTGGACACCATAGGAATGGGGGAATCATCAAAAGAGGGAGACAGCAGTGGGGAGGGACTGCCGTGCGTGAACCAAATTGTGAGCGTTTTAGAGATGTTTAAGTGAAGACAATTTGATGTGAGCCAACCAGTTACAGCGGAAAGACAAGAATTTAGAGGAGAGAGGTCAGGATGACGAGAAGAGTTGTGGTGTAAAAGGACAAGGTAGTCAGCACAATAGAAAGCAGAAATCCCATGTTGTTGAACCAGAAGAGCTAAGAGTGTCAAGAAGATATTGAAAAGAAGGGGGGCTAGTACAGACCCCTGGGGGACACCAAAGGATAAAGGGAAAGGTTCAGAGGAAGTCATAGGGGTGGTGAGAGAGAGAACAGTATAGGAGCAGGAGAAAAGACAGGAATAAAACTAGCAGTATACTGTGCTACAGAGTCCAGCTTCCCATAAGCGTGAAAGGAGGAGGGAGTGGTCATCTAAGTCAAAAGCTGCAGAAAGATCGAGAGAAACCGCCACCGCGAAGTCACCACGATCGTGTACCACGTGCAGTTCATTAAGAAAGGCAAGAAGGACAGTCTCTACACTATGACCCGGGCGAAAACCTGATTGATGGGGGTGAAGAAAGTGCGTAGAATCCAGATGGTGGGAAAGCTGAGAGAAAATTGCTTTTTCAAGTATCTTAGAGAGGAAGGAGAGATTAGAGACAGGACGATAGTGTGCAGGAATAAGAGGATCAAGGAAAGGCTTTTTTTAAGTATAGGGCGTATAAAGGCGTGCTTCCAAGAGTGGGGAAAAATGTCAACCGAAAGACTTGTATTAACCATAGCGAGAATGGAGGGGATAAGAGCAAGAGAGGGTGTAAGCAGCCAGAAGATGGTATAGGATCAAGTGAACAGCAAGTTTTCTTAGAGAAGGAGATAAGATGAATAAGTACTGAAGTGGTGAGGGGGTAGAATGAACCCCAAGTATGTGAGAGTTGTCAGACGGCTGCCTGGGTGAGAATGTTCACAGTCTTGGCAAGTGCATATGTCAATACGATTTGCAAGGGATTGTGGGCAATGCAGTCCATTCACACCCGACACAGCTGCTCACAATAATTTAGTTGTGCTCAAGTGTAAAGCCAATAAGATATTTATTTATGGGGTTATTTCTCCCAACACAGATATGCTTGGTAGCACATAAATCAGGTTACTTGCTTTCAGTGTTAAACTTGAAAAAACAAAATCAGGAAAACAACATTTTAACTTATCAGGCAATCAAAGCAAAAGAAATAAGACCTGGTTGGTAACAAACTGGTCTTTTCTGTAGGCTTCAGCTAATATTCTCTTAGCAATGTATCAAACAACAAAGAAGATCCACAAAGAAAGAAAAAAACTGTTCTTTTCAGGTTAACTTCTTATATCTTCCCACATAGATTCAGAAGTGATTCTCTCAGAGCTCACAAGCAATTAGGTAAGGCTCAATTGCTAGCAGTTATCCAGCTGAAACCCCTTAGCTGGCTTGCTTTCTACTGCGTGGCTAAAAATCCTACTCAGGAGCTTTTCTGAGTAGATTAAAGAACAAGTTTGTATTTCTTTGTGATGGTTGCTGTACTTTGTAACAGAAAATCACCAAAGGAGTTAGACAGAGAGCAGTCCATGTAAACAGATTCTTCATCTGCTATCACCCCCTCTTCCTTCAACAAGCATGGGTTCAATATCATGGATTGGCACAGATGAATCTCCCAATGGAGCACTTTCAGGAGAATACTTGTTTCCCTGCTGTCTTTCAAGGTTATAGCTAGGGCATAGATCAGTGTTCATACCTGAGCTTCCATTGCTGTTAGAGTTCCTCTCTATATAGCCTGGCCAGTATGTAGTCCAGTTCTTATGTCCAGCCTTCCAATCCAGATCCCTGGACACTGGATCTCTCTTCACATACCTTCTGGCACGGGTCTTAGGGTCCCTTCCACGTGCAGCCGTCTCCCTCACAGGTACCGTCTGGAGATTCCTAGCTCTGCAGCACCATTCCTCTGGCTTTCCCCAGTCCAATGGTGTATGCTGGCCCTTGGAATGCCTTCCAGTATACGTACTGCTATGAACTCCTCTAGACCTCCCAAAGGCTTTTCTCTTCTTTCTTCCAAAGGGTTTCTTGCCCTCTCTGTCCGTCCGGTTTGGCTTCTGCTTCTGATAATCCTTCAGATGAAACTGAGGATAATTCTCTGGATATCCAAGTTGATCATGAAGATGATGATGATGATCCTCAGGATAATTCTCTGTAGAATAAACTCTACCTTTATTCTGCTTAGATGAGTGCTCCTCTCTAATACAGCGCAGCTGTGCTGAATCAGGCCCTGCCCTTTGAGATGAGTGCTTAGGGATTACCTCATAGCCCTCCTGATTGAACACACGTTTCCCCACTTCAGCTCCTCTAATGGCTGTTGGAAACCTGGTGCATTCTGGGACTGGTAGTCTTTTATGGGAAAATTCTGTTTTCTTATTTCTACCAGAACTGACAGGTTGCTTGTTCAGAGTCACTTCACTTTTCCTATAGCTCCTTCCTGAGCTATGATAAACTTCCTTATCACAGAGTTGAAAAGTAGGTAGTTGGGAGGGAGGAAGGGGAGGAGTGATAGGTAGAGGGCAATATGGTAAGGATGTTCTAAGGTCCGAGATCTTATTGCTAAAGAATGATGCAGGTTGAGAAGGAGGGGGAGCTGACTGCATGGTTGCTGTCTTGGAAACTGACTGAAGTGTTGTGAGGGTCTTGAAGACAGAATAAAGATGATGTCTTACAGGACACCAGCAGAATCTCTTCCACTTCTCCTGAGAGGTTGAAAGGGGTTAAGATCACCCTTTCAGCAGCCACACCATCAGTGATAGGGACTCCAGGTTGGGGTGCAGGAGAGCCCTCCTCCTGAGACAAGAGCTCCGGGGAGTTCCCCAGGGACACTAGAGTCTCCACTGATAACTAGAGGAGTAGCGGGAACCACAGCTGCCTGGGCCCCTTGGAGCCACTAGAATCAGCAACACCTTGTCGCAAAGAGCCTCGAAGAGTGTTTTGGCAATCAGCGGCGTGGGTGGGAAGGCATACATACATGAGGCTGTCCGACCACAGAATGAAAAACGTGTCTGCTGCTACCTGGGATGGGGGGGGGGCTACTGGGAGCAGAAACGAAGCAACTGATAGTTGTCCGGACTTGCAAAGAGGTCCACCATGGGGTCCCCCAAAGATGGAAGAGCCAGTTGGCTACCCTGGGGTCCAGCTGCCACTCGTGCAGCTTGAGGATCCTGCTCAGTCTGTCCACTGGCACGTTGTCCTGGCCTGGTAAGTATACCGCCTATAGGGATATTCCCTGCTGAACTGCGTAGGAACAGTGTGTCATCACTTCGCGGCAGAGGGTGCGAGACCCTGTGCCCTCCTGCTTGTTCACACAGAACACTGCCACCTGATTGTCTGTTTGGATCAGCACTGGCTGGTGCCTCAGGCAGTGATAGAATGCTCGGAGGACCAGATATACAGTATTGCCTGAAGCTCCAAGAGGTTGATCTGCTGGTTGGGCTCTGCTTGACACCAGCTTTCCTGGGTGCAGAGTTCTTCGCAGTGGGCCCTCCATCCCAGTAGGGAGGCATCTGTAGTGAGGACCCTTAGAGCGCTTGGGGTTTCAAAAGGTATCCCTGCCTGAAGGTGTTGGGGGTTTTGCCACCAAGTCAGAGATTCTGCCAGCTGGTGGGTCACAGAGATTCTGTTTTGGAGATGGCCCGTAGCCTGTGTCCACTGGTCCCGAAGGTACCACTGGCCGGCCCTCATATGCAGATGGGTGTCTGGGGTGACATATACAGTAGAGGCCATGTGAATAGTAGGCGCAGTAGAAGCCAAGCTGACACCGAGGGATGGTGTTGTATGTCTACGGCCAGTGCCCTGAGATGGTCTGCCCGGTCCAGGGGGAGAAAGGCCTTTGCCTGAAGAGTGTCCAGTCTTGCCCCTATGAACTCTAGACATTGAGTTGGGAGGAGGTGGGATTGGGGTAGTTTATCATGAACCCCAGATGTTGCAGGACCTGGATGGTGCATGCTGTTGCCTGCTGCACCTCTGTGGCCATGCTTCCTTTTATGAGCTAGTCGTCCAGGTAGGGGAAGACAAATACACCCTGAAGATGGAGGAAGGCGGCCACTACTGCCAGGCATTTGGTGAAGACCTTGGGCGCAGAGGCCAGGCTGAAGGGCAGCACCCTGTACTGGTAGTGGCCACCCCCACCATGACACGAAGATACTGCCTGTGGCTGGGGTGAATGAGAATGTGGGTATAGGCATCCTTCAGATCCAAGGAGCATAGCCAATCTCCCTGTGGAGGTACAGCAGCAATGTTCCAAGGGAGAGCATCTCAAACTTCTTCCTCACCAGGAACTTGTTCAGGTTGCGCAGTTCCAGGCCTTAGGCCCCCTTTTCTTTTTGGCACAAGGAAGTACCTGGAGTAGAACCCCTTGCCCCTGAGGTGTTGAAATACTGTTTCTACCACTTTGTCCTCGAGAAGGCCTGTGAGTTCCTTCAATAAGAGATCCTGGTGAAGGGGAGACCTGAGGGACTCTCCTGGGAAGAAAGGAGGGGGTGTCTGAGCCAGATGGCGGAGGTAGCCCTCCCTGACCACCTGGAGTACTCAGGAATCAGTGGTGATGGCTGGCCAACTGTGGGCATGCAAAATTAGAAGTCCCCTTGTGGGCTGCTGACCTCCTTGGGGTAAAGAGTCAATGCGCAAGTAGTCAAAAGCTCCCCTCTGGGAGCCTTCTGCTTACAAGGGGCCTTGCCCATGTACCTTAGCCTGCTGACCCTGCTGGGGAGGCCAAAAAATGTGGGCAGCTTTTATAAGCAGTCCCTTTCCTCGAGTAAAAGTTTTTTTTTTACCCGAGCCCTTCCGTCAGGGAAGGGCAGCGGTTTTCTTGGAGAGCTTGATCCTCATCATGAACGCCGTCTTCAACTTGGCGACCTTTTTCATCATGGGTTTGCCAACGAGGTTCTCCCCCTGGCATGGAACATTGACCAATTTGTCCTGAACCCATTGCTCGAGGTCGGAAGACAGTAGCCAAGCCTGACGTAGGGCACCGATGCCCACCGTGGCTACTCTAGCTGCCGACTCAAAGCAGTCACAGGCTGAATTTGGAGCACTCGCGGATGGCGTTGGACAGTTTCCTGAACCGATGTAGGGGTTCCTCGGAGAGCCCAGCTGAGAACTCGGTGAGTTCCTTCCTTTGCCAGGTCTCTCAAGTACATGCCCATATACAACTGATAGGCCTGGATCTGGTTGATGAGCATCAAGCCCTGATAGCACTTTCTGCCGAGGGCATCCAAGGTGCGGCCCTCCCTACCCAGGGGCACTGAGGAATGTATCTTTTGGCTCTTCAGCAGATGCATGGCTGACTCCACCATCATGGAGTTATGTGGCAACTGTGACTTCTGGAAGCCTGGGCTCCAGCGGACTTAATACATCAAGTCGAGCCGCTTGCTCACCACTGGCACCGATGCCAGTGTCTGACATTAGCCGTTCCAGGATGGATGGGATGGGTACTGTGAGCAATTCCCTCGGTGGGGCCTTGTACTAGAGGATTTCTAATTCCTCAGACCGAGGGTCCTCCTCCGATTCCATTGAGAATGCGAGGGCTTCTGACATATCCCGCGTGAAGTAAAGGAATGCCATATCCTTGGGCAGGGACCGACACCGGGGCTCAGAGAGTGGCAAGTCTGAGGGGACATCGCAGTGGCATTGGGTGTCCAGGGACTACTCGTCCTCAGTCTCCCACTCCGAGTAGTCAGTGGAGGACTAGAAGGAAGGGCGACTCGCGGCCTCAGGGCCAGAGCTATGCCTGCATCCCTCAGAAGCTTCACAGCTGGTGCCATGTGCGCTAACCGGGGAAGACCTCATTCCCATCGAGCGGAACCTGAAGCAAGACCTAGGCCAAGGATCGACTTAAGGCCACAAAGATTTGAGGATCGGCTCAGCCTCCAGGGACATCCTCAATGTCAAGGGCCCAGTGGTCTGGGTGGAGGAACCGGTAGTACCGGACAGCAACACCCACTGCTGGTCCATGAAGGCAGTCATGCTGCGCTTCAAGGCTGCAATCCTGGATTCGAGTCCAGAAGGCTCCACAGGCATCAGCGTGAGCACCGAGGAACTTGGGCCTGGCACCGGTTCCCCCGAAGGGGAGTCCTCAATGAGGATAGGCTCTGGCGACAGAGACTGATCTGTGGATGACTCCTTTTGGGCGATCTTGGTAGGTGGCTCCCACACCAACCCCCCTGACAACCATTATAGACTATGAGAACTGGCCCTGGGTTTACCAAACCTGCTGGAGCCCTCCATGGACTCTGCCTTCAAGGGTTTCTTCTTATTATTGTGTTCCCTCGAGGGAAACCCCCTTTCTGAAGAATCATGACATTGACTGGGGTCTGTAGTGGCACCATGGGATTCCGTGGTTTCAGAGGTGGCCTTGGCCTTCGGAGCCGGGGACTCCAGGAAGAGGTTGTGCTGCTGACAGCTCTTGAGGGCCTTGGTGGCCATCATTTTGCACAGAATGCAAGCTGTGGGGTCATGGTCTGGCCCTAGGCAGCATAGGCAACAGTCATATGTGTCGATGAGGAACGTTATCTTGGCCACTGATAGCCATGGGGGAAAAAGTACCCCAGTGAGGTTGAAAAACTGCAGTGCTGCCAGTTGGAGAAAAAAGGGCACGAAGGTGCCAAAAGGAAAGAAAAGCAAGGGGACTCGAGACTCAATGCCAGGGCAGCGAGTTCAGGTGGCAGGAAGAGTACCGGTGCACAACCAGAGAGAGTTTGAAACTCAGGTCGAGAAACATCAACTTTTTCAGGCGGAAACCAGAAAGATGTCCAAAGGGCGCTATGGAAAAAAGAAGATCGAGCAAGCTGGCACCTTTGGGTGGGAAGGGGACCATGCATGTGTGGTGGCAACTCCCAAAGGCTTTCTTTGAAAGCTGGGGAGATGCTTCCGTGAGGGCTCCATCGGCACCGACGTCACCCCATATGTGAGAACTGACTTCCTGCTTGTTCCCAGAGAATAAAAAAAATATCTACTTGGCAAACGGGTACTCTTCGACTGATGAAGCATGAGTTGAAGAAAGTAGAAAGGAACTGGAGGAAAGACAATTCAAGGGAACGTAAAATCTTATTTAGAAAAGTTAAAGGAATACAAAAGTACTATCATAGCAAAAAAGAAAGCTTATTTTTATGTGAAAATATGATCTTGTTTCTCATCCAGCAGAATTATTCTGTGTGGTGAACAGCCTATTCACCATTCCAGGTGTAGGGAATGACGCATGTGTGCCTACAGCCAAAACGTTTGCCACACATTTCAGTACTGAAGTTGTTAATCTTACAATTCCCCATGATATTCCTCTCTAGATATTGGAGTGGTATCTGGTGCCTGGAATGATTATACTTTGTCCAGAAATATTGGTGACAGTGCTGAAAAATCAGTGACGGATCTAACACATTAGATTTGATATCAAGCCCCTAAGATAAAAAATTCTTAAGAGTCCCTGGCTGACTTCCTGATTAATTGGGTCCATTCTTCATTGGGGGAGGGGGGGTGCAGGACTTTTCCTGATAGTCTGAAACAAAATTTTGTGTGTCCAATCATAAAAATACAGCAGGGTTGAAGGCAGATTGTGGAAATTATTGTCCAAACATAAAAAATACAGTGGGGTTAATGGCAGATTGTAGAAATTATTGTCCAATCTCAAATTTGCCTTTCTTTAGCAAATTAATTGAACAGATAGTGAGACAGCAACTGAATGATGATATTGAGGCTTGGGGCATCCTAGATAAAAATCAATTAGGATTTATAAAATGATATTAATTTTGTTGGATGAAGTCTTGAGCAGTGTGGAAAGACATGAAGCTGCTTATTTCTTATATTTGTAGATTTAACTACAGCTTTTGATTTAGTTTGCCTCTATTGCGAAGTCTGGTTCAAAATGGGATGGGGTGGGGAGGGGGATGTGCTACAATGATCTTCATTCTTTCTGACAAGGCAATCACAGCAGATCTGAATTAAGGTTGATGTGTCTAAATGGCACCCATTCAGTATTTCATTTAATTTATTCGATATTTTACCTGCCCTTACAAAAAGCTCAAGGCAGCATACATAAAAACATACATAAAACATTTAACTGTATCATACCTTAACATTGACACATTAACATTATAGCATAGTAACAAGTTAGCAGCAGCATCAGAAACATCCATATAACTACCCACAGAATCTCACGCAGCCACCCTGAGGAAACAAAAATGTTTTCACAGCTTTCCTAAACCCCATGAAATCATCCATGAAACAGATGGCAATGAACATGTCTGTGCCCTGGCCTGCAATCTGGCCAAATAAAACAAATTTGCCCCAGGAAGAGCAAATAAATCAAGTGACCTGAGAAACATTAAACAATTGAAAATAGACCAACAAATAGCCAGCTGATGAAATATTTTAAACGCAGTAACCAATAACCTAAATTTAGCATGTTGCACAATGGGAAGTTGGTGCAGGGCTTCCAGTATAGACATCACATGATCCCTAAACCCAGCCCTAGCCAATAGCTTAGCACCCTAAGGTCTTTGCAGGGAATCCAGAATCCCAATGCATTACAATAGTCCAGTCTTAAAAAAATTAACAACTGGATAAGCCATATCCTGATGATCAAAAAACAGATGCACCCTCCACAATTGGCAAAGAGGAAAAAAAAACATATTTTCACCACCTTAGAAACCTGTGGCAAGGGTCCACATTATTTAACATCTATATGACAAAAATGCAAGGTGTGCCGTTGAGTCAATACTGACTCCTAGTAACCCAACTCCTGGGTTTCCATCGTTACGTAAAAAACTGTGTGATTTTGGTATGAATTTTAAAGTATATGAAGATGACATTCTATTGTACTGTCCTTTTACAATTAAAAAGAAGAGATATAAAACATTGGATCCAATCACAAAATTTGATAAAATTACAGGATAGTGTACTGAGAATGGAATTTTGATTCATTAAAAAAAAAAAAAAAAAAACAGAGCCGTTTATAGTCAGCTTAGATGAGAGATTTGTATTTCCAGAAAGGCTTTGTTTGGCTGGATAATTTGTTCCCACCCATAATGAAAATTTCCTACTTGGAGATTGTGACTGATAGGACTCTGACTTTTAAAGCTCAAGTGTGGAAAGTAGTACAAACAGTTTTCTACAAGTTGCAATTAGTAAGGAAATTTCATGAGATTTTCGATTTGTGGATTTCTGATTGTTGAGTTAATTACTCTTCTATATTTTGATTAATTTATATTCATTACAAGTTGCCAAGAACACAGAAGTTTGTTTAAATACAATAAAGCCTCTAGCAATGGAATACATTACAATTGCTTTTAAAACATGAGGTGGCGTTTTCTTTTCATAAGCATTTGAAGGCTTATTTTTACTGCTGCTTTTGATTAATTTGGCAATTTTGTAATTAATTAATTGAATGTAATAAAGTATTTCTATGTATGTTTTAAGTTTTTATAATTTTGTGGGGTTTTTGTACATTGTCTAGATAGGCAGTCAAGAAATGAATAAAAAATGAAATGTGTAAATCAGTAAAATACACTCCTACTTATACAATTCAAAATGTATTAATTGTAGACAGCAGAGCATGAAGACATTTACATGTTAATGTAATTAAGGCTTCTAATTTAAGTATTTACAAAGTATAAATTACTGTGTCTTTAAGCTAGAGTTATTTGAAGATTCTTAAAATTGGTGTTTTTCAATGTTTTTAAGTTGCTATAGCATTTATTTAGTTGCTTTCTATTTCAAATTAACAGTACATTTTGTAAAATACTTATCAGAAGCCCCCTCAGCCTTCTCTGTTTCAGCAACTCCCAGTCTCATTATTTTTCCTTCTTTGCATAGCCCCAGACCTCCCCCTCCAGCCTCCAACATAGCTCTTACATTATTCCTCCTCCTCCTAGCATAATCCCAAAACCCAGTAAACTATTTCTATAGGGGTGCTGGTCTAAGCTTGATTAGAGATGGCAGCAGTAACATGCCCTTAAAACATGTGGGCTGAGGACTGAGCGAGAACATGCTCTGATCCCTAGCCCCATATAGTAAGCAGGATCTAAGAGAAGAGGTATACTGGTTGAGTCCCTGGCTCACTTGTTTTCAGAGTATATTGCTGCTGTGGTTGCCACAATGAAGCTTTGAGGTAGCCCTAAGAAGATGGGTAGGGTAGTGTTTACTGGTTAAAACTGGGGTGTGTGCCAGTAGCACATGTTCATGCCAGCAAATTAGCACAGAGGACCATGTTAATTTTGGGGGGTATGTATGTCCCCCTACTGATAGCGCAATGCTAATGTGCAGCACCGCACCAACTAGCATGTGGGTGAACTTAACATCACCCACTTAGGTGGCGTTAAACATAAAAGGAGCGATTAAGCACATGCCCAAAGCACTAACACTAATTGCAATGCGCCCTCAATGCCCATTTTATGACCCTAACCTACTCAGTCCCTGCCCAATCGTATGCTGACTTATTAGCACAAGACGTTTAGTGCAGGGCCCCATGCAGTTAGTACAATGCCCTTAGTGCGCAGCAAATCCTGCACTACTGGTTAGCGCACCTTATGTAAACTATAGAGCATGATTACTAATTTACCCTCTATTGATAAATAGCATTCTCCTGTTCTTTTGGCCTTCCAGTTCAGTTGAGCCCTACATTGACAGGGCTAACATGCAATCTATCCAGGAAGAGGCAGAGTTTATTGAAAATATAGGACAATAGAACTACTACGGTGTTCAAGTGGGAAAGTGACACAAAAAAATCCACCCCCAAATGACACACCTCATAGGATGCCTGATGCCACTATGCCTGAACACGTCCAGCACTGACAGACACAGACCCACATATTAAACTCCTATGCTATAGTGTACAGCCCTGTAAATTAAGCTATGGGGCCACTCCAGAGGTTTAATAAGAGAAAAAAAAGGAATGACTTAAAAAAAAGTTAAAAAAATTACTAGAAAAGGCCAGCACTGAGATACACAAGGGCATGAAACAGAATTAGTAAATCGGTTTAGTTTTGTAGAATACTGTGAGCATGGAGTCAATTTTACTTGCAAAATGCACAGTGTGCTATTGAGTCAACCCTGACCCCTGGCGATGCAGCCATTGGGTTTTCTTGGCAAGGTGTGACCAGAAGTAGAATACCAGGCCTTTCTTCTGCCCAGTGAGTTTACTGCCCCTGATATTCCAAGGTGGTCTCCCATGTAAGAACTAGCCAGGTCCTACCCTGCTTAGCTTCAGAGATCAGTCAAGAGCAAACTCATTCAGGACAGCTAAGATGTATTTAGTTCTAAAGAGAATTATCTTGTCAACTGAAATTCAGATATACTTGAATTGATAAACAAAATAAATGACAAACCTATCACAAAATGAAAAGTATAAGCATCTAAGTCCTGGAAAATGCATTTTTGGACAATCTAAAGGAACAACGATAATTAAAATAGCTCAACAAACCCAGTATTTTTTTTCTATTTATAACATTTTAATAGCACAGTTTCATCATCTTTAAAAGCTGTGTAGAAAAAAATATTTTCAAAAAGGTAATACAGTAAACAAATAATTTAAAAGATAATATTTCAATCTGAGTGATTCAAAGTTCATCATTAAAAAATTAACATGCACAGGAAAGCATTAAAGGCTTGCTTTAAACATTTTCTTTAATTTAGTGCTATAGGAAATATGTTTAGTATACAAAGCCCTAGATATTCTACTGTATTAAATATTAAAGCAATCACATTCATTTAGAATGCAATGTAAAAATGCTCATAGCTTTTAAACAGTACAAGTTGAAGACTACAAAGAGTGGAAAAGATATTTTGCATCCGACATCTTCCCTTACACAGTTAAATGCAAATTTTTCTCTCCAGCTGTATTCTCGACATCTCACTGCTTACATAGCTAATACGCCACCTACTGCAAAACTGAGCTGACAGCTCAAGATATGCTGCCAGCATTTCCATTTCATCTCCGTGGCAGAGCTGAATAACGCATATTTTTTAATTTTTCTTTTGAAATAAAAGAAGACCAAGGCCTGATAGCTATTATAGCACCCTGACTCACAGAATGGAACACAAAATAAACAGAAAAAGCAAAGAATGGGAAGATAAATGCAATAATTCTGAAGACATTGAAACAAGCACGAACTGTAAAACATCTCCGATTACCCTCAATGTTGGCGGATATCTGTACATCACACAAAAACAAACGTTAACCAAGTATCCAGATTCATTCCTTGAAGGAGTGGTGAATGGCAAAATTCTCAGTCCAATTGATGCAGATGGACACTACTTTATAGACAGGGATGGACTGCTGTTTAGACACATTCTCAACTTCCTGCGAAATGGAGAACTTCTATTGCCTGAAGGCTTTCGAGAAAATCAACTTCTGGCAAGAGAAGCTGATTTTTTTCAGCTGAAGGCATTAGCTGATGCAGTGAAAGCAAGGTGGGAGAAAGAACAGCAAGCAGCAAGAGAGACCACATTTCTGGAAATAACTGATAATCATGATCGTTCACAAGGTCTTCGAATCTTTTGTAATGCTCCAGATTTCATAACGAAAATCAAATCACGCATTATCCTGGTGTCCAAAAGCAGGCTTGATGGATTTCCAGAAGAGTTCTCAATATCCACAAATGTTATTCAGTTTAAATACTTAATAAAATCTGAAAATGGCACAAGACTTGTTCTGAAGGAAGATAACACTTTCATCTGCACCCTGGAAACTCTTAAGTTTGAGGCTATAATGATGGCATTAAAATGTGGATTTCGATTGCTGACCAGTCTGGATTGCTCCAAAGGGTCAATTGTTCACAGCGACGCACTTCATTTTATTAAGTAATCACAATGACTACGAGATAAAAGCAACAAATACAGCCACTAAATTTCACTAAACAGCAGCAGCAAGATATCACAGATAATGCACCTCACTAGTACTCACAGGGCTCTGATGCTAATGAATTTATGCGAGCTGATGGTATGTAAATTCTATCTATTATGACGTGAAACTCAAGAGTTATTCATGCTGCATTGGATCTTGTTCTTCATATGAATGAAAACTCTTGATTTTTAAGACATCAACACTGTAAATAAAGATTTAATACTGCTAATTGCTTAAAATCAGTCTGTTACTCCTGTCATTCAGAGAGAATATAGCTGGAATGGTTTATGTACTTGTATGAGTAACAGTCATGCACCATTTGAAGTAAACAGTGTTCAGCATCTTCTCCTGCATATATGGAAGCTCAAAATATACCTTGTTTAAAAGAAAATCTGTTTCACTAAACTTAAATATTTTAAATGTATATTCACAAGTTTTATAAAGGTAAATGTGACAACTGCAAATAAGAATTACAATATGAGCTACTGAAATACTGCTTTGAATTTAACATAGCAGGCAATCCAACTAATTTTACAAATTCCAGCATATAATGACAAGAGTTGTGGTTTTTACATGCAAATCAAAAGCCTGGCCAAAAACCTTGAGTTTTTATACTTTTACTTACTCGTACATACAAAAAATGTAGGGAGGTGGCATGGTTATCCTAAACCTGCCACCTTAAAAAAAATGGAAGACAGTTTTTAAAGGTATCAAAAATAAGTTTTATGTTCTAGCAAATACTATCCTGGAATATCAAAGATTTTACGCTACATTAATCCTGCTCTTTGTAGTTGTGGAAAATATCAGAATCACTGCTTTTTATAATTTTGAATAAACAAGTATAACTTCTGATTTTGAAATGATCACTGTCTATCATTTAAAATGTATCTGTGTAAAGAACATTTAAGGGTAAGAAATCTCCCATAAATTATATTAGATAATATTTTCTCTTCATACTGATCTACTCTTTGTTTTCCAAATCTTTAAGTGCCTGTTGTCTTCTGTAATGTAAAGGTATCAACAATAAGTACAAAATGTGATCATTTATACTTTTCCATTCCAAAATAAGTTTGGGATTAAATTGCCATTTATTTTGTGTACCCTGTATTTATTGATCACTTATAAATTGACTAAATGTGTTTAAATTCAGCATTCTTGCTTATGACAGAAACAGTAACTGGCTATGATGTTACACTAAGCTGAATTTTTTTCAAATAAAATAAGATGCAAAACAATGGAATGGAATAATCATAACAATACCCTGTTTGTAATGAACCTTTTTACTGCTTTTTGACATATTCATAAATGACCTGGAAAAGTGGAATAACGAGTGAGGTTATCAAATTTGCAGATGACACAAAACTATTTAAAGTTGTTAAAACCCAAGAGGATTGTGGAAAATTGCAAGAGGATCTTGATAAATTGGAAGACTGGGCATCAAAATGGCAGATGAAATTTAATGTGGACAAGTGCAAGGTTATGCACCTAGGGAAGAACAACCCAAACTATGGTTACACGATGCAAGGTTCCACATTAGGAACCACCACCCAGGAAAAAGATTTAGGCGTCATTGTGGATACCATGTTAAAACCCTCCGCCCAGTGTGCAGCGGCGGCCAAGAGAGCAAATAGAATGCTAGGTATGATAAGGAAAGGAATGGAAAATAAAACAAAGGATATTATAATGCCTCTATATCGTTCCATGGTGAGACCGCACCTTGAATATTGTGTGCAATTCTGGTCGCCGTATCTTAAAAAGGATATAGAGTTATTAGAAAAGGTTCAGAGAAGAGCCACCAAAATGGTAAAGGGGATGGAAGGATACTCCTATGAAGAAAGGCTAAAAAGGTTAGGGCTCTTTAACCTGGAAAAGAGACGGCTGAGGGGAGATATGATAGAAGTCTATAAATTAATGAGCGGAGTGGAACGGGTAAACGTAGATCGATTGTTTACCTTATCAGAATATAGAAAGACTAGGGGACATGCAATGAAGCTACAGGGTAAACTATTTAAGACTAATAAAAGAAAATATTTTTTCACTCAACGTGTAATCAAACTCTGGAATTTGTTACCGGAGGATGTAGTAAAGGCTGTTAGTGTAGCTGGGTTTAAAAAAGGTTTGGACAAGTTCCTGGAGGAAAGATCCATAAGCCATTATTAAGAAGGGACCCAGGATATCAATGCTTGAACCAATACAAGCATTGTGGAACCTGTGTCCCTTGGGGAAACTGCTAGCTACGTATGACCTAGATTGGCCACTGTTGGAAACAGAATACTGGGCTTGATGGACCTTGGTCTGACCCAGTATGGCATATCTTATGTTCTTATGTTAACCTCTGAGTTAAGAGCCAAAGGCTTCATTTTCATCTAGCCAGTCATTAACAGCCTTAAAAATACTCACTGTCAGCCAGTATTCCTGTACACACAGAACAATTGTTTCTCTACTGTAGAAAACCAAAGTTTCTCAGAACACAGATTGCACAATAAAGTGAATAATAAATGTAACAATAGAATGATCTTCTTGATTTAGGAGCAGTAAAAGGCTTAAGGTAAATCAAAAATGATTATTTTAGTGACAGAAAAGTGAAACTTTCCTACTGGCCCATCAGTGTCCTCCTAGTCCTCGCTGTCTCTCACACCTAAAACCATTCAACTTTTCTCCTTTCTGAATAAAAAATACATTTAGGGCTCAGAAGGGTATGTGGAGAAAATGCTGTTCTGTTCTAAAATATCATAAAACATATTTTACACTAGTTCTTAAAGCTTACATAAGTTTAATAACTTTCTTATTTACTTCAGTCCAGTGGCCCACATCTCTGCAAATAATAAAATACTAACCAAATGGATTTCAGACCTTTTTAGCCCCAACAAAAGAGGGGAGGAATTAACAATTAACTTGCAAAGAATGCAGCAGATTGGTGTCAAAGAAATTAAATACTTCTGGTCTATTAGCACAAGATGAACATAACCCTGTACAAGCCTAGCATCTTAAACTGAGTAGGTGGCAGTCTCTTACTCTTAAAGCTACAGGGCTTAACATGATTTTTCAATCAATGTGTCTTTTTCTTGGCACCATTTAAAGTCTTATTCCTGTGGTACTCTCGTATCTAAAATATTTCTTATATTTGAACAGACTCTTGAAATTAAAGGTATGCACTGTTGTTATTGTGTAACAACAACAGTGTATACCTTTAATTTCAAGAGTCTGTTAAAATAGTGCATATATATATATGCACTATCATATCCATATTCCCACACTTTATTTTAAAAATATCTCTATCCAGGTCAACTCTGTGGTTGTTTATAGTAGGCTGCTGTTTCCAAGGCATCACTGTGACATCAGAACTGTTAAGGATCACAAAGTCCTGGTCTACTTAAACCATCTCCATTTTGAATCTATTAGACAAATCTCTAGGATAAAGAAATATAAATCAGACCTAGAAAAGGGGTACAAATAATTTTGTTTGAACTTTTAAGGTCTCGGTTTCACAAAACCCCAAAGCAATGTATGTGGCCAAATATTTGAAGATTTTCAGCCTGCAGCACTTTTTCTCATGTAAAAAAAATATTTGCATAATGTTAGGGTGGGGGAAGGAATATCAGACTTTTCCCTGAAGATATCTAGCCTTCTAAATGTCTGCTTAGCAAACGACCAAAATAAATTCAGATATGTTATGAGCAGGTTTACTTAAACAATATATAAAGAAAATCTTAATTGAATGTCACCTAAGGTGACATTTTACTTACCAGTTGATGTCCTTGCCTTGAGTTCTGCTAGACCAGTCCAGACAAGTGGGTTGTGTTCTCCTATAAGCAGATTGGTGGAAGCAAAGAATCAATGAAAATCCCATGTTTCAACATCATCAGTCCTATGCCTCTATTCGCCTCAGCCACCAGAGGTCTCTTCAGAATTTGTCCCAAAGCATAAGAGAAAAACTTAGCAAGCCCCACACAACCTTAACGTGGGCAACAGCGAGTAATCAACAGTAAAGATCAATGTACAGGAAAGCATAAACAGAAGGCTGTCAGTAGAAGATGAACCTGCAGAGCCAAGTATAAAAATAACAGTGGACCCAAGAGTACTTCAGCAGAAGAACAGAGCAATACAGTTTCAGGGGTGGGTCCTGAACTGGTCTAGCAGGACTCGAGGAAAGGACATTAACTTGTAAGTAAAATGTCACCTTCCATATTGCCCTGCTAGTCCAGACAAGGGAACGTACCAAAGCTATGACCCCACTGGGAGGGAAAAAGACATAGCAGCTTGCAAAGGCTGTGTCCACCCGTGCGTGCACATCCAAGAGATAATGCTTGACAAAAGTAGAAAGTGATGCCCTCGCTGCTGCTCAACAAATGTCTGCAGGGGCTACCAAGCTCTGCTCCACCCACAGGACCCTTGTGCTCAGGAAGAATGGGTGTGCAAACCCTCCAGAATTGGCCGGTTCCGCAACAAATACGCTGAGGCAATGGTCTTCTTAATCCAGCACCCCAAAATCAACTTGGCTGCTACATCACCTTTGTGAAGGCCAGCAAACAGCACAAAAAGATGGAGGTTACAAATTATTTTCGTAAGTTCGACCAAGTACCGGAGAAGCACCTTCCAGACATCCACAAGGCGAAGAACTTTATCCTTCCCCCGACATTGCTCCTTAGAGAAGGAGGTAGGCAGACCACCCAGTTCACATGAAAGGGAGAAATCACATAGGCCAAATGGAAACGGCCTCCCTTGAAAAAGACAGATAAGGGTCTCAGCAAGATGGAGTCTGCAGCTCAAAAATCTACCTTGAGAAACAAATCACGATCAACAAGACCATCTTAAACGTCAAACCTTCAAAGTAGCATGCTTCATCGGTTCAAAGGGCACCAACATCAGGGCCCTCAGCACCATAGACAGATCCCAGGAAGGGACTACAGTTCGGAGGAGAGGATGCAGGCACTGAACCCCCTGGTAAAAGCCCAAGACATCCAGATACAAGGCTAGAGACTTACTAGTCATTGGACCTCGGAAATAGGCCAAACTTGTCACCTGAACTTTTGGGGAGTTAAGAGAAAAGGCCTTCTCCAACAGAGATGGCACCTTGGCCACCTCAGAAGCCAACTGCCGAGCCCTGAACCATCACTCAAAGAGGCAGCAGACCCACATGTATGCTAGCTTGAAAGATCTTCACCGGGCTCCGAGAAGAGTGGTGACCACTGCCTGAGAATAGTCCTTACATGCTAGCCATTTCCTTTAAAGAGCCAAGCCATAAGCGAGAAGGGAACCAGGTCCTCCAGGACGATCGGTCCCTGCTGCAATAGGCCCTGAGATGGAGGCAATCAAAGAGGTGGTGCCTGCAGGAGCCGCTTCAGGTCTCCCGACATGCTCTCCTCTGCCAACCTGGCGCTACCAGGACAATCCTGCCCGGGTGGCATTCTATACACCAAATCACACACCTCAACAGGGGCCATGGAGGAAATATTTACAGCAGGTGCTGACTTGGTCTAGGCATCAATGTCCTTGGACCCTGCCTCCGCGCAGCAACTGAAGAAGTGGCACACTTTGACAAGGGAGTGGGTTACCATCAGATACATTTTGGGGTGACCCCAGCAGCACAGAATCAAATGAAACTCCTCCTGACAACTCTCACTCTCCAGGATCCAGAGAATGCTGGCTGAGAAAGTCCACTGCCACACTGTCCACCCCGGCAATGTGCTGAGCCTACAAAAGCTAGGAAGTTCTTCTCCACCCAGGCAAACAGGAAAACTATCTCCAGAGCTACCATGGCACTCCTCTTGCCACCTTGCCAATTGACATAAGCCACCGCTATGGAATTGTCAAAAAACACTTGAACTGCCCGGCCCTTGACCAGAGGCTAGACATGCAGAAGAGCCAACCTGATGGCCCTCACCTTGAGGTGGCTGATGGACAACACTACTTCCCTATGGTTCCAATAGCCCTGGGCCATACAGTCTTGACAGTGGGCTCACCAGCACAAAAGACAGGCATCTGTCGTTAGGAGGATCCAGGAGAAATCGTTCAGCGGCACACCCTTCCTCAGATGACAGGGCTGCTGCCACCACCACAGGCTGGATTTCACCAACAACAGGAGCAGAAGCCTGTACTTTAACTCCTGAGAACTTGGGGCCCACTGAGTTAGCAAGGACCTCTGGAGCGGTTGCATGTGAGCACACAACCATGGTACCATCTCTATGGTCACCGCCATCAATCTGAGAAGCTGAAGATAATCCCAGATGTTGGGAGCCTGCTGTACAAAGAACAGCATACCAGAAGAGTGGAGAAAAACCACAGCCACACAAAGAATGCCTTCATAGATGTAAAATTTTATTATAACCTGACTTGGCCAACTTTCGGCACAAATGTCTGCGTCAGGGGTCAGTAAGAGTGTACTTTTATCTTGATCAACTTTGACTTGACAAGGGATACAAACAATGGTATATATGATCAGAAAACAAGAGTACAGCTGGTCAATAATGCTGAGACGCCTGATCATTAGGCAAAGTTATCAAGTCAAAGTTGATCAATACACTCTTACTGACCCCTGATGCAGACATTTGTGCCATCACCAAAATGGTAAAGGGGATGGAAGGATACTCCTATGAAGAAAGGCTAAAAAGGTTAGGGCTCTTTAACCTGGAAAAGAGACGGCTGAGGGGAGATATGATAGAAGTCTATAAATTAACGAACGGAGTGCAACGGATAAACGTAGATCGATTGTTTACATTATCAGAATATAGAAAGACTAGGGGACATGCAATGAAGCTACAGGGTAACCTATTTAAGACTAATAAAAGAAAATATTTTTTCACTCAACGTGTAATCAAACTCTGGAATTTGTTACCGGAGGATGTAGTAAAGGCTGTTAGTGTAGTTGGGTTTAAAAAAGGTTTGGACAAGTTCCTGGAGGAAAGGTCCATAAACCATTATTAAGAAGGGACCCAGGATATCAATGCTTGACCCAGTACAAGCATTGTGGAACCTGTGTCTTTTGGGGAAACTGCTAGGTACGTATGACCTAGACTGGCCACTGTTGGAAACAGGATATTGGGCTTGATGGACCTTGGTCTGACCCAGTATGGCATATCTTATGTTCTTATGTTTGAATAAAATGTTACACCTGTGAAGGCATTCTTTGTGTGGCCGTGGTTTTTCTATGCTTCTCTGATGTGCTATTTGTTATTTGCAGAGGACATCCTCTCTTCTGTTTTCTTTCTGCGAAGAGAACAGTACCAGGCAATCCAACAGTCTTTTGACTTTCTCCTCTGACAGGAAAACTCTGCCCACTCAAGTGTCGAAACATGCTCCTTTCCCTGACTGAACACCCAACTGAGGCTTTCCAAAAAGGACACTACTAGGGACGCCACCCGAGATGCTTCTGAAATGGAACAGGCCCAGATGAGCCAGTCATCCAGATATGGATGGACACCAATCCCTCAGTGCCACAGCAAGAACATCCTTGGGGCAGTGGATAGTCGAAAGGGAGGGTGGCAAACTGATAGTGAGCCAAGCATAGCAAAATGCAGATACTTTTGTGGATCCACCCAGATCAGGATATGAAGATATGCCTTGACCAGATCCAGAGAAAGCGGGGTTACTTACCTGTAACCAGGGTTCTCCGTGGACAGCAGGATAAGTCAGCCACACATGGTGACGTCCTCCGACGGCACCAAGATGCAGAAGTGCTCTCTAGAGCTCAGAAAGGTGAGCCTTTCTGAGCCTACCCAAATAGCCCACCTTACCGGCTCGCCCCCTAGCAAGCCAGTGTGTTCCTAGCTGGCCTTCCCGGCTAGGGCGCAGGCTCGACTAGGCTGGCCTCCTCCAGGGGAGGTGGGTGGGATTGTGTGGCTGACTTATCCTGCTGTCCACGGAGAACCCTGGTTACAGGTAAGTAACCCAGCTTTCTCCATGGACCATCAGGATTGCGTCAGCCACACATGGTGTCTCCCAAGCTGTACATGATGAGGTGGAGGAGGGCAGCATGACACAAACTGCGGATACCTTGGTCAGAATAACCATATAGGTGAGAATCATATAAGGTGCAACAACAACATATAAGGTGCAACAACAACAGTGGCATAACAGCGCAACAGTGTAAAAACCAAGGTGCAGTAACAGTGCAGTACCGTGCAACATAGTTATGATATGTCAGGTGCAATAAGGCATTAGGTGCAGTAGTGCATGAACAGTGCAATTCAAGCGAACATAAGTCCAGTAAGTCTCATAGTGGAACCACGGGCGCTGATACAGCCATGGAGTCATCCAATGGGGTGGAGAGGACGGCCTTGGCCAGGGCTCCTTCTTGGAACCTGAGGTCGAGGCAGTAGTGCCTCTGGAACGTGTGCGGGGAGGACCATGTGGCCGCTCTGCAAATGTCGGTTAGAGGGACCGAATGCAGGTTTGCAATTGAGGTGGCTAGTGCCCTGAGGTGGTGCGGGCCAACTCTGGGTAGAGGTCCGCCTTCCGCGGGGCCCAGACAGAATGCAACACAGGTGGCAATCCAGTGGGACAGAGTTCTTTTGGAGACAGGCCTGCCCGGTCGATAGGGGTCATAGGACACAAATAGTTGTTCACCCTTCCTGATGGGCTGCGTCCTATGCAGATAGATCCGGAGGGCTCTTAGGCAGTCAAGGGTGTGCAGGCGACTTTTCTCGTCCGATCCATGCGGCTCGGGGAAAAAGGAGGGGAGCTCGATGGACTGATTGATGTGAAAAGCTGATGCCACTTTGGTAACAAATTTAGGGTTGGTCCGCAGAGATGCGTGATCAGAGTGAAGTTGTGTGTACGGAGGGTGGCACACCAGTGCTTGCAGCTCACTAATCCTCCTGGCGGATGTGATAGTGATTAGGAACAGCATCTTCCAGGAAGTGTACTTCATGTCGGTAGACTGGAGAGGCTCGAAGGGCTCCTGTGTTAAGCACTGGAGGATGGTGTTGAGGTCCCAGGATGGAATAGGAGGCCTAAGCGGGGTTTTCAGGTTGGTCAAGCCCTTCATGAAGCGGGCGGTGAGTGGCAGCGCCACGATGGAGTTGGCCCCATCCGTCGGCACTTGGAACACAGCAATCGCTGAAAGGTGCACACGGATGGACTGTGTCTTAAGCCCGAGGCTGGATAAGGAGTTGAGGTACTGCAAGACAGTGGGGACCGGGCATGTGGTTGGCTCCAGCTCGCGCTCGGCACACCAGATACTGAACCTCTTCCATTTCAGGCCATAGGACTTTCTGGTGGAGGGCTTCCTTGCAGCCACGACGATGTCCTGCACGTCCGCTGGCAGCTGGAGAGGGGCAAGGTTTAACCGCTCAATCTCCAAGCAGTAAGAGCGAGGGCTTTGAGGTTGGGATGATGTGTGGTGCCCCTGTTCTGCGTCAGCAGGTCCTACCGGAGGGGTAGACGAATGGGAGGCTCCTGCGCCAGCCGTAGCAGGAGTGCAAACCACATCTGGCGCGGCCAATGAGGGACCACTAGGATGGTCTGGGCCTTGTCCTGGATGATCCGCTGCAGTGCCTTCGGGATGAGTGGAGTGGGGGGAAAGGCATACACTAGTGACCACACCCCCCAGCACACGTCGAATGCATCCGCTGCTAGCCGGTTGGTCGATGGGTGTCTGGAGCAGAACAGGTGGCACTTGGCATTCCATTCGGTTGCGAATAGGTCTATGCTTGGAGTTCCCCAGAGGTTGAAGAGCTGGTTGGAGACCTCCAGGTGGAGTGCCCATTCGTGCGGCAGCAACTGTCTGCTCAGCTTGTCTGCCAGATTGTTCAGATCTCCCGGGAGATAGGAGGTCTGCAGCCTGCACCCGTTCTCCAAGGCTATCGCCCATATCTCTAGCGCCTCCTTGCAGAGTGTGCGTGACCGGGTCCCTCCTTGCTTGTTGATGTAGAACATGGCAACTTGGTTGTCCGTCTGGACGAGTACTGATTTTCCCTGGAGCTGCGTCAGAAAGGCCCTGAGGGCGTATTTGATGGCCCTCAGCTCGAGGAGGTTGATGTGCCGCTGGCGCTCTCGAGGGGACCAAGCTCCCTGAGTGCTGAGTAGAGAGAGGCGTGCGCCCCAATCAATATTGGACGCGTCGGTGGTGAGCGTCGCTTGGTGGTTTTGGGGGCGGATGTCCTTGCCCACCGATAGGTTGGTTGGTATCGTCCACCAGCGGAGATGTGATTTGACTTGTGGAGTCATCGGGACGCGGGTGGAGAGGGATTGAGAGTGCTGGTTCCAGTGGTCGCGCAGATGCCACTGGAGTGGGTGCATTCTCAGTTTTGCCAAGGGAAGTACCGATGTTGTGGCCGCCATATGGCCTAGAAGAAGAAGAACGGATCTGGCTGAGCATGTCTTTGCTGCGACAGAGCTGGACGCTAGGGCGACGATGGCCAGCTGTCTGCGCACTGGCAGGTAGGCTTTGGCGGTTCGAGTGTCGATCACCGCTCCTATGAACTCGATCCTCTGTGTTGGTGTGAGGTGGGATTTGGTGAGGTTGACGATGAATCCCAGAGAGGAGAGCAGGTTGGTGGTCTTCCGAATGGAGAGCTGAAGCCCCTCCGATGAGGGGGCTGTGAGGAGCCAGTCGTCCAGGTAGGGGAATATGCAGATGTTTTGTTTGCGGAGGTGCGCTGCAGCGATGGCTATGCACTTTGTGAAGACTCTCGGGGCAGGCGAGAGGCCGAAGGGAAGTACTCTGTACTGGTAGTGCTGACCCAGGACCTTGAAGTGGAGATACAGTCTGTGTTTTTTGTGGATGCGAATATGAGTGTAGGCGTCCTGAAGATCCAGGGATGCCATCCAATCCCCGGTCTGGATTAGAGAAAGGATAGAGTTGAGAGAGTACGTTCTGAACTTTTCTCTGACGATGAATTTGTTCAGTTTGCGGAGATCCAAGATGGGGCAAACGCCGCCCGACTTTTTGGGAATGAGGAAGTATTTGGAGTAAAATCCAGTGCCCTTCTCTGCCGGGGGCACCTCCTCTATCACTTGTGAGGCTAGGAGGTGTAGAAGTTCCGTCGTCATAGCCTGCTGCAGATAAGGGGGGGTGTTGCTGACTGGGCGGTTGCACTGGTAAGGAGATGTTGCAAACCGCAAGCGGTAACCCTTCCGGACGATTTGCAGCACCCAGGAGTCCAAGGATATTCATTCCCACTCCTCCAGGAAAAAGGTCAGGCGACCCCCAGTGTGGGAGGGCGCCTCCGAATGGTTGTCAAAAAGAAGGACCGCCCTTGTTAGCAGGCGTGCTGTTGTTGTTCTTTTGTTTGCGGTCCCTCTGGGAGCTACGCTGCCGGGAGGGTCCGTGGTAGGAGGCCGCTTTGTACCTGGTGTTTTGCCATTTTTGGCCAGCCGATAGGCACCTCTTGTTGGACGAGTAGTAAGACTTTCTTGAAAATCTGGTCTTTTGTGTACCGTTGTGGCGCTCAAACCCATCCTCCTCCAAAGTTTGGAGCGTGTTGCAATGTTCCTTCATGACATTCACGGTGTAGGCCACCTTCTCTCCGAAGAGAGATTTGCCTGAGCATGGGGCGTCGGCAATCTTATCATGGGTGTCGTCGCGCAGGCCGGACGCTCTCAGCCATGCCCAGCATCTGGCGGAAATGGCTGTGGCCGCAGTTCTCACTGCTGTGTCGAATGAGTCGAATGCCGTGCTGGCCAGATGTTTGTTGCCTTCTGACATATCAACTAGGGTCTTGTGAATCTGTGCTTGGGCCTCCTTTGGCAGAGATGCGGCGGTGGCCTTGATATTCGCGACACAGGAGTCCTGGAAGAGGACGTGCTGAAATTGGTGGGCCGCAATCCTCGCGCCAAGCATCGCCCCTTGGAAGACCTTCTTGCCGATATCATCGAGAAGCTTCTGGTCGCGACCCGGGAGATTATTGGCGTGGGTACGCGATGACTTTGCACGCTTTAGGGCGGAGGAGACCACGATGGACTGGTGAGGCAGTTGTTGCTTCGCGAATCCGGGTGTGGCTTGTACTTGGTATTTGTAATCCAATTTCCTGGAGAAAGGGCGGATAGAAGCCGGGGTTTGCCAAAGCCTCAACTGTGTGTCCCGCAGCGTCTGGTGCACAGGGAGTGCAAATGACTGCTTCGGTGTGGAGAGGTATTTTAGCACCTCCGGGATGGGTTCCCCTACCTCTTCGGCGGCCTTGAGGGCCAAGGTGGAGGCTATCTTACTGAGGAACGTGGGATAGGTGAGGTCCTCTGGTGTGTTTGGTTGTCCTTCCAGTTCCGGTGAGTGTCTGGTCACAGAAGCTATATGCTCGCTGTCCGAAGAACTCACCACGGCCATCTCAATGTCATGTTCTTCTGCGGTGCTATCTGGTGACGGGTGAGCCGGTGAAGGTAGGGCTCGCGCAGAGCGTGCAGGTGACTGTGGAACAGGTGAGACTGGAAGGGTCTGTTCCAGCGGGGCTAGAACTTCAGAGTCAGGTGGTCCCCCTGTAGTCCCGTTGCGGGTGGAGCGGGCGGATAAGCAGTCTGCTGCACTAGCTGAGTCAGGAGTCTTAAAATCACAGAAGAGTTGTTGGAATCTGCGCGGCTGGAACTGGAGCGCCGGTGAACCCCAGGGCTGGGGGACATGGAAGAGTTGTAGTGACTTGAGAAGCTGTGATGGCTGCTTCTGCGGTGGCTGTACCTGTCTCTGCTTCTGGAGCTAAAGTAGTCAGAGCTAGTGTTACTGATCCCGCGGTGTCTGTGTCTTCCGCGGTCCGCATCGTGGCCGTGTCTGGCATCATGCCTGCTCTTATGGCGTCGGCGCTTGCCTGAATCGTGGTGCCGGCGTTTGCTTGCACGGCGCCGATGCTGTCCTCTCTCCTCGGTGCCGTTTGAGCTTCTCGGCATGGAGATGTAAGAAGGAGAAACTGGGAGGAGTAGAGACGGCCCCGAGGGCTGGCGCTGCATCGGGGCGTGTCGGACCGGAAGTGGGAGGATCCGGAGGCTTGCGGGGCAGAGCTGAGTCCGGCCTGCAGGGCAGCGCCATTTCCAAGAGCCGCATGGCCGGCCGGTGAGGAGGCAGAAGAACTTCTTGAAGGAGCGCCAGGGTTCACGCAGAAGGCACCCGGGCTTCTGGGAGAGCCGCCGGAGACAGCAGGGGCAGGCGAGGACGCAGTTTCTAGAGCACGGCTGGGGATGGAGGCCACAGAGGGCGCACCCTGAGCCGGCACACCAGCGGTCAAGGAACTTGCCTTGGAGGAGCTTGCCTTGGAAGAAGATGGAGCTGTGGAAGCCAGGTATTCTCTTAGAGCGTGCCCCCTAGCTTTCCTAGCCCGCGGGGACATGCGTGAGCATTTGGAACAGTTCTCAGTGGCGTGCTCCGGACCCAGGCAGCGTAGGCAAACCTCGTGTGTATCGGTGATGCTCATTTTATGTTTGCAGCGCGTGCAGCTCTTAAATCCCAATTTCGGCATGTTTGATTAAAGATTGTCTATAGATGTTTAGAGAGAGCAGAATCCGTCTTGCTGGCAAGGCGGAAGGAAGAAGACTGGCTTGCTAGGGGGCGGGCTGGTAAGGCAGGCTATTTGGGTGGGCTCAGAAAGGCTCACCTTTCTGAGCTCTAGAGAGCACTTCCGCATCTTGGCGCCATCGGAGGACATCACCATGTGTGGCTGACGCAATCCTGATGGTCCATGGAGAAGCCAAGAACTCCCCTTGGCACACTGCTTGAATCATGGAGCGCAAGATTTCCATCTAGAAGCACAGAATGCACAAGTGCTTGTTGAATCCCTTGAGGTCTAAAATGGGACAAAAAGAGCAGTCCTTTTTAGGCACCACAAAATAGATGGAGTATCTGCTCTTACTCCACATGTCCAGGGAAATGGGCATCACTGCCTTTAGGCACAGCAACATGTCCAAGGTCGTCTGCACAGTGGCACTTATCGCAGATCCAAAAGGGGCTATGACAAAAGCATCCAGAATTGTCTCTTTCAATCACAGGACACAGTTGAACTGAATGGTATTTAGCACCCAGTGATTCTTGGGAACCTAGGCCCATTCCTGAAAGAAAAGGTGAAGCCTGCCTCCAAACGAAGGAACCAGGGAATGGGCCCCCAAACCTTCACTGTGCAGCCCAGGAGGGCCCTCCACTGGAGGGGACAGAGTCCCTGGGCCCAGGAACTCCACAAAAGAACCGAAAGAGAGCCCAAAGCCTGGAAGCAGAGGAGAAGAAAGGTTTTCCAGGTCAGTAACGACAAAGGTCCTGAGACCCCTGAGGATACTGCCAGACAGGCAAAGGCTAACAAGAAAGGATTACCAGCCGGCTTCATAGGCCCCCTGGACCTGTCTTCTAGAAGGTAGTAAAATTTGTCTCGCCCATGCCCTTCAACAGCCTTTCTAAATCTGCTCCAAAAAGAAGCTTCCCCTTAAAAGCCAGTTTGGCCAACCTGGCTTTGGAAGGTGATTCCACTGCCCAGTACCAGTGTCAAATCTAATGCCATGACACAGACATCAGGGCACTATCCCTGGTCGCTCCATGTACCAGGTCATACATGGTATCAGAAAGGAAGGCTGTAGCAGACTCCAAAAGAGATATACTATCATCTGGTGGAAGAGACTAAATCCAATGAAGCAGGACTAAATCCAATGAAGCAGGATTCGAGACAGCAGACTGGAACATGATGCCAGCTTCAAAATAGCAGCTGCCATGGCAAACTGGCTCTTCAGCAACAAATTCACTTTTTTTTTGGGGGGGGGGGCTGTTGAGTCAGTGCTGACTCCTGGCGACACAGCTGCCTCTGGGTTTTCTTGGCAATGTACCACCGGAAGTAGATAGCCAGGCCTTTTCTTCCGAGGCAATGGAGGGTAAAGTGACTTACCAAAGTCACAAGGAGTGCCAGTGGGAATCGAATCCTTGATCTGGGTACTAGGCAGTTGCTCTAACCACTAGCTACTCCTCCATAAAAATTCACTTTACGGTCCAGAAAATCAGAAAATCCTTTAAAGTCGATCTGCATGCCACAGGAATGATGGTCCATCTGGTAACTGCTCTGACCAGAGCATCCACCTTGGAAATAAAATAGAAATTACACTAACCTGGTAATTGTAGTTCCTGGAGGAACTCCAGTTTAGTCCTCCACCTCTGGGTTGTGCACCTCCTCCTGCAGCCTGGAGATTGGGCATGTCAAAGTCATGATATCACTGAATGTAGCATGCTGTCAACGCCCACCAGCTCCAGTGAACTATTAACAAAGCAGACTCAAAGAGCAACAAACAAGTAACCATTATAGAAAAAGTATACTTAACTATAGAACTGACTACAGAACTCAGAGCATATCAGCCAACGAACCGCCCATTGAACAGAAGAACCAGGCGTTAGCCCCTAACGCTACGCTACGCTGCCCCCCCCCCCCCCCCGCGCCGATCCAGGAACCTGGCAAGGGAAGTACAGAGTGACAGAAACAGAAAGGAATCACGATGAATGTAGTCATATGAAAAAATAACGCTCACCGGTAATGTTCACATCTCCCTCCCCTGAATGTGCTCCGCAAAAGAAACCCACACCCCAGGCGGGAATGAATGAGGACTAAACTGGAGTTCCTCCAGGAACTACAATTACCAGATTAGTGTAATTTCTATTTCTTTATCATCTCTCCAGTTTAGTCCTCCACCTCTGGGATGTAACAGAGCAGTACTATAGGGAGGGGCCGTTCCATACGGCACGCAACACCGCTGACCCAAAGCAAGCATCATTTGCCGCTAGCACGTCGAGGCGGTAGTGCTTACTGAAAGTATGCAGAGATGACCAAGTGGCCGCCCTACAAATCTCCACTGGCGGAACCAAGCTGTGTTCTGCCCAGGAAGTCGCTTGCGCCCTAGTGGAGTGAGCCCTCAAGCCCACAGGCACAGTACACCCCTGAACGATATAAGCCGACGCAATGGCCTCTTTGATCCATCAGGAAATGGAAGCTTTTGCTGCCGCCTCACACTTGCGAGGACCCCCGAACAACATGAATAGACGGTCCAACTTGCGGAAGGTCTCGGACACCGTCAAATAGCGTCACAGGACCCTTTTTAAGTCCAAGCGGCGCAAGCCACGGTCTGAAACATTGCCGCCCTCCACCTGTAGGACCGGCAGAGAAACTGACTGATTCAAGTGAAACGGCGAAGAAACCTTTAGCAAAAAAGACGGAACTGGCCGAAGAACCACCTTTTCCCTGGAAAAACACAAGAAAGGTTCCCTACAGGATAACCCTTGCAACTCCGAAATGCGCCTTGCCGAACAGATGGCTACCAAGAACAGTTTTTAAAGTCAAATCCTTAATAGACGCCTGGTGCAGGGGCTCAAAAGGTGCCTTCACCAATGCCCCTAAAACCAAGTTGAGATCCCACGGCGGGATTGTGATCCTGCGTGAAGGCCAGAGTCTAGTCACTGCTTTAAGAAAACGTACCACATCGGCGTGAGAACCTAGTGATACCCCTTGAATTTTACCTCTATAACAAGACAGCGCTGCCAACTGGACTCTCAAGGAACTGGTTGCCAGCCCCTTATCAAACCCATCTTGAAAAAGCTTAAGACCAAAGCCACGGAAGCTGTAGCTGCGCATACTTGATGCCACAAACACCAGTCCTCAAATACATGCCACATGTGTACATAAGCCAAGGACGTGGACTTCTTTCGCGCCTGAAGCAATGTGGCAAACACTGATCTAGAATAACCTTTCTTCCCTCAACCGAGCCCTTTCAATGGCCAAGCGGTAAGCGAGAACCGATCCACTTGAGGCATTTGCAGTGGACCCTGTACCAACATATTCTCTGACGGTGGGAACCTCCAGGGCACGCTGTCGAGCAACTGGACGAGATCTGCGTACCACGGCAGTCGTGGCCAATCCGGGACTACTAACAGTACATGCCCCCGATGTGCCTCGATACGCTGAACCACGTGCCCGATGAGCGCCCATGGCAGAAAGACATATAGTAGACCCATCGGCGGCCACGGCTGTATCAAGGCGTCGATAACTTCCGACATCCTCTCCCTCCATCTGCTGAAAAAAACTACTCATTTTCGCGGACTAGAAGGTCGCCATGAGATCCATAATTGGAGTCCCCCAACGAAGGATCAGCTGCTCAAAGATGTCTGGGTGTAGCTCCCATTCTCCTGCATCCACCCGGACTCTGCTGAGAAAATCCGCCGTCACGTTGTCCTTCCCGGCTGTGTGTGCCACCGAGATCGCTGGTAACCGGGTTTCTACCCAAGAGAACAGCAGCTCTGCCTCTTCCTCCATAGCCACACTTCCTGTGCCGCCCTGTCAATTTATGTAAGCCACCATCACGGCATTGTCGGACAGGACTCGAACCGCTCGATCTCTCACTGCAGCTCGAACTTCTGCAAGGCAAGGAAAACTGCTCTCAGCTCCAACCGGTTGATCGACCATGTGCTCTCTTGCGGAGACCAAAGACCCTGCGCAAAAAGCTCCCCGCAATGAGCTCCCCATCCGACGAGACTAGCGTCCGTTAGCACCGAGAGCCAGACCGGTTGCTTCAGAAGCATCCTCGCCTTTAGGGACCCGGGCCTCAGCCTCCATCGCAGAGACTGCCTGACCTGGAGGGGGCACGGTAGTCGTTTACTTAACGAGTCAGCCTGATGTGACCAATGGTGGAGCAGTGCCCTCTAAGGGTCTCATATGAAATCTGGCCCAAGGGACTACCTCCAAGGTCGCTGCCATCGTCCCCAGTAGCCGAAGGTAAGTCCACGCCGTGGGCGCTGGTTGCAAGCGGAAGCTGCGCACCAACCGCTGAAGCGCCTGTGCCCTCCAATCCGGCAGAAAACCCGCCCCGGCTCTGAGTGTCAAACCGCACTCCCAGATACTCGAGATGCTGAGACGGGACCAGGCAGCTCTTGACCGGATTAACCACCCAGCCGAGGCTCTATAGAAACTTCACAACCTTGTCTGTAGCCTGCACACTCTCAGCTGCGGACTTTGCTCGGATCAACCAATCATCGAGGTAAGGATGCACCAAGACTGCTTCCTTTCGCAACGCTGCAGGCACCACGACCATGATCTTGGTGAAGATGCGTGGCACCATCATGAGCCTGAAGGGCAAGGCTTGGAACTGGTAATGTCCCCAAGGGAGAGCAAACCGCAAAAATCTTTGATGAGAGGCTCGTATCGGAACGTGAAGGTATGCTTCCGTGAGGTCGAGAGACGTCAAATACTCCCCCTTGCAGACTGCCACAATGACGGACCGCAGTGTTTCCATTCGGAAATGTGGTACTCGAAGACAGCGATTCACGCCTTTGAGATCCAGAATAGGGCACAGGGAACCATCCTTTTTTGGGACCACAAAATAAATTGAGTATCGTCCCACACCGTAGCCCGCTACCGGGACCGGAACGACAGCCCCCAATCGCAACAGTTGATCCAGAGTACGGCGAACCGCTAGGGTCTTTACTTGGCCTCTGCAGGGCGACATCACAAAACGAGTCCAACACTGGCCTTTGCAAATCCAGGGCATAACCTTTGCGAATGATCTTCAAGACCCACTGGTCAGACATTATCTGGGTCCAGACAGAAAGAAAATCCTGAAGTCTTCCTCCTATCGGCTCTTCTTCTGCCGGGACCCGCCTCCTTTCATTGTGGCTTTCGAGTGGCCCCTGCAGTCGCTGCTGCGAAGCCTCTGTTTGCTCCACGAAACCCCCGAAATCCCGGGGTTCTAGTAGCAAATCTTCCCCATTGGAAACCACCCAAATGAGAAGTACGAAATCTCCAAAAGTCTCTAGACTGCCCTCGAAAGGCAGGCAAGGGACTTTCCTTGTTTGGGCTTGTCCTCCAGAAGCCTTCCCCCTTTGGAGTCTCCTAAAACTTTAACCAGTTTGTCCAAATCCTCACCAAACAACAACTTCCCTTTAAATGGAAGCTTACTGAGTCGCGACCTGGACGAACCGTCGGCCGCCCAATTCCGCAGCCAGAGAGACCAACGCGCAGCTACCAGTGACGCCATGCTATTCACCAACGCTCTGATGAGGTCATAGTGTACATCCACCAGGTAAGCCGATCCTGACTCCAGACAGTCCAGCTCTCTAGCACCCTCTCGTTCCAAAGGAACAGCCTGTTGCAAGTGCTGAGACCACCAAAGACATGCTCTCACTACCCAAGCACCACAAATGGAAGCCTGCAAGGCCACGGCATCCTCTTTGAATGATTACTTCAACAAGCCACCCACCTTCCTATCCTGCGCATCCTTTAAGTCTGCACTACCCTTCACCAGAATAGTGGTCTTTTTCGTAACCGCGGATACCGCTGCATCAACTCGCGGGGAGCGGAATCTCTCTTTGTTCTTATCCGCCAAGGGATGGAGCCTGTTCATGATCCTAAGCCCTCTGAGACCTGCCTCTGGCTGGTCCCACTCATCCTGTATCATCCGTTCCACCACTTGGTGAACAGGAAACACCACCTGCGTCTGACGTACTGCTTGAATGATAGGATCTCTGGACGGATTCCATGATAAGTACCGCCAGCTCGTCTCTGCAGAATACTCGAGTGATTTTCGCCTGATCATCAGGCTCCAGTATCTCCCCTTCTTCTAACTCCTCCATCTCTGCATCGGGATCGAACTCTGTCTCCTCCGCCTCCTGCCACCCCGCCTCAGAGGGCGTGGGGTCTGATGGATGTGGGCGCTTCTGAGGTCTCAGGGAAACGCTCCCAGTGTCCACCATCCCGGAATGTTGTAAAGGCGCGGAAAGGGACGAGGGTTCAGGCACCTTGCCCTGACGGCGCAAGCAAAATGCTTGATACATGTCATGACGAAGTCTGGGCAAAAGTCCCCCATCTGTGACCCAGAACCTAGGCCTGGTGATGCAACAGGGTCCCCTGGTGAGGTTTCCGTGCCAGGTATAGACGGAGTAGCCAAACCCGCTTCTCCGTCTACCCCTGCTGACGTCCCCTGGGAAGCTGCAACAGCTGAACTTTCCATCTGCTGTTCTACAGTAGCCGAAACCGCAGCACAGCCCCGACAGATGTCAGAGTCGGCGACTGTGCCCCTGTGGGTGCCACACACCACGCACTGCAAGCGTGATGACATGTGCGAAATGTCAAGTGGGCCGCAACCAGGACAAAGGGCCCGGACGGACTCGCTGAAACCCCACTCCGAGTCAGATATTTATCAACTGACCGCTGCTTTCATTTATTTTATATATTTATATTTATATATAAAAATATATATATATTTTTTTATTTTTTAAGAAAATAAAGAAGGGAGCCGCAAACCTGTCTGCTCCGGGAGCCCCCAATGCCAAAGGACCCCCTGCGGTAGAACTAGACGACCCCTATAAACTAAAAAGAACCAAAGGAAAGGCTAAAAAGTGAAATAAAAGACAACTTAAAATAAACCTGAGTGAATCTGAAGGAGAGAAGCATCCCCCGAGCGGGCTCCGCCACAGGCCGTCAGACCTCGCTGAGCGCCAAGCCGACACACGGTTAAAACGCGTGTTCAAAATGGCCACGAGAGCTGAAGGGAAACATTTTGGCGCACAAACGAGCACTCAGAGCGCCAGGAGGCCTTCAAACACTCTCCCCCCATGCCGTTGAAGAAAACCGCCCCAAAAATGAAGAGACAGCTTACCGGCAGAATGGAGCCCTTCAAGCTGCGACATCGCTCTACGCTGCCTGGAGCGACGTGAGCAGCGAGGGCTTTCTCCGCTTCAGCTGATCCCGCTCCCTTTTGAATCACACTGATCAGAGTCCGGTGCTCCGCAGGAGCTGGCCAGTCAATGCGCCGTTAGAGGACCTCTCCCCCATGCCTTCCTGGGACAGAGATCTCAACAGTAAGCCAGCGGCCCTGGACATGGCAGGGAAAGGTGTAAGCCCATTAGGACGCTTCCCCTTTTTTTTTTTTAAAGCTATACCAACCAGTTAAATTTAATGGGACCCTACCAAAATATTAAAATTAACCTTAAAATTAAAATTTGATAATCACTCCAAATTAATGAACTAAATCCCTTAAGGGAACTTTGGCTAACTAACTAAATTGCTGCTTATTCGTCTCTCTAGTGAGCTCAGCACCTAGGCTCACTACGTCCTCCTGCTGCATGGAGACTGGACACACTGGAGCTGGTGGGCGTTGACAGCAGGCTACAATCAGTGATATCATGACTTTGACATGCCCAGTTTCCAAGCTGCAGGAGGAGGTGCACAACCCAGAGGTGGAAGACTAAACTGGAGAGACGATAAGGAAAAACCACTCAACGCACTCCTCCAGGAGAGTGAAGATCTTCTTACACACACTTAACTCTTTAGATGGGAAGTCAGGAGAATCCCTCTTTGACTGGATCATATCCTTGATCACTTCAGGCAACGGGAAAACTGTAGTGAATTTCTGTACCCCTTGAAGAAGAGGGTGCATCTTCAACTTCTGCTCCATGCTGGAAGCATCCGACAAGTTCAAGGAGGATGAGACCCTGGCAATCAATGTCGCCAGCCCCTCCTTCCGGAACAGGCAAATCCCTCTGGCCTCTTCACAATCTTCTGAAGGCGAAAGTACTTCTTCATCCATGTCAGAGCCCAGTACCGAACCATTTGAATCCAAATCATAGTCAAAATCTGGGACAGCTCCCAGTTGTTTGCCATCTCCAGGGGGGTGCCTCTTCCTGGGGACACTAAGCCAAAGGCAATCGAACAAGGCTTCCACTCTCAGCCTGCCCCACATGAGACTGCACCCAGGGGCACTCAGAGGACGCAGGGTCTGAATTTCCATACAAGAAGGACTAGGCCTGTTGCAAAAAAGAGAGAATTCCTGCGAGGGAGTCAGTTGGATCATTAGATGATAGAGGGGTAAAGGGGGCACTAAAGGAGGACAAGGCCATAGCAGAGTGACTGAATGAATTCTTTGCTTCAGTCTTTACCAAAGATAATATAGGGAAGATACCCATGCATGAAATGGTATTTAAAGTTGTTGTATCAGAAGAATTGAAAGAAATATCAATCAGCCTGGAAGATGTATTACAACTCCTTGATAAACTGCAGGCTAGCAAATCACTTGGACCGGATGGTATACATCAGAGGGTATTGAAAGAACTGAAATATGCGATTGCATTACTACGATTAGTAATCTGTGAATGATTATTATCATCATCTGTAGCACCTGAAGATTGGTGAATGGCCAATGTAAAGCCAATTTTTAAAAAGGGCTCCAGGGATGATATGGGAAACTACAGACCGGTGAGCACGACATTATAAAAAACAAAATTACTGAACATGTAGATAGTCATGGTTTAATGGGAGAAAGCAAACATGGATGAAGCCAAGGAAAGTCTTGTCTTAATAATCCGTTTTTGAAGGTGTGAATAAACAGGTAAACAAAGGTCAGCCAGTCGATATAGTGTATCTGAATTTTCAGAAAGACTTTGACAATGTCCCTCATGAGAAACTTGGTGAAATTAAAAAATCATGGGATAGGAGGCAGTGTGCTATTGTGGATCAAGAACTGCTTAAAAGATAAAAAGCAGAGAGGACCTTGAAAAATTGGAAGACTGCACATCCAAATGGCAGATGAAATTTAATATGGACAAGTGCAAAGTTATGCACTTAGGGAACAACAACCCAAACTATCGTTACACGATAGAAGGTTCCACATTAGGAACCACCGCCAAGGAAAAGGATTTAGGCGCCAAAGTGTATATGTTGAAACCCTCAGCCCAGTGTGCAGCGACGACCAAGAAAGCAAATAGAATGCTAGGAATCATTAGGAAAGGAATGGAGAACAAAACCAAGGATATTATATATAATGCCTCTGTATCGTTCCGTGGTGCAACCACACATTGAATATTGTCTGAAGTTCTGGTTGCCATATCTTAAAAAGGATATGGTAGAATTAGAAAATGTACAGAGAAGAGCCACCAAAATGGTAAAGAGGATGGAAGATACCCCTATGAGGCGAGGCTTAAAAGGTTAGGGCTCATCAACTTGGAAAAGAGACGGCTGAGGGGAGATATGATAAAGGTCTATAAATTGATGAATGGAGTGGAATGGGTAAAACATAGATCTGTGGTTCACTCCTTCAAAAAGTAGAAAAAATAGGAGACAACTCAATGAAGCTACAATGTAACCCATTTAGGACTAATAAGAGAAAATTTTTTTTACTCAACGAGAAATCAAACTCTGGAAATCATTACCGGAGGATGTAGTAAAAGCCGTTAGTGTAGCTGGATTTAAAAAAGGTTTGGATAAGTTCCTGGAGGAAAAGTCCATAAACCAAAGAGGACAGGGAAATCCACTGTTTACCCCGAGATAAGCATAATGGAATCTGTGTACCTTTTGGGGAACCTGACAGGTATTTTTAATCTGGACTGGCCACTCTTGGAAACAGAATATTGGGCTTGATGGACCTTGGTCTGACCCAGTATGGCATTTCTATGTTCTTATGAGGACAATCTGGAGTCTGGAAACTCTCCTCTCGGGAAATGACTCCACAACACTGGGGGGCACAGCTACAGCAGACCCCCTAAAGGATGTGAAGCGGCTTACAGTACAGTTGCCGGAGGCTTCAGCTGGCTGGATATTCTTACCCATAATGCCATCCATCATCTGCTGCCCTGAGGTAGGAAGGCTGTACTAACTGTATTCTCCATCAGAGAGAGGATGAGCAGGCCCTCCAGGGACAACTCAGAAGCTGCCATGCAAGAACAGAGTCCGGAATCCAGAGAAGAGGCACCTCGCTTGCCACAGGTCAAACAATGTTTCCTAGAAGAAGACAGAGTTAAGGCAAGTATCACAATAGTGCACACTAAGGCTGCGGCGGCCCGAAGGCATGCATCAACTACGCTTTTACTGAAATGTAATTTACAGCCGTACGGGTAGGAATACACATTAGAGCCACTTGAGCAGAACACACATACAGACCGTGCAACCGCCAGGTGCACAACAGGAGAAAACACTACTAATGTGTGAGGAAAATGGGGGGGAACCCCCCACACTGTGCTAATGGTTGTCAGCAGTCTACCAGGAATCGTGTCCCACACAGATAGAACCAGGAGGCCTCAACAAAAATGATGACGAGGTCAAGCCTTGATACTCACCCCTGACAGCCCCAGGCAGAGGATACATGCCGGGCTCAGCTCTATTCCCCTGATACCGTTTCACTGGCTTTTGCAGCACTGCATTTAAGGTGGCTGGAGGGCAGATCCCTCTGAGAGCCTTCTGCAATCTTTGGGAGAGAGCAGGGGGGAACAGAGAAGGAGGGAGGGTGTGTTGAGGTTGTGTGAAGCTGCTGCATCCTTCCAGATCCTTCACAATCCTTCCATTTTCTGGCTGCTCAACAAGCTCTTATCATAAGCGCCTGGAGCTGAACCAATTTTCCCTCCTCCTATGGCTACCGAAAAGACCACAGTCTAGTGAAACCTCCCAGATTGTACTTGAGTGTTACCCTGAAGGTTGTTTTCACAAACACTTAATCTTTTCCTCTCAAATCCTCAGAATTTTCTTCGGAGAAGAGAAAATCCATCTACTATTTGCTGGAGAAAAAAAAATACTGAAGACACCTCTGGTAGCTGAGGCAAATAAGAGGCATGGGAGTGATATCATTGAAACCTGAGCTTTTCATTGGTTCTTTGTCTCCACCAATCTGCAGGTAGGGGTACACAACCCACTTGTCTAGACTGGTCTAGCAGGACAATATGAAAGTTAACATTTCATGTCATTTGGCATAAATTATACAGCTTTTGAACCCAGCATCGTCGCCTGAACTCGGAAACTAAGCAAGATTGGGCCTGGTTAGTACTTGGATGGAAGACCACCTTGCAATAATCAAGTGCTGTAAACTTACTGCGTAGAAGAAAGGCCTGACAATCTATAGGGACAACTATCCACAGGGTCATTAGGACTTTGCATCAACTCAACAGCACACAATAATGATAATGATTTAGGTTTTGATGTCATAAAGAGAAGTAAAATTACTTTGCTTTTAACACGCTTTCACAAGCTTTAATTCCACTAGATAAAATGTCAGCTACTCCCACAATAAATTCCTCTTCACCACTGCAGTGTGATCATCAGTATTTTAATTGACATCATCCTCATCCACAAATAAGCAGATAAAATGCACACTACTGTGAACTACAAAGAATCATAGTAAAATAAATTTGCCCTCTGTTACATTATATAACTATATATCTGTGATTGTCAATTTGTATTTGCCATTTTCCAGTCTGATAAAATATTGACTACATTCTAAAAACAAAATAAATCTCTTTGAAGTACACTATTTTCAAAAGAGTTCTGAAAAAAGTGGCCTGTCTAGTAAAGTGCAGTAAGTGTGGCCACACTGCGTTGTCTGGGGCATGCCCAGCATATCCCCCTGCAGTTGCTACACTAAAAAGTACCTTGCTGCACTAAGAGTACATTTGCAATTAACGCAGGAACACTTAACCCCACCTCAGTGGCTGTTAGGTGTGACCCACGTTACCTGCAACACTTACAATTAATGCACAGAAATTACCCTGTGCTGATCATAATGTGCAGTCAACAGCCACAATCCATCCCAAACCGCCTATTCCCTATCCCACTGCAAGCTAAACAGTTAATGCAGGTTTTTACTATGCTGGCTGTTTTATTGTGTGGTAATAGTTATCACAATTCTGTGCAATACCCTGTGGCAAACATCACACTTCAGCAAACATGCCCCAAAATGATTCTCTCAACAATAGAATAAAGGGGCCCTTTTACTAAACTGCAGTAAAGCGTAGTTACTCACCTGTAACAGGTGTTCTCCAGGAGCAGCAGGAATCAGTCCTCACTTATGGGTGACGTCGGCGCCGACGGAGCCCTCGCGGAGCAATTTTCCCCAGCTTTCAAAGAAAGCCTTTGGGAATTGCAGCGCGCATGCGCGGTCGTCTTCCCGCCCGAGGGTGCCATCTTAGCCAGTCAGATGACATAGCTAAAAAAGACAGCATAAAAATTTGCAAACAGAACATAAGCAGACGATTGCAACTCCAAGGGGAGGAGGGAGGGTAGTGAGGACTGATTCCTGCTGCTCCTGGAGAACACCTGTTACAGGTGAGTAACTACGCTTTCTCCAGGACCAAGCAGGAAGTCAGTCCTCACTTATGGGACTCCCAAGCTCAAGGCTACCGGAGACCCTAAGCACAAAAATGAGCTCCCTCTAGCTCAGCAGCACAGAAGGATAGAATCTTCGCTGAATTATCACCCACCGGTAGCCCACATCCGGGATGGAGGGTAGGAGTTGCTCAGACCTCAAAGAGATTACGGAGGACTGCCTGTCCGAAAGCACTGTCCCTACGGGACTCCCTCTCGAGACAGTAATGGACCGCAAAAGTCTGGCTCGAAGACCAAGTAGCGGCCCGGCAGATATCTGCCAGCGGAACAGAGCGGAGGTAAGCCACAGACGTGGCCTTTGCCCGAACGCAATGAGCCGTGACTCGACTTTCTAAGGAGAGTCCGGCTGCCCCATAAGCCCAAGAGATACAGTCCGCAACCCAGATGGACAGAGTACGCTTGGAGACCGGGAGCCCCAATTTATTGGGGTCAAAAGACACAAAAAGCTGAGCAGCTTTACGGTGCTCCCGCGTACGGTCAAGGTAGAAGTTCAATGCCCTTCTACAGTCCAGGGTATGGAGGACCGTTTCAGCTCGGCTGGAGTGTGGTCTGGGAAAGAAGGTTGGAAGTACCACCTCCTGATTGATGTGAAAAGGGGAGACCACTTTAGGCAGAAATTTTGGGTGAGTCCGTAGGACTACCCTATTCTTGTAGAACCTAGTGTAAGGGGGATCAGACACGAGGGCCTGCAATTCACTTACGCGCCTAGCGGAAGTGAGGGCTATCAAGAACAGTGTTTTCCAAGACAGAAAACGTAGAGAACAGGTAGCCATAGGTTCAAAAGGCGGACAGGTGATCCGCTGCAAAACCACATTCAGGTCCCAGTCAGGCGCTGGCGGGCGCAGAGGTGGTTTAAGTAGAAGGAGACCTCGGAGAAACCTCGCTACGAGAGGGTCATTGGAGAGAGGTCTGCCGTCCACTGGCACATGATGTGCTGAAAGAGCACTGAGGTGAACTTTGACGGAGTTGGACTTAAGTCCCAGATTAGAGAGGTGCAGCAAGTACTGCAAGATCACCGACACCGGGCAGGAGAAGGGATCCTGAGACTGTTGGGTACACCAGACTGCAAAGCGACGCCATTTAAGGGCGTAGCATTTGCGGGTAGAAGGCCGTCGCGAAGCTAAGACGACCTCCTCCACCTCCGCCGGCAGGAGAAGGGGAGCAAGGACTACCCTCTCAGCAGCCAGGCCATAAGTTTGAGAGACCTGAGGTTGGGGTGCAGAAGGGACCCCTGATCCTGAGTGAGGAGATCCGGTTGTATCCCCAGAGGGATTGGGCCCTCCACCGCCAGTTGCAGCAGGAGTGGAAACCACGGCTGCCTGGGCCAGCGAGGGGCCACCAGGATCATGAAGGCTTTGTCTCGGAGAACCTTGAAAAGAGTCCGAGAGACCAGCGGGATGGGAGGGAAAGCGTACAGAAGGCTCCCCGACCACGAGATCAGAAAGGCGTCCGCCGCAACCCGAAGGGGGTGTGGCTGACGAGAGCAGAAGCGAGGAAGTTGCCGGTTGTGAGGACTGGCAAAGAGATCCACCGTGGGGAGACCCCACTTGAGGAAGAGCTTCTGAACTACCAAGGGATCCAGACGCCACTCGTGCGGCTGGAGGACCCTGCTGAGTTTGTCTGCAAGGCAATTTTCTTGGCCCGGGAGATAAACTGCCTTGAGGAGAATGCCGTGACTGACGGCCCAAGAGCAGAGCTTCTGTGCCTCCCGGCAGAGGAGGAAGGAGCCCGTGCCCCCCTGCTTGTTCACGTAGAACATGGCAACCTGATTGTCCGTCTGGACAAGGACGGACTGTTGGGAAGTCAGGTGGGAGAAGGCCTTGAGAGCGAGGCGGATCGCCCTGAGCTCCAGGAAGTTGATCTGCTGAGCAGACTCCCACGTGGTCCAGAGGCCCTGAGTACGTGCCTCTTGGCAATGTGCTCCCCAGCCCAGGAGGGATGCATCGGTGGTCAGCACCCGGGTCGGCTGAGGTGACTGGAAAGGCATTCCGAATATCAGGTTCGGCTGCCGGAGCCACCACCGGAGAGACGAGAGCAGCGGCTCGGAGACGCGCACTAGGTCTGCCAGGCCGCCTGTGGCTTGTCGCCACTGCTGGCGGAGACACCATTGAGCAGACCGCATGTTCAGGCGGGCATTGGGGGTCACATGGACAGTGGAAGCCATATGGCCGAGCAGTCTCAGGAAGCGCCTGGCGGAGAACAGGGGCTGGCTGCGAAAGCGGTCGGCTAGGTCCATGAGCCGTTGAGCCCTGTCGAGCGGTAGGTACGCTCGTGCCCGAGGAGTGTGCAGCCTTGCGCCGATGAACTCGAGATCCTGTGAGGGGAGCAAAGTGGACTTTGCGAAGTTTATGACAAAGCCCAAGTGCTGCAGCAGAGTCACCGTGCGGCACGTGGCGGAGGTGACCTCCTGAGCGGACGCTGCTCTGATGAGCCAGTCGTCGAGGTACGGAAAGACATAGAGGCCGTGAAGCCGGAGATGGGCCGCCACGACCGCGAGACATTTTGTGAAGACTCGCGGTGCGGAGGATAGGCCAAAGGGCAGTACTCTGTACTGGTAATGATTTCCTGCCATCACAAACCTTAGGTATTGGCGGTGGCTTGGGTGGATGAGGATGTGCGTGTAGGCATCCTTTAGATCCAAGGAGCATAGCCAATCTCCCTGCTGGAGGTAGGGCAGAAGGATTCCAAGGGTAAGCATTTTGAACTTCTCCCGCACAAGGAACTTGTTGAGGTTGCGCAAGTCCAGGATGGGTCTGAGGCCCCCTGTTCTCTTTGGTATCAGAAAATACCTTGAATAAAAGCCTTGACCTCTCAGGTGGTGGGGCACCGGTTCCACCGCCTGTTCCTGCAGAAGACCTGCTAACTCCTGAAGGAGCAACTCCCTGTGCAGAGGGGGGCGCGAAGGTTCTCCCGGAAAATAGGAGGGAGGGACCTGATGGAAGTGGAGAAGGTAGCCCTCTCGCACGACCTGAAGCACCCAGGCATCTGCGGTGATGCTGGACCACCTGTGGGCGAAGTGAACCAGCCGGCCTCCGGTGCTGGGAGGGACCAGCGGGGGGGGGAGAGGCTATGCTGAGCGAGTCAAAAACCCCCTCCCTGCTGAGCAGGGGCTGGTGGTGCAGGCTTGGGGGCTTGCTGCCTACGGGACCCGTTACCCCGTCCCTTGGCCTGCTGGCCCTGTTGGGGAGCTGCAGGGGCCTGATAATGGGGGTACTGTTTGTAGGCAGCCGCCTTCCTCGGGTAAAAGGACTTTTTTCCCGAGCCCTTCTTTTTCTGGGAAGGGGCGGAGGTCTTCCTAGAAAGCCTGGTCCTGGTGAGAGTCTCAGTCTCAATTTGTGCAGCCTTTTCCGCCATGGGCTTGCCAAAGAGGTTTTCGCCTCGGCAGGGGACATCGACCAACTTGTCCTGTACCCAGGGCTCAAGGTCCGACGACTGAAGCCAAGCCTGTCGGCGGGCACCGATGCCGGCTGCGGCCACTCTAGCCGAGGCCTCAAAGCCATCATAGGCTGCTCGGGACATGAACTTTGAGCATTCCCGAATGCCCGTGGACAAGGCTAGGAACCTCCGCAAGGGCTCCTCGGAGAGACCAGCGGAGAATCCGGCTAGCTCTCTAGCCAGATCCCGGAGATACATGCCCATGTAGAGCTGGTAAGTCTGGACACGACATGCGAGCATAGAGCCCTGGAAGCACTTCTTGCCAAGGCCATCCAGGTTACGGGCCTCCCTTCCAGGAGGCACCGAGGAGTGCATCTTCTGGCTCTTAAGACGATGCATGGCCGATTCCACTACCATGGAATGGTGTGGCAGCTGTGCCTTCTGAAAACCAGGGCTCTTGCGGACCCGATAGATAGAATCGACCCGCTTGCTCAGGACCGGCGCGGAGGCCAGACTCTCCCACATGCGGAAGAGTAGTCGTTCCAGCATAGGAGGAACCGGCACAGTAAAGTGCTCCCTCGCGGGAGAGTCATACTGGAGGGCGTCGAGCTCTTCGGCTCGAGGCTCCTCCTCGGGATCCGCAGGGAAGGCCAAAGCCTTGGCCATATCCCTAACGAAGTCCGAGAACCGGGCATCCTCCGGGGGGGACTGCTTCCGAGGCTCGGACCCCGGTGAGTCCGATGGGACACACCGAGTCCGGAAAGAATCAGGTGACTCTTCCTCCTCAGACTCCCAGACCGACTCCGACGAGGACTCGGTGGGGTCGGCCCGGGCAGGGTGCGGCGCCAGCCGCCCCGACGTCGAGGGAGTCGGCGTCGGCGACCTCGGTCCCGAACGGGAGGCCGAGGGTGACCTCGACCGAGGATCGACTCGAGTTCTCATTGACTCGAGGATCGGCTCGGTCTCCGGGGTCGACTTGGACGTCGACGTCCCGGCGGTCGGGGCAGCGGCGCCAGCGAGGCCAGCGAGCAGTGCCCGCTGCTGGTCCATGAAGGCAGACAGTCTGCTCTCCAAGGCCGTCAACCTGAGTCCGAGCTCAGGTGACCCAGCAGCCCCCGACTCGGGCCCCGACGGCGTCGGGCCCGACGTCGGCTGTCGCGGAGGCGAGTCCAAAAGGACTACAGGACTTACCCGGGCAGGCATCTCCGACTCCAGGCGAGGTCGCTTCGGGAGATGTTCCTTCTCCAAGGACCCGGGGCGGCTGTCGGGGCTATGCGACCTGGCCCTCGCGGAGCCAGGAGCGTCCACCGACGCCGCCCTCGCGGGTTTTTCCTTCCGACGATGGTCCCCGGAGGGAGAACCCCGGTCGGAGGAGCTCCGGCGACGGTCCGAGCTGGAGCCCTTTGACACGGAGGCCTCCGACGAGGTCCGGGTACGGCTGGGGTCAGCGAAGATTCTCTCGCGCTGATGCCGCCGACTTCTCAACGCCTTCGAGGACAGTTTGCTGCAGGGCCCACAGATCAGTTCCTCATGATCCGGGCCCAAGCAGCGGAGGCAAAAGTCGTGTGTGTCGGTTAGTGACATATTTCGGTCACACCGACCACACCGCTTAAAGCCACTGGCAGCCATCGGGGGAAAAAGGGCCCCTGCGAGGTCAAAGGACCGGGCTGCCAGGGAAAACGAAAATGAAAGCTGACTAAGTCAGAAAAACCGAAAAAAACGCTAGAGGACTCGAGACCGGCGTCGCGAGTCCGGGCGGGAAAACGATCGGCGTCGAACCGAAAGAAAAAAGTATAAAATAAAGAGGAAAATCAACTTTTTCGCGGGGACAAGACGGGGACGTCTGCAGGGCTCCGCGGAAAAAAGAAGACTGGCTAAGATGGCACCCTCGGGCGGGAAGACGACCGCGCATGCGCGCTGCAATTCCCAAAGGCTTTCTTTGAAAGCTGGGGAAAATTGCTCCGCGAGGGCTCCGTCGGCGCCGACGTCACCCATAAGTGAGGACTGACTTCCTGCTTGGTCCTGGAGAAAGCTTTCTACTTACCACCCATTGGATGCAAAAACTAACACACAGTATTTGCAAAGCCTGTGTGGTAACTGCTGGGGGCATTCTCAGCATGTTTGCACAAGTATATTGAAGGTGGTATTTAGGAGGCAATACGAGTACCTACACTTACTGGAACAGTGACAGCGTGCTATAAGTGACCATGCACTAACTGCAATGTGCAGTCTGTGCTCATTCCCCACCCATTCTCTCTAAGATGCTATACAGTTAGCACGTGAATTACCATGTGTTTCATGCCACCTCAATTATGAATACTGCGCTGAAGCGCCAAGTTATTCTGCACTAATTCATGTACCAACTTAGTGTATTCTAGTGAAAGGGCCCCAAAGTCTGCTTTGTGTTTGTGCACCAATATTGTGTTAGTATGTGCACCTAAGCAATTATGCCTTCTAAGCTACAAAACTCACAATCACGAGAACAAACAATATATTAAAAGAAAAGTGTCAAAAAGCAATTTCCAATAGTATTTAATAATTCATTTTAAGATTCTAGATGAATTATACAAGATAAAAATGAACAGATGCAGATGAACTAATGGTTAGAATAATGGAGTGGGGATCAGAAGACCAATATTCTAATCCTGTTCCTGCAAATTGCACTTATTATGGCTTTGGGCAGGTCATTGAGGCCAATGTACTAAACAGTACAAACTGCATATATTATTAAGTATTTTTCTTACTGGATACAAGCCCAGTAGAAAAACATTTGGACAGTTTTGCTACAAATTTCCAAAAACTTTGGAAATTTAAACATTTTAGCATGATTTAATGTATGAATCTATTGTCAGGCATAATTTTAATATGCACTCATTACAAATGAACTGATTTTTTTCATTTTTGCATCAGTCATTCAATAACCATAAAATTTCACAAGTAAGAGAATATGGGGCATGTATACTAGTGTGCGCTACCTGGAAGAGTAGGATTTAGTGCGTGGTTTGGGTGCCACGCTAAAAAGTAATATGGAGCTCCCACACTAAAAATCACAAGCTACCCTGATTGAGTCTGTCGGGGTGGTAACTGGGCAGGACATGGGTGGAACGGAGGTATTGCCAGCGCTCTGTGGCTAATAAGGGTGTTAGTGGCCCATGCAAACTGCACTTGGCGCTATTAACACAGGTGCATTTAACATTATCTTAATGGGTGATGTTAAGTGCACTCACATGCTGGCTTGCGCAATACCATGTCTATGGCCTGTGCTAACTATTGGTGGGCAGAAGCACACGCTCTTGAAGTTAGCGATGACCACCCCCCCTCCCCCCACACACACACCAGTAATGTGGCCCACACGTGTGTTACGGTCATAGGGCTTAGTAAACATGCTCCTATGTGCAAAACAGCTATTTCCAAACCTATTAAATTTTGCAAGATAAAAGAACATATAGTATGATATTTACATGTCAGCCCTCTTACTAGATAAAGAAGGCTTTTTTCCAATTTTATGCTTGTTTAGAACACTTGCCTCAAGTTCCCACTTACAGCTTTATGTAGTGAGACTATGTTAAAAATCAGCACTAAATTTTTAATGGTTTCTTTTTTTTTACTTTGCCTTCCAAAGTAGTAAGCTGTTTATATGCAAACAGCAGTAACGCAAAAATTTATGGTAAAGCACAAATGAAAAAAAGTCAACTTTACTTCCATTTTAACTTTAGCATTAAAATTAGGGCCAGCCCAACCAGGTAGAAAAGGTGATAGCGAAAGCTAGAAGGATGCTTGGGTGCAGAGGGAGAGGAATTGCCAGCAGTATAAAAAATAAAAATAAAAAGAGGTGATAGTGCCTCTGTTTTAAGTCTCAGATGCGACCTCATTTGGAGTATTGTGTGCAACTCTGGAGACCACACCTTCAAAAGGATATAAACAGGATGGAATCAGTGCAGAGGGTGGCTGCTAAAATGGTTAGTGGTCTTCATTATAAAGCTTATGAGGACAGACTTAAAGATCTCAATATGTATATGTTAGAGGAAAGGCGGGATAAAGGAGATTTAATAGAGACATTTAAATACTTTTGTGGCATAAATGCACAAGAGGAGAGCCTCTTTCGACTGAAAGCAAACTCTGCTACAACGGAACATAGGATGAAAGTGAAAAGGGACAGACTCACGAGTAATATGAGGAAATATTTCTTTATGGAAAGAGTGGTAGATGTACAGAATAGTCTCCCAGTGGAGGCAGTACAGATGAGGACAGTATCTGAATTCAAAAAAGCATGGGACAAACACAGAAGACCTCTAAAGTAAAAAAGGTGACTACTGTAATTGATATGGGAGGGCAGACTAGATAGAAACATGACTGCAGAAAAATATCATATGGCCTATGTTAACCATTAGGCAAACTAAGCAGGTGCCTAGGGAGGCCGCTTATTGAGGTCCCCTTCACCCTCACCCACAAAAAGCAGGGCATTCAAAGCTAAATAACATATTCTGACAGCTGGGGGGAGGCATAAGGCTTAAGGTTTACCAAGGGCACCAATATCTTCAACCAACTCTGGGGCCAACCCTGATTAAAATAACGTTGAAGAAGTTAACTATACTTGCATTTAACTTTGTAGACTCTCTAACCCAGAGCATTTCTGGTCTGGTCATCCTTGACACCAAGAAGCTCCTAGATTAGAGAACCCTCCAACTTCCTGCTCCCACATCATATCGACTGACTAGAAAATAGAGTATTAGCAATTATTAGAAAAGGGATAGAAAATAAAACAGAGACTATCATAATGCCTCTTTATCAATCCATGGTATGACCGTACCTTGACTACTGTGTGCGGTTCTGTTAACCCCATCTCAAAAAAGATAAGTGGAAGTAGAAAAGATACTAAGAAGGTTGTTTAAAATAATAAAGGAGATGGAACAGCTCTCCTATGAAGAAAAGCTAAGTAGGTTAGGGCTCATCAGCTTGGAGAAGAGATGGTTAAGAGGGAATTTGATAGAGGTATACAAAACCATGAGTTCCCGAATGGAAAGCATAGTTACTCACCTGTAACAGGTGATCTCCAGGAACAGCAGGAATTTAGTCTTCACATATGGGTATCGTCGGTAATGACGGAGCCTGCGCGGGAACGCTCCCCAGCGTCCAATTAGAAACCTTTTGGGAGCATCCCAAAGCGCCTGTGTGCTGCCTTCCCGCCTTTCCCAACTGCCTCTCTCCAGTTGAGTTTAAAACTGAGACAAAGAGAGAGAGAGAGAGAGGGAAAGAGAAAGAGATAGATAGAGAGATACAACTCCTAGGGGAGGTGGGTGGGTTGTGAAGACTAAATTCCTGCTGTTCCCTGAGATCACCTGTTACAGGTGAGTAACTATGCTATCTCCAGAAACAAGCAGGAATGTAGTCTTCACATATGGGGACTCCCTAGCTTTAGATGCCAGGGAAAGACCACAGAAGTTGTGTGTCCCTGAGAAAGGGCTCCACTTCCCCCCATGGATCTCTGGCATCCAACCAGGGATGTTGGGTAGGAGTTGATTAGGTATGGAACAGGTGTTGGAGAACAGCCTGAACAAACAAGGCATCCCGGCGGGAGTCCTTGTCCAAACAGTAATGGGCTGTGAAGGTATGAACTGAGGCCGAGGTGGCTGCTCAACAGATGTCGTTGACAGACACAGAGTGCAGATGAGCCATTGAAGCTGCCATGGCTCTCACATTGTGAGCTGTGACACGGCCCTCCAGAGGAAGATTCTTACTCTGATAGGCAAAGGAAATACACTGAACAATCCAGTTAGACAGTGTTCTCTTGGAGACTGGAAGTCCCAAATGAGAAGGATCAAAAGCAACAAAGAGCTGAGAGGACTTTCTATGTTGCTGTGTTCTTTATAAGTAAAAGGCTAAAGCTCTTTTACAGTCCAAAGTATGAAGATTCCTTTCTGCATTTGATGTATGAGGCCTTGGAAAAAACACAGGTAGGTAGACCGCTTGGTTTAGATGAAAAGGCGAGACCACCTTTGGCATAAAGTGTGGATGAGTCCTAAGGACTACCTTATCATAATGGAACCTTGTATAAGGTGGATCAGCCACTAGTGCCTGCAACTCACTGATGCGACGTGCTGATGTAATTGCAAAGAGAAAGATAACCTTCCAAGAAAGGAATTTCAATGAGGTAGTAGCTAAGGGTTCGAAAGGTGGCTTCATGAGCTGACCAAGAACCAAGTTTAACTCCCATGCCACAGGTGGTGGCTTAATGGGAGGCTTAGTTAGAAGAAGGCCTCTCATGAATCTTGCTATAAGAGGATGGGAGGAAATAGGCTGTCCATTCAGAGGTTTGAGAGAAGCTGCAATAGCACTCAAATGGACTCTCACTGAGTTAGTCTTAAGTCCTGCATTGGATAAATGAAGGAGATACTCCAGTAATGATTCCAGAGGTATTGCCAGGGGGCTAAGACCCTTCTGCGAGCACCATATGGTAAACCTTTCCACTTGAAAGCATAAGAGCGTCTTGTGGAAGGCTTCCTGGAAGCATAAAGGATATCCTTTACTTGTTGAGAGAGGTTAAGATCAAGAAGATCTAGGCCTTCAGCAACCAAGCCCTGAGATGTAGAGACTGGGGATTGGGATGCCATAACATTCCGTTCTCCTGCGACAGGAGATCTGGAGCAGACCCTAACTCCAGAGTGGGAGCTTGAGAGAGATGTAGAAGCAGAGGGTACCACACTTGCCATGGCCAATGTGGAGCTATGAGAATCATATGGTCTCTGTCTCTCTGAAGCTTGAACAGGGTTTTGGGAATTAGGGGAATGGGTGGAAAGGCATAAAGGAAGTTTTGACCCCAATGAAGGAGGAAAGCATCCCTGGCCTGAGAGCCTTGAGACGGAATTCTGGAACAGAATCGGGGAAGTTTGGCATTCAACGGACTTGCAAAGAGGTCTATGTCCGGGGTTCCCCAAATTTGAAAAATCTTGGCCACCTGGTCTGCATGCAGAGACCATTCGTGAGGAAGCAGAACTCAACTGAGTCTGTCTGCCCAAGAGTTTTGTATGCCTGGAATATACACTGCCAGGAGATGAATCTGATGCTCTCTGGCGAAGGCCCATAGTCGCAAAGCTTCGTTGCAAAGCGACAGAGAGCCTCTTCCCCCCTGCTTGTTCACATTGAACATGGCTACTTGATTGTCTGTATGAATGAGGACTGTCTTGTAGCTGAGTAGGGTGTGGAACACTCGAAGAGCAAGGACGATTGTTCTGAGCTCTAAAAGATTGATATGTAGATGAGTCTCCTGTGGAGTCCAGGTGCCTTGAGTGGAGAGGTCTTGCAGATGAGCTCCCCAACCCATCGGTGAAGCATCTGTTGAGAGAGTTGCCTGGGGTAAAGATTGTTGAAATGGGGACCCCACCTGTGACAATGAGAGCTGTGCTGAGCTGTTGGGAGCTGATGGAAACAGGAAAACAGTGAATATCCCTTTAAGACAAGAGACAGGCAAGGATTTCACAGGGCTAAAACTACAGCCAAGCAAAAGAAGTACGTACTTGCTGAGGCTAAGACACACCCAAGCCCTAACGTAGGTGCAGGCTTAGACTCTAATGACCAACCACCTGTGCAGAGATAAGGGTGTGGTAGCTAGGAAGCAGCTTTTTAAGCCTGCTTCAGTGCAGAGAGAGGGGAAAGCGGAAGGCAGAAGAAGCGAAAGAAGGAACAGGAGAGAAGGGAGACGTGGGAAGCTTAACTCCACATGGGAGAACAGTTCTAGCAACCGAGGAAGCAGTCCTTGTGTGAGAGGTACACTTGAACCAGAGACCAGCAGATGGGTAGCTGGGAAGGTTACTGACGAGGTGGAACTAAGTGCAGTGCAGAGTGTTCAAGAGCCAGTTCAGAGAACCCAAGCTGCCAGAAGGTGGGGGAAAGCAGTTACAAACGGAGGTGACAAGAACCCAGCCAAGGGCAGAGAAGCAGAGCTGAACACAGGTGAAGCATTAAGGCAGTTGTTCCAGGTTAAGAAGCCCCACTCTCAAGATACAACCATTTCTTACCAGGGAGAGCAGCCCTGGAAAGAACTCCTGAAGTTTCTACAAAATAGTAAGTTGGAAGGAATTACTGAGAACACAGAAAGAGACAAACAATTTGTAAGGCAGGAGGGCATGCAAATTGACTCTTTTGAACCAGATTCTGTTTGTGATGAATCTCCAATGGATTGTTCTTTATGCAAGAGGGAAGCTTGAAAGTTGCTAGAAAAGGACTGTGAAAAGAAGTTTTATTAAGAGCAATCTTTCACCTAGCCAGGAGAATGCTAAGAGCTTCCATTAAGGTAAAGAACTTTGCTAAAACCAGAGTTTGATAAGTAAAGCAGCATTTGGATAAATGATAAGAATTTACCTGTGCTGAATGAATGGAAAAGAAGCTGTAATACATATGCTGAAATGTTTGCTGAAAACTGCTGCCGTGTTTAAAAGTGTTTTCAGTTCTGCAGCTCTAGTTGTACTTTTGTTTCCTGTAAGCTTTTCATTTGGAGAATGATCCTTTTTGCCTGTGTTTGAATTTAATGATCGGAAGGAAACCCAAAATAAAATTCTTGTTTTGCCTTAACAAACCCCAGTGGTCACATACTACTTTGTCTTTAAGTAAACGATAAAGAACTACAAGTCCCAGGATTCCCTGCTGGAAACAAAGTTGCAAATCTTTATTTAAGGATAAATATGGCAGCCCTTTGCCTGTAAGCCTCTGGCCCAGGCAGGGGGTCACGACACCACCAACAGGTTTCGAGTGGACTGCCACCATTGAAGGGACAAAATAAGGCGATTTGTGTTTGCTATTTTGTCTGACAGGCACCCTGATGCCCGCGTCCATTGAGTGGATAAAGTCCACTGGGCTGCTAGATGCCATGTGGCCTAGCAGTTGTAACATTTCTCGAGCAGTGAGATGGGGCTTTAGCACTGCTTGAGAAGCTAACTGCACGATGCGAAGGCAACGGTTCTGAGGAAGATAGGCCCTTGCCTTTCTGGTATCCAAAAAAGCTCCTATGAACTCTAGAGACTGAGTGGAAGTTAGGCTGGATTTTGGGATGTTGATGACCAGACCCAAATACTGAAGGATACGCATTGTGCAAGATAGAGAAAGCCTGGCCTCCGACTCTGATGGGCCTTGAATGAGCCAGTCGTTTAAGTAGGGGAAGACGAATATTCCTAGAGTGCGGAGAAATGCTGCTACCACAGCCCTGCATTTCGTGAACACCCTTGGTGCTGAGGCCAGGCCAAAAGGAAGCACCCTGTATTGGTAGTGCTTTCCTAAAAAAAGGAACGGAAGGAACTTTCTGTGAGCTGGACGGATGAGAACATGGGTGTACGCATCCTTGAGATCTAGAGAACAAAGCTAATCCTAACTCTGGATATATGGCAGCAGAGTTCCTAGAGAAATCATCTTGAATTTCTCTTTGAAAAGGAATTTGTTCAATTCTCTGAGATCTAAAATAGGTCTGTATCCCCCCCTGTTTTCTTTGGGATAAGGAAATAGGGGGAATAAAACCCTGTACCCTGTTGAGGTATGGGTACCTCTTCTATTGCCCCTTGGGCAAGAAACATAGTGACCTCCTGATCTAACAGGTTGATGAGAGAGGTCTGAGAATTGAACTGTTTTACAATTGTGGGAGGAGGCATGCAAAGAAAGTGAAGCTTGTACCCCTCTTTTATAATGGAGAGAGTCCACTGTTCTGCGGTTATCTGCCCCCATCTGGGGGCAAAGTGACACAACCTTCCTGGAATGGTGGAAGGCTCTGGTCCATTGAGAGCCAGGAAGGCTAAGTTCTCTAGATGGAAGTTAAAGGCCTTGTGGTGGCTGAGACTGCTGAGACGGTTGAGACTTAGCAGTCTTTGCTTTCCTTTGTTTAGGTGGTTGCCGACTCTTCCGGACATGTTGACCTGCAGAACGTCCCTGCTGGGAATAAGAAGGATAAAACCTCCTCTAACAACATGTATAGACAACTTCAAAAAATAGCAATGAAGAATATATATATAAAAATCCAAGGTAATTTATAATATAAATATACAAGGACTAAAAAATAAACAGTAAAACCTATATGCAATAAATAAGACAATACTTACAGACAGAATTGGTCAACAACCACTATAAATTGCACAGCAACCGATGTGAACCAATACCTAAAGTAAAAGCTGGAATCATATCACAAACAACATAATTTAATGTAAAATAATGTATATTATAAAATTAACCAAATATGAGACAACAGCGAGAAACCAGGACCAAGGGGCAAAAAGGAGACTTATAAGGGCAGAAATGTAACTTGTATGAAAAGTAAAAGAACTGTTTGTGGGGTACAAATAAAAAGAATGACCAAAAGAAGGTCAGCTTGTGGATTGATATCACGGCTTATAATATAACCTTAGAGCAACACATAAAAGAGGTACTTCACGAGGTCAATAAAAATGTTTTTTTACTTAAACTGAATGTGTATTGAACAATAGATATTGAATTATTGCCAAGACTTATAGAAGCCCTCTGGGGCTCAAAAAGATGAAATTGAGCCCTAGTTATACGGTTCAAAGGGCTAAAAACGGACCAAGCATCAAAGATACATGAAAGTGCATTTAAAGTTTATATTATCAATAGTCAAAAGGAAGGCTGACCTTATATCCACAATAGGAAAACTATATGAGTTCCTTAGCAGACGTAGAGAAGTAATATTGTTTAAATGCCGGGGCTGTGTACAGCTAAAGGACAGCCAGATCAAAAAGAATAAAAATGAAACCAGAACCAAAAATAAAAAGTATCATAATCCTAATCCAAGTGAACATACACACCCCTTTTAAAGGCAAGAATTGCATCTATTCTTATTTGAGCACATGAACTACTCAAAGAGAAATTATTATATTCAAAGCCAGTGAAACATAGAAAATTCACATCAAACTGTTGTATAGAACCAGAAAAACTAAGATAGCTAATGCCGCGGTGAATTACATCGGAAGAACAAACAGTGTTAAAATCACAGAAACAATACCTAGAGTAGATATCAGACTGATTTCTTTATTCTTATTCTTCTATTTCTATTCTTTGTTTTATTCTTCTATTCTTCTTTTATTATTATCTAAATGATTTATTTTATATTTTTCATATCTTATATATGTTTATGTATTACTATTTGTTGGTTTTGCAGTTCTCAGCCCCCTGATGAAGGCTTTGCCGAAACGCGTTGGGGCGTTTTAATTAATAAAGCATTGGTGAACACCTAATTCCCCTCGCTATTTGTGTGTTTCTTCACCCTTGGTGCTGAGGCCAAGCCAAAAGGAAGCACTCTGTATTGGTAGTGCTTTCCTTGAAAAAGGAACCGAAGGAACATTTTGTGAGTTGGATGAATGAGAACATGAGTGTATGCATCCTTGAGGTCTAGAGAACAAAAGCCAATCCTGACTCTGAAGGTATGGCAGCAGAGTTCCCAGAGAAATCATCTTGAATTTCTCTTTAAAAAGGAATTTGTTCAATTCTCTGAGGTCTAAGATAGGCCTGTGTCCCCCTGTTTTCTTTGGGATAAGGAAATAGGGGGAGTAGAACCCTGTACCCTGTTGATGGATGGGTACTTCTTCTATTGCCCCTTAGGCTAGGAGCATAGTGACCTCTTGACCTAACAGGTTGATAAGAGAGGTCTGAGAATTGAACTGTCTTACCATTGTGGGAGGGGGCATGCACAGGAAGTGAAGCTTGTACCCCTCTGGAATGGTGGAAGGCTCTGGTCCATTGAGAGCCAGGAAGGCTAAGTTCTCTAGATGGAAGTCAAAGGCCTTGTGGAGGCTGAGACGGCTGAGGCTTAGCAGTCTTTGCTTTCCTTTGTTTAGGTGGTTGCTGACCCTTCTGGGCAGGCTGACCTGTAGAACATCCCTGCTGGGAATAAGAGGGGTAAAACCTCTTCTTCTTGGAAAAGAATGGTTTCTTGAAAGATTTCTTTCTTGCAGGATCAGCAGTGGCCTTGGACAATCTATCCAAGGTGGAGTTGTCAGCATCCAACCCTTCTCTAGGTCATCTTATGGAAAAGTCAACAGGGATGGCACCTTGGCCACCTCAGGAGCCAACTGGTGAGCACAATACCATCGCTCAAAGAGGCATCAGAACTGCACATACGCTAGCTTGGTAGACCTCCTCTGGGCTACAAGCAGAATAGAGATCACTGCTGGAGAGTAGCCCTCATGCACTAGACATCCCCTTTCAAGAGCCAAGTCATCAGCAAGAAGGTAACTGGGTTCTCAAGGACAATCGGTCCCTGCCACAACAGGCCCAGAGATGGAGGCAACTGAAGAGGAGGTGTCTGCAAAAGCTGCCTTAGGTCTATGAACCATGTTCTACTTGGCCAATCTGAACAATCTTGCCCTGGTGGCATTCTACATGCTGAACCACGCGCCCCCACCAGGGGCCATGGAGGAAACACATACAGCAGGTGCTGATTTGTCCAAGGCTGTTTCAGGGCATCTATGCCCTCAGACCACGCCTCCATGTGGTGACTGAAGAAGTGGCATACCTGGGTACTAGAGTGGGTCACCATCAGATCCATTTCAGGGTGAACCCAGTGGTGCAGAATAGCGCAGTCACTTACCTGTATGTAACAGGTGTTCTCCAGGGACAGCAAGAATCAGTCCTCACTGATGGGTGACGTCGGCACCGATGGAGCACGCGCGGAGTAATTCTCCAACTTTCAAAGAAAGCCTTTGGGATTGCTGCCACACATGCGTGGTCCTCTTCTCACCCAAATGCAGGGACCAAGAATCCAGGAGAAATTGTCCAGTGGCACGCCCTTCCTCAGGGCTGCTGTCACCACCGCAGGCTGGTCTTCATAATTATCGGGAGCGGGAGTCTGCGCTCAAATTCCAGAGAACTCGGGGACCACTGAGTCAACAAGGACTGCTGGAGAGGCCGCATGTGAGAATGTGCCCTTGGCACAGTCTCTGTGGTTGCCATGAATCAGAGGAGCTGAAGAAAATTCCAGAATCTAGGAGTCTGCTGTCCACAGAATAGCACCTCTGGCAACCCGACAGTATTTTGACTTTCTTCTCCGGCATGAAAAGCTCTGCCTACTCCAGATTCGAATCCTGCTCCCAGGAACTCCAAGGACTAGGAAGGCAACAGCTAGCTCTTTCTATGATTGATCACTCAGCCGAGGCTTTCCAAAAAGGATACCACTTGGATGCCACCTGAGATTCCTCTGAAAAGGGAACAGACCTGAAAGAGACAGTCATCCAGATATGGATGGACATAGATTCCTCACTGCGCCGCCACCACGATGACCTTGAGAATATCTTCGGGGAGGTGGATAGCCCAAAATGGAGGACGATGAACTTATAGCAAAAGTGAAGCACGACAAACCACAGATACTTTGCTGATCCACCTGGATTGGGATATGAAAATAGCCAGATCCACAGAAGTCAAGAATTCCCCTCAGTGCAGTGCTTAAATCACAGAGCGCAAGGTTTCCATCCGGAAGCACAGAATGCACAAGTGCTCATGATCCCCTTGAGGACCAAAATGGGCCAGAAGGAACAGGGTTTTTTTCCTCTGGACAACATGAAATAGATGGATTATCAGTCTTTGCCACATTCGTCCGGGAGGACAGGCACCACTGCCTTTAGGTGTAGCAACTTGTCCAAGGTGGTCCACACAACAGCACTTTTGATCGCAGATCCACAAGGGGAGATGACAAAAGCATTCGGAATCAGCTCTTTGCATTCCAGGACATAGTCGAAATAAAAGATGTCATGCACTCAGCAATCCTTGGTAACCTGGGTCCATTCCTAAAAGAAAAGGTGAAGCCTGCCTCCAACCAGAGGACCCAGGGAATGGGCCCCCAAACATTCATTCCGCAGCATGGAAGGGGCCTCCTCTGGAAGGGACAGAGTTCCTGGACCCATACACTCCATAAAAGGACTGAGAATGAACCCAAAATCCATAAGGGGAAGAAGGGCTCTCCAGGCTAGTAGTGATGGAATTCCCAGACCCACAGGAGTCCAACCAGCGCTCCCACAATGAGTGGACAGAGGTTGACTGAAAAGGAGCTCCTGCTTGCTACACAGGTCCCTTGGACCTGTTCTCCAGAAGGCAGAAGATTTTGTCTTGCCCGGGTCCTTTACCTGCTTCTCTCAATCGGATTCAACAGAAGTGCCTCGCTAAGGCCAGATGGGCAACCGGGCTTTGGAAGAGGAGTCCACTGCCCCAAGTCAAAGTCAAGCCAATGCTATGTCACCATCAACAGGGCACAATCCTTGGCCGCTAGACATACCAGGTTGTACAGTCAACGCCAAAAGAGGGGTAGAATCAAATGGAGGAAGAGACTGAATCCACTGGGGGAAGGCCCAAAATGGCAGGTCTGCACATACCGCCAACTGAAGAATAGCAGCTACCACAGTGAACTGGTTCTTCAACACAAATCCACCTTTCAGTCCAGAGTATTTTTCAAGGCAAATCCGCCTTCCACAGGAATGGTGGTCTGCTGGTAATTGCTGTGACCTGCGCATCCACCTTGGAAATATCAAACCACACAATGCACACCCTCTCTGGGAGAGTGTGCATCTGCTTATACACTCTTAGCCCCTTAGGAGGAGAGTTGGGGAATCTCACTCCAACTGGAACTGGCCCCTGAGCACCTCCGGGAGCAGTAGTGGATTTCTGCACCTCTTCCAGGAGTGGATGACTCTTTGGTTCCTGCTCCATGTCTGGTGCATCTGCCAAGCTCAAAGTGGATAAGACCCTCAGCTCAAAACTTCCAGTTTCTACTCCTGGAACAGGCCGATAACATTGGCCTCCTCACAAGCCTCTGAAGGTAAGAGTAGTACTTCATCCATAAACATCTCAATCCAAGTCGCAGTCCAAATCTCAGAAAAATCCCAGCTGATTTCCATCGCCATGGGGCGCCCTTAGCCATCAAACAGGGCTTCCACTCTCAGCCTATCCTGTGCTCATGGGAAACCAGAGGCCGCAGGGTCTGAAATTCCACACCAGAATGACCAGGCCTGCTGTAAAAGGAAAAGAATCATGGGGAGGACAATCTGGACTCTGGAAGTTCTCCCCACGGAAATGAACCCCACACTAGGGGACACAGTCGCCATCGATCCCCTAAAGGACAGGGAGAGGCCTACAGCACAATCAACGGAGCCTCCGGCCGGCTGAATATCCTTACCTGTAGCGCCATCCATCATCTCCTGCCCTGAGGCAGGCAAGATCGGACTAACATCCCCCAGATGAAAGAGGGAGAGTAGGCCCTCCAGGAACAACACTGAAGCAGCCCTGCAAGAAGGTCAGTCATCTTGCTTGCCACAGGCCAAACAACATTTCCTGGAAGAAGACAGGAGAGAGTTAAGACAAGTATCATAACAGCAGGTGCTAAGGTCGCAGTGGCCTGAAGGCGTGTGTTAACTGTGCTTTTATTGCAACACACATTACAGGCACTAGGGTAGGAATGCACACTGAACTGCTTGGGTGGAATGTGCACAAGGACTGCGCATCCACCAGGTGCACAATATTAAAAACGCTACTAGCGTGTGCAGAAGATGGCAGAAAAGCCCCACACAATGCCAACGGTCGCCAGCAGTCCACCCCAAATTGCGTCACACAAAGACTGAATCATGAGTCACCCAACAAGGACAATGACAAAGTCAAGTCTTGGTACTCACCCCCTGAGAGCCCCAGGCAGAAGATTCATGCCAGGCTCAGCTCCACTCCCCCAAAACTATTTTTTTGGCTTGGCAGCACTGCGTTTAAGGTGGCTGGCAGGCAGATTACTCTGAGCCTTTTGCAATCTTCAGGAGAAAGCAGGGGTGAAAAGAGGAGGAGGGACGGGCGTTGAGGTTATGTGAGGCTGCTGAATTCTTCCATCCTTCCAGATCCTTCCAATTTTCTGGCTGTCCAACAGGGCTGTTATTCAGGGTAAGAGCATGGAGCTGAACAAATTTTCCCTCCTCCTATGGCTACTGAAAAGACCGCAATCTAGTGGTGCCTCCCACATCACGCTCAAGTGAGAGAGTTTGTTTGTCACGAGCGTTTTTTATTAAGCTTTTCCTCTCAATTCTACAGATTTTCTTCAGAGAGAAGAAAATCCATCCACCATCTGCTGGAAACAAAGAAATAATGAAGGTAATGAAGGGACCTCTGGTGGCTGAGGCGAATAGAGGCATAGGAATGATATCATTGAAACCTGGCCTTTTCATTGGTTCTTTGTCTCCACCAATCTGCTGGTAGAGGAACACAATCCACTTGTCTGGACTGGTCTAGCAAAATGATAAGGACAGATCTTTAGATGAAGAATCAAGTCGTTTGTGTTGCATGAGGTAGATTTCAAAGAAAGGTCCAAACATTCCAAACACTCTGGGATAAAGTTATTCGAAAGTATAGGTATGGTCAGATCCATCACTGTAAAGTGAAAACAGTTTGGCACCACTACGATATTACCAGACTCAAGTAGAGTATCAGAAAGCACCATCTTAGAAGTATAAAATAGTTAGCAGTTACTCAATTTTGTCAATTTTCCTTTTCTGAACCAGTATCAGCACAGTTAATCTCTTAAAGCAATAGACAGTTTTTCCCCTAGCAAATGTGACTGCTTGCCTTCAAAGATATAGCAGATTTAGACTGATTATAAAACAGACCCACAGAGCTTCTGAAGTATACTTCTTGATGTTGATGTGCTATCACATGACCTCAAGAGGCAAGAAGTTTTGGCTTCATGCTGACATCACAGTCAGCATTCTCTTATGTTCTTTCTGGTTCCAGTTATGAAGACGCAGCATGACCCAGAAAACTACAAAGTTCATATATCATTGTCTTTACAGCCATTAAGGTAAAACAAATTCCAAGTAAACAATACCACCATTCAACAAAATATTTCAAACTGAACTTAAAACTAATACCATGACTCGAATATTTCACACGGAAGAAAGGACTCTCAAACAGGAAAGATGCCTAATTAATCAATATGGAAATACTATCAATGACAAAAGCCTCAGAATTTAAATTCTAGATAAAATTTATACATATTGAGAAAAATTAACATGTTTTAATGTCTCATATATCCCCACCGCACATTTACATTTATAAGACATACATAATTGACATTAATCAAAGTACAGCAGTGAAATCTACTTATGATGTCATCATTCAAGTGGCTCTATTGTTTAAACAATATGAATAAATCTTTCAGAAATGGACAGTTGAAGATTAAACCTTGAAATAGAATGTTGAACGTGAAAGTTTTAAATTTTCACAGCTGATGAAAGCCATTTCTCAAAACAGTAAAGTAGCTGTGCTTAAATGTATGCTTACCAATACAACTGCTCTCAGATTTTTCTTCAGGCTGGACTTCTACGAAAACAAGAAAAATGTGGTTTTGTGATCTTGGTGCACAGCCATAAATCATTGTAAACTGTCAGTTAGAGTCTAACAAATAGATTTTAATGTTAAAACTATTTGTGAAATACTGTATAAAATACAGTGGTGGATTAGCTTAAAAATAAAGTTATGAATGTATTATAACACACAAAAATGTAATTTTTTTATACTTCTACAGAAACATTTGCATCTATCATTTTCTTACCCCACAATATACACAACACAATAGCCTGTATGCATAAGCAAGGTTTAATAAACAATTTTCCTCTTTAATGATCTTAAGTGAACCCAAGCACCTCTGAATGCCAGTAAGTATGTGATGGGATCATATGGTTAGTCATCTTAAATAAATCTGCTTAAATAAATTTGAGAGAAGTGTGGCGGGAGGGGCAGCAATATCAGGAAAATATTAAACTTCATAAGATAAAACCTAAAAGGGCTTATAACCCCAACTGATAGAGTCATTGTAAAAGTTTCAAAAAATTACTGGATGTTACCAATCCTAAAGTGGCAGCAGCTCTACTTGGCTGCAGAAATAATTGTGCATATAAAAGGAGACTGGATTAGGAAACAAACATTTTCCCTGGCTTGTTTTATAAGATGGACTGGCAAAGTTGCTTATTTGCACACAAGTTTATCAACCTACAAGAACAGGTCAAAAGCCCAACTCCCATATCACAATGCTTCTACTTCTTTAACTTCTGACCTTAGCAAAGTTTATTTATTTATTTAACAGGGTTTTTATACTGTTTTATCATTTCAGTCAAAGCGGTTTACATTACAACTTAAACTTGGCAATGTACATTAAACAGGGATATTGATAACTTGGATTTTTTTCTGAGGCAATGGAGGGTTAAGTGGGTTTGTGATCCACTGCTCTCCAGACAAGAATTGGCAGCAATAAGGTTGAATTAAGACTGGGAATGGACACTTACAACTACTACTGATTATTTGTATAGCACTACGAGATGTATACAGTGCTGTACAGACACATGTAAAACACAGTCCCTTCTCATCAGAGCTTACAATTAGTCAAAACAGACTACACAACAGCTGAGAACAAGGATACATCTAGAGGAATGGTGCTGCCATTCCTCCGAATTCCCCCGCTCGAGGAAAACAGGCAGTGAAACTACTTGGTTCAAGTGAAGAGGTGAAACCATCTTCAGCAGGAAGGACGGAACCGGCCATAAAAGCACCTTATCCTTAGAAAGGACCAGAAAGGGTTCCCTGTGGGAAAGCGCTTGTAGTTCTGAGATGTGACATGTAGAACAGATCGCCACCAAAAGGATGGCTTTCAACGCGAGATCTCTCAAAGAGGCTGCGACAAGAAGCTTGAAAGCCACCCCTGTCAAGGCACCCAGCACTAGGTTCAGATCCAAGGAGGGTATCATCTGCTACCTGAGCAGTCTAACCTATTATTGCCCTATAAAACCTCACCTCATCTGGGTGTACTGCTAAGGAACTACTTTGCATCCATCCATCCCCGATAGGATGAAAGGGCCGCCACCTGAACTTTCAAAGTGTTAAGCGCCAGCCCTTTCTCCAAGTTCTCCTGCAGGAATCGCAAAATGGAGGGCAGTGAGCAGGAAAAGGGCCAAATGTCCCGAGACTCGCACCAAATATATGCCAGACACTGATGTAAGCCACCGTGGTGGATTATTTCTGAGCTTTCAGAAGGGTAAGTGTGACCGCCGGGCAGTAGTACCAAGGTCGCAGGTGTGCCTGCTCAAGAGCCAGGCCGTAAGCAAAAATCTCTCCACCTGCAGCATCAGAACTGGCCCCTAGGACAGTAGATTGATCCTGTTGGGGAGCCGGACTGGTTGGGCTATCAGTTCACATGTGAGATCCGCATACTATGGCTGGAGAGGCCAATCCGGCGCAATGAGGATCAAAGGCCCCCTGGGTACCTCAATCCTTCGCAGCAGACATCCGATCATCGCCCATGGGAGAAATACATAACACAGACCTTCTGTAGGCCAGGTCTGAGCCAGCGCATCGATGCCCTCTGACATATGCTCTCTGCATCGACTGTAAAACTGGTTCGCCTTGGCGTTGTCCAGTGTAGCCATCAGGTACATGATCGGGTGCCCCCACCACTGGGTGAGGTCGTGAAACACCACTGCATTGAGCTCCCACTCGCCCGGATCTAACCGGTAGACTGAGAAAACCCACCTGCACATTGTCCTTTCCTGCTACTTGCACTGCTGACAGCGATGCGAGGTTCTCCTCTGCGCAGTGGAGCAGAGCCTGACTTTCCTGCAGCAGTACTGTGCTGCCTATGCCATCCTGCCGGTTGATGTATGCTACTGTGGTAACGTTGTTGGAACACACGCAGACTGTCTTCTATGCTAAGATCGGATAAAAAAACCTGAAGGGCTAGGAATACCGCTCTCATCTCCAGGCAGTTGGTGGACAGAGTTCTCCTCCGAAGTCCACCACTCCTGCATCACCCGAGATAAGCAATGTGCCCCCCCCCCCCCGCCCGAAAAGCTGGCATCCATAGTAACTAGAACCTATTAAGGTTGCTCCAGTGGCACCCCTGCCACAAGATGGCCCTGCTGCAGCCATCACTCGAGACTCTGCCGAGTATCCTCCGCACACGGCAGCCAACGAGACAGAGAGTGACATAGGGGAGGCCAACACATCAGCAGCGTCTGTTGTAGAGGCCAAATATGCGCTCAAGCCCAGGGTACTAGATCTAGTGCCATTGCCATGGATCCCAAAAATTGCAGATAAAACCACACTGCCAGGGTTGCCATCCACAAACAACGCTGCACTTGGGCCTGGAGCTTCTGCACATGGACCAATGGTAGAGAAACAATCCCCGCTTGGGTGTCAAACAGTGCCCCCAGGTACAACAGTCACTGGGTGGGTTGAAGCCAACTCTTGGCCTGATTGATTACCCAGCCCAGACTGCAGGAACTCCATCACCCGAGCTGTGGCAGCACGAGCCTCGCATTCAGACTTTGCTAGGATGAGCCAGTCGTCCAGGTAGGGATGCACCAATATGCAGATCTTTGTGCAATGATGCTGCCATGACCACCATGATCTTGGGGAAGGTGCATGAAGCGGTTGCCAGCCCCAATGGCAAAGCCATGAACTGAAAACGTCCCATGGGCACCGCGAAATGGAGGAACCACTGATGCTCTGGCCAGATTGGAATGTGCAGATATGACTCCATAAGGTTCAGAGCGACTAAGAACTCGCCTTGTCTTACTGAAATAAGAACAGACCTCAAGGTTTCCATCCTAAAGTGTGGCACTCTCAAGACTATTCACATGCTTGAGGTCTAGGATGGGCCACCATGACCCCCTCCTTTTTGGGGACCACAAAATAAATGGAATACCAACCCGTGACACATTCGGCCAGTGGTACTGGTACCACGGCCCTTAACCACAACAGTCATTGTAGTGTCACTTGAACTGCCTAAGCTTTCTCTCGAGCTTTTCAGGGGGAGAGGACGAAGGCCTCCCAAATCACCTCCAAAACCCACTGGTTGGTGGTGATATAGGCCCAGGCAGAGAAAGAGTAGTTACTCACCTGTAACAGGTGTTCTCCAGGAGCAGCAGGAATCAGTCCTCACATATGGGTGTCATCGGCGCCGATGAAGCCCCAGCGGAGCATTTTCCCAGCTTTCCATGAAAGCCTTTGGGAATGCTGGCACGCATGCGCGGTTCCCTTCCCGCCTAAAGGTGCCATCTTACCTCAGTCAAATGACATAGCTAAGAACAGCACACAAAAATGTAAAAACACAAACTATGTACAACTGCAACTCCAAAGGGAGGAGGGAGGGTTGTGAGGACTGATTCCTGCTGCTCCTGGAGAACACCTGTTACAGATGAGTAACTACTCTTTCTCCAGGACCAAGCAGGAAGTCAGTCCTCACATATGGGTGACTCCCTAGCTCTGGGCTACCGAGGAACCCAGGCTGAACAAGAGAACTCCCTCTAGTTCCAGCAGCAAAGAAAGGCTTTTCAAGGACACAACCTCCACCGGTAGCCCAACAGAGGGCAGGAGGGCAGGAGTTGCCTAAACCTCAAAGAGATTCCGGAGTACTGCTTGGCCAAAAGCACTGTCCCTACGGGACTCCCTTTCCAGACAGTAATGGGCTGCAAATGTCTGGCTTGAAGACCAAGTTGCAGCCCTGCAGATGTCTACCAAGGGCACAGAGCGGAGATGAGCCACTGAGGCAGCCATTGCCCTGACACGATGGGCCGTGACCCTACCCTGCAAAGGAAGGTCAGCCGTCTTGTAAGCCCAGGTGAGACAGTCAGC